>JAGXJF010001698.1:0-600000 GCA_019208055.1 Stipa capillata | reverse complement strand
ATAGCGCCAGTAAGGCTTTATCGTATTCATCAGAAAAGTACTATCCTCCTGCACCTCTAGCCCAGAGATACAAATGGGGTGAGCCACTCCTCCCGGAGCGTCAACTGAATAATATGGCCCAACATATCAGACTTCTGCATAGTCACTACACGCAAGAATCCATGAAGCCTGATGCTGAGCAGTACATCACGGTTAGAGTGCCACCTGAGTACAATTTCTTCAATGAAGTTGGGACTAGTACGTTTGACGTCAACTATGAAGACCTGTTCAATCTCTATACCTTCGACAAACTCAACGCTAACATCATGAGGGTATGGACGCTCCACATGGTCCAAGAGATCAGGCGCTTGAGTGCAAACGTTGGATTGATCGATCCATACCTATTCAACTGGAGGGTGATCAACGAGAATGCAGAGATGGCCACGTAGTTCCTTGCGAAACAATGGCTGGCCCAAAAGACCAAGGATTACATAATGTTTGCCTACAACCCACCGTAAGTTCTTTAGTACTGTCTAAATCTTCAATTTATGCACTTATCTAGGTGTTTACGTCTCACTTTTGACCATGATGTCGTGCATGTAGCGACCACTGGGTCTCTTGTGGTTATCGTTGCAACATGGAACAAGGTCTTTTACTTTGATTCCGTGATGAGAACGAAACGTGACTTCTCAATGATACGAAAGTGCATCGATGATGCCTTCGTGATCTATAAGGCGTCGGGAGGGGTTAATTATAAGGTTAAGGGAGCAAAAAAGCTCAGCCATAAATTTGATTTCCCGTGCAAATTAACAACAACAAGAAGCAATGAACACATGTGGGTTCTATGTTTGCGCGCACATGGAGGCGATTGCCCTAGCGTGGAGTGAATGTGGAGTACATAAGGTATTGATGGATCTAATATCTACATTGACAGTCTATTTAATAGCTACTTTGTTTCCATATGAAATTAATATTGTTATCCTTGTTTCACAGGAATTTCATATTAACACAGAAGAGAAATTTGATGCAAGCCAGGACTTTACACGCATATTGGTGCGCTTCGCATATTTCTTCAACAATTTTGTATTAAACCCCGCGGGTGAATTCTACCCATCTACATGAATTTGCTCGAACTGATTCTCTGTATTTTTCTTTTCTAAAGTTTAGACTTGTCAGATTTGAGATGTCAAACATTTTTGAGATGTGACAAATTGTTTAGCCAATTGTGCGATGTAGAGTAGTGTGTTGTATATTTGAACGGATCGACTTGTCAAAACTGAGAAGTCAAATTCAAATAATTCTTTGATTCCTGTTTTACATTGCATATAAGCTTGTGATATATGTATTGTGCATTCTAGGGCTGTACAGAGGCTGTGCAGCTGGGGTATATTTTGTTTTTCAAAGGGCATGGCTAGCAAAATGACCTGAGGCTAGTCAGGAAGCAAAAAAAACCCTGCCTGGTTGGTACATACCATCGCTGACGGGTTCCTTTACCACCCGTCCGTGATATCTCCACCACAGGACGGGTAAACAGGGAGTGTGGTAATTATCACTGACGGGTCGGTTCTTTACCCGTCCATGATGAGGTTCATCAAGGACGGTTGAAAATAGCACCCGTCAGTGATGGTAGCATTATCACTGTCAGGTCTACATAGAAACCGTCAGTGATGGAAGAAATATCACTGACGGGTCAATATCCCACACGTCAGTGATAGAAGAAATATCACGGATGGGTAAGGAAGGCACCCGTCAGTGATAGAAGAACATCACTGACGGGGCGGTATTCCACCCGTCCGTGATGATGCTTTCGTCACCTACGAACAATACTAATCACGGACGGGTGGTGTACCAACCCATCAGTGATGAGAGTGTTATTACTGAAGGGTTATTTTCTGACCCGTCCATGATGATGTTTATCGCTGACGGGTAAATTACCCGTCACTGATAATGCGAGTCATTACTGACCTTTAGTTGCTGATGGGTCAGAAACCCGTCACTGATGAGGGTTTTTGGCCCGTCAATGATGACATGCTCTGTAGTAGTGTTACTTGCCATATCACGAATCAAACCACAAAGAATGCAAGAAAATGAAAATAAAAAGAGTCATAGAGTAGATAGCCCAAGAACACATAGGGATTGGAGAAATCTTTTTGTATTGAATTTTCGTGGGTTTTCTTGGTGTTTACAAGCCTCTCATCTAGACAAAGCACTTTTCAAAGTGCAGCTCTCACAAAGCTAATCAAAAGGGTTGAGGGATAAGCACCTCTTACCCCTCCTTTTATAGTGGTGGAGGCATACCTCTCACCACTTGGGCCTTGAGCCCACTTAGATGGCATGAGCACTTAGCATGCATCACAAAACATCTAAGTGACTCATCCACCATCCATCTTTCCTTCTACCCTAAACAACTAACCTTAAACTGCTTCCCGGCCGCCGCCACAGTTTCTTAGTTATGCTTCGGTAGATTCCGCGTTTTTACCAAAACGCCCTCGCACTGACTTGGTCCTCATGTCTCGTCTCCACCTGGTTTCTTGTCCTCCACGTACATGCTTTTAAGCCACACGATGTCGTCGCCAACTCCTGGGCCACATCTCAGCCCTCCAAGCAATCATGATGGTCCATATGGCCGAACCATCACTGCACCCAACTCGCACCTGCACACAATAGACCAAGCAAAGCATTGCGAGCACAAGTTTTCCACTTGACCCTAGTCAGTCGAGAAAAATCCTTCATCCACTCAATTTTTTCTGGAGACAAATTGAGAAACTCAAACAATCAATCACATTTCATAAATAGTTCATATTTCAAACAATTCATGTAACTAACAATTCAACTCCCCATAAGATAGCAAAATATTCATCACAAAAATTGTCCACGTCATCACATGACTCACAACATACTTTATGTATTTCATCTATCCGTGTTATATGTACTTCGTTTACTTTGTGGACTCTTGACTTCGTGTATTTCATGTATTCGTGTTATCTTTACCTCGTGCACTTCATATACCTCCATGTTTTTTTGTATCACATGAATAGGTATGGCTAGCTTCGAGTTTATAGATGATCGAGAGGACTAAGAGCACCGGTCTAGGCAGCTGGCTTTAGGAGACTGTGATCTCGGAGTGTTTCGTACTCATACACCTGAGCACGCGTGGAGGATTCACGAGTCGTGGATCGAGGCGTACATTAGTTGATTGTATCTAAATTATCATGTTTCAGTACTAATTAGACTTATTTTCTGTTCTGATAGGCTGGCTTGGTCCAATTTACTACCACTCGCATGGATGGTCGAGGCGGTGGTCGACGAGGACATCGGAGACCCGGCTGCTGGAGTGGGTCGTTCCAAGAGTTTTCCTTTCGATGCCTCGTTGCTCACTGCACTTGTAGACAGGTGGAGGCCGGAGACCCACACCTTCCACTTTGCTTGGGGGGAGATGACGGTCATGCTACAGGACACGGCCTGCCTACTTGGCCTACCTGTGGCGGGAGCCGCGGTAAGTCCGCTCCAGGCTCCTGCCGGTTGGCGTGAGTCACTTGCGTAGAGGTTTGCCCTAGCTCTACCGCTGGGTCCACCTCAGGTTGAGGTGGCAAGAGCAGCCCAGAAGCACGGTCCCAGGTTGATGTGGCTTCGTCAGTTTGAGGTACGTATGTCATTTAATGATATTCGACATATTCGTTGCAGAGTCAACCTATTTCTGTTGTCTGACATATTCGTTTAGCTGGACAGCATAGAGTAGAGATTTCAGGGAGAACTCGACGTGTACCAGCTGAACCGGGGACTTGAGGCGTACGTGCTTTGGCTGCTTGGGTACGTGATGTACACGAATGCGTACGGAGACAGCGTGGACGCTCGCTACATCGAGCTCGCAAGGCAATTCAGAGATGCTGAGTTAGAGGATTAGCTACCTCCGACGAGCTGGGGGTCTACAGTGCTTGCGTACACGTGCCAAGCGCTCTGCTCCGCATGCAAGAGGAAGGGCGCCAATGCCAATCTCACGGGGTGTCCGCTTCTTCTTCAGCTGTGGTCGTTCGAGCGCTTCCCGGTCGGACGACCATGGGTCGACGACTCAGCTTATGGCCCGGAGTTGCCACAGGACGGACCAACTTTTGGGTCCATGTGGACTAGAAGAATAGTGAGTTACTTTCTCTCTTCCTCAGCTTGTATTTGCCGATAATATTTGTACCTCAGTTCGTAAGATTTATTGAATATAACACTTTCTTACGTACTTCTTGCAGCCTCAGTGGGCGAAGGCTCAGGTACAAGGCTATTACCTCTCTTTCACGGAGCAGTTCCAACACCTCCCTGCGTAGAGTGTCATATGGGAGCCGTACTCCCATGATGCATTGACGCGACGTGCACCTCACCGGGGGATGTCTTCGCTGTGCCGCCGGGATGAGAGCTATTGGAGGACCACTTTGAAGATTGTCGTCGACATCTTTGTGGAGGACCACTCACCACACCGTGTGATAAGGCAGTTTGGCTTGTACCAGGAGTACCCGCCTCCGCATGTACCACTGGTCGAGCCGAACGCACACACGTAAGTCAAGTTTCAGAAACTCCTATAGACTTAGAATGTCCAATGCTTTTACAAGATACAAATTCATTACATAAACATGTGGAGTCGCAAGGGAGGGGGTACTAGGGAGACGCGGTGGGCATCACGGATGGCCCCTTTCGTTACCCAGTGGGACACTGCTCTGAACAACGTCCAGCGCGAGGAGCGGCCGTTTCGATATACGGAGTTTGATGTTTACTTGCAGTGGTATTTGCCACACACGCGCATCCACCTTATTCATGGAAGCGAGGCTCCTGACAACGCGGTGGTACAGACGACAGACATGTACCCGATCCTCACAGCTGAAACTTTGGATTTGGCGGTTAGTGAAATTCGTGATTCGCTTCTTCGTGTTTATTTGTTTATTACTTATGTGCGCACCTATGATTCTCACTTGTCAAGGACAGTGGGCAACTACGGCGCACACGGAGGTCACCATTATTCTTCAGTGTCTCCCAGCCGGCTTCGAGCACTACTCAGGCTTGTCCAGGGTCGCGGAGTACACTAGGAGGATCATGGACATATTCAGGTGCACGCGCATGGATGACATCGTTGCCGAGACTAGCTCAAGCCAGGGAGCACAGAGACCACTACGTCCTTCATAGACGAGGCACCATCAGCCTCATACCTCTCAGCCACCGGGGCCCATAGAGGCGGGTGGTTCTGCGTGGTAGCAGAGTGCGTCCCCACTCTTCATGAGTCGACAAGGTAAAACAATTCCCATATTGAACAAGCCATTTTCCTTACATTGTTGTGCTGACTAATTCTGGTTATATACAGATCATGTGCCACCTCAAGTACCAGCTAGTTGGCTTGACCACCTCCTCGACAGACCCGACACTCATGGCTTCAACTTTCATGACGAGGCGGACGAGTTGATTCCACCTGGGCAGTTTCAACACGATGCAGCAAACTCAGCCACCGTTGCTCACGCAGGATACACAGGACCACGAGGAGGAAGACCCGACACTATGGGTGGGCAGGGCTCCTAGAGCGGGAGCGAGACAGCCTAGGCCGAGGTACTCACTATCGCTGATCAGGAAAAGGGGATGACGAGGCTAGGCGTCGACGAGTATCATTTTATCATTTCTTTCACTACATTATATTGTACCAGTATTTCGTACTGGATGAATTAGTACATTTGTATTCACTGCTACGTATTTCTACATAGTGATCGACGAACCATATTAGACTAACAAATTAACATCTAAATCTGATTACACAAGCATAGGTTACAGAGCCACGTTACATGCCACATTAATAGTTGGCTACACATATCGTAGGTAGAACAAGCAATTATTCGCTACCACTTCTAATACGACTACATGAAATCATCTTCGCTATCGCTTGCTTGGGGCCCTGGAGCGGGGGCTTTGAAGCAAAAAAACTTCGAGAAGTCCTCATCACTCGATGAGCACTCGGTACACGCCTTTTTTGATGAACTGGATGTGCCTTTATACTTTGATCATCGAACATCTTTTTTAGATGTGCACCCATATTTTGCTAGAGGGGGGAGTCTAGCAACTTTGTGTTCATCTTCTTCAAATGTTGTCTACATTAGGTGTCTTCTATTAGCAAATGGGTCTTTCCAGAATCGGTCCGCATACCCGAATTTTCGGATCTCGCAGTTCAGCAACCCTACATCCTCCGGATGTGCCTACACACCAAGAATGTGATGTATCAAATGAAAACGGTGCATGAAATACTTATGAACTAAGAACAAAAAAATTGTGCTAACCCTTATGTGCTTATTCTACTGAGATTGCGGGATACTTATCGTTCCTTCGCAGAATTCGCCTTTTGTGTACTTCGTCCCAGGTAGTTTTCTAAGCTCGTTCACCTTCTCCCACATCTTGTGGAACTCTCTCAGACACCTGCACACCTGCTTGTATGTAATTCTAGGGAAACTATTTCTCGCTAACACCTCTGCAAGAGCACGCGTATGAACCTCCTCAAAGATCTAGGAATGCATAATTTTACAACTCCACCTCCTCATTTCCGCACGAGTAAGAAGTTCATAGTCCATTCTCGGGTTCCAAACAACATCAATGGCATCTAGTAATTTACACGAATAATTATTATTGCACAAAACAAAAATTATAGATCTCAATGTTTCAATGCATAAGAGGAGGAAAAATATTACAAGACTTACCTCTATCGTCGCTATCCATCCGTGAACTACTTCTTCTTCTCCTCTCAAATCAAAACAATCTACTCCGAGATACTAACAATTTTTGGAAGAACTTAGGGAAGATTAGCTACCTGGTGGGAGCGTCTGCTCACCCGTTTAAATAGCAAAGGGGGTGCAGAGGTCGTGGCGATTACTGACAAATCGCCATGGCAGGCATCTGGCGATTACTGACAAATCGCCATGGGAGAAGGAGAAATGGCCACTGGTCATGGCGATTAGGAGAAATCGCCATGGCTCGTGGCGATTAGGAGAAATCGCCACCAGTAGTGGCGATTACTGACAAATCGCCATGACACGTACCGATTCCATAGTGAATCGTCAATTGGGCTGGCGATAGCTGGAAATCACCATGGGTTGTGGCGATTAGGGCCCTACCGCCACAACCCATGGCGATTGAGGCCATATTTATAAAAATTTTGAACGTTGTATTATTTCTCAAATTTCTGGGTAAAAAAATAATATTTCAAAAAAAAATTGACCTAAAGTGTGGCACTGATTTTGATTGTGGTGATTTTAATATAATCAGACGAAAGATAGTATAATAGTAATTTTAACGTCAGATTGTCTTTTTCTTTTAATGCAGTCATTGAGAGTTTGGAGCTGTCGACGATCGGTGAATCGGCGATCTTACGGTATTCGTGGAGTGATGATTACTGGGGGGTAGGGACCTCTAGGGCCCCAAGTGCCAGGAGCTCTGACAGCAGGGGACAGCCGTTTTTATACAGGTTCGGGCCTCCCTCAGGATAATAACCCTACGTCCTGTTGCTATATATTGATGGAGAACACACTTTACAATGGGGGGTGTATGTTAGTGGCTACCCTAGACCTAATCGTAGACTAATCTAGCTAATCCGCCGGGCTCAACTCCTTCGAGACAGCAGGTCTTCTAGGGCTTTGCCTCCTGAGATCCTATGCTTCTTGTGCTGCGACTAGTAGAACCTCCCCCTTCCCCTATGGGATTGCTGGTCCTTATATAGAGGGTTCCCAGGGTCGTACTGGATGTGGACTCACGCCCGAGTAGGACTCTGGCTTCCTTAAACATCGGAATTGACTTCCTAATTTAAGGGGAGTCTTCCCTTCCTTAGAGGGGTTACCTTGTCGTCCAGGGATCCTTACCAGGCACGCTGTACCTTCCTAAAGTCCCGGGATTCTATATACGGATATCCCTAATATGCGGAATACCGTACTATTCATCATCAAGCCCCCCATCAATACGTGAAGTGAGGTCATGATGGTTCTGTTGGAAAATCTGCCCTTGTCGGGAAGCAACTCCGAGTAGGCGACTTCGAGTACTTTTGCTGACTACGTTCCCGAGTAGGTAATATCTCTACCGGGTAGTCGTGATATCCTTGGTCGGGATAAACCTCCGAGTAGTCCAAGGCATTTTTCTGGGCTGGCTTGCCCGTGAAGCATCTTTTGATTTAATCCGATCCATTGATCACGGACACGCATTCGCCTGGAAGATTTCTAGGAAACCGAACCGTCATGGCGGAATTTTCGCGTGGTGATGAAGAATCTTTCATTTTTCTGTGCCACTGTACCGCTGACATTAGCGAAACCGCAGCGCGCTTGTCAATTGCGACGAACAGGAACTTGTAGCCCCCGGGCGAGACCGGGAAAGGGCCCCAGAATATCCAAGCCCCATATCGTGAAGGGCCACGACAAGGGAATCGTCTGCAATGCTTGGGCGGGCTGGTGAATGCGTCTGCAGTGAAATTGACACTGACGGCATCGCTTCACTAACTCGCTCGCGTCATGTAGGGCTGTCGGCCAATAGAATCCTTGTCTAAAGGCCTTTCCGACCAGGGTTCGGAAAGATGCATGTGCCCCGCACACCCCTCCATGGATCTCTTCGAGTAATCTTATACCCTGCGTCTGAGGGATACACCGCATGAGCACTCCGTGAGCCCCTCGTTGGTAGAGGGCCCCATCAACCAGGGAATACATCCTGGCGCGCCGAGCAATTTGCTCGGAAAGCATATCGTCCTCAGGCGTAGTTCGATCGAGAAGGTACCTGCGGATGGGCTCTATCCACGAATCTTCAAGATCGAGGGGAGCAACGAGCCGACCCGCTACTCTCCTTGGAGCGTCAATACCTGGTGACGTCCTTGAATGGTGCTCTGTTCTGAGGGTGGCCATTCCTTCGTCCACAGGTTCATTAGAAGCAATGGACGGCGTCGAAATCCTTTTTGCAAAGGTCCCGGGTGGACATAGAGATCGTGAGGACGCCAGGCGGGCAAGACTATCGGCTCGGCAGTTATCCTTTCTTAGGATGTACCGTACTTTGAGCCCGATGAATTTCTTCTCTGGCTTCCTCACCTCTGCTAGTTAGCTGCCATATTCTGGTCTAAGTTCTGATATTCCTTGGACACTTATCTCGCTACCTGCTGTGAGTCCCCGCTCGCGAGTAGGCGACGGATACTAAGCGCGAACGCGACTCGGAGACCAGCAAGCAAACCCTCATACTCGGCCATGTTATTCGTGGCCGGGAAGTCCGTCTGCAGTGCATACTGCAGGCATTCTCCGGTTGGTGAAGTCAGTTCCGGCATGGGGCTAGTAGGCTGTGGAGCCCCCAGCTTAGGACGCCTGTCATCCGACTTGAGCAAAGGTCTAGCCCCCGGTCGTGGCGCTTCTAGATATAATCAACAACCGAAAACATTAGTCGTAATTGGCCTTTACTGAAAACTAACCTTTTGCCCTTTTTGCTTGCTTCGTCTGGGACCTAGAGGAGCAATTGGTCCGGTCATAGCAGAAGCGGGGAACCGATTTCCGAGGCGAAGAGGTCTCGAATGGCTGAATGCAGATGGCCAGCTAAACTGACTTAACACTTTTTGATTAGTAACTGTGCTTAATCTGTGTGTTTTGTTTTCTGAAAGTTGATCATTTTTGAAAATAACTGCATTGTGAATGTTGTCAGATGCAAAGGTTCTCGAGGATTTAGTCGAACTTCGCGTCCACCTTCCTTGACTTAGGCTTACGAGTTGCGCCGTATGCCGCTGACTGCGATCGACCAGGCCTTAGGTTTAGTCGGACGGAGGTCTCAGAGGCTCCTCGTCATCAGTAAACACGATAAGGGGTCTTCGTACAGTCTGTCGTAGCCATAGCAGCAACCTGTGTTCCCTTGTCGAAGGGGTATTGAACGCTAGTTAGTGAACCTCTCGTAACCCTTGCTCTGATGACATTGCACTCTATCCGGGACGCCTTCTGTTCAAAGTAGTCGGGGTGGCCGGTAAGCGTACGATTTTGTTGGCCTAGTCATACCTGTACCTTCTCTTCTTCCCTTGCTCGGAGTCGGGGAACTTTGCTGCGGGAACCGGGGAGTTTGGTCGGCCAGGCCTTAGGTCTAGTCAGGTGGGGGGCTCAGTGGCTTCCCCTGTCACCTGTAGACACGTTAAGGTGTTTTCCTCTCATCCCAAACGGTCGTCAGCGCAGAACCCTTTTCCCTTTGCTTAGGTTGGGTCGTCGGTACGTGCATGTGTATGCCAGTTTTTTCGCTTGATGTCACATACTTATCCAGCCCCCGACTGCCTTATTCGAGAAGTTTCTCGGATAGGCAGTCTGAAAAAATAAATATCGGACTAGGAACTTGATATTTAAAAAACTGTGAACTGACTGAAGCATCATTTATAAGTTACTATAAGAAAAAAACTGCTAGGAAAAACTAGAAGTAAAAATATCACCTCTGTCACGGACCCGGAATTGTATATGACTAAGGGAACGCGAAGTCGCCAAGGACCGAAGGACTCGTCAGCCCGGTGGCACGGTACCTGCGCCGTACGCACCAAGACGGAACGATCCGACACCCGCTACGTGCGAGCCGGCCGGAAGCGACCAATCTTCCTAGAACCACATACGATTCCATAATCCGGTGAAGGTGTAGAGTCGTTCCCAATTACTACCAGGCAAGACAAGGTCGGAGGAGCCCGGCAGTTCTACCCACACCCTAACCTAGCCCGAAGGCTAGTGGGTCGCTCGAAAGCCCGGTAGAACGCCCACACCCTGCCTGGCCGGCACAGCATCTCAGCCAGCGGGTCACTCAACCGTTTCTTGCCCAACCTCGTAACAATCGGTACAACCGCAACCCTTCACGGCATACCCAAAACGCTTCATATCATACACGCATTGCGTAAGGGCAGCCTGGGATTAACAACTCGGATATCATATCAAAGCTCTACAAATACGATATTAATATTAACTGCCCACGATGGGACAACACCTTACATAATCCAGTCATAACTGAAAGCATATCCGAGTACGGAGAAATTAAACGACAGCGGAAACAAGTGGATGAGTCCCACAGCGACTTAGCGACCGCTGAACAAAAGCTATAACTATCCCAACAATCGAACACAACTGAGGAACGCAAGTTCAAGCATCATCGAAATAATCTTCCACCACCGGCTCACCTGCAAGCTCCAGGGGTAACCTGGGTGAGTACGAACGTACTCGCAAGACTTATCCGTGCTTGATTAAATGTCCTACTCATACTAGTACAACATTAATTAAACATGAATACTTCTCAGAGTAACAATATACAACTTAAGAATATAACATTAATAAGGTGAAGTAAGACAAACTAAGTACCAACTAACTCATAACACAACACCTCACACCCATGTGTACCACCAAATCAAACCATCAACTCCAATTCCATCGGGGCATCCCGTGTATCCAATCCAATTCAATCCATTAAACATTATCCGATCCGATTAGGGCAGCCCCTAAGTAAAATCCAAACTGATCCAATCCATACATGAGTTAATAATTCCAATTCGATCCAATCCTCACATATTCATTTTAAATCTCTCGAACCACTACCGACAACGCAACCCCTGCAGGCATAGTGAGTGCATAACAGTTTGGAGGTAGCGAGCCTCACAAAGTGCATGGAGGCTTACCCCAGCTATCCTCAGTGTTGGTTCTCGCTAGCGTTCACGTGTGATAAGGGATGGTGACACTCTGGAAATAGGGTTGGTATGGCGACAAAAACCTTCATACACCTGGGTCGCCGTCATGCATCAATTCACACCAACCGTACCCATTGTGCACGCCCTCGGCTCTCCCAACTCACTTAACAATTTAGTTGAAGAGCTATAAGATGTTCTCGACGTAAGACACATCCTACACATGCTAGTGTACGCACCTTGCAACGATTCAACGGTAACAATCATACACATAGCACATATAACAGGGCATACACGAGAGTACGAAAGGTAGAGATGCAACAAGCTCTGCTTGCCTGATTCTGGTTGTTCCTGTTCTTGCGAGGTCTCGTAAGCCGGGTGGTTGTCCTCTTCTGCTTCTGTTTCGAGTAATGACGACACCGGAAACAAACGAGAAAGAAATAAGAAGACGGCATGTATGCATGTATGAATGATGTGAGCTACATGAGACTAGACGTGCAATGGGTGTCGAAGAGTCATGATGATCTGCATGGGTTCATATTAAGTCATCGGAGCCATGTGATATCTAGAATGCATGCATGACGATTTAAAATGCTCCGAGGAGTTAGGGTTGCGTCTTTAGTGATGAAACATTGCACGAGTGGGTATATTAAGTCAATATGAAGTTAAGTTATGTAATAGGAGGCTAAGGTACGTGGAATCGTACGAAGGGAGTTAGTTCACAATACTAGGGTTTCACCGAGCCGCGACAGGGCAAGGCAACAATCCTAAGTATAGTGCTGTGCATGTGATTAAAATTACTTTTTGTTTCAGCCAAGTCGTAGGAATCTTCATAAGCTTTTCAATGATATCAAGTTTGCTAAAATCCGAGCTATGGATCACAAGTTATCACATTTCGAAACTAGTCGGAACAAATGATTAGACCCTAGATAACCTACTGTGCATGTAGTCAAAATGAACATTTGATGTGCCTAAGTTGTAGAGAATTTCACCAGCTTTCCAATGATATAAAGTTTGTCAAATTTGGATGCACGGTTTCAAAGTTATGGAGGTTTGAATTTTTACACCAAAATCTGCCCTAACAGACGCAAACCCTAATTGCTACCAGTACCCGAACCCTACCCAGCTCTGTTTCTTTATTCCCACGCATACCCAAATCAAGCCTACCCCGGATCTGAACCACCTAACCCTAACTGGCCGACACGCGGGGACCCACCCAAGCACCGGTGGGTGAATCAAAATGGGCCACGTGGCTCACTCTCTCACTCTTCCTCCTCCTCTCTCTGCTCCGACCGGGAGGCAGCTCGGGGAGGACGGCGCCCTCGCCGGAGCTCGTCGGGGTGGAGCCACAGGACGCGGCCGGGACGGGGGAAGGTGGCCGGAGCACCAGGGGCTCACCGGTGACGCGAGGCGCGGCTTGGGGACGACGGAGGGCGGCGGAATGGAGCTCGGGTCGGGGAGGACGGCGCCGACGATCGGAGCTTCGGTGGCGGAGGTCCTCGGGCCGGTTCCTAGAAAAGGGAGGAAAGGGGGAGGTTAGGGAGGAGACAACAGAGCCCGGGGAGAAGAATTGGGGGCGGAGGAGCACCGGAGCCGCGTCAATTGCTCGTCGGAGCTGCTCGCCGGCGCTGGAGAAGAAACGGCGAGAGGAGGGAGCTCGGCACGGGAATGAACCGGAGAGGGCTAGGGTTTTGGGGATGGAGAGAGGGGAGAAGGGCGGCGGATGTCCGAATGCGGCTTAAAAAGGGGGCGGCGGTCGGAGCGGCCGGTGGATCCACCGCCCCGCTCGGCCTCTCGCCGACGGAGACGTGGTGCCCGGGACCCGACAGGTGGGCCCCGAGGCTGACGGGGGAGCGGGAGTCGCGGGCTTGCCCGAAGGCGCTTTCGCACGGAGGAAACGGGAAGTGGGGGAGGAAGGCGGGTTCAGGCCGGGGGAGGTTAATGGGCTGGCGCGCGGGATAGAGTGGGCCGGCCGAGGCGGGTTTCGGCCCAAAACCCCCGTTAGGGTTTCTATTATTCCTTTTTAATTACCAGATTTACTCCCCACGTTATTTTATGTACCAAAACATCTCCAATTAACCTGAAATTTTTACAGGAGCTTCATAATATTATTCTTGAACTACTGTAGGAGTTTGAACTAATTTGGGGCAGATTTGAACTATGTTCACATGCAATTTCGATTTAGGGTTTGAATTCGGATTTGAGCTATAATCGAGCCCTAGATGTATCCAAAATTTCTAGGAATTGGTCAGGGGCTAGGGTTATCCCTTTTTAGGCTTTTTATGAAGTTTTAGAACATCTCTTCTATTAGAGTTGCTTCATACGTCGAAACCCTAATTCTGGCATATTTAGGGTTTGGTGTTAGGGATGAGGATTCACCGAAGGGTTCGATGACTTCTACCACCCTTAACGATGATTTTGTTAATTCGAATACTTCAAATAAGTTGATTGGTGTTTTGACCTTGTTATTTGAAATACTTCAAATAAATTGATTGGTGTTTGTATAAATACCCACCGAGGATGAGATATTAACATATTCTATAAAGTAAAGTTGATATACAACTAAGTTTGAATAAGGTGTGGTTGATGAAAATGCCATGTATGCATGAGTGTAGAGCAATACCTATTTATCGTAAAGTGGGTATTACAACCTCCTCCTCTCGAGTTGTCGTTGGTTGCTCCAGAAACTCTCATGCTCTTGTCGTGACCCGCTGAAAAAGCTTGTCGAGTGCGCGTGCTAGGCGACGGCGCCCGGAGTGTCTTATCATAGCTTGACGACTGAGGTTGGAGCTGGCGCAACCTGAGACGGACTGGCGGTCGGAGGGGTGATGACTGTGCGATCTTACCGAAGGTGCTTGCACGAGGAACTCTCTAAGGGGACTCGACTATCTCTTTACTGCTAACTCGAGCGACCTGGATCGGGCGTCTTCTCATGTGGAGCCGTTGTCCTGCTGAGGAAAAAACCCTTTTTGCCCCGGTTCCGAACTAGTCGTAGAACCTGCTCTCCGACTTGGAGGGGGTGTTTTTTGAAGTCGTCACTCGTAGTTGCGGTGGAGGTCTTGCTGACGCAGGGGTACGCGCAACGGTGTCAGAGTCTGCTTCCCTACTTGAGAGTTGATACTTTTCTGCGAGGTCGAGGCTACGCCTGTCGCAGAGTATTGCTTCCCGAGGGGAGCTCTTTATTGTGAGGACACCCTTCGGGCCGGGCATCTTCATGCACTGGTGGGCGTAGGGCGTTGCTGCCATAAACTTAGCCAAAGTTGGGCGTCCCAAGATAGCGTTGTATGCTGTTTCGAAATCGACTACGTCGAATAGGATTTTCTCTGTTCGGACGTTCTCCGGTGTACCGAAGGTAACCGGGAGCGTAACTCGCCCGATCGGCGTGGCCGATGAGCCGGGGACGATACCGTGAAAAGCGTGCATTACCGTCTGAATAGACGATCGTGGCACTTGCATTGCGTCGAGGGCATTGGCGAATAGGATATTGAGGGAGCTCCCTCCATCTATCAATACGCGGCCTACTCGGCAGTTGTTGATCGTTGGCTCTACCACGATTGGGTACCGTCCCGGCCGAGCGCAATTTTCGGGGCAATCGGTCTGGTCGAAAGAGATCATGACCTCGGACTACTTGACCGCTCGAGGAACTCGCGGTACACTCGCGATAACTTCTCGGGCGATCGCCTTGTATTGCCTCTTAGATTCGTAAGAGGTTGAGCCCCCGAATATGTGCTCGATTGCTCTGGACGATGTGTACTCGTATTCCGTCACGTTGTCCTTATCAGACGCGACGTGGGTAAGATCTTGATCGTTCTCACGATCAGAGTTTACAGGAGAAATTCCAACCATGGGGCTGGTCGTTCCTGCCGGGAAGTCGTCGTTCAAGACCGACTTCCCGCTGAAGGCCCTGGCGCACTCAGCTCTGAAGTGTTCGGCTTCGCCATCCGAGTCCTCTCCAGGGGCGTACTCTCCGAAATCCACTCGATCCGTATCCGGGTATGGGTCCATAGGGCCAAAGTTGTCGTAGAAACCCTGGTCCGAGTACCAAGTACGGGGCGAGATTGCGATCGGTTTTCCTGCCGGGTTTGCTGCTTCCTCCCCGGTCAAAACCGGTGAGGGCTGTGCAACCGGCGCTGGGATCTGATCGCGCTTAGTTGCGCATCCTGCCGACTCTGATTCCTCCTGGACGGCTTGGTCCGGAGAGGTCCCCACGGTCGGCACCATCTGTCGACGATCGGTGAATCGGCGATCTTACGGTATTCGTGGAGTGATGATTACTAGGGGGTAGGGACCTCTAGGGCCCAAGTGCCAGGAGCTCTGACAGCAGGGGACAGCCGTTTTTATACAGGTTCGGGCCTCCCTCAGGATAATAACCCTACGTCCTATTGCTATATATTGTTGGAGAACACACTTTACAATGGGGGGTGTATGTTAGTGGCTACCCTAGGCCTAATCGTAGACTAATCTAGCTAATCCGCCGGGCTCGACTCCTTCGAGACAGCAGGTCTTCTAGGGCTTCGCCTCCTAAGATCCTATGCTTCTTGTGCTGCGACTAGTAGACCCTCCCCCTCCCCTATGGGATTGCTGGTCCTTATATAGAGGGTTCCCAGGGTCGTACTGGATGTGGACTCACGCCCGAGTAGGACTCTGGCTTCCTTAAACGTCGGAATTGACTTCCTAATTTAAGGGGAGTCTTCCCTTCCTTAGAGGGGTTACCTTGTCGTCCAGGGATCCTTACCGGGGTACGCTGTACCTTCCTAAAGTCCCGGGATTCTATATACGGATATCCCTAATATGCGGAATACCGTACTATTCATCATCAGGAGCTATGGGAGATCTCGCATTTCGATAGAAAATTCACATGGGCTAATTTGCTAGCTAACCCAACTTTTGAATATTTAGATCAGGTGTTAGCGAGTATGCATGGTTTAGGAGATCCAATACCCAATGGTGACTGTGACAATGATGGAGAGTTTTCTATCTGACCATAAACCCTATTTTATTGGACACAGAGGTGGCCTGTTTCCGTGACGCCAGCCACTTTTCTAATTTGAGTTGGGTTGGCTGCAAATAGAAGGGTTTTACAACATGGTCGCCGAGATTTAGAGACGAGGGGTTCGAGGGGCCTCCTCGATTGAGAGATAACAGAATAAAATAAGGGCCTTATGACAATTCTTATGGGGTTGGGCCAGCCACACGAGCAATGCCATGTCCAGAAATGAACAAAAGACGGGGCTACGCTAGTACAGAAAAGCTCATTGGAGGCAGTTGAAATAGATCATTATAGGCAGTTATCCCTTGCGCCTCCAAATAGTGTTTGCGGATATGGGGCTCATATAGGGATGGTTATGCAACCGCCTTGGAGAACCAATACTCTGAGGTGGTTGCAATGAGTCAACCGCCTTCATTAGACTACTAGTCGAGGTGGGTTCAGTTTACCAAACCACCTCGGAAAATAGGTTATCCGAGGCGGTTTGTACGAAGGTTGGAGCAGTTGTTTAATTACAACTGCCTTGGACATCTGTACCTACAGTGTTTTTTCTATTTTATTGATAGCCTCAGGATTTGCTAGCCATGTCCTCTAAAACAACATATTATATAGTTCATATATAATAGCAGATATATATACACTACAAGACAACACATATATACACCAAACACTTCAATTCTCACATCACAGCACAACACATATACTCAATTGACAGCCAAGTTATTCACATCAACATACATCCACTTCTCACATTCACATGTACATGAATGACATAGAATTGCACAAGTTATTCACACATCCACTTTGTTTTCGTTTACTAATCACACATTGTTGGGCAGTTTTCTAAGGCGTAGCCCCCATATATGATCGACCTGTTCATAAACAAGAAGTGTCAATTGTTAAAATCTGAAATTCATAAGAACAAGTTAGAATTCTATATTCACAAGTTAGCATTGAGAAAAGAACTAAAATTAAAATTTGAAACAAAAAATGCAAGTTCATTTGAAACCAGAAGTTTCAAAGACATACAAATTTGGTTACTCACAAGTTTGATACTCTATTTGTAGCACCAACTCGATCTCTATCAGACCACAAACCTAGCTAATCAAATCCTAGGTCGCTAGCTTTAGGGCACTGGCGGGTGACTGAACTGTCATGTGGGATTAATGACATTATTGTTTAGGAATATAGCCATCTGCAACAGGATGTGGGCAATGTCCATATTTCCAACTGTGTGATTCACATGAGTTTAGCCCCTTCCTGAAGATATGAAGCTTATACTCAAGGCCAACAGGATCAATGAAACGGTATACAATAGCGCAGATGGTTTCGTACCATTAGATTATTGTACTTTCGGTTGTCGCAAAGGTCTAGCATGTGGAAGCACACATAGTACCCACACAGGGTGGATCCTTCAGGTTGTTGTAGGCACTACAAAAGGATGATTGATTAGCTATAGAGGATAGATGTATGATGACATTACTATGAGGAATTATGAACATTAGGGATACTTAACTGAGAGTCGTGATGTAACTTGGCGGGTACTCCTTCCTTGTGTCTCCCTCTCTTTTTCACGTATGTATTGAACAACCTATGTGATTCAAAACAATAAGCCTTAGCATTTCTTTCGAAAGAAAGAAAGAATAATCATCAACGAAGAGGAAGTTTTGGTACTTGTTGACGATCGGTAATCCATTGATCTTACATAATATGTGGAGAAGAGAGAGAAGGGGATTGCATTGGGAGCTGATCACGAGTCAGTCCACCGGCCACAAGGCTTTATACAGGTTTAGGTCTCCCTTAGGATAACAACCCTATGTCCTATTGGTTTATATTGATCTTGAACAGAGTACAGGAGGAGTGTCTAGTCCTAGATGGGATCTACAACTAGTTGGAGGTGGTTGTCGAGACTGATCTTCCCTTCTACTTATCCGGAAGTTGATTGATCTTGAAAGGCTTGTGGAGCTTTGTCTTTTCTTATTGAACTTATCGACCTATCTCCTTCGAAGGCCTCCGGGATCCTTTTATAAAGGGTATACCGTATCATAAGAGATACGGACTGGTCTCCGAGTAGGATTCCACTTTCCTTAAACATTAGGATTGACTGCCTAGTTTAAGAAGTCTCGGATACCGACGGATGGTTTCCTCATCGACCTAGAGTCCTTCTTCGGGGTACATACCTTCTCGGGTAGGTGGGATACTCCTAGGTCGAGGTGTATCTGTATACGGATACCGTCGTCGTATACAGTAGTTGTACACTACTCATCGTCAAGCCCCCCATCAATACGTGAAATAAAGCCAAGACGAATAAGAGGAATCAACCCAGTCGGGGATAACATCCAACCAAATGCTCTCCTGAGTAGTCGTAAGAACAATCGAGTAGGATGAGTCATCCAGTCGGGCCCTTGATCATCCGAATCTCCTAGTCGGGCATCACACACTCCCGAGTAGCTTAAGAAGTTCCCGAGTTGTCCCATGGCCGAGTAGGGACTCTGAGAAGTTCAACGGATGCTTGAGTCATGCCTGTGACCTTTCGGTCATGCTTATTTGAACTGGCATGTTTTCCAAAAATTTGAACCATCGTGGAGGAGATTTCACGTGGTGGTGAGAATTTTTCACTCTTTTTCTGCAACTACTGTGATGAAATGAGAAATTTATGGTGCATTGGACAGGGTCATGCACCTGCTACCCTTATTTCTCATGCAAACAGCTGCTCATGCGCATAAAGTTACTGCGCATTAACTGCCATGGGACATGAACGCTGAACATGGCCTTGGTCGCCATTAGATCGCTTGCGTGGATAGTCGGGATCACGCAGCTTTTTACCTTTATAGGTCCTTCGGGGGACCCAAGGGTTTTTCAACGCATTCTAGTCTCTTGCTTCCCAACCTTTTCATCTTCTTCCTCCCACCTATTCTTGCACTTTTCTTACTCTTGCATTCCATTTTCGAAAATGGGCAAGAAGAAGAGTTCTTCTAAAGCCCCTGCTAGCTCTCGGAAACCTGTCGACCATCCTGAGAGGATGTCGGAGGACTCCGCTCTGGTCTGGCAGTGGTAATCCTGTAGCTCGATGCATCCGACGTCAACCACCCTGCCATGACAAGCTGGAGAAGGGCGAGCATATCCTTCCTCGGGTGATGGTCCCCTGTTGATCGGAGCTGAAGGAGACAATCCCGAGTCCAGAAACCACCTAGACCATCGTCTTCTCCAACTTCTTCTAGTGTGGATTCCAGTTCCCACCGTCCGCCTTCTTCATCCTCGTCCTCCAGTTCTATGGGATTGAGTTGATCCACCTCAATCCCAACTCAGTCCTAATGCTGAGCGTCTTCGTGCAGCTATGTGAAGTGTACTTCGGCATCTGCTCGAGACTAGACCTCTGGCGATATTTTTACAACCTGAGAAGGTTGAAGGGTGTCGTCAGTGCCGCCAGGTTCCACCTATGGGAGGGAAAGAAGGAGGGCTACATGCTCTTTGCCAGCAAGACCTTGTGGTTGGGTTGGCGGGCGAAATGGTTATACTACCAGCCTCCTCCCTAGTCAGACATCGGCCACCGCAGCCTGGCTTGCTTCCAGACGGAAGCCTGGATGGAGATGCCACTGCAGATCAGTCGGCTTAAGGCCCTTGTCGGCGAGGTCTCAGACCTTGGCAGGAGAGGCTTGACGGTGTGGGATGTCATAAGGACTTCCTCAAGCGGTCACTGAGCCCTCTCAAGTCGAGGATCTCAGCAGTTGGGAGTACTCTGATCAAGAGGATCCAGTGAGGGATTTTGAGACGGGTACACGTTGTTTCTGTTTTAGCACATCGAGTAGGAATTTTGCATTCTCACCTACTTGGATTGTTTCCTTACGCAGACCTCTCGGCCGAAGAACTCCAGTCACAGGTGAAGTACCTCTTCGACTCATCACTTTTGGGGTATAGGGCTGAGATGCCAGGCCCGATCACGAAGCTCGGACCTGAAGAGAGAAAAGAAATCATCTCGGTAAGTTCAGACTGTGCTTCTTGTCAGTTTAATGTCTTCGAGTAGAGCTAAATAAACTGTAGCTCAAACTCGGTGTGCTTCTTTTGCAACAGGTTGGTCGGGGCACGCTAGACCCGGAGGCCGAGTCGGCTGGAGCCGAGGCCGAGGACGGCGAAAGGGTCGAGGTCTTGACGCCATAGACCCCAAACCCCGAGTCTGGTGGAGGAGATGCCCCGCATACTGCTAGGATGCTCGAGAAGGACCAGTCAGAGAAGGCTCCTTCAACGGCGTCCCCAACTCGGACTCCTCCTTTGCCTCCGAGATCATCCCCCAAGGTACTCATCCGACCAATCCTAGACTTCTTTTCCCTTAGTTTTCAAGACGTCAAACTTTTTTCTGTGTTATCGTGTAGAGGGTGGAGGAATCTCGTCCAGAGTCATCAGCTTCCCTAGTCATGGAGAATCCTATCATGGAAAAGCCCCAAGTCGCAGGCTCGACTCCTCAGGTGAACCCAACCAAGAGGAGACTGGCTCTCCCGAAGCACAGAGTTCTGCTAGAGTTGAAGCGGCCAAGTTAGGTATCCTTCTCGGAATACCTCTTCCCTAGTAGGGGCTTTGTTTTCTTCTTTGACTTGTTTGTCTCTGCAGGGTAATCCTTGCTCCAACCAAGGTCACCGATCCTATGAAGCGGTCCGGCCCTCCGGCGACGAAGGCTCCTCGGGCCGCCACTACACCTGTGGCGAGGGCCGAAAAGCCCCTGGCTTTGAAGTTGGACCCGCCTCCAACCCCGGCTATCCCTCCTTCTACTCCGGCAACAGCACCTCCCTTGGTTATGTTGGTTGAGGGACCTTCTTCATCATCATTGCTAGCGGAGCTGGTGTCGCTTGCCGAGGACAGCCTCGACTTGGCCAAAAATGGTTGTCCCCTACTAGAGGTAACAAAAGTGAAAAGGTGTCAATTTATTAATTTGCTTGTATTGAGATTTACCTTGTCGTTTTTCAGCTTGCCCTGTCCCGGGTGATGCCTAGCCAAGTACGACGTGGCTCTGGAGGTGGAGAAGTCCAAGGCGGCAAAGCTGGAGACCGAGAAGTGCTGGTTGGTCCAAGACAAGGCCCGGCTTGCCAATGAACTGGTTGAAGTCTGGTTGTTCTTGTCTTGGGCTGAGTCCAAGGTGTCTACTCTGAAGGAAGACCTTCAGTATGCTGCGGATCTACTCGAGATGGTGCTGACTGAGGTCAGGGTCTTTGTTCCTTCGGTGGAGAGCCATGCCATGCAGATGGCAGAGCTGGTGGTGGCGATGTCCCGTTTGAAGCGAACCGTGAAGGCCCATATTAGCACCCAGCTCTGGCAGATAGTTCGGGATTCCTTGTCGATGGCCCTGGCTTTGTTGAGGGTCCAGCACCTAGAGATTGATGTTGGCAATGAGAAGCTAGTTGCATCTATGTACGAGACTGTGGATGTCTTTGCCGATAGGCTCAATGAATAAAAACTCCTATATAAATAAAGACTTGGAGAGCTTTTGGTTAGTACTTGTGCTATTCTTGTGTATATTTTTCATTAACTTAGAACTAGAACTTATCAGGAACCTAGTAATAAGGACTTGTCGTGAACTTAAGACACACAGTGTTTTCTAGCCTTTTTCTTTTGACCCAAGTTGGAATACTTTGCTACTAGTCAAGGATTTTGGTTAGTCAGGCTTTAGGTCTAGGTCGAGTGGAAGGTTCTGGGACCCCTAGTCACTAATAGATGGGATAAGGGACCTCCCTCTGTCCTGTTTGAGACCATAGTTCAGACTTCTTCCTTTTTGCAAGGACAAAGGCATAGGCATGTATGTCATTCGTGGTCGACGAGTGTCTTAGTGTCACGTTGACTCGGCTATTCCTTGCAATAGCTAGTTGGAGACCCTTATCAATTTACTCAGTGTTGAAAGATCTGTTGAACATGCCATACTTCACACCTTCCAGCTCCTCCTCGATCCAAGTCAGAAGACTTCACTGCTAGTCTGGGAGTTTGGTCAATCAGGCCTTAGGTCGAGGTCGAGTGGAGGATCCAGGAGCCCTCTGTCACTCGTCGACATGATAAGGGATCTTCCTCCTTCCCATGAGGCTAGATTTCAAACTTCCTTCCCTTCGGGAGTACTAAGCTTTCGAGTGTTCCGTAAGATGTGTTGTCGGAAAATTTTCAACCCCGTTATACCTATCCAGCCCCCAACTGTCTATTGGAAAAGGAACGCTTCTGATGGGCAGTTGAAAATAAATATTATATTTAACTGAGTCTCCAAGTTGGATTCCACTTTCCTTAAACATCAGGATTGACTGCCTAGTTTAAGAAGTCCCGGATACCGATGGATGGTTTCCTCATCGACCTTGAGTCCTTCTTCGGGGTACATACCTTCCCGGGTAGGTGGGATACTCCTAGGTCGTGGTGCATCCATATACGGATACCGTCGTCATATATAGTAGTTGTACACTACTCGTCATCAGTACTCACTCATCGAGTAGACCTATAATTTGCAAGTATGCGCGTTTGCACTGATCATGGCTATGCCTCATAGAATCAAGATAATATACCTTATTCCATGTTGGCACAATGACAATGAGGATTTAGTGCCCCCTGGTTATACGAAACAAAGTTATGATATGCTTAGCCATTGTAAACAAACAATTTGCAAGGCATATCACTAGCTCGATGTTATAAGCAACCTGGATGTAATCTCATGCAAAGTACTCATGGAGTATATGTATAATGTAATCCTGCACGAGGTTCTTCTTTCTCTCGATGCTTTGCACCAAGACCAGGTGTGGGTCGGCAAACGCTAGAGTTCTAGAGTCTTATTTTCTCGCTTAGATCAACCATATATTTGAGTATAGGAAGACAATGGGTTATATATACACACTTAGCAGAATTAAAAGAAACTTGTGCTGTATTATAAGAACTTACAACGTAAAGCATCTCATGAGGCCAGTGTCTAGCTCATGGAAGTAGAACATGTTGAGAGAATTCCACCAAGAACATATTGGCTTATGTGTGCTTGAAGTGTTCCTCTATGAATTACACTGTGAGACTGACTAGTCTATGTAGGAATGGCATGTTAGATACTTCAAGGAAATGAGATCACAAAGCTTCCAGCAGGCTAGGCCAAGATTCATGTTGTCATCCACCATAGGTTGTCCTAGCACATATTGGCGAGCCAGCTCCGCCATAGGATATTCAACATCTGTCGCCAATTTCAAAGCAGACTTCTTCTTCCGAGAAACTTTCAACTTTAACGTGGCCCCTAGACTCATGGTTTGAACGTGATGAGGTCGTGAGCTCTCCACATTTGGTACTGCTGAGAGTTGAGGGGGGTAGCGACCGGTGAGAAGTCAGCGTTGGCTGAGATTGATGCACCGATGGAGGTAGGCTCGTGACATTAGGAACCTCTGGTGGAGATTTATGCACCACCGGTGAAAACCTCATCATCCCATCTGACAGTGAAAAGCAGGATCAGATGACACAATCAGTGGTGATTCGAGGGCTATGTCCTTATTTGGCCACTGAGCAAAAGACCCAACGGTGTCGTTTAGGATCTACATCTCGTTCTCCACTTCTTCCTTGTTTCTTTTGGCTAGGGAACTCTGGTCACTAGATCCACACTCTCAATGACCCATCAACCCATAGGCCTCACCCAAGGCTTCCTTGGTTGCGGGGAATCTTTCCTAAAGATGACGATGCTCTAGGCGACCCTGCCAGCAATGACAAAAGAGACAATGGGGTGTGTTCGTCTCAATAGTAAACACAACTAAATAGAATGAATTAAAACAATACAATTACATCCAATTAACTAAGCATTGAAAAGTTTACTAGAAACCAAATACTTACTAAAATCCTAGAAGAAAATATCATGCTCCATCGTTGGTTATTGGATCAATAAATGAAAAAGTAAGATATCTATAGAGATCATCTCAGTCGGCTAAATCATAATGACACATAGTTGTAAATTAATGAAGGATTTTATTGATTTTAACATTTTTGATCTCTCAAGATTGTGTTCCACAACTAATCTCTTAAAGATTAATATAGTACTACAGATTTATATCAGGTGCTAGAGAACGAATATAGTGTATTCGCCAACTGAATCATACTAGTTGAGATAAATTGGTCAAAATCTTCACTGCATTAACTAAAAGGTACCAAAATACCAAAGAGTTGCAAAAGAAACCTAAGGAACTGCTTCACTGAAGAATACCCAAAGCCGAAGGGTTGGGCAACAATTCATGGCATTAAGCAAAAATCAACCTGCTGTAAGAGGAACATAAATCCTTAGTCTTGGCAGTGGTAATCAGCACAAAGAGACATAACAAAGCACTAATAAACAGCCACCCCACGCACACTCATTCTGGATCTCATGCGCACATTTGAAAGCAAGTGCCAAAAAAGAACAGCATGCACAACTCAAAATCTCATATAAACCGAATCTTTCCTCCAAGAAATGATAAACAAATCACTACGGCGCGGCATTATCCATTCAACTAAACATACACATAAACAGGTCAAAAAAATTAAGTAAACTTAGTAGGACATTTTAGTCTCAACTAGCATCATCAAAAACATTAACAAAAGATTAAGTAAAAATTAACCAAATCATCAAAAATGAAATGAGGAGAAGCCTTACCTAGCAGCGGAGGAGGAGCGTCGGGGTGATGGGCAGCCACACCAAGTAGAGGCCATGGGGGGCGCTAGGTAGCGGTCCAGGACAATGGTAGGGTGTGGCTTGGCAGCGTGGACGACAGAGGAGGAAGCTCAATGGCGGCACTCGGGGACGACGATGGCGGTGCTCAGGGATGAGACGGTAGCGTCACGGACGAAGGGGCAGTTAAGGGATGCGAAGTGCTTGGGCATAAAACCCTAGTGGTTGCACCACCTTCGTTTATATATGTTCACTTATCCGAGGTGGTTATTCAGATTTGACCGCCTCGGATAAGAAATATAGGAGGTGGTTCGCAGGATAAACCCCCTTGGGTAACATGATATCCAAAGCGGTTATGTGTTTCCAACAGCCTACGATAATATGATATCTGAGGCGGTTATGAGTTTCCAACCACCTCCAATAATAGTTCAGAACACAGTCTAAAAGTTCTCAAGTTTCAGCAAATAAATCAAAACACATTACAAAAATATTTCCATTTACCATGAACATCTGAAATAGATTTCCATCAACACACTACGTACATGAACATTCTAAATAGAATAAATAGACATTTCAAATATGTTTCAAACAACAAACCACATGAACATTAAAAATAGATTTAAATGAGCATTTCAAATATATTTCCATCAACACATCTGAAATCTATTACCATTAAGAAATGTACATGGTGATATTTCACATGACAATTTCAAATTATTTGGAAATAACCATTTCATCGCCTGTCTTGCATTTCTTTTTATTTTTGTGAGGCATTTTCTCTTCAAACTCTAGCCCTTCTTCATGATCGTCGCGTATGTAGCATGCTTCGTTTGGTTCATCATCTCCCACATCTCTTATGCTTTGTGCGATAGGAGGCGCCTCTTTAAATATCTTGTATTCATCCTCGTCTACCACATTCTCAACTCCGATAATCTGCCCTTTAACCATACATGAAAATATGAAGATTCTTCTTCGCTGGGTCGGTTACATAAAATACTTGGTGAGCTTGCTTGGCTAGAATAAATGGATCATCTCTGAAACCAAACTGTCCAAGGTCTACTGTTGTCAAGCCATACTTGTCGACCTTCATAGATTGGAGATTAACCTAGCAAAACCGGAATAAAGGAGTTTTGAAGTATAGCCTCTATGCGGACCCTAATATTTTGGAATGCGCTCTTCATATCTCGATCTCTCGTGTAGAATTTGTATCCGTGATGTCTTATCCTTGCGAAGTGATGACTCTAAATGTTGGTCCCTTCAAATACCATGTTAGCATGTCACTTGGCGATCCTAGACGGAGATGCTTCTTGAACCATTTGTTTAATTGTTTGTTGTGCTCTCTCATCCTCCACGCATCAGTTCTCTTCGATAGTCTTGTCTAAACTTAGCCTTGTGCTCATCGATATACGAGGATGCTATAGTCGTGTGTTGCAACACCGTCAAATAGGCTGCAGCGTGTCTATCTTGAGCGGTGGTTATTGATTTCTTTCCGATGGTACCAACACCATCAAGCCTATCCTTGTGTTGAGATTGTGGCACGCCAATCGGTTGGTTCGGCTCCATGTAATCAACGCAGAACTCGACAACCTCTTCGGTAGCGTAACCTCCAACAATACTTCCCTCCAGTCGATACCTGTTTTGCACATAATGCTTTAGGATTCCTTGAATCTCTCAAATGGGTACATGCTCCGAAGGAAGACTGGCCCGCTCATCTTGAACTCGTGCATAATGTGAACAATGAGATGGATCATTATATCAAAGAATGATAGTGGAAAATACATCTCTAGCTCACATATAGTCTCTGCCGCCCCTCACTCCAAATCATCTAGTTCAAACATCACCTGCTTTGACTTGTTAACGAAGAAGCACATGTTCATGATTGTGTCTCGGACATTGGGCGGTAGAATATTTCTAATTGCAATTGGGAGCATTTGTGTCATCATAACATGATAGTCATAAGATTTCATCCCGATTAGTTTCAAGTCTTGCATCGAGAGACAAGCCTCTTTATGTTGGCAGAGTAGCCCGACAAAACTTTCACGTCATGCAAGAACTTGCAAAACCCAGTTTTCTCGGCCTTGGATAGAGTATAACAGGCAAGGGGGGATGTATGTCTTCCTATTAGGCCGAGCTGCAGGCTCCAACTTGGGTCTGATTCCCCTATCAACCATGTCAATCATGCCTAACACCGTCCTTCGTCTTGTCCTTGATGTTTAGGAATAGACCTAGCACGTTGTTCTTCTCTAGTTGCATGAAGTCGATGTAGTGCCGGACGTTTAAGCCCTTCCAATATGGTAAGTCCCAAAATATTAATGTCTTCGTCCAGTACGCAGACTCATCTGTGGCCTTGTTTTTCTGACCTTACCAAGCACAACATTGACATCATTAACATTTTTGAAGATCTCTGTAATGTTGAATGGCCTCAGTTTCAAACCATTCACCGTTCTCCCATTGAACTTTGTCTTCCACCTGTAGGTAGGAATCTCCAGTCACCCATGTACAGGACTTTGCTGTAATTCTGAGGACTCAAGCTCACGGTATTCTCCATGCATATAACATAGCATTTGTGTCCTTTTACCGTCTAACTGGAGATATTGTCGAGAGTGGAAAAGTCTTAGATTGTGTAGAACATCATGGCCCATAGAGTGAAGTATTCTCTTTGTGTTCCATAGTGTTTGTAGATCATCCATCAACAGTTGGAAATACACGACGATGTCACTACCTGGTTGCTCAGGCACTTCGACAAGTATCGACATCATAATGTACTTCCATTTTATACAAAGCTAAGGAGGTAGGTTGTACATACTGAGTGTTGTTTCTGATACTCATGTTGCCAAATGGATACATTGTATCCGTACTCAGTGTAGACCTTACGTTCCTAGTTTCTGTAGTGAACAGAGGATGCTTCCTATTGATTTTTCTCCACTGAATAGCATTAGCTGGGTGTCTTAGCTTTTCATCAAATGTCATACACTCATGCTAGCAAAACAGTTGTGCCTCCTTTGTGTTAGCAAATAAATTTCAGGTGCCGGATTATAAGCAGATACTAACCTTGGTAGGTGTCCCCTTTATAACCTTGATGCATTCCTCAACTCCAACTGGTCCAATCTTACCCTTGTATCGAGAGGCCTTGCACATTGGGCCTGAATGCACGTTTGCAAACTCTTTCTGGTACAGGATATAGTCTTTCCGACATGCATGTATCTTTTCAACTTCTATTCCCAAGGGACAAAGCACCTTCTTAGCTCTATACGTGTTTATAGGTGTAGGATCTTAGGGTACCGAACTAGAGGGGGTGAATAGGAGGCTTTTACAAAACTTAAACAAATATGGGGTTTTCTGCGATTAATTGGTCAGTCCTAGTGGAGACAGACCAATGGCTGTAATAAGGTAGCTAAGACAGGTGGCAACAACAACTGTAGTACAGGCAAGCAACACAGGCAGACACAATAGATAACAAGAATAACTGCCTAGCTGTGACACATATAACAGACACAGGTAGAAAAAGAATAGGAAAATACACAAGTAAGCTAAGTGCTCAGCTGTGGGAAATACAGGTAGACAATAAACGTGATATAGCTGGCTACCACAGGCAGTTCAAATCCTAACATAGGTGAACAAGACAGTAGCAAAGCGGAGCAATCACACAGTGTAGGAAAGTAAAGAGAGACAAGTGATTTTTCACCGAAGTTCCCATTCTTTGTGGTACATCTTCGTTGGGGAAGCTACTCTGATGAGCCAGCCAGCACCGAAATGTGCTCTTTCCCCGAGTGCCTATTATAGGCGCCCGTTCTACTCGTTAGTAGTCCTTTCACTCTGCAGTAGGCAGACTCTGATCACCTTCAAAAATGTTTGGGTCAACTCACATGAGTTTGAGAGATCCCAGTGACTCCTACACCTGTCTAGGAGCAGACGCTCCAAGAGTAACAAGATCTTCACTCTGATCTCTTGGAGGAACCAATGCCTTGAATCCCTCGAGCTCAACTCACTTTTGCCCTCACAGTCAAGCCCTCTCCCACTCAGTCGCTTCTGCTTGCTAGAACGTTAGAGTGTAAGTTTGGCAAAGGTTGAGACAACTGCCTCCCCCAGGCCCTCTATTTGTAGAGGCTCCTGGAATCTGACCATTACCCTTGTGCCATGTCAGATGAGTCGTCCCACCTGTATCAACTACCTGTGGTATTAGCGAACCATTGGCAACGGTAACCTGTCAGACTGCCGAGTCCCTAGCTGTAGCACAGACGCTTAACACAGCTGAAGACCCTGTACTACAAAGACCAACTAGTCCCTTAGTACAGACTCTTGGGTGTGACTACCTATACTACAGCAGTAATACAGACAGTCTTTGGCTTTGAGAAACTAGTGCAACAATGCAACTAGCACAATCCCAGTCTTGCTGATATATCAGTCATAAGACTTCAACATAGGCCAAACAGGACTGTTGCTACAGGGCAACTGAACTCAAGGCGTCAGTGCCACTGTCCAACACGCAAGAGCTTAGGCATTAGCTCCTTCAATCAACCTTTGATCGATCCCCCCTTGATAGTACAGATGTACCTACGACTCAAAAAACTAGCAAATACTAGTCTCCAGGCCTACAGGCTGCAGTCATGGTCCTTGTATGCACCCAAGCCACCTTCACTCTATGTACAAGTCCCTCTATACTAGAAGCTTCCTCGCAACTGTATTACAGTCGGGCCAACCGGCTACAATCATGGTCCTGGGACGCACCCATGCCAACCTTCACCTTCTTACAAGTCCCTCTGCAGCAACGACTTCTTTGCACCAGTATTACAGCCAACTAGCACAGCCACCTCTTGATCACCAGGCTACTCCCTTACTCACCACCGATCTTGACTGAAACCTTCTCTAGAAACCTAACTTCCTGTTCACACTCAATGAAACTATTAGATCCCAGTTGAGTTGCCATTAACCATTAAAACCATACCTTGTGGGTTAGATGCATTTTCAATAGGTAACTCGTTCCCCTCCGTAAGCATGTCCCTTAGGAGGCCAAGCAACTCATTGAAGCTCTTGTCGAACCAACTGTTGCTCACCTTTAGCTTCAATAGTTCAAGCACACCATATAGCAATGTGAACTTTCCCTTGCATCCCAGGAACAATGGTTTCTCCGTGGCCCCCATCAAGCATACAAATTCTTTGTACTCTCTATTAGTTCCATGCCCTTCAAATCACGCAACATCTTTTTCAGATCTGGCATCAAGTCGGCATCATCGGACATCTGATTGTCCAAATCATGATCAATATCAAACGGCATAATGGTTGCTTCTTCATCAGCCATATTATCATTTGAGACTATAGCTTGATCTTCACCATGCTTAGTCCAACGTGAATAACTTTCCCTGAAACCTCTCCTAAACAAGTGGAACTCGATATGTGGGAGCTCAAAAATCCTTACGTTACGATAGTCCAGGCATGGACAATACGTGTCTGCTCTCCCCTCTCTCAACATGTCCGCTTCAGTAGCTGCCAGAAAGGCTCTCACACCATCTTTATATGCTTAAGTGGTGCGAGCTCCATATATTCACGTTCGATTCATCTATGTTGTGCATCTAAAAAGTTTTAATTAAATTTACAAATATAAAGTGTATCGACTACATGACATGAGAGTAGTGCTCTTTCAATTACTAAGCTAACTAAAAAAAGTAGCATTTCTTGCATTTAAGCCACAAATATAAAGTCATAATTTTTAATTTGTTGCATTTTAGCCACAAAATTCTTTAAAATTGTATAAACCTTAACAAGAAAAATCTCCATACATACAAAGTATTCAAATATACAATGAGTCAACCATCTCCATGCATCTAACTATGACTATATAAATTAATAATTTCAGTGTCCAAATAACAACCAAAATCACAAAATTATTAGATAAAATGCTTGTACAATAAACTACTAACCTCTGCTAATCAACAATGAATTAATTTCTCTGACCACTCTTCCAAATCTAGCTTCTCTCCAAAAAAATTGCCAACAAATGGCTCAAAAAGTTATCATCAATGCACCACATTTAAGACAGATCTAGCTGTGCTGATCTCTCTGCTCGCGCAGCGCATTAAATACTATGTAGATTATTGATGGCGGTTGATCCACTTTCCCGCCGCGGAGGTCATAGGGAGGCAGTTATATATTTGCAACCACCTCCGATATGGTCATCTAAAATGGACGCGGTCATTAATATGTAGCTGCCTCGGATATGGTCCGCGTTTGATATTTTATCCTTCTGCCTCCGATATATGTAGTGGTTGCTGCAGAATCATCATTATCCGGGGCTGTTGCTGCCGAAGTCCTTATCCAAGGTAGTAGAACTGTGGTCATCACCCTAGATATCTATTACTAGAGGCGTTTGAGCCCAACCGCCTCAAATAAGGTGCCTCAGATGGACGATTCTGTACTAGTGCTTACTTTTTACATGCTCAAAATTTCGCTAGATCACAGTGAAATTGTACAATAGCAATAGCATGTAATCATTAGCACAAACACTAGTAGTCTTTAAAGAAATTGAAAATAGTCATAGGACATTGAAAAAATGCATTCTTTCTATAAATACCAATTAAGGAAGATTTGATCCACCACACTACATTGGCACCATGAACCATCCACTTGAGATTTAAAAAGCATTATAGCAACCTACATATGCAAAGTAGTATATATACATTATAAGGTGGAATGACAAATATGAATAGTAAATTTAGAAATACAAAACATACCACTAAGTTCTAACAATGGGTTTGGGTAATTGTCATTTGAGTTTCTCGTAACCTTGAAATAGCTTCAGAATGACATCATCTTTAATAGTTGCAAACATTTCTCGCTCAATATAGCATACCATGCTATCATCCATCCATAAAAGAAAGGTCATGCTAATATTCATAGCTGAGAAGCCTCATTCAACTGTTGTCGTTGTCACAGACAAAATAAAAGAAAGGTCAATGAGGCAATACGCCAATAGGTGACATGTGTGTCTATCACTTTGAACCATCTTCACAGCAAGATTTTCAAGATCATTACAACTTGAGAAGTCTTCGTCACTTCTCACATCCACAATGAATGTTTGAAGTTGTGCTTTTAGAACTACACAATCATATTTCAAGAAGTAGGAAGCATATATCATACCAAGTTCAAGTAGTTTGTCTTGATGAAAGTTAGCAAAATAATTCTTAGGATCGAGGCAAGCAATACATCTCAACAACTAAGTTGATCTTTCAGCAAAGTGATTGTTCAACTCAACGAGAATATGGTCAAGCACAACATTGAAGATACCATTATGGACATGATGGTAGTAGCTTACTAATTTTGCATCGTGCCCCATTGAACGACCCCTAAGTGGTATTGCAGCTCCAATATTTTGCACAATTGTGTTTCTTTTCACAAATAAGGTCTTTACTTCTTTGAGAAGCTCATCTCAACCATTTGCCCCATGTCATTCATGTTCTTCATTACTGACCCAATCAACCCGACAACACAAAAATATTCTAATTTTTCATTTGCAAACGCTGTGACAACTCTTGGGTCTTCCCCCACACTTTGATCATAAGATGCAATACAAGTACAAATTCAAAGTTCTCCATTCCTTGTATCAAACATGATGCTTTAGTTCTCTGCTCACTCTCTCCATCTTCACAAATATTCCCCAATACCTCCAATACAAAGGTCCACATTATTTGAAGACGAACCAAAGTTCTATGATGTGTGCCCAACTGTATATCACCGGGCTTTGCAAGACTAGTCTCTTGGCTTTTTCCTCTTCTTGAAGTTTCACCTCTTTCCAATTGGCCCACAATCTTGTCATGGTGATCTTCGAGAAGTTGATCACTCCTCTTACAAGAAGCACTAATAGTGTTGACAATCAGATTGGTGTGGTTAAAGAAATCCTCAATAGAGCAACAACACTTGGTAACAGAAACAACCACTAAATGCAATTGATGAGCAAAATAGTGAATGTAAAAAGCATACGTGTTTTCATCCATTATGCGCTTTTGCAGCCCATGAAACTAACCTCTCATGTTTGAGGCTCCATCATATCCTTGCCCTCACAATCGAGAAATAGATAAACCATGTTTTGCAAATAAAGCATCCAATGCTATCTTAAGAGAAGATGATGCAGTATTAGAAACATGCTTCACCCCAAGAAACCTCTAAATTACAAGACATTACATTAGAAAAGGTATAATTAATAAACGATAATTACTAACACAATAATTTGAAATGTTGATAACCTCAAAATCACTGCCATTTTCTCTTTTATTGATTTATTTACTAGACTCATCAACAAGAATCGCAAAAAATGCATCCCAACTTAGACATAATAGCATTCTTGTATCATGTGCACAAGCCTTCATCAAATCCTTTTGTACTTTGTGGGATGTCATTTGATAATTTCCAGAAGCATTATCACCAAGCACTCTTGCAGCTTTGGGATCCTTGTCTTTGTATCATCCCAACATCGCTAGAAAGTTCCCCCTATTGCTTGACCTTGAGGACCCATTATGTCCACGAAAAGCAAGAGCTTGAAAGAGGAGAAATCTTACAACACCTAAAATGATAATCATGCGAGCTTTGTATTTATTCTCCCTCGCTGTGCTTCTCTCAGATCACACATGAGCCACACTTTGTCTCTGATTTTTGAAATCAAAAGCATGCTTCCTTGCCTTGTTGTGAGTATTATCAACTTCTCCAAACTTCTCCAACATGAGTGTTGAAAGTTTCTAATCCCTCCTTCCAATAAATTAAACCTATTTTGGGGAATGCATCATTATCAAATTTGCATATTCTCGTGGCTTAAAGAGATAAAAATAAAAGCAAAAAGCTGCATCTTTCACCACATTGTACTCTAACCAATCAAATTTGTCAAACCATGATTTTGTAAATGCCTTCATCTGTCCTGATTGCAATTTCTGTGAAAAGTTATGCCCAATTGGTTGACATGGACCCGCAAACAAATATACTCTCTTAGCTTCATCTCTAATATCCAGATCAAAGTCTTCAATTGGCTTTCAAAGCCTCGCGTCAACAATAATATCATCCATATCAAGGTCAATACACACTCTTTTGTGCTCGGCACCACTATCTTGAGCTACTAAAGTTCTACTAGAGCCACCTTTGGAATAGTATCTCTCCATCTAAATGAAACCTAGCAAATTGCAAGTGATTGAACAAAATATAATTAGCCTCAAACAATTACCACTGATTAATACTGATCGATCATTTGATCATGCAAGCATTGAGAAAAACACACCGACCTAGAGAGAACTAGGGCGAGGTGTGTGCTAGTGCATTGCGTGTGTGGTGTGCCAGTGCTGCTACGCGTCGAGACGGCAAAGTACGCGTGTGCCTGTGCTATTGTGTGAGCCATAGTGATAGAGACAAAACCAGGGGCGATGAGCCGATGACGACTGGTGACCACGGCGCATGGGAGAGCTAGGGGTGATGCCACGATGGAATTAGAATCGTCGAATCGATTAGAGGCAAGGTAGGGCTCTGTGCGTGATGTTTGCTTTGGTAGGCCTGCATGGCTGCATGCATTTTGGGTCAGAGGTGCTGCGCTGGGCCAGGGGGCTGTATTGGGCAGACGGGGGCTAGGCTATTGGTGTTCACTAGTTTGGGCCAATTAGGGCATAACTACTCATGCATTTGGGCTAGACCAGGGCTACAATACCTTCTCGCTAATGTAGGATGATAATGATGACATACCCCCAAGTATCTGGTGTTGAAAATGACATCCTAACAGAGGCATTTACTGAGAAGGAAGTGCATGACACCATGTCCCAAATGGAGCATAACAAAACATCAGGTCCTGTCGGATTTCTAGCTAAGTTCTACCAGAGATTCTAAGATGTTCTCAAGGATGGCCTCATGGCCCTCTTCCATGATTTTCATGTTGGAACTTTGCCCCTCTATCATCTTAACTTTGGCATTATTACATTGTTACCCAAGAAGACCAATGCTAGGAAAATTCAACAGTACATGCCTATTTCCCTGTTGAATGTAAGTTTCAAGATTTTCTCAAAGATTGCCACCAACTGCATTACACAGGTGGCAGAGGCGGTGGTTAGACCTAGCCAGATGGCATTCATGCCTAGTAGAAACATTTTAGAAGACGTGGTTGTTTTACAAGAGAATGTGAGATGCACAATAAGAAGTTAGATGGAGTAATCTTGAAGATTGACTTCGAGAAACCATGCGATAAGGTTAGGTGTCCTTTTTTCTACAACAAACCCTGAGGCTAAATGGATTCTCTCCCACTAGGTGTATATGTATTTCCCCTTTTGTACATGGCGGGAGTGTGGGGATAAAGGTTAACGATGATATTGGCCCTTATTTTAAGACAAAGAAGGGTCCGCGATAGGGCAATCCTATGTCCACTTGTTCTTTTTAACATTATTGCTGGTATGTTGGTTGTAGTTTTAAATCGGACCAATGATGAAGGGATCATCTCTGGCATGGTGCCCGCATCTGGTTGAGGATGGTTTGTCCATTCTTCAATATGCGAATGATACCATTTTATTCATGGACCACAACATAGAGTAGGCCAAGAACCTTAAAATTATTCTATGTGCAATTTGAGCAGTTATCAGGTCTTAAGATCAACTTCCACAAAAATGAGATATTCAGCTTCGGGAAAGCCAAAGAACATGAGCAATGATACACTCAACTTTTCAGCTGTGAGCGGGGTACTTTCCCATTTAGATATCTTGGTATCTCGATGCACTATAGAAAGCTAAGAAATAGTGACCGGAAGGTCATTGAAGATAGAGCTGAGAAACTATTAAGTAGCTAGAAAGGAAAAAAAACATGCCTGCGGCGGGCAGATTGGTTCTTATTAACTCAGTCCTATCCAATCTACCAATGATTATGTTGTCTTTCTTCAAAGTGCCAATGAGGGTAAGGAAGGGCCTGGATTTTTACATATACCAATTCAATTAGCAAAGTGACAGTCACAAATGCAACTATCGCCTGGCCAAATGGAGCTTTGTCTGCTAGCTGAACGACCAAAGGGGCTTGGGTATCTAGAATTTAGAACAAAAGAATATCTACCAGCTGAGAAGATACTAGGCTCGGTAACACACCACTGAGGTTACAATACCCGATCCTATACAAGGTGGTTAGAAGAAAACATGCCACAGTGGCAGGTCCTTGCATCTACTCCTCTAAACTGGTTGCTTGGAGTGACCTAGTCTCTTGTGCTTCCATAATTAACTTGGTGGATCATGAGGATAACTTTATTTGGTCTCTACGTTAGACGAGTATTTTTTTTTCAGTACAATCTATGCACAAGTTCCTAAGGAACTCCAACACACACTTTAGGCACAAGCATTTATGGAAACTGAAACTAGCACTCAAGGTTAAAAAATTTATGTGGTATCTAGATAGTGGGTGGTTCTCACAAAAGATAACCTTGTAAAAACGTAATTGGCATGGGAGTAAACTTTGTTACTTCTATGATCAAGAGGAGACTATTCAATACTTGTTTATTGTTTGATTGCTAGATTTGGTTGGGGATCGTCCATATTGCCTTTAACTTAGAACCACCGAGGGATGTTTCTCATATGATGAGGTAATGGCTGAATGGGGTGGGGCGTGCTTTATCCTCTCAGATTTTTATTAGGGGCATAAGCATTGTGTTGGGATTTAGGTTTGTCTTGTAATGACGTTGATTTTTGACAAGAAAGCTTTTCATCATCCAAACTAGGTCGTCTTTAAGTGTGGAGGTTTGCTACAGTCTTGAGTTCCCTTTCAGAGATCGGAATTGCAGGAGGCGATGACCACGGGGAGCTGACGACTAGAGACCATTGCAATGGTGCTATTCTTGTATATTTGTTGGCGCATAACTAGAAGGCTACAAGATGGAATGTCTTCTTCGCCTTGACAAGCTCATCCTGTCATTTTCATTAAAAAAATTCTAAACTACTTTGTGAGCTGCATCCGTACTTTATAATAATAAAATATATTAGGTTGCGTGCATCTTCTTGATGCAGAGGCCAAGAGATTAATAAAGCTCTTCCGTCAATGTGTTTTGAAAAAAAAGCAACAAAATAGCTTTTCAGAACAGGTCCTTATGGCTTCAGAATGCATGCATGGAAATTTTCCGCAGGACCGGCCTTCAGCCTTTTAAAACCATTTTATCACCTATTCTTGTTTGAAAAGTTGGCACCAACTTTGGTCTTAATATAAAGCAGGGATTTCAGTTTGGACAAAAAATTAACAGTCTTTGGTCGACTCATGAATTCTTGTACTACGTGTCTTGTGCTGCATGCACTGACAGATCTGCACATGCGCCATCGATCGATGTCCAGTTCTTCACATCTGAAAAGCATCAATCGTATGTCACTTCCATAAGATCCATTTGCCACATGATGTGATGCATGTTGTAATTGAATTGTTTGTTTGAGTTCCTTGAATGCTAGTAGTAAATAACACTGTTGAAAAATTTGGCACCAAATGAAAACGTCGTTTGACTCGTGATGCATGATTAATTCCTACCGCGCGATCGAGGGCTTTCATGGATATAGCCGGTGGAAATAGTAGGTATAGTAGGTGGTCGGCACGGGATGAGGACCTCATCAAGACCATGCCTTACCTACTTACTAGTACACAAATAACAATTTCAAACGGTTGAAATGTTACATCCCAAACGGTTTTATGAACCGTCACCAATTGTCTATTGCGGATGAGGGGGTTATATCCCAAATGGTTGTGGCTGTTTAGGAAGAGAGGCACATCCCAAACGGTTAATACAGAAGAACCATGTGGGATGTCCTCGACATCCCAAATGGTTAATAAAGCAGAAGCGTGTGAGATGTCATCCACATCCCGAACGGTTTAATATAGAAGAACTGTTTGGGATGACTACAACATCCGAAACGGTTAATATATGAAAACCGTTTGGGATGTCTACCACATCCGAAATGGTTAATACGAAATAACCATTTCGGATGTGTAGTCATCCCAAACTGTTTCCCTATATTAACCGTTTTCGGATGTGAATTTACAGCAGGAAGAAATAATTTTTTTTGGGCCAGCAATCTGCATATGCATCAGAATTTGAGCAGAATTCATATATATGATAACATTTCATCAGAATATCCAGCACATAGCAGAACTGCACATTTTATTCATATAACCATCCATCCAAACATTAATCCATAACAAAATGCATCCACACTTGAATCAATTGCGAAATCCATCACAAGTACCAAAATATATTACAAAATCCATTAAACAGTATGAATTAACACCAGATAAGGAATGTGGAACTGTTCTTTTGGAGATAAGACTTTCACTTGAAAGAAGAAGATGAATTGCCCTCGAATCTCTGCGAGGTCGAGCTCCTTCATCGACTTTGATCCCATTGAAGAAAAAAGTTGTAGCTATTAAGTTAAATGTCGTGGCTATAGCTAAAATGGCAAGAAATACTAATAACTTAAGAGAAATTAACCTGCATTATCCCCTTAACGTCTTTGATCTTCTTCGAAACAAGGATGAGTTTCATCATGAAGTGGCAAACATAATAGGCACAAAGGTTGGTTCCTGCGGGTTGCTGGGCAACCTGGAAAAATTAAATCTCAGGCATATTAGTAATGGATAGAATTTTTGGGAACTTACATGATATCGGACAGTTATATGCTTAATCAGGGAATACCTTAATTTCAAAATCGTGACGCCAAGTCTAGGCATCTCCTAGCGTTGATCTCCCTCCACGAGTAATGGCGTCGAGTGCCCTAAGTGATTACAAAATTTAAGCAAATAGCAGAAGGAAGAAAGAATAGAACTAATTACGGACGAAACAAAATGTGGTCTACCACCTGTTGATGAATCCACGCATTGACGAGTAGTCATGAGGCTTATAGGGATCAAGGTATACTATCTTTTTATCTTTCGGCATGAAGACAATCAAGATCCAATGAAAGCTGCCAAAGTTTTTCTCCACGGTCACAACTCATGCAGCCCATGTTGTATAAAGTATAAATATGTGAAGTATAGTGTATAACTTACAACTCATTGTATGGAAGCATTATGAAGTGTTTGTCCTGATGAGTCATCAATGCGTGTACTAGGTAATTGTGGACGAGCTCAGGGTTACTGGCGATGCTTTATGCAGAGACCAACTGTGGGTCGATGAAACCCACCGGTTCTTTCCTTACTTTGCATTCATCGATCATGTGCCTAAGTATTGAAAGTAAGAGTTAATATGTATGCATTTAGCGGCAAAATGCTTGAATGGACACAATGATCATGAAATACTTACAATGTAAAGCATCTCATAAGGGAGGCATCAATTTCTCAAAGGTTGAAGAGGAGGAACAAGTTCTCGAAGCCTACCGTGCAATCACCCGCTTGGTGGAGGAAGTTCTCGGCTTGAAATACACAGGTATACTAGCTTGTCTTGCTGCGCCCTCCCTGTTGGAGATGTCCATGTAGTACGCATGGAATTTCTAGCAAATCAAACATGCACGCGTGAGTTCTTGTTGTCCTAGCAATGGTTGGCTAGGCACGTATTTTGGGGCTATATCCATGGGAGGGAACATTTTGTTGAACTCCTCATCGGTTAGCATGTTCGGATACTTGGTAAGCGATTTTGTTTTGCCCTTTCCTTTGCCCTTCGTCGAGACCTTTGCACCGGCCTTTTTGGTTGTAACCCTCACCCGGGGGGGGCGGTGCCGATAGATCAAACTCACGAGCGAACTGGGAAGGTAGCACCGGTGGTGCCGATAGCTGCAGCAGCTCTTTGATGTTGGCATGTGGCTCAGCATGCACAAAAGAGGGTTCATCATGCCTTAGTGGCGGTGCTGATAGCTGCAGCTGATCTTGGATGTTGGCAGGTGGCTCGACATGCATACTACAGGGTTCATCAGGTCTCACTAGGGGTGCTGATAGCTGTAGCTGATCTTTGATGTTGGCAGGTGGCTCAATATGCAGCCTCGGTGACGCTGATACTGCGTCCTCCAAGACTATGTCCTTCTTGGGCCACTGGATGAATGACCCAATTGCTCTCCCAAAGTCTGCATATCGTCGTCCGCGCGCGTGCATGGAATAATGAGACTCGCATGAATTTGGGGTCAACACTGTCGACGGTGCACCTAGCAAAACTTGCCGCCATTGCCACACCGTGTAATGTACCCCCTTGAGCGGGCGGATACACCAACCCGGAAGCAGCTTCCAAGGGAAAACCCAATTGGGCTATAATCACTTGGAGCTTGCACTTCTTCGGCTCGCTGATGCCATCGACTGCATACGTTGCGTTGGTATCATCGAGACATTCAGGTCCGCCTGATGCGCAGCTACTTCGACGGGCATCGGGGTTGGGGTGTCCAAGACCTTCTTGTTGTGATCTGAATCTTTCCTTCATGGCTTCTCTCTCTTTTGTCAACCTAGCCTCAAGCATTTGTTCAAACTCAGGCATAAGTATTTGACGGAGCTCGGATTTCATCCGCTCATTTTTGTGATCCCTTTGGCTCTTTTCCATTCTTGTCTCGATTGTTCATCGAGTGGGAATGCCTTGCTATGTCTGACTAGGAGCCCTTGACCACGAGTATGGCCCGTGTGCTCCTTCGTTCCCAAACTAGTTGTGAGAATGTCGTCAGCCCTAACGGACTGGAAAGAGCCTTGGGAAGCTTGAACACTCAGCTCCTTCTGCAGAGGGCAACAGATGGTACATAAGTAATCATTATATTATTAATTTACAGACTAATAACTCGTATGACTAGGTCATCTAACGTTATCGATCGTACCAGGTGTTGGTAAACTTCTTGGTCAGCAGGGTTTTGGAAGGTTGTTTGACCCAAAGAGCTGGTAGTAGACCTCCCTCTACACCAGTATCGAGCGCGCTCCGTCTCGACATTAGCAAATGGTGGGTCGGTGCCCCAAAGGCGTGCTTCTTCATCCTTCTTCTCCCATTGTCTCTTTTTGCCGTAGTATCCTTTCGTGCCCATTCTGTGCGGGTGTTTGTTCTTTGCCACTAAAGCCTTGTGTTCTTCACTTTTGCGATGAAATTCAGATGTCGTCTTCATCTCCACAAATTTATCTCAGTCTTCAGGTGTAATCATCGGTAAGGGCCAAAGGGCTCCTTTTGCTCCTGGACATATTTCTTGTTCAACACATGCTTTCCAATTCTTCCACGAACCGCAAGCCTTCAGCTACGCGGCTCGTCGCACATCCTTGACCCATCTTTTGGGCAGCATGAAAGATTCCATTATCTCGTCCACTAATAATTTGCATTCATCCTTAGTTACTTGCTTCCAGTCACTTAACAGGATGCTGACCCGACCCCTCGCGACCACCCCGCATATGGTCCTAAATTTTTTCATAGTTTTTTCTGGTTCTATAGGAGCCCCCAGATTCCTCGTGGATGGCTTGCACTTCGAAGCGTCCCTTCGGCTTCATTGAGGGTTTTCTAGGATGGCGCACTGATTTTGCCGAGGAGTCAGACGGTCCTCTCGGCGACGTCCGTTCAGCAGAACCTCTAGCCGATGTCTGCTCATCGGACCTCCTCGGAGAGGCATTATCGGACGACATCTGTTGAATCAGGTTATGTTAAAAGAGCACTGTACCAAGATATCCATAAGCACATATTCATCCGGGGAGAGCATTCAATATGTGTTAGCTATATTTGAAGGATAACTTGAATTCTGATTAAGAGAACACATAGACATCAAACTAGCAGCAACATCACCTTTTTTCCAAAATAATCATCTCCATTACTCCCCCTGTCTCAGAATGTAAAGCATATTTTATTTGGTTAAGATAAGACTTTGAACAAGAATTACTCTATTAATATGTGATTTATGTGATACAAAGTTACAATCATAAGCAAGTATTTTTGAATACGAATCTAATGATATTAAATTTAAGTCACATAAACCACATACTAATAAAGTAATTGTTGGTTGCTGCTTATCTACAATACGTAGTTCACTCCAAAAAAATCTACAATATGAATATTTATTCCAACCTTTTGTGTGAAACTTCAGAGATGCTGCAGCATCTACGATTACCGAAAAATGGTAAATTCCAAATCTTGTTGCCTAAATTCCAACTAATCGTTACACAGGCAGACAAGATATTATAATATGAAGAATCATGTAACTCGACATTCGCAGTGCCTGGCATTTAGTATATATTAACTAACAAGCAAATGCATGCTCTACACTTCTAATGCAATATAAAAAGGTATCTGCAAAAATGACATGATGCATTTATCCATACTCCATAGTATATACCTCCGGGGGCAGATGTTGAAGACGTCGACGTTGGGGGCGGGAGGCGGTAGCGGGGTGCGTCGGGCTCGGAAGGCAGCGGCGGTTGGGGTGGCGGCGAGGGCAATGCCGCCGATTAGGGCTCGGGCTCGGGAGGTAGTGGCGGGGTGCGTCGGGATTGAGAGGCGGGGCTGGTGTCAGTCCGGGTCAGGGAGGCGGCCGTGGCGCTAGGGCTCGGGACGGGAATAAGATCACTGAGAATATGAGAGAGGGCCACGCGCTGTGGAATTTTAAGGGACGCACATCCCAAACGGTTACTAACTATTAGCCGTTTGGGATGTGTATCATCCCAAACGGTTTTGGTGTCTTAACCGTTTGGGAATATGGTACACATCCCAAACAGTTTTGGTGTCTTAACCATTTGGGATATGTCCCGCATCCGAAACAGTTTGGGTGTCTTAACCTTTTGGGATATGTCCCGCATCCGAAACGGTTTTGTTGTCTTAACTGTTTGGGATATGGTAAACTACTACAGAATGGGTCATAGAATTCCCCCACATTATATAGCCGCGTTCTCTTCGTTAACTTTTCATCTCCCCCGAACCCCTCGATCGTCTTCTTCGCCCCCTCGTCTCCTTCACCCTGAGTGCACGCACCACCCCCGAGCCCTATATAGCCCATCGTCGCCGGCCTCCTCTCCTCCACCGAGTACAGTACGTACGTCGCACGACGTCTCGCTGCCGCACGCCTCCACTAGATCGATCTCCTTTCCTGCCCAGTCGATCTCTCCCTCGCCACGGAGGTAATAAGCCGCCCTTGCCCTCACCCTCTCCCTAGATCTTCCATATATGCTTCTAGTACTGTTGTAGCGGTGTGCATGCATATATTATAAGTTGACATATATGCTTTTAGTGTTGTAGTGGTTTGCTGAATGTGATGGATCAACAGGTGCCTATCATAGAGGGGCCTAGATTAACATTGTGGAGTTAGGATTTTTAGGGTTTCTGGAAGCATGTCCTCTGTAGCTCTTAATTAAGATTTTCTTTTTGTATGTGATCAATATATGATATTGACCTTAATTAAGATCTTTAGGGTTTATTTATGTTGTATGAGAAGTGTATCATTGCAGTAACTAAAATTCATGCTTTTGATCTATTGAAGCTAGTTTCAAAATAATTATTTTATTGTACTAGTCTCTCATATAATTTATATAATATCATTGCATATATATATCTTAGATGGACAAGTCATTTGATCAATCGAAGAAACGTAAGATGGACTCGGAAGCTACAGGCGGCTCTTCTTTAGCTAAGCAGGTTAACTTTTTTGAACCAAATAGTATTGTGTGATGAGTAACGCTTTGTTTTTCCAAAACTGAAGTAATATGGTGAATGCAAAGTTAATTCAATTCTAAACTCGATTTTCATTGGAATATTGTAGAGTTTTGCTGACGATGCAGAAAAGCAAATAGGGATGATTTTTAAAATCTCTCAAGTTACCCGCAATGCTCTGAAAGTACAATTTGGAGCTACTAACAATGTTGTGTGTGCTAATGTTGTGGATAGAAATTTCATGCCATCTTTCATTGTTGCCTCAACGCTTGAGGACTTTCTTGGCCATTCAAAATTCAGGGTTGCTGACCACTACATCCATGGTGTTGTTCTAGTTGCATTTGAAGAAGACAAAGATGTTGATAAGGTCACTGTGCAAAACTTCAGATGGGGTGGTAGCTTGATCGGATTCACCAAGATTGATGCTCTGGCTCAAGCAAGTCCAGATGTTGGTCGTGAATTCAAGGCGTTCAGCTTTCCACATGACGATGAAGAGTAGTTGTTTTTATCTTCTTATATTGTGGGTTGGCACTTTTCGTTGTGAACAACTTTAATTTGTTGTTTCTTAAGAACTATGTGCATAATTTGTTTGTGGTTCATATATATATAATATTATATGTGAAATGATATGAATGTGATATGATCTGTGAGGTTTATGTGAATGTGATATGATCGATCTGTGAACTTATGTGAATGTGATATGATCTGTGAAATGATGTTCGTGTTAAATAACATCACAGACGCTTCAATATGAAAACTGTCTGAGATATTCTATTATTTCAATCGGTTCGGCTCTTAAAACTGACTGAGATATGCTATTATCTCAGTCGGTTTTTAGTTGGGAACCGACTGGGATAGTAAAATATCTCAGTCGGTTTTCAGAATGAATCGGCTGAGAAGTTGTTATCTCAGTCGGTTTTATAACCGGTTGAGATAATTTGTATTATCTCTGCCCTTTCTCTTCAACCGGATAGGAAACTGGCTGAGAAAGCCATTTTCGACCGGCTGTAATTGTGTTTTCTATAGTAGTATGGCATACATCCCAAACGGTTTTGGTGTCTTAACCGTTTGGGATGTGGTACACATCCCAAACGGTTTTGATGTCTTAACCGTGTGGGACGTATACTCGTCCTAAACTATTTTTCTGTATTAACCGTTTGGGATGTGAATTTCCAGCAGGATTAAATATATTTTTTTAGGCCAGCAGCCTGCATATGCATCAAAATTTCACAAGAATTTGTATATACCATAACATTTCATCAGAATATCCAGCACATAGCAACTGATTTCATTCATTTCCACAAATATATACTGCATTGAATCATTTCCACAAATATGTATTGCATTGATTCATTTCTACAAATATATACCTAACTCCACAAATTACATATATAGCATTCGTTGATTAATCACTCATTCCACTAGCTTATTTCCTTTGAACACTAGCCCTTTCGAGTGATCTTCACATACATAGCATGTTTCTTCAAATTTTTCTTCCTCGACCCTTATGCGGTCTCCAATAGGTGGCAAGTCATCGAATTGGTTGTATCCATCCTCGTCAACCACATTCTCAACTCCGACGATCCTCCTTTTCCCACATAGAACTACGTGCTACTTCTTATGTGCGAGGTCTTTTACGTAGAAGACTTGGGTAACTTGGGTGGCAAGTATGAAGAGTTCGCTTTTTTATGCGGCTCGGTTGAGGTCGATGTACGTGACGCCGTACTTATCAACATTCACATGTTTCAAATTGACCCATTGACACCAGAACAAAGGAATCTTGAAAAACACACAATCAAGCTCCCAAATCTCCTCGATCATCCTGTAATAAAATTCTTTGTTCCTATATGTATCTCGGGCTTCTATGCAGACAGAGCTATTTTGCTTTATGCTCTTCGCATTTTGGGCCTTTGTGTAGAATGTGTACCCATTTATATCGTATCCTTGCCAAGTTTGAACTGTAAATGTAGGCCCTTTGGCCAACCAGGTCAGCGTGTCGGTTGAGGAGCCCCCGACGATTCGCTTCTTAATCCATTGGTTGAATATCTTTTGTGCTCTTTCATCCTCCAAGCATCTGTCGCTTTTGGATATTCCTCCCTTAGCTTTGCCACATGTTCTACGATATAAGGGGACACTAAGGTCATGTGTTGCAAGATGGTGAAATGGGCTATAGCATGTGCTTCCGCATCAGGGGTGATTGCTTTCCTTCCTATAGTCCCGATTCCGTCAAGTCTCCCCTCATGGTGAGACCGAGGCACACCAATCAGCTATGCTTCAACTATATAGTTGATGCAGAACTCGACAACCTCCTCTGAAATATAACCTTCGACGATACTGCCCTCTGGCCGATTTCGGTTCCGAACATAGTGCTTCAGAATTCCCATGAAATGCTCGAACGGATACATGCTTCGTATAAACACCGGGCTGCACATTTGTATCTCGTGCACGAGGTAAATAATGAGATGAACCATGATATCGAAGAACGATGGCGGGAAATACATCTAAAGTTGACAAAGAGTCTTGACCACCTCGTCTTGCAGATCACCTAGTGAAAGGGGATCTATGACCTTCCGAGATATTGTGTTAAAGAAACGACACAACCTTATTAGTGCTTCTCAGACATCAATAGGCATAATATTTCTGATAGCCACTGGGAGCATCTGTGTCATCATCACATGACAATCATGAGACTTCATGCCAATTAACTTCAAGTCTGCCATAGAAACAAGATTCTTTATGTTCGCCGAGTAACCGGACGAAACTTTAACGGTACCCACGAACTCGCACAGCTCAATTCTCTCGTCCTTCGATAAAGTGTAGCAAGCAGGGGGGAGGTACGTCTGGCCTTTATCGGTCTTTACTGGTGCTAACTCAGGTCTGATGCCCATATGGACCAAGTCCATTCGTGCCTTAACACCATCCTTTGTTTTGTCACGGATGTTCAGTAACATACCAAGCACGCTGTCACATACGTTCTTCTCTATGTGCATGACATCTATGCAATGACGCACTTCTTGATCCTTCCAATAAAGTAGCTGCCAAAATATTGATCTCTTCTTCTAGATGCTCTTCTCACCAGGCCAACTTTTTCAATTTAGGCCCCTTGCCAAGCACAACTTCGATGTCCTTCACCATATCATGGACCTCTGTCCCAGTAAAAGGCCTTGGTTTCACATCGTGTTCTGTCTTCCGTCGAATTGATTCTTCATGCTATGGTATGTGTGATTTCTTCTCAAGAATCTTTGGTGACGCATGTATAACGGTTTTACATGAGTGCTTCAGTCACACGCTCGCGGTATCTTCCAAGCATGTCACTCAGGCTTTGGCTTCCTTTGTAGTCTGCCCTGAGTAGTTACCATATGCAGGATAATCGTGGATGGTAAGGAACAACAACCCATGTAGATCGAAGTACTCTTTTCTATACACATCCCATACCTTTACCCCCTCGTCCTTCCAGAGAGTTTGTAGTTCTTCCATCAGTAGTCTGAAGTAAACATCGATGTCGTTTCTAGGTTGTTTTGGCCCTTCGATAAGTATCGCCATCATGATGTACTTTCGCTTCATACACAACCAAGGAGGAAGGTTGTACATGCACAGAAGAATGGGCCAAGTGTTGTGTCTGCTGCTCATACTGCCGAATAGATTCATTCCATCGATACTCATTCCAAACCTTACATTCCTCAGGTCCGCACCGAAGGATGGGTACTTCCTATCAATGTTTCTCCACTAGGCTGCATCTGCAGGATGTCTCATCATTCCATCGCTCTTATGACTCTCGGCATGCCAACACATCAATTTTGCCTCCTTCGGGTTCGCAAACAACCTCTTCAAACGAGGAATTATAGGTAGATACCATGCAACCATGTAAGAAATTTCTTTCGTCACTCAGCGCATTCCTCGTCCTTGTCCAGACCACCCTTACGCTTGTATCAAGGTGCTTTGCAGACCAGACATGCAAGCAAGTCCGCATACTCTTTGCGGTATAGGATACAGTCATTCCAACAAGTATGTATTCTTTCAACCTCCATTCCCAAGGGACAAATAACCTTCTTGCATTTGTACGTTGTTTTGGGCAACTCATTACCCTCTGGTAGCATGTCTGCGAATAGACCTAACATCGCCGTGAAGCTCTTATCAGACCATCTGCTACTTGCCTTTAATTTCAGAAGTTCAAGTACGGATGACAACCTGGTGTATTTTGCCTTGCAACCTAAATACAAAGGTTTCTGAGAGTTCTCTAACATGCCAATGAATTGCTTATACCCTCCATCATTATGGTTCTCCTCTACATCACGCAGCATGTGATCCAGATCAGGCATAGTATCCGCATTATCCAACATCACATCATCGGAAGCACAATCGTCACCATCTGGCTGATCATCATTGACTGTGTTTGGCATATCGTTCAATTGGTGTCATCGATGTTATTATTATCTTCATGTATGATCGCCTCTTCACCGTGCTTGCTCCAACATGTATATCCTTCCTTCAAACCCCTTCGAATCAAGTGTGCTTCAATCTGCTTAGGGTTCTGCCACTGCCTAGTATTATCACAATCAACGCATGGACAAAAATCAACTCTTCCCCCTTATTGTGCATATCCACTATGATAGCTTTTAAGAAACCCATGATGCCTTAGATGTACGCTTGGCTAACACGGCTCTCGTTGTACATCCACCCTCGATTCATCTACGTACGTTCACATATGAAGAATTAATTAGTCTCTCACTCTACATAATTAAGTACCACAATGTTAGCTCTATAACTTAATTTTGAATATAGTCATGTTTGCATATAAATGTATATACTTCCTCCGTCCAGAAATATATACCACTTGTAGTTTTCCGTAGGATCCAATGCAAAACTTTGACTATAATTTTTAATCATAATATGATATCAGAAATAGTAAATAAATATGTAATACCAGACTTTTGCAAGAGAAATACAATGAAATGATTTTCACATACTCAATCTATATATTTTCTGATCACATAATTGTGATTAAAGTTTTAAATACATTTCCGAATGGTGGTAGTATATAAGAGAACAAACATTATCTCCTATTTTGGATGTAACAACTTCATAGAGGATGTACAAATCTGATAAGAAAAGGTCCAATTTTGAGAGAAATTAAAACTTAACTTGTTCCAAACAATACAAGATATATAACAATAGAAATACAATTACTAACCTTTAAAAATCAACAACAAATAGGTCTTTTAAAAGTATGCAACAACTAAAATGGGAATGTCAGGTTGCCTTAAATTCACCACCCAAATCGCCAGCAAATCGCCCGCCAACCGGACAGCCAACACTTATGTCGGGCTTCCAAATCTGTCTGGTTGGCCGAGATATTTATTGGGTTAATCATCCCAAACAGTTCAAAAATAGAGCCGTCGCAGATAAGTAAGTCATCCCAAACGGCTCTATTTCACGAACCGTTTAGGATTACATCGCAGACGGTTACACTTTTTAACCATCGCGGATAAGGCAGTCATCCCAAACGGCTCAGTTTCATGAACTATTTGGGATTACATCGCAGATGATTCAAATTTTTAACCGTCACGGATGTAATATCATCCCAAACGGTCCATTTTCGGCCGACTTATCCTAAACGGCTAAAAATTAGAACCGTTTAGGATGTGTGGCAAACGTGACGGCTATGGTTAACCATTTGGGATGAGCCGTCGTTTATGTGCCGTTCTGTACTAGTGACTACTACTCGATCTTGCATGCATGCGTCCTGTCATGCTTGTTAGTGCTAACGTACATACACATACGAAGCTTCTAATTAATTAACTACTGTTCAGTATGCACATGGAGTATTACAAAAAGTTATAGTATCAAGGAAATTACTTCATCGATAGGACGTACAGCTAGGTATACTTATCTTAGGTTGATCATATTCCATGTATAGATCCTGTCCGGAAATCGAGATTTTATTTAATCCTGCAGCAATTGAATTAATTATATCATGTCATCTGTTCCAAGCAGAACCATGTAACTACAGGAATTGAATTATTTCATTTCATGTGTTGCAAACAGATCTATGTAACAGTAGTATTTTAAAGTTGTGTAAAGGCTAGTGGAATTAATCGATTGATCTTCTTAGGGTTAATTCACTCTAAAACTCAGCAGGTGCGAACAAATCATCAGGTCCGATTGAATTGGCATTACCGTACGCTTTCTCTTGGTCTCAGGATCAGTCACTGCTACAGAATTATTTGGTCCAAACACCGCATTTCATGTGGCTTTTTTATATCTTAGGTGGTCCAGACACTATATCTTATACGGTTTTATAAACTGCTTGAAGACATGGGTCCGTTACTCAGCAGATGGGCTACGGAGGCGTAACAAATCTTGGTGCCGTATTCTTCACAATGCTCGATGAAATCCATGCTGGAAAACTGCATACCATTATCAGTAATGATCCTACTCGGAATGCTGAACCCTGTGACGACGTTTTTCATAATGAATCGTTTGGTAGCTTCCGAGATGATCTTTGTGACTGGTTCAGCTTCGATCCACTTAGTGAAGGTATCAATTGCGAGGAAGAGAAACTTGTAGCTCCTTGGTGAGACCGGGAAGGATCTTAGAATATCCAGGCCCCATGTCGTGAATGGTCACGATAAGGGAATTGTCTGCAATATTTGAGCAGGATGATGGATGCGTCTACTGTGAAATTGGCACTGACGGCATCGCTTCACCAACTCGCTTGCGTAACGGAGAGCTGTCGGCCAATAGAATCCTTGTCTAAAAACCTTTCCGACTAGGGTTCAGAAATATACGTGTGCCCCGCGCACCCCTCCATGGATCTCCTCGAGTAATTCTTTACCCCACGTCCGAGTGATGCATCGCATGAGCACTCCGTGAACTCCTCGCCGGTAGAAAGCTCCATCTATCAGGGAATACATCCTGGCGCGTCAGACAATCTACTCAGATAGTGCATTATCGTCGGGTATCGTCCGATTGTGAAGGTATATGCGGATGGATTCCATCCACGAATCTTCAGAATCGAGGGGAGCGACGAGGCGACTCGCGACACCCCTTGGATGGCCAATGGACTCTTGATCCGCCATTCCTTTGGCCGTGGCTTCGTTAGATTCGTAGCCTGCGGAACCTATGGACGGTGTCGAGATCCTTTCTACAAGGTCCCGGGTGGACATGGAGATCGTGAGGATGCCAGACAGGCAAGATTGTTGGCTCGGCAATTATCCTTTCGAGGGATATATCATACGTCGAGTCCGACGAACTTCTTCTCTAGCTTCCTTACCTCCGCTAGGTAAGCTGTCATGGTTTGGTCTGAGGTCTGGTACTCCTTGCGCACTTGCTTCACTACCAGCTATGAGTCCCCACTCACTAGTAGGCGGCAAATACCAAGTGCGGAAGCGACTCGGAGGCGGGCTAGCAAACCTTCATACTCGGCTACATTATTCATAGCCGAAAAATCAATCTACAATATGTATTGCATGCATTCTCCTGTTTGTGACATCAGAATTATCCCAGCCCCCGCGCCTTCGAGGATTTAGGAACCGTCGAAATGTAAGGTCCATATTTCTGTGCTCTTGGTTGGTGAACTGCTGGGATGATCGGGTTCAGACCATTTGACTAGGAAGTCGTTGAGTACTTGCAATTTGATCGATGTGCGAGGGACAAAGTGGATGTCGAACTCTCCGAGTTCGATAGACCATTTGGCGATTCGTCCTATGGCGTCTCTGTTGTGAAGGATTTCTCCGAGTGGATAGGTGGATGGGACTGCGATATTGTGAGCTTGGTAGTAATGTCGTAGCTTGTGGGAGACCATTAGTACTGTGTACAAAAGTTTTTGCACTTGTGGATAGCGCTCCTTGGTTCCATGATGGACTTTGCTGATGTAGTATACCGGTTGTTGTATTGTCCTAGAGCCTCTTACTCCACTACTAAGATGCCAGTGACAACTTGTGGTTCGGCCGCTATGTAGAGCAACAGTTCTTCCTATAGGTTGGGAGCGACCAGCACAGGGGGTTGTAAAATAATTTTTTGAGACTCTGAAATGTCTTTTCTGATTCCTCCATCCAATTGAAGCCATCGTGCTATCATAAGTGTTTGAAAAAAGGAAGACCTCGGTCCCCGAGTCGAGATATGAATTAGCTCATTGCTGTCATGCAACCTATGAGCCTTTGGAAATCCCAAAAAGACGCTGGTGACTTCATCTCACTGATAGCTCGTATCTTGTCGGGATTTGCCTCGATTTCTCGGTGGGAGACCAAGAATCCAAGTAGCTTCCCAGCGTCGACCCCGAACACACATTTTTCGGGGTTCAACATGATGTGGTTCATTCGTAGGTCCGTGAAGGTCTCGAGGAGGTCTTGAAGTAGGTTTTCCTTCTTTTTTTATTTTTACAAAGAAGTCATCAGCATAGGCTAAAATGTTGTGACCGATTTGGCTCTGGAGGGCGAGCTGCATACCTCGTTGGTATGTTCCTCTAGACAATGGCAGTACTATTTTAGGCCTCCTAAAATAGTGATATTAATTCTATTGCTTTGGTTGCTTCACATGCTGAGAATGGTTGTTATGATAGTCTAGCAGCGCCAAAAGTTGAGCCTTGTGAATTGAATGATTCTGAGATAGGATGTGATAAGTTAGTAGCACCTGAAAAGAAACTTGATGCCATATTCTCTAATTTATTATGCTATGTTAATCTTGACATGCCTATGCAATTGTCACATGCTCTAATGAAAGTTTCTGAACTGGTAAGTATACCTTCATGGAATTCCATCTATACTCCATGTTATCAAATGAATGTGATTGGAGAATATAATATAGATTGTGGAATTTTAGTGCATAGCTTTTGTATGACCCGTGCTAAAATTGTTGATAAACTTACTCGTTCCAACAATGATCATTTGCAATTATTTATCTCGTCAACTTTGCAATGTGAGAATTTTATTCAAAGACTTATGTTGCATGTTGCCACAAATTTTTGTGCATTCAAAGACTTATGTTGCATGTTGCCACAAATTTTTGTGCTCCTCCACATCCTAAAATTCAGCATGCTAGCGATAATCCTTTCATCTCTTTGAATGTACATTCACATAATTTTTTATGGCACATGCTTGAGCAATATTATGATGAATGCTTCACATATGCTTCCAAAACTAGTTGCAATACTTGTTGTATGGATAGTTTTGATAAGCTCATGATCCCTTTTGCTAATGCTCATTACAAAGACAAGTTATTCACTTATGTTTGCAACTTGAGTGGCAATGCTTGCTGGAAATCTAGGAATGATATGGCATTATACATACTTTTGAAATCTACCATGAAGTATCGCATTTTTAATTCTAGTTTGGATGTAATTGCTAACCACGCAGAGCTAACCATGATTGATAGATATATATATGCTGCCTACACGCATTCTTTCTTCTTTGATGGTTTTCAGCTTATGCAAAGCCGATGACGGCTTTGTTTTCAAGGAAGGGAGGATGATGAGGACATGGCCCCCATGAATATACCCGCTGCCACCCCTACTTTCACTACTTCAAATACATCCGTTGCTTGAGCTATAAAGAACAAACGACGGTTTGTCAAGATCGTCAAGAACAAGCAAGGATTCAAGTTCAAACTCTCGGGAGGAGGAAGGAATGGAGTTCATGTGTCCATGAAGATGTCCCCACATGAATTGGTGTTGTACAAGAAGTCTTCTCACGTCACTTTTAGTCCAAGAAGTTCTAAAGATAGAGTCTCACAAGATCTGGACTCTGATTCGGATTGCTAAGACAGCACTGACTTCAAACGTCTTTATCTCGAGTATACGGACTCAGATTTGGGTGATCTTAGACTCTCTGGAAAGCTTATCCCATGCTCTTTCCGACCTATCCAACCTCATATCCAAATTCCGTACGAGCCGATCACAATAGCCAAAACAATCCGAGACTGCCTTTGTAACAGATCACCTCTTGTCTTTATATACCCCCTAGGATTCTCTCTTTATTTTTGGGGTTTCATTGAGCTATTTAGCTACTGTTACATTATCGCATCTACAAGTCATGTAGGACTACCGCCTTGTTTAGATCGCCAGTGCAATCCCAATACACTTTCTTCTATCTTGTGCCAATTTAATACTCATAATTTCAGATTGCAATTTATCATAGTTCTTGCTGGTTCTTCGGTTGCTTGCAGGAACTCAAACTTTGTTGTTCAGGTTGATCGTGCCTATAGCAAGGTCAATAATCATTGGAGGTTGGTTTAGCGATTGCTAAGGCGTACCGTCACGTATGGTATAGTCGGATCGTCAAGGTCAAACTCCACCAAACCGTTAGCTACCTTCGTCTCACCGAAAGATCGTCTCACCGAAAGATCGGGCCACCATCACTAAAAGATCGGGCCACCATCTCATCACCTTGGGTTTACGGTGCTTGAGCTCCTCTCCACCTTGGTGATGCTCGGCCAGATCCAGACTATGTTTGTCGCACAAAAGTCCATTCTGGGTGCATCCTTTGACCATAATGACACCTTTTGGCCCAGGGATTTTCACGCACTGATAAGCATAATGCATGACTATCATGAATTTGGCGAGGGTTGGTCATCCTAAGATTGTATTGTAAGCCGTCTCAAAATCGATTACATTGAACAGGACTCTTTCTGTTCGGAAGTTTTCTGGTTTACCGAAAGTTACTGGGAGAGTAATCTGACCAATCGGAGTGGCCGAGCATCCGAGCACTATGCCACGGAAAGCGTGAGTTATTGACTTGGTGGCAGAGTGTGGAATCTGCATTACATCGAGGGCACTTGTGAATAGGATATTGAGTCACCACCTACGAGTCAGCCTGAGCATTCGGTTTAACCGAAAATTCGGTTTCGGTTTTTTTGGTTTTCGAAGATTTTGGTTTTGAAAATGAAAACCGAAATATGTTGTGCAATGTCATCAACCAAAAATTTGGTTTCAGTTTTCGGTTTAAACCGAAATATAGATGAACTGGCTTATGTAATGTAACATCTTCTAATTGGTCTCGATTTTTTTGGTTTTTGGATGATTTCGGTTTAAACCAAAATAGATGAGACAAAACCAATAGTAAACTTTAACATATTTTGGTTTATTCGGTTAAAATGTCCACAAAAATTTGGTTTTTTCAGTTAACTAGATTATTTCTTTAACATTCCACCAAAATAATAACATATCCATGAAAATTCAGTTTATTCGGTTTATTCGGTTAACCGAGGACTAAAACCGATTTGGTTTTCCAAAAGTGGTAACCGAAATTATTTCAGTTAACCAAAATTAGTGTAAATTCGGTTTTTTTCAGTTTTGGTTTCTCGGTTTTTATGCTCCGGCTAACCTACAAGTGTTCGAGATACCCTACAGTTGTTGATTGTTGGTTCAAAGACAATTGGAAAGCGTTCTGGTCCGACATGGTTCTTGGGGCAGTCAGTTTGGTCGAAGGAAATTTTGAATTTTGACCACTTGACTATGTGGAAACTTTGATGGATCGTCGCCAGGACTTCTCGGGATATTGTCCTAAACTGCCTCTTTGTCTCGTAAGAGGCCGAGCCCCTGAACATATGCTTGATCGCTAGTTCTTCTCCCTGGAATGGCTCTCGGCCTAAACCATTGTCAGAACCAAAATCTCAACTGTGGCTCGCTACCTATGTGTTTTTCCCACGATATTTCTCAGTTTCCGCCTTGTCGTATTTCTTGAATAGTCGGTACTGGCGGAGGTCGTGTGAGTCAGTTTGGTGGAAATCACACCAAGCCTTTCCTATTTACTCGGTTGAAACCGGCTGCTTGTCCTTGGCAGGGGTTGCTAGGTGTGTTTCTCGGGCAAGTTGGCCGTCACCTCATCAGTCTTTGGCCTTTTCTCTCTGTTTTCCCTGGAAGGCCTCTTCTTGCACTAGCTTTTTGATGAGTCGGTCTCCATCCTTGAGGGACATCGTGGCACTCCGTGCTCTTCTTGTTTGATGTACATCAAGGCCTCCTCGGCGTTAGCGGCTTTCTCAGCGATGTCCATCAGTTGCACAACTATTTTCGAAGCATGCATGGCGAGGTCTTCCGTGCACCTCCTATTCTTGCCACCATGAATGAAAGCACAGATTTCGTCAAGATCATTTACCTCGGGTATAGTGTTGCGGATGGCACTGAAGCGCTTGGTGAATTCAGGTAAGGTTACACCTTTCTTCTGGGTAACTCGGAAGAGGTCGTTGATCTTGCATGGACGAGCATATGTGCCCTAGAAATTCCCTTGGAACAAGCTACAGAGCTGATCCCATGAATGGATCATCCCCGGATGGAGGTTGGTTAACCATGTTCTTGCTGCCCCTTTCAAAGCGGTTGGGAGGTAGTTGGCCATAACCTTATCATTGCCCCATGTGGCTTCGATGATCATAGTGTAGATCTCGAGGAACTCTACGGGGTTTGTGGTTCCATCGTAAGTCTCCATTGCCCCGGGTTTGAATCGAGATGGCTAACGCACCCTTCAGAGTTCTGGTGTGAAGGCCTAGCATCCGCTGATGGCCTTCCAAGTAGGTACGGGCTCTCTACTAACTGGAGTAGGAGATCGACCTCTACTTCGGCTACGACGTCTTTGGGCGTTCCATATTGGAGAACACTCTCGTTGAGATCTCGAGTAATTACGCCAGTTTCGCTCGTCGCGTAGGTCTTGGACTAGACGGTCATGTGCGAACAAGGACTGTATCTTCGTCCGGGTCGATCAGGTTTCTGGGTAGGCTTGTTCCTGAGATTTTGTTGCTCCTGGTCTGATACTTCTTCAGTTAGCCTTGAGGGAGTCCTTTTGTGATTGGAGCTGTTGGTCATGGGCATCAACCGAGAAGATTCCGCCTGCGCCAGAGCTTGTTGTAGTTACGTCCCTATACTCGCCAAACATTGTACACCATCGGAAGCTGTGAGGTCGGTTGTCGGAGGCCGCAAGAGAAGATTGCGAACTTCGGAGATCCTCAGGGCAGTTTGGGATGCGTATACCTCTCCCCCTCGTCGAGAGGCACTAGAGTCTACCGGCCGAATGACGTGGTCTTGAGGTGTCTTAGATGAGCATTCAGGGGGAAGGTCCTCGTTCTCTTGGCCATCGTTTCTTGCCAGATCATCAGGATCTCTAGAGTTGTCCTCGATGGCAAGAACTATCTGGGTGTCAGCCCTGCCCGATGTGTACTCTAGATCCATCATATCTTCCCTATTGGGAGAGATGTTGGAAATTTGATCCTGATCAAGTGACTGATTGGATATCGCAGGTGATAACCCCGACATCGGGCTTGCATTACCCGCTCTGGTGTTGTTAGGAGATCCTAACTCGATAGCGAAAGCCCTGGCACATTTGGTTCTGAAGCGGTTTACATCGCTATCTGAACTGTCATCAAGGGAGGAACCATCAAGGTCCACGCAATCGATCATCAACTCTTGATCGGATGGATGAGTGAAGTCATCGTAGAATCCTTCGACCGAAAACCTGGTTCTTTCTGTGATCCTTATTGGATCTTGTGTTGATTCTAGCATTGTATCAATGGAATCGACCGAAGAGGTCCCCACGGTTGGCACCATCTGTCGACGATTGGTAAACTGCCGATCTTACAGTAATCATGATCAGAGAAATTAGTTGAAGGATAGGGACCCCTGGGGCCCGCCGATCAATCAGCACTAGCAAAATAGAAGACAAATATTTTATACAGGTTCGGGCATCCCTCGGATAACAACCTTACGTTATGTTGGAATATTTGAATATCGAGTAGGAATACAAGGACTTGGTTAGTGTCTAGCCTAGATGGGATCTAAACCTAGTCGGGAATCTCCTTCGGCTGATCTCGACTTCCTGGAGGCGAGAGTCTTCTCGAGGACGTCGTGTGGATGATTGAGGCTCTGGATTGGCTAGGGCTCAATCTGCTGTAGACTTCTTCTTGTTGGCTTGTGTTTCGGCTTCAGGCGTGTCCTCCCCTATAGGGCTATCATGTCCTTTTATGGGGAATACTTCATATCTGGTACGAAGTCGTCTTTGACCTGGACTCGATCATCCTTAAACGTAGGGACAGATCTCCTAGTTTAAGGGATATCCTGGAGCTCTACGAGAGACCTCCTTATCTCGTAGAATCCTTTGTGGATACGTCAGCTGCTCCGGGTATCTAGGGTATCGTATACAGATACTCCCTCGCATATGGTATTAATGTACTACTCATCATCAACATCGTTACCATGGGAGACCTTAATTGTCTTGCTTGTCAATTGGACAATGGGGCGAGACAGTGGTTGCGAGGGATTTGTGTCTGATGTTTGAGGCACATCTTTATAAGGCTCTGCTCTCATTACTCATATACATGTTCATAAATTTTTCTCATCTGCTATCTAGATTTGATTAGTGGTGAAACCATTCCCCTCGAGAATGCATATTTTATTATTGCAATCATTTTACTTTTATTACTTTAATTCTTGTTTTTATGTTAAACTCGTTATTATTACCATATCCATTTTTACACCACCACTAATGTCGTGCCATTTTATTACTTAATTAAACACTTGCAAGCTCTAAGAAGAAACAATATTTGGACAAACCTACTGATTCCTTCTGCTCTTTGTGGATACATACTCTTACTAATCGAAAACTAGCTTCAACCTACGCTGTGCACTTGCAAGACATCAGTGACATTGGCATTCCATCATGCTATCAGCACACGGTGCATGAGGTCACGTTCGTTGGATGGATATGCCATCAAAGTTGCAATCTCTAAGGGATCGTTGCTGAGAAGCCTCACCAATAGATTGCACCGTGTCATCTCATTCAAGGTAATAAACGGTATGAAATAGAATAGTACGTCCTTCTCCCCTTGGAATATGCAAGGGGAGGATTGTGTTAAAAGCTCTTCACGAAAGAGCCAAACAAGTTAATAAACCTTGGAATGAGGTTATAGATATATTATAAACTAGGTAGTTAATAGACATCTTTACCATTCTTGTAACAGACTTCCTGGGTTGCGGGGCTTGCGAAGGAGGTGGCGCCGGAAGGCTTGGCGCGTGGATCCCTCCTTGTGTATAACTAGCTAAGGGCATGCCCCCAACTATGTTGGAAAATGGCAAGGGCTGGTCATTAAGGCATGCTCGCTCCTCCTCCTCTATCCATTTCCCAATCTTATGCGCGTATCCAGAGCTACCTAGTCTATGATGGTGGGTGTTCTGGGCCACGAGCGCCTTTGTCGCTGCATTGTTGGTCTCAAATTCTTCGGTTTCCTTCATCTCATTAAATCGAGCCCACATCTCTCAATCTATCCATTTGTGCACGACAAAGGGCTCCTCGTCCTTCGTGATGAAGTTCTTTCAGAGATTACACTTGAACTCTTTCCATGTCTTGTTAGCAGTGCAGCTCCTTTGACGTGGGCCGTAAAGTATTGAGGGATGATGAAGCAAGTATGGATACCATCCAATAGTACTTGGCGGGTGTCTCTATCAACCTATTTCCAAGATTCTAAGGTTAAGGGCACCCATTCCCATGTGACGGTCCTGTAGGTAGTTCGTCATTTGGCAGCATTTTCTTCTGGTGCGATTGGTGTTCCAAACGGACTTATGTCCATTTGAGGAATCAGCCCTTCCGCTTTTCATTGGGTCCTCTTGGAGTGTGTCTCGGTTTGTGGTGCCCTTGGAGGCCTCAAAATCAACCCTAGAAGCTGACCCCAAGGGCGAGTGGGAGGGATGTGGGGACGACATCTTTTTAAAAGATATTAAGAAAAGCATGAATTCATTTAATTAAGGGTAAAACTCAGTTGATAGCAATCAATTAACTAGATGTTTCAAAGAGGAAAGGAGTATTAATATGGATGAATTAAGCTAACTAAACTTAAGCCCCTACAAGTACACTTAGATAATCCTAAACCATCATCAATTAGCATTTTCATTTAGATAATTCAAGGACAACATGAATAATTCAAGGACAACATGAATCCTTGCTGCTCTTGTAGCTTTCATGATAACAATCACAATCGCAATAAAAATAATATGAATATTTGCTGCCCTAATTAACCATTTTCACTAATCAAGAATCCTTGCTGCCCTAATTAACAATTTTCAAATCAAAATCACAATTTTCTAACCCTAATGTGAAAGAGAGAGGAACTCTAATATGAAAGAGAGAGGGAGGGGATGGGGCCTCACTGTGCCTTGTCGGTGAGGAGGCCTCGAGGAGGTCAAGGATGGTGCATGGTTGATGGTGAGGGCAATGACAACTCACGAGCAAGGGCGACAACAGAGGCGCTAGGTTGAGGGTGATGGGTACGGCGGACTACAATGGTGGCGACCGCAACGGGCACAAGATAGGGCGAGGATGGTGCTAGGTTGAGGGTGTGTGAGAGAGGGAGGGTGGCACTAGGTTGAGGGCATGGTAGAGGGTGAGGACGGGGCTAAGTTGAGCGCACAGGAGAGGGCGACGGCGGCGCTAGGTCGTGATGGCAAGGGCGATGGTGGTGGGCGTTAGAAGAGGGTGATGGCGGCGGAGGGTTGAGGGTGATGTGCTCGTCAAGGTGCGGCGACCGGCACAGACAGCCTCCCAGTGTCGGTGAAGGGCTCATGGGTTGGGTGACGACAGTGCTAGGGTGACGATGGCTGCGCTCGGGACTTAGCAATTTTGTGAATGGGACCAAAGGGAAAACCCTAGAACTATATATATAATAGGTCATCGCGGGTGGTTCTATACTAAAATTGCCTACAATAAGGAGACTTGACATATGGTTCTCACACAGAACCGCCTACAATAAGGATACATCTCATACTTTGCTACAAACATGAGTAATTGATGATGATCATCGCGTAAATAGGTCGCTTCGTGCACACTTGGTTCTTCCTAGATCGTTATGCCATCTTGGGGAGAAGGCATATTATCAAATTAATTGTACTTATCCTCATCTATTACATCCTCAACTTTGACAATGCTCCTTTTTTAAGTCTCTAACTATGTGCTGCCTCTTATTTGAAGGGTCGGTTACAGAGGATATCTAATCAATTTGATTTGCAAGGACAAATGGTTCATCTTTGTATGCAGAACTTGTGAGGTCGACTATTATGAAGCAGTACTTATCAACTTTCACCTGTGAGTGATTGACCCAACGAAACCAGAACAGTGAAATCTTGAACTTTACATAGTCTAGCTCCCAAATCTCCTCTATGTACCCACAATATGAGCTCTTCTTCCCAGTCATATCTCGAGCATCTATGCGGACACCGCTATTCTGATTTGTGCTCTTCTGATCCTGATCTCTATAAATCTGTAGCCATTTGTGTCCATCTCTTGCCATGTCACAACTACAAATGATGGTCCTTCTGCCAACCATCTAAGTGTAGGGTTAAATGTTGAGGTTTACTATATGTCCATGACACAAAGTACCAAGAGTAAATTAATTTATATAATATTAATTAATACTATTATTAGTATGTCGGTTTTGACTATGTAAAGATTAATTAGCATTATTCTATTTAATTCACATGTTGCTATTTACCAAACATAAAAACTATTAATAATTAGAAAAATATTTACGACAAGTACAACTTAATATAAGATTTAATTAATAAACAAAATGTTAATTAATCATGTTGTTAATATGTGGGTTTTTACTATATCAAAGACCTTCAATATTTTATTTTATACAAACTACCAAAATTACAATATCTATTTATGAGAAGTAGAACTTAAATAATGAACAAGATAAATCAATCCTAGAATAATGAATTACTTATATATGCTACATTTATGTCTTTCATAATATCTAAACCATCCACAACTCTATCTTTTTGCCATCCTAAATAGCTAGCACATGTTCAATATAGTACAATACAACTAATTAATAGCCTCAAAATTAACAAGAACAAATAAAATTTGTCATACACCAAACTCTAGATCTACACAGTCTCTCTTCACCAAGCTAGACCTACCAAATTATTCAAATTTTTGAATCAATCACTTATCTTAGATCAACAATACCAAGTAGATAGGCAATATCTCCCTCAAATTCACGGTTTTCTTGGATCAATTGGACTCCAAACCGCAAAATCACCGGAGCTCCCGCCGCCACCATGTAAGAACCGAAAATTTAAGACAAAGCTCACGTCTGTCGACTGCTAATAAATGGATATATTATCACATAAAATTTCACATAGGACTACATGTGATATGCCCCTCATGACAGACAGTTCTTATTGAAAACCGTCTGTGATAGGCTAGCCCGATATGAGGTGATTCAAAACCGTATGTGGTATCTGATCATCACAAGCAATATAAATCGTTGGGAGTTAATTCAATCGAATCTTCTTACGAACCCTCTGTGAAATAATTTATCACGAACGGTTCTTGGATAACTGTCCATGACCGAGGGGTAGTAGTGAACGAGGAGTCTGTGATGATGTAGTAGCGAGTCTGCTCGGCTGATTAGCTGTAGTTGTACTGTGCACTAGTGCGGTTCTGTCAGTTCAACCATGCACCATGCAGTGACATATTTAATTCTACTCTTCCTAACAAGGGTGACTAGTACCGACGAGAGCGCCTTGACTGCATGAAGCAGCGCATGCAGAACGGCTCTCCATCAAATTGAAGGCGCAATAACTCGAGTCTTTCTCTGGTTTTGTTTGCCTGGGTGGCTGCTGTTGCTCGCATCTGTGTCGCGCGACACAACCAACATACTGGTCGTTGATAGGTGCAACTCCATTTAATCACGAATCTGGCAAAAACCATAAACAGTGCATACATGGTAGTAGTGCTAGTGTATTAGTACCAGATCTTTTCACCCCAAAAGAACAGATCAATGCCAGAGTTACACATCTCACTAATAATTGTCTAGCTATACCACAGTCCACAGGCCACTTTCATGTATGATACATGATGGCTAACATCTCTTCTCCCCCAAACAGATCGATAATTCTTGCTCATCTGAACCATACTTGCACCTTGGACCACACTAGTATTTGCCGTGGTTGTTGCTCGCGTCAGAAACCTGAATTAACAATATTGCTCATGGACACGTACAGCCCTTGGACATTAGGGGGCTATATTTGGTTTCGTGCCCTTAATTAAGCTCTAGTAAAGTTTGAGCATTGCCCTAGGGAAGCAAACTGTGTAGCACATTAATTGGCTAGGAAAGCTCCTTCTATGTCTAAAATTTGGATTGATGAGGCCCCAGACTTTTGATTCCCTTGTTGGCTGCTGATGTAACTGCTCTGTAAGTTAATAAAGGTTGTTTTGAGTTTTAAGAAACAGATCTAATAAAGTTTGCGTTACCCAACTTTGGCATCTTTGACTGAACCTGGCTACATACAGTTCTGTTTTATTTTTTATTTTTTGTCAAGAAAGGCAGAAGCTCTGCCATGCAATATAACGGAAATAAGAAGTTATGCACAAGGCAAAAAAGAAGAAGCACAGGTAACCCTAGGAAACGAAGGCGACAAGAGGAGGCGAAGCCGCCGGATAAAGACGACAGATAGGGAGTTACAGAAACTCTGAGAGCCACTTCGTGAAGGTCAATCGCCTCATGAGTGAGGCATGCCACGTCATTCGTTGAGGCCGACTTGTTTTGGAAGATTCTTCGGTTTTTTTCTTTTCAGGCGTTTCACATGATGAAAATCGCCGTCCCATTGAAATCCTGCCGCTGGGTTTTTGGAGTTAGCTAGCTTTGAAGCGTGCATCCACCACGACAAGAGGCCATGAAAATCCAAGGACCTAGCCTCAAGCATGATGTTCAAATTGTAATGAGAAAGAACCTTCCCCCAGACCTCCTTTGCAAAGGGACAGAGGAGGGCGAGGTGGTGGCCGGTTGGTTTGCGAATGCACCCTCCAGATCACGCTCGTGTTGCAGTCTATTCCGAAGGTCCACAAAATCGTCAAAAAGTTCTGTTTTCTTTGGTTTTCTGGTTTATTTTCAGATCCAAATATATTCAAAACCTCGCAGCCAATTTGACCACCCAGATTATCGTAACGCAAAAGAAATTGGCTCGATTTTGATGTGCTACATATATATGGCATAAATGAAACATGCCTATGCAAAAAATTTCCCCAGGAAAGCAAAACGATTATTCATGGAACGTTGGACATATTTCAGGATTCAAAGGTGTATGTGTAGCGATAACATTCCAGCTCCGGCAGCGCATACTGTTTCTTGCACTGTTTCGCGGCTTTTCGTCCCACAACACTGCTCCAATTCGGCAGGTTTGCTCTCTGTTGCCGCACACATACACATATATATAGTGGAAAATGAAAGGCAGGTTAGGGCTACCAAACATCCTATTAAATTACTCTGCTAATTCATGGAACTGTGAATTCCAATGCAACATTAGCATGCATGCATCTCAAGGAATCTTCTTTTAATTCCCCTTCTCCTGCAATAGGTTACATCAAGTACTGAAAAAAGGTGGTGGATTAAATTAAACAAGAAGGCCTTACACAAATAATCAGGCACAAAAACGGCAGGTTAGTTCACCCAATGGATTTTGATTCTCTTTTTGTTTGGAAGCTAGGAATTTATTTTAATTATTTTTGAAATAACTGGACTTTGGTTCTCAATTTCCTTATTCCTAGCTTGTTTGTTTTATGTCTTTTTTTTTCTCCAACAATCACACACACACAAAGGCATGCGTGCTTGTGTTTCTAGAATCTTGAAAAGGAGGAGTTAGCTAGCAAATACTGATAGAAAATGCAGGTTAAGTACGTCAGAAGGCAAGCTAGTTAGGCAAAAGCACTTTAGAGAGACAATAATGGATACCAACCACTTTCTAAGCTTTGCCAACTGTTGGTACTTGGTACTACACATGCTCCAGATATTGCATTAAGCATGGTTTTAGTTTTTTTCAAATTTATTTTTTATTACTACTAATTATGTATGTTATCTAAAGGAGAAATATACAATTTAATATGTTTTATAGCTCGAATTTTAAGAAAAGAAAGAAGAATAGTAAAATATAAAGAATGAACTTCACGGTTGTCTGATCGTAAGCCAAGTTTATCACAGTTGCATCAATTCTCTTCTGCGAGTCACAAAAGTTAGACTGGTGTTCAGTAGCACGGGGCTAAGCACGGCAAATCTTTTTTTCTGTTAGGTCCCACAAGTCAGAAGCACAATGTATCACCACAGGATCCTCCCGAAAAAACACAGTTATACGCCAATTTTCTTGACTACAAATTTGGCAAGCATGTTTGGTAAACTTACGGAGAATACATCCTTTGTAGGCCTATCAAACACACACCAAATAAAGCGGTTACATAGGACAAGAGAGAGAGGCCCGGGGAGGGACAAAGCAGTTTTTCCGTATATAGTAGGAAGTCTCGGTCTTATCTGAACCATCCAGCTGTTTTTAAGATTCATGCTGGACACTGTGCACTATATTTGCATTTATAATCTTATATTTGGTCACTTTAGCACTTCCTACAACAACAACAAAGTCTTTTATCCCGATCAAGTTGAGGTAGGCTAGAGATGAAACACAATAAAATTTTACGAGCCAAAGATAAAGGAAAAAAGGTTTAAAAAGAATATTATGGTTCAGACACATGGATCACTAATTTTCACACAATCTTATTCAGAGACAAATCCTTGACTACATTATGATATTTTAAGTCTCTTTTTACTGCCTCCTCACATGTCAATTTTGGTCGTCCCCTGCCCCTCCTTGTATTGTCAATAGGTCTTAGAATACCACTATGTACCGGTGCTTCTGGAGGCCTCCGTTGGATATAGTCGGTGTTGGACAAGCTTCTCTTCATCAGTGTCACTCCTACCCTATTACGTATATCCTCATTCCAAATTCGATCCTTTCACAGATCTATCGTAGCATATGTATTTTCTGTGACAATTATCTGCTAGATATGTTGTCTTTTAGTGGCCAACATTCTGCTCCATACAACATCGCAGGTCTAATCGCCGTCCTATAGAACTTACCTTTTAGCTTCTGTGGGACATTTTTGTCAAAAAGGATACCAAATGCTTGCTGCCATTTCATCCACCCCGCCTTAATTTTATAATTAACATCCTCATCAATACTACCATTGCTCTGTAGCATTGATCCTAAGTATCGAAAATTGTCTTTAGCACTACCTATACAACCTAAATGTATATTGACACTTTAATCCCTCCGTCTGGTTCTCTCGCTCTCCTCAACGTTTCTCTCTTTCCTCTCCTAGCAATGCTGCCACCGTCATTCTAGAGAAAATGGCACAAATAGCCCCCCGACCACGGTCAATGGCATTTTTTGCCCCGGTGACGAACGCGAAGATAGAATTGACTCCACGACGGGCTGGATAGGCGCCACGTGCCCGCTATCGCGCCCGGTGGCCGCGACACGCTCCTGTCACGCTGGGCCGGCGCGACAGCAGCCCTATCGCGCCCGTGGGCCGCGACGCTAGGCCTGTCGCGCCCGTGGGCCACAACACCAGGCCGACCTGTTTCCTTGCCCGCCTCGTCCTCCCTTCACGGCGCGATATGTAAAATTTTTGAATTTTTGAGCAGATGAGTTCCGTCGCGGCCGAAACGCGCGACAGGGGAGCTCTCGCGGTCGGAACACGCAACAAGGAGGCCTGTCGCGGCGCCAGAGCGCGACAGCTCCCCTGTCGTGGCCCCAGAGCGTGATAGGTGGGCCCGGGTGCTATCGCGGAGGGCGGACACGAAATGTGCCACGTGTCGCTTGTCCAGGCTATCGCGGTGTTATTTTTGGCATTGCCGTGCGAGAGGGGCTAGTTTTGGTGTTGACGCCGATCTAGGGGCTAAGGCCGTGTTTGGTTGGGCTGTGGCTGTTGGAAAAGCGGCTGTTGGCTGGCTGTTAGGAGAAGCGGCTGTGGCTGTTGGAATGTGAGTTTGTGTTGTACGTGTTTGGTTCGGCTGTGGCTGTTGGCTATTGTACGAGGAAATGTCTGAAATACCCCTAGAATTGTGAGAGTATATATTTTATAATTTTGTGAATAAAAATTAAGAAAAATCTCAAAAAATAAAAAATCAGAAAAATGTAAAAACAGTAGAAAAATTAAAAAAAATAGAAAAATTCAAAAAATTCAAAAAATTCAGAAAAATTAAAAAAAAGAAGAAAAATTCAAAAAAAGAAAATTTCAGAAAATTTCAAAAAATCAGAAAATTTCAAAAAATCAGAAAAATTTCAAAAAAACAGAAAAATTCAAAAAAGGAAAAAATAGAAAAAATCCACTCTCTTTCTCTCCTCTATATATCTCTCTCTTCTCTCTTTCTCTCTTCTATATCTCTCTCTCTTCTCTCTCTTCTATAGCTATAACTGAATTTACGATAGCTCGGAACTCTGCAATGCACAAATCATCATAATCTATCTCAGTAGCAATGTCCTTGGATTATTCCTGCTAGTGACAATTCAAAACAAATCAATCATGTGTCATTCAATCATTTGTTCATGGTACTGATGTTGCTATTAACAGAAAACTAACAAAGCATATTGCACAGATTGTCAGCCGAGCTCCGGATCACACACACGTTTAGAGGAAGAAGAAGGAGACAGTGAACACAATTGAGCAAAGATCCAAGCTCTTGTTGAACTCGACAAATACACTCCCCTTTGGTGCTTTACATCCATCAAACAGTATAGCTTTGAGCACTATAGATTACATACACCAAGCTTAAGGGTTACATATTGTGTAAACATTTACAAAAGATCAAACAAGAAGACTACTTGACAACATCCTTGTATAAAATACTAGGCATGTTCTTGTTCTTCGATAAAAAAACATGAACCCTAAACCCCTTTTGCTTCCTAGCATATCAGCAAAAAGCTTGTCCATGTGCATGTCCTACAACAAACACTAGCTAAAATTTAAACCTTGAGAAATTCTTGTTTCTCCAGCAAGAAGTAACTGATTGTTGTGAAGAATGGTATGTAGAAAATGTCTGCTTCTTGCCGCTGAACCCTGACAACATTCTTCAGAAGTCTTTGCGATTCAGGCGCAATGAGATCAGCCCACAGCCAAGTATCAGCCAACTCAGATAGCATTGAAAACAAATGAAGAGTTCCAATTCAAAATACTGCAATATCAGCCAAGTATAAAAATATCTAACAAAGCATGCTGTAAAACTAACATATTAATCTATAACAAGCAAGAGATGACATATTTGAACAATCAGCTTAAACCCATGCATATACGCATTCATCTATGCTATTCCAGCTTACCATTTCATGTTATATGAAAACAAAATATTGGCAAGAAGTAAACTCTGTACAATTTTATTAATCCCTTCAAGTAAGCCAATACTCCGCACCGCCGCCGCCCAATACTCCACACCGCTACCGCCCAATACACCCTTTATACCATACATATCATCCATGTCTTTGATAAGTAGATTGTTCAAGTCTTCAAGATCAAACTTTCAGTAGTAAATTATGAGTAGCTGGCCTTCTTGACGAAGATCCCCGAGCATGCGCATCCACGCCGCCGACCTCCGCAAGAAGCTGTTCCGGGGTCACCGGCGCCGCGGTGGCCGTGGGCTCTTCGTGTTCCCGCTGGTGTCGCGCATGACCGGCGTGAGGTACCCGTACCTGTGGATGAGTGCGGCAGCGGAGTAGGGGTGGCACGTGGCGCTAGAGGGGGACAGGCACAGCACTGGACGGCGCTGGAGGGGAGCCGTGGTGGAGGCTGCTGGAGGGGGAGGGCCTCGGCGGTGGACGGTGCTAGAGGGGAGGGGCACGGCGGTGGAGCCCGCTGGACGGCGGTGGAGGTCAGGGCCGGGAGGGGCGGCAGCCGGAGGTCGAGGATCCGGCGGGGACGTCGGGGATCCGGCGACTTCTTGGGTTGGAGGGGGAGCTCGGCCGGAGGAGGAGCTCGAGGAGCGGAGGACCAGACGAGGAGGGGGAGGGGGATCTCGGCCGAAGGAGGAGCTCAAGGAGCGGAGGACCGGACTAGGAGGGGGGAGGGGGACCTCAGTCGGATCCGGACGGGGACGGCGGGGTCGGCGGATCCGAACGGAGACGGCGGGAGAGGTGGAGACGGCGGATCCGGACGGGGCCAGCGCGGATCCGGAAGGGGACAGTGGGGAACGGCGGGGTCGGCGGGGATCCGAACGGGGACGGCGGGGATTTGGACGGGGACGGCGGTGGAGGAGTGCGGTTGTAGGGGCGGTGGAGGCGGGCGGAGCGGCGGGTGGTGGCCGACGGGTGGAGCGGCGGGTGGAGCGGCGGGTGGTGGCCGGCAGGTGGAGCAGCGGGTGGAGCGGCGGGTGCTGGCCGGCGGGTGGAGCGGCGGGTGGTGGCCGCCGCTGTGGGAAGGGGAATGGGAAGAATGCTAGGCTTCAGAGGAAACACGAAAAGGGCATTTTGCTGTGATTTGTCTTCAACTCCAGGGGCAAACTCGGACGGGGCGGCAAGTGACATTGCGGGAAGCTGCCCTTCGGGAGCTTTTGCGCGTAGCGCATTTTTCACTAGGCCGTTGGCGGGCTGTTGGCAATGTCTGGCCCGGAAGCCGGTCGTTTGGTTTGGCTTAGCTTTTCTTAGGGAAAAGCTCCCCTAAAAGCTAAACCAAACAGCCACTAAATCTGCCATTTTTTCCGTCATTCTATCGCGCCGCTACCTTTTCTTTCCTCCTCCACGAGCTCCATCCACAGCCTCATCGGTGCCCTCCACAGCCTCTCTGAGCACAGCCGTTGCAAAATCTGACCTAGCTGTGATGCCCTGCATGACGTCGGCCGCTGTTCACTGCAAGAAAGGAGACGACTCCCACTATGTGCTTCTTCATCGAGCAGCAGTAGTAGCATCACCACCAGCCGAGCCAGGTGCCACTGTCCATGTCACTACAATGGTTGGAGGACGTGCTACATCACCAAAACCTCAATGACTCGTCTCGACAGCACCAGGCGCCTTCATCCTCCACGAGACCGGATCCAGCATCTCGGTTGCCTGCAGCATCTGGATCTGGCTTCTCAAGGAACCTGGTGATGAGTCGTGGTGAACACCCTAGCAGTAGACGATAGTGTGGTGAGGTTATCCATGTCGCCACCGATCTAGATCTCCATGGGCGTCAAGACGGCCAGAGCCCGACGAGTTCTAGACAGCGAGTCACAGAGGCGGCGAGCCATCTCTCCCCTTTGGTGAACCCGTGCATCACCAAGCTCCGCAGTGCCCCGTCGATTTGGTGGATTATTTTTTGTAAGGTTCAATTTCCCGAAATTGTTCATGATTCGAATGATGCACAGTTTGGTCAGTCACTCGGTTTGTTGATTCGTGGTCTGATTAAGTTTGTTTGTTCATGGTTCTTTAGTTATTTAATAATTGTTCAAGATTTCTTCCATTCTCTTCTTAAAAACCAGATTTTTGTTTTGTTTTAGATCCATGCTCTTCATGGTCATGGGTGAATATCCATGATCTTTTAGTTCTTCATGTTCATGATCTGTGTGGTCAGATCTGAAATTTGTGCATACTTCATGGATGGGGATTCTTCTTTTGAATTGATGAAATTTACTCATGAAATTCTTTGTTAAGATGTGCATACTATGTGCAATTCTCATGAACAAAATGGTAGAATTTTTTTTAAAGATGAACTGAATGGTGAAATTTACTTCACGGATGTGCATGCTCTGTGTAACTCTTGAGCCAATGGGAGGAAAATTAATCATGTTCAGATTTTTGAATTTTTTTATTAATGGTGGAACAAATAAAATCATGAGACATGAAAAATCATGAACACAAAAGGTGGAGTGTTCTACGAACACTTTGCTACATACAGAGAGGGAGGAGGAGAACTGGACAATGAGAATGTTTAGAGTTGTGGGGTTGTTTTGGTAAAGTATCAAGACGTATCTTAACGTAGGATGAACGGTTGGAATAAGTCCGAAGACGTCAAACTATTTGTCGGAATGATTTTTCAGCGAGGATGTCAGGACCGGAGCAGAAGCATATGCATACCTACCAACCTACCAAATCCATCCCTAGGGCTCCACAACCACACCCCCTCCACACCAACTCGGTCAAATGTCTCTCAGTGATCCGGGTCAATGGGAATGGGACCCCTCCCCCTCTCCCTCTCTCTCCCCTCCATCCACCTCGCTCCCCCATTCTCTCTCTACTCTCTCTCCTCCCCTCCCTTCCCCAACCCTCCGTCACCATATAAACCCCTCTCTCCTCTCTCCTCTCTCCTCCATCTTCCTTGCTCGCAAAAAGGAAATCAAGAAAACTCTGGCTAGGTAGAGTAGAGAAGGGAGCTGTGCGTATCGGCCGCCCGGCGGGCCGGAGGCAGAGATGGGGAGGTCGCCGTGCTGCGAGAAGGCGCACACCAACAAGGGCGCCTGGACTAAGGAGGAGGACCAGCGCCTCATCGCCCACATCAAGGCCCATGGCGAAGGCTGCTGGAGATCGCTCCCCAAGGCAGCAGGTACGTTGTACTTACTACCTACTAACAGTCCCTGGCTTGCATGCAACTGCCGGCCATGGCGGCCACGGCAGCGACGACGGCGAGTGATGTGGGTGTGACTGTGTGTGCATGTGTTTGATCTGTAGGGTTGCTGCGGTGCGGGAAGAGCTGCCGGCTGCGCTGGATCAACTACCTGAGGCCGGACCTCAAGCGGGGCAACTTCACCGAGGAGGAGGACGAGCTCATCATCAAGCTCCACGAGTTACTCGGGAACAAGTAATCAATCGATAAAATTGCTCAGCTTTGGATTGAAATCTGAAAAGAAATACCATGTTAGATTCTTGGACGATGATGTGACGATGGTGCTGCGGTTTCTTGGCTTGCAGGTGGTCGCTGATCGCCGGGAGGCTGCCGGGGCGAACGGACAACGAGATCAAGAACTACTGGAACACGCACGTCAAGCGCAAGCTCCTCGCCCGCGGCCTCGACCCGCAGACGCACCGCCCGCTCAGTCTCAGCGCCGCCGCCGCCGCCGCCGTACACCGGACGCACCCGCCGCCGTCGTCCCCCCCTACCGTGCCGGGCGGCGGCTACCACCACCACGCAGGCCCCACCTGCTCGCCGGACGCCAGCGGCCACAGCAGCGACGAGGACAGCGCGTCCCTGCCTCCACCCTTCGGCGGCGGCATCGACCTCAACCTGTCCATAAGCCCGCCGTGCCAGCCGTCTTCCCCGCCGCCGGCGAGGCAAGAAGCAGAAGCAAGAAGCATTGCAAGGACCGTAGTGGATGTGGATGCATTTAGGGCGGGATACTCGGAGACGGAGGGGATATGCCTGTGCTTGAACAGCCTGGGGTTGCAGGGTGGCGAGGGGTGCAGCTGCGGCGGCGGCTCGTCTTCTTCCTTGCAGCCGGCGAGCTCCGGTGTGTTTAGATTCGTTCATGCTTCGCTTCAGGGATCGCCGTCAATAGCTTAAAAATCGAGATATTCAGGCTTCAGAAAACCTGCAGTGTTCAGACGAGAGAGAGAGAGAGAGTATACTGAAATTTATGTTTGTTTAGTGCTTTTTGTAATTTGACCATAGGAAGTTTGCCTCCCGATCTCTTAGGTCCGGCCTGGAACACATGGATTTTGCAAGAATTTCATAGCAAGTACTCGCTCCGGTTCTCTAAAACGTAACACTTTGGACCTAACTTTAGATAAATTTTTGAAATTTTGACTATCAATATCATTTCAAATATTTAAAATAGTTACTCAGAAATTATATTTATAGATTTATCTCAAAAAATACTTTAATTTTAATATGTTTTACATATATTATAATAGAGATTAGTGATCAAAGTTACATTTTGATGACTATATCAATGTCTAAAACATCATATCTTTGTGATCTGGGGAGTGAGTAGTTCGAAACTACGATTCTATATAATTTTGTTTGAATTTTGTAGGAAATAATTTAGTTGGGAATTTCTGTGTTCCAGTTAGAGCTCAAAGGCCCCATTGGAACATGTGAATTTTTCTCGAACGTTTTTCCTTGAAATATGTTTGTTCTCAAATGAATTGCTACGTTCCAAACCGGTCATAATTTTTGGTAACAAAGTTAAGCAGCAACAGAGTCTGGCCTTAACTGCCTTGCCGCTGGTTGTTCACTTTAGTTGAGTTGAAGGCCTTCGTTCTTCTTCTTTTTGGTTTATGTCACCTTTTTGTCCATTACTTAATTTCCGGACGCTTCTCCAGCATCTACCCTCTCGGTGTCCGGGAAAAGGTAAAAGCCCTTGTCATGTATGTCTCATGAACCACAAAATACACATGTACACATTTGTTATGGTCTTTTGCAACATAACATCACATCTTTTTTCCCAGCCTAGTGCCTAGCTTATTACTGCTTCCATGTCCTTGCATGTATGGTGCTTTCTAGCCTTTTATGCGTGCTTGTTTTCTGAAGGGATTTTTATGAGTCTTTGTTAGTCAGCTAGTTCATTAATGGAACTAGGATGTGAATGATAAAACTAAATTCTTCAGAGAAAAGGAGGAAAAAATTGGGATGAGCATGGACATGTACAGCTACTCCTGAGAGGTTGCAAGATCAAAACAGGAGTATAGGACATCTTCTCCTTCTGTCTGAGAGAAGTACTGTAGCTTGGTCTGCAATGAATAGCTAGCTAGCTACGAGCTTACTCCTATACTGACATAGCTATGGGGGAGATAAAGGACGGGGTGTCTTTCTGAGGCTTTTGCAGGGAGCAGCGACAGTGTGAGGCTGTGAGATGTGCTGTCTCTAGAATCTAGGTAGGGTGAGCAGGTAGGAGGGGATAGCTTTTGGTTAGTTTAGCCTTGTGCTTTTTGTGCGGGGTGGATGGAGCCAGGAAGAGGTGGTTGGTGCTAATTTTGTTGGTTTTAGTCATCCATTCATGGTTGAGTACTGCACTTACCTAAGATGAGCTTCTTGTATGCATGGATGGAGGAGAAAGGGAAGGTGAAATAAAGCACCTAGGTTTTGGGACAAAAGCTGGAGGGGGCTCGTGGTGAGGACGGATCTTAGTGGAAGACGAGTATCCATCAGACCCAGTGGTGATCTCTGTTCTTTTATTCAGCAAGCGCTACCTCTGCATCTAAGTAAGCGCTGCTAGCATTGGCGGAATCCACCGTACTGCACTACCGGAATCCCGACGTTTGCCGAGTGCCACAAACACTCGGCGAAGGCCGCAAAACACTCGGCAAACGCTTCACCGAGTGTTAGACTCGGCAAACCACACTCGGCATACACCCTGCCGGCAAAGCGCTCTTTGCCGAGTGTTTTTCTTCGCGCACTCGGCAAAGTCCACTCGGCAAAGGACTTTGCCGAGTGTCAAAAGGCTGGTACGCGGCAAAATAAGCGCGTAGACGGAATGAACCACGTATCACCTTGTTTGCCGAGTGTCTAGTATAGACACTCGGCAAAGCCGTCGGTTTTGCCGAGTGTCGACACTCGACAAACAAGGTGATCAGGGGCCAAAAAGATGGCCGCCGGTGGGGCACCGCTGTTGCCTCGCTGACCCGCGTACACACGCACACCCCGGCGGACCCACGTGTCGGTTTCAAATGAGGTCCACGGGGGACTCACGGCTCAGTTTCAAATGACGTGGCGCCGAGTATAAGCGCCCAGTGTTTCGGAAGATTTCAACCCGCACCGCGCAGCCGGGTATATAAACCACTCCACCGTGCGGTCGCTGGGCGAGGTGGGACTAAACCAGAAAGGCTGTTTGCCGAGTGTCAAGACACGGACAAATCTTACAAAACGCCAAGGGGTCTGGCGTTTGCGCGGCTAACCAAATGCCAGGGGGTCTGGCGTTTGCCCCCCAAAAGGGGTCTGGCCACGTGTCTCCGTGTTTGCCGAGTGTCAGTCATAAAAGAGACACTCGGCAAACAGAGAACTTTGTCGAGTGTAAATTTCAGGACACTCGGCAAACATATTTTTTTCTTTTTCTTATTTCTTCTTTGTTTTGTTTTCTTTGCTAAACCTTCTTAAATTTTTACCATAGCCTCTAGGTGTCATATGTTGACACCATGCAAAGTTTCATGTTTTTCTGACTTTGTTTACATTTTTTGAAATTAAAAAACCAATAACCTCCATGTTCGGGGTCGAGTCTTGGCACCTTGATGTTTGGAATTCCTTTCCTTTTCTTGGATAAGGCCTAAACATAGACTAAAGACCACAAATATGATTTTTCATCCTAATTTTGCCAAATTTTCATGCACTTGCAGTTCAAATTTGAATTATATTCACTAAATGCCTAGAAATGCACTAAATGACTTAAATATAGCAAACGAACCCCGAAAAATGCCAAATTTTAACATGGAACATGTATGGTATATCTTGAGGGTAGAAAAAATTTCAAGATTAACCGATGAAGCAACCGTCATTTTGCCTTCAAATCTGACCCGTTCCCTTTCGAAACCTAAATTCTTCCTCAGAGATGGTCCGGTTTCTAAGCAGTGTACGTCACAACTTTTGCAAAACCTTCTCAAATTTTTACCACAGCATATTGATGCCATATGAGAGCACCATGTCAGGTTTCATGTTTTTCAGACTTCGTTTGCATTTTTCTGAATTAAAAAACCAATAACCTCCATGTTCGGGGTTGAGTCTTGGCACCTTGATGTTTGGAATTCCTTTTCTTTTCTTGGATAAGGCCTAAACATAGACTAAAGACTACAAATAGGATTTTTCAACCCAATTTTGCCAACTTTTGCATGCACTTGCAGTTCAAATTTGAATTATATTCACTAAATGCCTAGAAATGCACTAAATGACTTAAATATAGCAAACGAACCCCGAAAAATGCCAAATTTTGACATGGAACATTTAATGATATATCTTGAGGGTAGAAAAATTTCAAGGTTATTTAGAAAAGTTGACAAAAGAAGGGAGAAGAAAAAGAAAACAGAAAAAAGCTTTGTTTGCCGAGTGCCATAAGTTGGCACTCGGCAAATATAGTCTTTGCCGAGTGCTATGTTCGAGACACTCGGCAAAGAACGTGTTTGCCGAGTGTCGGATCTTTGCCAAGTGTTTTTATTTTCGCACTCGGTTTCCGGAGCTTTGCCGAGTGCCCGATGTTATACACTCGGCAAACTGGCGGGCACTCAGCAAACGTCGAGATTCCGGTAGTGCGGCGATCCTAGGCAGCCATCCGAGCTCGTCTACTAAATTTCTATTAAAAAAGTAATATTACTATAAAGGCTCGAAGATAATGTTTCTTAGAGAAAACATTAGTCGGCGTCGTCACTGTCTGCTAATTACAAACATACACTTTCCAGTCACAAATTTGACGGGCCAAGGATTCTTAAATGAATATTGTATGATTTTAAAAAAATTCTATGAACCTTTGAATTGCATGGACGAGATCGTAGTGATCATATGAAATTCTACTCAATCGATAAAATTTCTAGAAAAATTCTAATATAGGTTTAAATCTCATGAAATTTTTTATTTGTGTCTCGCGTAAACGTTCTGTCTTTAAATTCCTAACTCCAATGTAATTAACGTGACTCTGAACTCTTGCTACCATTGATTGCTGGCCACATACATGTGTCCTGAGTTCTAACTCCGAGTAACCCTGCATTTACGATGATTCTACATGCGGCGCTGTTACGGCACCACGACCGGGCAGATACCTCCGTGTAAGACACCGGTTTGACTCGTGTTAGTCATAGCATCGAACAGTTTAGGGCACTGGTGCACCCGTGCAACTTGACTTTTCTGTTTACGACTCTTCTTCTCGCCTTATATATGTATTATTATATAGTCCATATTACGCTCTGGTGCTCTATCGTCTATTGCTTGTAATATTCGTCCCGTACAATAAAATCACACCTTCGTGCGTCTGTACTCTTCCGTTGGGGAGTTTAGATCGGCGTCCATTCTTCACATTATCTTCTAGTTCTGCCCTCTTTTATAATAGGTGGAGACCGGCCCTGGGCATGTGCAGCAAGTGCCGCCGCACTAGGCTCCCAAAAGTCAGAGGCCTCAACCCGAACGCAATTTTTCCACCGGTACCTGGATGTCCTCCTACTATATGTACCGTTTGTTTGCTTTGAGATTCGTGCAACACGATCTGAGAGTATATTTTATTTTTTAGTTCTTGAAATATGATGAAATTGCATAGATGCAGTACATAGGATACAAATCACTTCACCTTCCGCTCTCTCTCTCTCTTTAATCATTTCTTGTTCCCGTCTCCCTCTCTATTTCTCTCTTCAAACATGTTGTCGCTGTCATTGCCATTTCCATCCTCTCGATCTCAACGCTTCACCGTCGCCGTCGCAGACGGATCCAGCCTTGCTGAACCCAGCTTGATCCGTTGGATCGAGTCGCCTCGCCACCTCCTTCGCCCTGCACGAACTACGCCGCTACCTCCTCCAGCCTCCCCGACCATCACCGCCGCCGGATCCCTTCGACCACCACGAGCCATGGAGGGCTCCACCAGCAACGTCACCGGTATCGTCTTTGTCACACCCGATAGCAACGAAAGAGGACGCCCTCAACTGTCTCCTTCCCCTTTGGCGGCCGTGGTCATCGTCTTCTTTAGCTCTGGCGGCCATGGTTGCCGTCTCCTTCAACTCCGAGGCAATGTGGAACCAGATCCGATTTCTTTGCCTCAGCTTGCATTTCTTTTAGTGATGTCTGTTGTTGGTCTAATCATAGCAGTGAAACATGTGTTTGTTCATCATTTCATTGGAGTACTTTGTTTTGATTCCATCTGATTGGTGAAAAGAACGTATACCTTCATGATCATGGAACAGATTCGATAATTTTGTTCATGAATTGGGGATTTTTTTTTCAAGTTCTTCAATTTCTTAAAAAAATTTGTTTCATGATGGAAATTTGGTTCATGATTTTTTTTTCTATTATGAAACAGTGTAGAAATGATCAAATTATCTTGTTGGTGACCCGAGATCGTTAGCAAGATGCAAGAAATTACAATTTGTGATCTAAAATGGTGAACAAATAATGCATGGAATATTCGTTTGACAATGAAATGTTGAAAAAAAATATGAATGGATTTTTTTGATTGTGAATAAATATGCAAAATATTTTTGGTCACATAAAAATATGAATAATATCTTTTGTTAGTAATAAAAAATGTGAAAAATATCCATGAAAGTACAATTCATGATCCAAAATGGTGAAGAAATAATGCATGAAAATTTTGTTTGATAATGAAATATTGAATAAACTATGTAGGGATTTTTGTTTTCCTATGAAGAAATATGCATAATATTTGTGGTTTTCTCATGCATTTTTGTTCGTCATGAAAAAATGTGCATGGATTTTTTGATAGTAATATGAATGTGAATAAATATTCATGGAGCTACATTTCATAATCCAAAATGATCAAGAAATAATGCATGAGAAATTTGCTAAAGTATACATAGATTTTCGGGTTACTAACCAACCAAATATGTAAGGGCGAACTTCTAGATCCTTCCAGTAAGGTAGCTCCCAAACACTACTATAAAAACCATTTAGCAGGACGCCCCTGTACAGACCGTTCTGTGGAACAATCTGTGCAAACAATATCACAGACAGTTCTAGTTACAAATTGTCTGAGAAAATGATGACCGACGGCACCTATTAAGCGGGATGCTATAGTACAAACGGTTCCAAACTAGGAACCATCTGTACAAATAGCATAGATGGTTCCAAACAAGAACCGCCTATACTATACTATTTGTACAGATGGTTCCAAATATGAACCGTCTGTACTGTGCTATTTGTATAGACGGTTCATTGTTTGGAAGGGTCTGTACTATAATGTCTCACTTGACCTGTTAGAATTATTTAGTCCCATATTGCTAGTTGAAGTGGGGGGAGACTACCTTATAAGGGTTGGTGCTCCATACCTCTCTAAAGCAATAGGAGGAGAGAAGGAAACTACCACATGCGTGCGCTCGCTCGCCTCGCCGGGGCAAGGCGGGGCGGCACATGACATGCGTGTGAATGGTTCGGTGAATTTGGGTTTCTCGACGTGAACGGGAGTAGACGGGGCCGTGCGCACATGACGTTTACGTGAATGGTCTGGCGAATTCGGGTTTCTCAACCTGAACGGGAGTGGATGGGCCACTCAGCCCTAGCCCTGTTTTTCTTTTTTGCAAAACAACACCACAGATGGTTAGAAGTGTACCGTTTGTACAAATATGGTTTTTACAGACTCTTTTGGACAGACGATTCAAAAAAGCGTCCCGCACATAAATTATGAACCATCTATGCAAATGGTTTCTGTAGTAGTGAAAGTATTGATCTCTTCTTCTAGATGATCTTCTCAACGGATTTCTTTAATTTCTCTATACTACTAAAAGGTGTTGGTTTGGTACTGTGTTCCGTTTTACTGTCAAACTGACTCATCATCCTGCGGTTAAGGTGATTCCTCCGAAGCAACCGATGGTGGCGCATACACTGTTTTGCATGAGTTATTCAGCCACACACTTGTTGTATCATCCAAACATTGCGTACAAACTTTAGCTCTTCTTATAGTCTAGCCCAATATGTTACCAAATGCAAGATAATCATTAATGGTCAAGAACAACAAGCAGTGTAAGGTGAAGTATTCATGTTTGTCCAGATCCCATACTTCTACCCCTTCTTCCCATAACATTTTCAGATCTTCCAGCAGTGGTGCAAGGTACACATCAATGTCATTCTCAAATTAGTTCGAACCTTGGATAAATATGGCCATCACAATGTACTTCCACTTCATGTGTAACCACGACGGAAGGTTGTCGTTACAGAGATTCATGGGTCAATTGCTGTGTCGGCTTCTCATGTTGCCAAACGGATTCATTCCATCGATATTCATTCGAAACCTTATATTCCTCACTTCTCTAGCAAACTCTGGATACTTCATATCGATGTTTCTCTACTGGGCCACATCAGCTGGGTGTCGCAACTTTTCATCATTTTGCACTACTTAGCATACTAGTGCATCATCTTTGCCTCCTTTCGGTTCACAAACATATGCTTCAAATGAGGAATTATAGATAAATACGGTAGGAGTACCTTTCATCACCTCGGTGCCATCCTTGCCACCGTCTAGTTGTCTCTTATGCTTGTATGGAGAGGTTTGCACAATGGACACGAATGCAAGTTTGCATACTCTTTACATACGGGATACAGTCCTTCGGACATATATGTATTCTTTCTGCTTTCATTCCCAATGGACAAAGAACCTCCTTTGCTCATTAGATGGTTGTGGGCAAGTCATCCCCCTTCGGAAGTATGTCCGCCAATATACCTAATAGTGCAGTGCAAGTTCTAGTACAGATGACAACCTTGAGTACTTTTTCTTGTAACTCAGATACAAAGATTTCTTAGAGTCCTCACAGAAGTCCAGAAATTCTTTATACCCTTTGTCATCATGGTTTGCCTCTACATCGCACAACATTTGATCCAAATCGGGCAAAGAATCCTCATCAACCGACATCTCATCAACACTAACACTTCGTCGTCATCTGCCCTGTCATCATTAGCTACACTGGCATATCATTCACTTGGCTGCCCACAATGTTATTATTATCTTTATTTATCACCTCCTCTTCACCATGCTTAATCCAATATGTATACCCTTCCATGCAACCCCTTTAAATCAAGTGGTTCTCGATCTACCACATCTTAGCATTCTCACAGTCTGAGAATGGACAATACATCCACTCTTTGCCCCTATTGAACATATCATCCATGGCAGCTCTTAAAAGAAGATACGCTATTGTTGTAAGGATCACTAAATGGCTCTCATTGTACATTCACCTTCAATCCATCTACATTTTCAATACAAAGATTTAACAAAAGATCGATCTATCCATAACAAGCATAATGATATAAAGTACAATTTATGAAATAAGTGCCCTCTCTTTACTTCTTGACCAAAATGCTAACTATATTCTCACTACTAAACATACATATCTATGCAAATTACAATTTCTAGGTAGTTCTTAATCCTAAACCTTTCTGTTGATCAAAATAATCATCTACTCTCTAGACATATATGTAACTACACATGCATCATGGCTAATTCCATAATCAATAGGATCTTCTCTTTTTTTCTCAAAATTAGCAAGGAAGGAGAGGAATGCCTTCAATTAGAATGAATTAGTAAACTTGATCTCCTCTTGCTAGGCCCAACTTCAAATTGGGTCACCAAAATGGCTCAAATTACCCACCAACCGCCAGCCCAACCCATCTAGGGTTTCGAAATCTGTCTGGTCGTGCTCTCTCCTTATATAGGGATCAATATCCCAGGCGGTCCAAAATAGTAACCGTCTAGGATGGTAAATATTTTAGACGGTTCATACTTGGATGATCACACATCCCAGATAGTTTCAGTTCAAAATTTGAACTATCTGGGATGTCTACACATCCGTGATGGTTCAGACTTGGGCTAAAGTGTTCGAAGATTTTCATGACGGTGTGCGTAGCCAAACTATTTGGGATGTCCCTCATTCGCAACAGTTCCGAAGAGCCGTCTGGCATGAGGCTTCTAATATAACCATTTCTTAGTAGTGATTATTCGCTCCAAATTAAGTCAATCATGGCATGCAAATATTGTGGAATTGCTAGATCATTTTTCTCTCAACATGTAAGCCTAATATGTAGTTAAGAATGAAGAGCTCATATAAGCTGAAGAGAAGTACTTCATGCAAAACTACAAAAACATTACAAGTCCCTGTCAAATAGTCATCACCGCTAATCAGATCTTTGTCGACGAGTATGCATGTGACATGCATTGGACATTTTGTTCAGTGACACCTAAACTTAGAGACTAATCTGTCACGTTTGTCACACCTAAACATAGAGACTAATCTGTCACGTTTGTCACTTCCTTAGGAAGAGCATGCCCATATATAGATTAATAGCTACTTGAGACATCAATGACATCTCAAGTAACTTTCCAAATGTTCTATCAAGAGAAACCAAAATTTTGCACTATCTCCATGCTGAATATAATATAAAGTTTGGACACTGTAGAGTTTCTATACGCACGTTAATTAAAGATCTATTTAATTTCCCGCCGAAGCACGTACGTGGATACTAGCAACTTTGATTAGATTGTGCACTCTAATACACACAATCTACACACAATCTAGAGGGCGAAAAATAAATTAAAAAACGTTATACGCTAGCTCCTGAAAGCTTAAAACATTTGAAATATACGTGAGTAAATTTCCTATTTTCATTAATAATTTAAGCGTTTAATTTTAAAACAGCATATACCCAAAACCCACTACCGGAATCACGACGTTTGCCAAGTGCCGGCCTATTTGCCGAGTGCATAACATCGGGCACTCGGCAAAGGTCTAGGAAACCAAGTGCAAAAATAAAAATTTATTTTTCTTTTTTTTTCTTTTCTTTCCACCTCTCTATTTCCTTTTATAGGCATTTAGTGCATTTTCTAGGTATTTAATGAATATAATTCAAATTTGAACTGCAAGTACATGAAAAGTTGGCGAAATTGGGTTGAAAAATCTTATTTGTGGTCTTTAGTCTATGTTTAGGCCTTATCCAAGAAAAGGAAAGGAATTCCAAACATCAAGGTGCCAAGACTCGACCCCGAACATGGAGCTTATTGGTTTTTTAATTTCTAAAAATACAAACGAAGTCTGAAAAACATGAAACTTGGCATGGTGCCCTCATATGGCATCAATATGCTGTGGTAAAAATTTGAGAAGGTTTCGCAAAATTTGTGACGTACACTGCTTAGAAACTGGACCATCTCCGAGAAAGAATTTAGGTTTCGAGAGGGAACGGGTCAGATTTAAAAGCAAAGTGATGGTTGCTTCATCGGTTAACCTTGAAATTTTTTCTACACTTAAGATACACCATTACATGTTCCATGTCAAAATTTGGCATTTTTCGGGGTTCGTTTGCTATATTTAAGTCATTTAGTGCATTTCTAGGCATTTAGTGAATATAATTCAAATTTGAACTGCAAGTGCATGAAAAATTTGGCAAAATTGGGTTGAAAAATCCTATTTGTGGTCTTTAGTCTATGTTTAGGTCTTATCCAAGAAAAGGAAAGGAATTCCAAACATCAGGGTGACAGGACTCGACCCCGAACATGGCGCTTATTAGTATTTTAATTCTAAAAAATGCAAACGAAGTCAGAAAAACATAAAACTTGGCATGGTATCATCATATGACACCTAGAGGCTGTGGTAAAAATTTGAGAAGGTTTAGCAAAGAAATAAGAAAAATAAAAAAAAGATGTTTGCCGAGTGTCCTGCTATTTACACTCGGCAAATATTGTTTGCCAAGTGTCCTCTATTTACACTCGGCAAAGATGCTGGGTTTTGATTGGCCAACGTAAGCCTCCCACGGATCGCGCGTGGTGGCCGTTGGATTCTCTCAGATTGGACGGTTGGCACCCAACTAGCCGTCTCTCTCTCTCTCTTTATCTGGCTCGCAGGGGACGGGTGCAGTGTGTGGCAGTGCAGGTCCTCCCGTGTCCGCGCGTGGGTGCAGCGAGCGGGATTCGGCCGGCGGCGGCGGCCCCGGTGGCCGAGCGAGGCGCAGCTTCAGCCGGCGAGAGGTGGCCGGGGGCGGCGGGCAGTCCATGGCCGACGAGCGTAGGTCTAGAGCGGCCGACGCGCTGACTCCAGATCTGGCACGATGACGGCGGGCTCGCTGGCTACTCCATGGTAGGGGCACGGGTCGGCGGCTGGGGACTGGCGGTGGCTTTGCCGGTCGATTTGGGTAACTCGCCCAGATCTGGAGGCGTGGGGGCGGGTCTGCTCGGCTGGGGGCGACTCCGGCGAGTGAGGGGGCAGGCGCGGAGGCCCTGGGCCATTGGGAGCGCATCCTTTTGGGGGCTGGGGGGGTGCCCCTGTGGCCGACGATGCCGTGGCCGGCATGATTCCTCCCCTTCGCGCGCTCTCTCTCCTCCTCGTGCTCTCTCTCTCGAGCTCGCACACCAGGACGCGCCCCGCCGCCGTGCCGTTCGATGCCCGCGCGGCCAACGGCCTCCCTGCGCCAAACCGACATGTCCGTGAGCTCCGCCTCGCCGCGCTGAAGCTCCCTGCCGAAGGAATCGGACGGCCGCGGGAGCACAACGGGGAGGCAACCACGGCCCAGCCGCGCCGCCGCTCGCGCCTTCGCCTTCGATTTGGCAAGGGCGGAGCCACCGCCGACGGAGACTGACGGGGAGGCCGCCACGCAGGTCGCCCGTCAAGCCGGGCTCTTGCTGCTCCGGGAGGCGTCGCCTCCGCCATGGCCGGCGAGCCGCCAGCGTCTTTTTTTTTGTTACTATTCAAAGAGTTTACGGAGTACCAGCCTTTTGACACTCGGTGAAGGACTTTGCCGAGTGCGCGACGAAAAGCACTCGACAAAGAGCGCTGTGCCGGCAGGGTTTACGCTGAGTGTGGTTTGCCGAGTGTAACACTCGGTGAAGCCTTTCCCGAGTGTTTTTCTGCCTTCGCCATACGAGCCGATTCCGGTAGTGACCTCAATATGCATGCCATCAGAGCAAAAGCTAGTAGTAAAGGTCATGCGATAGACCAGGTTGGTCACGCACTAGGGTTACAGATCGCTACTACAAATGGACAGCGCAACTATAATTTGTCCACATTGTCTGGCAGTTTGCTCTTCTAATTAGGTCGACCAAATCATTTCTCGAGCATGAAATTAAGGTAGAACTGACCAGTAGCTAGCCATATTGCTCAGAATCAAATGGGCTAGCTAGGCTGACGAGAATGAACAAAAGTTTTTTCTTTCTTTTTCAGGTAATAGCAAACGTGTAAACAACACGAACATTACCATCAAAAGCTTGTTGTCCATTCAGAAAAGTGGTCAATTTTTCCTTCATCGGGATTATTCATTGTACAATGACTCTTGTGAACAACTAACACTAAGGTGAGTTGTTTTACAAGGCTTGGTCTAAAAAAAGGTGTGAGACAAAATTAGAATGTTGTTATAGATTCTTTTTTGAAGTTTAATTAGTTGCATGCCTCCTCAAATTTGTTAGAATAACTAGAGAAGTACCGCTCCAAAATTGCCTGTCCACAACCTGCATGTCTCGTCGTGAAATTAAATTATCTTAGATATGTACCAGCGAACTTAAAATATTTCAAACCAATATTTCCAAACATGAGAACCCACTGCGCAGAAAATTTCAAATCCCTCACAGAAGAAAAACCATTAGGAAAATATGTTTTATCATCAGAAAAATGAAACCTCACGGGGAACCATGAGAACAAATTGGCGACAGTGAGGGGTCGGATTTGATGTTTTCTAGTATAGTGACCATTCGGTATATGCGACTTTGCACTTTGGTATTCTTTAATATGTATAAATTTTTACAAAGAAAGACTTTATTGATCTCTAGCTTCTGCATCAAGCCGATGCACACGACCCAATAACATATAATATGTATACCTTTTCATTTGGAAATGTTGAATCTTTCCACTCGATTAGTGCTTCAGTGAACAGCATTTAATTGGATGGTGATGCTAATGGCGAGCTTACATTGGGCGCTTGGAGCTGGTGGTTGGTAGAACAATGACACCACTCAGTTTCTTTTTCTTTTCATTTTTGAACGCCCAATTGCCCTTAATTTCTAAAAATCTCGGGTGCCCTTTTCAGTAGGTTTGGGCGAAAACTTGATGATGGCTCTTGCAAGCGCTCTCTGTGGGGGCCCTCACCTTCTAGAAGCCCAGGTAGCCCCACCCTAGTGACTTCCCTACCAATGATAAAATGGGTGATTCGACTGCATGCAGTGATTGATTGAGGACTGTCCATGTCTAACTTATATCCGATGCTAATGGATACAGAAAGTGTGGTCTCTTGCCGAATTGCCTAATTTCTTTTAGGTACCACACCTAGTGCTTAACTAGGGCGAAAAAGGGGGAAGTTGATGTGATGAGTCGGCCATTGCAAAGGTTGAGAAGATGTACAACAGTCAGCTAGGGTTAATTGATTTACATGCATGATGCATATCAATTCACGGCACCTTCTAACATTACTTTAAAAAATTAAGAAACAAATTCCAATTTGAAAAAGATATTCGTGACGTCCAGACACTTTAAACCTTTTTTTTGACATGTTGAACTAGATTTTAGCTTCCTAATCCCACGTTAAGACGTAGTCTTGACAAGATGAGCCCGCACGTAGGCCAACATGGCAACAAAAACAAGACAGCCCCCACGTTATATCGGAGGTGTATCCTCCTGGACACTGTTGACGTGGTTGAGTCGTGCCCGCGCCTATACGGACATAGGCTGAGCCGTAACCACATCCGAATCATCACCACCTCTCCGTTTAAAACCTTACCATGTGCTGCACAGGGGCAGCTTAGCCACATCACACAGGGCCCTCTAATATGACGTGGGGGCTGCCTTGTTGTTGTTGCCACGTCGGCCTAATGAGCGGGACCATCTTGTCAAGACCGTTCTAGGTATTAAATCTTGTTCAATGTGGAATTAGGAAGCCAAAATCTGGTTCAATGTGTCCAAACTACTAAATTCGGGTTCAATATATCACAAATAGATGGTTCAGTAATAAAGTGTTGTTAGTATGTTTTCTGTTGTTGAATATCTGGTCCTAAACGGTTTACAAATTAAACCCCTGCCGCAAGTATCATGCAAGCCCGAATAATTCAGGCATGCGATCATGCATGATGCAAAGTAGGCGTGCAGCGCATCTGCCTCTCTTTTCCTTTTCTTGAGAGTATAACTAAATACGTGAGCATCAGCAGCACGTTTACCTAACACTTCAGTTAGAGCAACTGTGCATAAAAGGATAATATGAAAACCTGCCTTAATTACATCAAATAATCACTACTACAAAAACGATTTAACGGGACGCCCCTATACAGACGGATTTTTGAAAACCGTCTGTACAAATAGTATTACAGACGGTTTCAAAAGAAAACCGTCTGAAAAAATGAGTACAAGCGGTTCCCAACAAGCGGGACGCTACAGTACAGACGGTTCCAAACTGAAACCGTCTGTATAAATAGCACAGACGGGTCCAAACTGGAACCGTCTGTACAAATCAAACAGTACAGACAGTTCTAAGTTCGGAACCGTCTGTACAAATCTGTGAACAGTACAAACGGTTCTAAACTTGGAACCGTCTGTACAAATCGAACAGTATAGACGGTTCTAAGTTCGGAACCGTCTGTAAATAGTACAGACGGTTCTAAACTTGGGACCGTCTGTACAAATGGAACAGTACAGACGGTTCAAAGTTTGAACCGTCTGTACAAATCTAATAGTACAGACGATTCTAAGCTAGAACCGTCTGTACAAATAGATAAGCAAGGCTGGTTGATAGGCTGCTGCCGCGGTAGCAAAAACTGCAGATTTCCTTGCCGCGGTAGGAAAGTGGCAGCGTCGGGAAGGGAGTTTGACAGCTCCGATTGTCGAACGGTTTTCACGGCTGTGAGCGGGAGGCCAAACTCTACATCTCCACAAATTTTGAGCCAATTCCGAGAAAGTCAACGAAATGACTAGTGGAAATCCCGGCCCGAAATCGAAGATTTTGAAAACGGCACCTCGACGAAAGTGCTCGGTAGAAGCTGGGATCAAGGTGGAAAGCAAGTCCTCGGCTTAAGCTGACCAAGGAAACAAGAATCACACAATTCGGAGTCCGGGTGTAGGAGATATGCCCTCCGCAAGATTAAAAAAAGTAACGGAAAAACTTCCGGAGCGAAAAAGTCCTACTTAGAAGCCAAATTTTGAGGGTCAAGATGCATACAGGTGTATACACATGTAGAATTTTTGGATGTGCCTCGTCGTTAGCTTTGATTTGAGTGGTCGTGGACCTAAAACGGACTCCGTATGAGAAAATTACGGCCGTTTTACTAAAACCTCTCAAACTAGGGTTAGATCTGGACTCTAAAACTAGCATTCGGTGCTACATTACAGACGGCTCCAATTTGAAACCGTCTGTACAAATAGCACAGACGAGTCCAAATTGGAGCCATCTGTACAAATCTAACAGTACAGACAGTTCTAAACTTGGAACCATCTGTGCTATTTTTACAGACGGTTCCAAATTTAGAACCGTCTGTACTAGAAGCGTCCCGCTTACTTGTAGAGATTAGTTAAGAGGAAAGCTACTCAGTTTGTATCGCATACTCAGTCTAGGTCAGCTGGCAACTCCTCTTGCTTGGACAACGCGAGGTTGCGGGATCGAATCCCGCTGGAAGCATATTGTGCGATTTAATTCCAGTGGTTGGATGGGACGACGCGGACGGCCGGATGAGACGCGGTTGAAGACTAGGCACATGGCGCGTGGGGCCATATTTTTTTTCTAACACGACATCACAGACGGGTGCTAATCGAGTAGTACAGACGGTTCCAAACTAGAACCGTCTGTGCTAATCGATTAGTGTAGACGGTTCCAAACTAGAACCGTCTGATAACTTTGTACAGACGGTTCTAGTTTGGAACCGTCTGTACTAATCAATTTGTACAGATGGTTCAAAAACCGTCTATACGAACCTGATTTGTACAGAGTCTTTCGTACAGACGGTTCGAAAAAACCGTCCCGCACGGGGGTTCCGAACCGTCTGTACAAATGATTTCTATTGTAGTGAATGTAGATTGTACATGTACTAACTCTTCTAGAAGGTGAATTAGTGGTTAATCAGGACAAATTTGCAACATAACATGTCACCAAATTAACCTCACAGTAGTAATATTTTGGTTGGGTCTAAAGGCATCATCAAGACATGTCATTTAGATTGGTGGTAAATTCATACATACATGCACTATACAAAACTGTTGGTTTCTTAAGCCTAAATCACGATCGAGAGAACGAATACGCGAGAAAACAATTTAGAGCCTCCTTTTTTCCTTTCTTGTATTTCTTCTCGTTGTTTTGTTGATTTGTTGATTACAATATGCTACCTTCTACCTCCTTATATAGGTGAAAAACACCTCATAGAAACTAACTAGGACTAGGAGTCCTAATTCTACTCTAATTCCTTCTCTTCTTTCCTACTCTTATTTCTTTTTCTAACATGACTCGGACAGCACTTTCCTAATTCAAAAAATGAGCTTAATTACATCATTCACCTCCTTAAGCTCGTTGCTTCCTTCTCTTCACAGCTTGCACTCCGATCTTCCCACGCATCTCCACGAACTTCGGTTTGGCTAGAGACTTGGTGAGAATGTCTGCGAGCTGGTCTTCCGTTCATACATGTTGGACGTCGATCATATCCGCCTCCACACACTCTCTTATGTAATGGAAACGAGTATCAATGTGTTTGCTCCTCTCATGATAAACCGGATTCTTGCACAAGGATATTGCGGATTGATTATCGATTTTTAGCGTCACCTTCTCGACCTTCTTCTTTATTAAGTCGGCTAAGAGCCTTCCCAGCCAAACTGTTTGGCATGCCACAATACTTGCTGCAATGTATTCGGTTTCACATGACGAGAGAGCCACCACTCTTTGCTTTTGTGAGCACCAACTGATCAAGTTGTTGCCGAGGTAGAACACCATGCCCGAAGTGCTTTTCCTATCGTCCACATCACCTGCCATGTCGCTATCCGAGTAGCCGTGTAACCCTTCGTTGGATCCCTTCTCATAGATGCACCCAAACTCCAACATACCTTTGATATAGCACAATATTTGCTTGACAGCCGCCATATGTTCTGTAGTCGGTTCTTCCATATATCTACTCACTATCTCGACCAACAAGGCTAAGTCTGGTCGGGTGTGGAGTAAATACCTCAAGCTGCCAATTATGCTGCGGTACAGCATGGAATCTATTGGAGGATTGGTGCTTTTCTTTCTTAATTTGACTCGCGGATCCATTGGAATCTACGTGGGGTTGCAATCCTTCATCCCACACTTCTCCAGAATTCTTTCAGCGTAGGGTGATTGACACAAAGTGATGTGGCCTGGTTCTTGTGTTACTTCTATGCCAAGGTAGTAGCTGAGCAGATCTAAGTTGCTCATGCTAAACAACTCCTTCATCTGGTTCTTGAACGTGGTGATTTCTTTGATGCTTCCGCCGGTGATGTTAGGTCATCGACATACACACCGAAAAGCAAATCAAATCCCTAGTAGCTTCTTTTGTACACTGCGTGTTTAAGTGGGCATTGTTCAAAACCTAGCATGAGAAGGGATCGATCAAGCTTCGTGTACCAAGCCCTAGGAGCTTGTCGTAGACCATAGAGCGCTTTGTGTAGTCGTAAGACCTTTCCTTCCTCGCTTTTCTTCTCATAGCCAGGAGGTTGTGATATGTAGACTTCTTCTACTAAATCACCATTGAGGAACGTTGTCTTCACATCCATGTAGTGCACTTTCCATCCTCTCTGTGCAGCCAAAGCAATCAATAGTCTCACGGTCTCAAGACGAGCCACTGGAGCAAACACCTCCTCAACATCGATTCCTTGTCGTTGCACGTATCATTTTGCCACCAACCATGCCTTGTGCTTGATGATCGTCCCATCAGTGTCCTTTAACTTGAACACCCACTTCAAGCCAATGGGTTTGTGAGTTGGTGGTAATGTGGTAAGTGTCCACGTTTTGTTCTTCTTGATGGAGCTGAGTTCATCTTCCATCGCTTGTTTCCACCGTGGATCAGTACAAGCTTCTCGAAAACTTGCCGGTTCTTCCGTTTCGAGTAGATATAGTCCCGAGTACTCTATGTCAATCAGAGATGTGGCATCATAGACCTCGCTGAGGTTTCGTACGCCACGTGGCCCTGTATGAATAGGTGATCCTGGTTATTGTGTTGGACTTGGGGTTGCTGCCTCGTACTCGTGGGGGACCGCTTGTGTAGACCTTGTCGGAACTGGGGACTCCATCCCCTGTTCGACAGCGTTGTCAGGCTGCCCGACTAGTGCGTCCTTCTCATCCCGACTGGTGTCTTTTGCAGGAATGTGAAGCACCGTAAAGGTGTCACTTTGTTGCTGTTCATTCACTGTGGAACTATCACTCCAGTCCCAAGCCTTTTCTTATCAAAGACAACATCCCGAGTCACCACAACTCGCCTTGTCGTTGGATCGTACATTCGGTAGCCCTTTGTCTTTGCGTCGTAGCCGATGTGAACCATTTTCTTGCTGCGATCAACAAGCTTGGAGAGATGTGGTGTCACAATCTTCACGTGTGCAACGCACCTGAAGATGCGAAGGTGACCCACACTAGGCTTGCGGCCGTAGTAGGCTTCGTAGGGAGTCTGGCCGATTATGCTTTTTGTTGGTGCTCTGTTGAGGAGGTAGACGGCGGTAGACACCGCTTCTCCCCAGAATGCACCCGGAAGTCCTTTGCTCTTCAACAAACTCCTCGCCATCCCGACCACCGTTTGGTTCCTTCGCTTGACTACTCCATTCTGTTGTGGAGAGTAGGGCGCCGTGAGATAACGCTTAACTCCAAAATGCTTGCAGTAGTCTGTGAACTCGTTTGAGGTGAACTCGCCCTCGCAGTCTGTGCGCAATGCCTTTAGTCTTAGTTCCTTTTCCATCTCAGCTGCAGCCTTGATCTTCATGAAAGCCTCAAATGCTTCATCTTTGCTTTTGATCAGGGCAAGCCACATGTACCGAGAGTAGTCATCGACTAGTAGCAAGAAGTAACGATTTCCGCCATGCGTGGCAGGGGTGATTGGTCCACACAAGTCACCGTGCCACAACTCAAGAGGGGATTCCGCTCAGTACTTTGTTTCTGACGGGAAAGGTTTTCGGTGTTGCTTGCCAACTAAACAACCGTCACAGATGCGCTCCACATGATCGATTAATGGCATGTCATTCACCATCTTCTTGTGAGCTAAGTCCTTCAGGGCATGGAAGTTCACATGCCCGTATCTTGCATGCCATCTCCATGCATCTTCATTGCATCGTGCTAGGAGACACTCTAGGAGGGCCGGCTCGATATTCAAAATATAGAGTTGGTTTCTTGACCTTTTCACCTTGGCCAATGCCTTGCGGGTTCTGTCCAAGATTGTCATCACGCACGCCTTCTTCGATAGCAATCTTGCACCCGTTCTCATCGAGCTGACCGAGACTAATGATATTCCTTCTTAGTCTTGGGATAAAGTAGATGTTGGTGAGTATGCGATGTTCTCCCGTGAGACATTCGAGTAGGACAGAGCCCCTTCCTTTTATCTCCACAGCCGAACCATTTCCGAACTTGATGGATTCCATTAGGGTCGTGTCGAGTTCGGCAAACTTCTCCATGCAACCAGTCGTGTGGTTGCTTGCGCTGGTATCCAGATACCAAGCCTTATTTTGTGAACCTCTAAGCTTCAGTATCACCTTATCTTCATGTAGAAACACCTCTTGAGAAGGTTCCCTTGTCATCTCATGTACTGTCGTTGTTGCGGCAGCCTGACTAGTTGTCGTGTCGACGCCTTCAACAAACTTGCAGATTTCAACGAGGAGAAGCGTGGGCTCGTCGTCGTCTTTCTTCGCCAAGTTTGCTCTTTCTCTCCTATTCGGCTTTTTGCAATCTTTGGCGAAGTGCCCGTATTCGTTGCAATTGAAACACTTGACTTTCGACTTGTCGAAGTCGCGTGGTCATTTTTCATCGGGGAACTTCTCGTTGTCGCTGCGTTTGTTACTACGACCTCCATCTTGGGAGCGACCACCTCCATGGCCTCTGCCATTGTAGCCACCCCTCTTGGAGCTTCCCCCACCTTCTTCTTGCCATGGCGACGTATGCATCCAATTCAGCTTTGGTGAACATCAGCTTCTCACCATCTTCCTTTGGCTTGCGATATGTCTTGCTATTTTCTTTGAAGGTTCTCAACCTCCCGATAGCTTCGGACACCGTCATCTTTGAGACATCTCCAAATTGTTCAATCGTGCCGATGATGTCGGTAAACTTCGACGTGACCGACCCGAACAATTTTTCAACGATCTCCATTTCGCTGATCTTGCCACCAAATGACCAGAGCTCGCCAACAAGGTTTGTGAGCTTCTTGGAGTACTCGCTGATTGACTCGGAGTCCTCCATCTCCATCTTGTTGAGCTGGCACTTCAACCCACGAGCTCTTGCCCGTTTTACGTTGTCTTCACCGACCTCCATCTCCCGGAGAGCTTCCCAAGCCTCCTTCGCCGTCTCGTATTCGGCTAGTGACATTAGAACCGAGTCTGGGATAGCCTGAGCGTGGCGACCATGGCGTCTTGATCCTTCTCCGTGTCGGCATCTTCTTTATTGCCTTCTATTACCGACCAAACACCCAAAAAGCGGAGAATCAACTTCATCTTCACGGCCCATATGCCGTAGTTTGATTCGCTCAACATCGGGTATTGGATCGGTATAGCCTTTGATGAGGATAACTTCTTGCTGCCGGAGTTGTCACCGTCAGAGCTTTTCTTCTTGCCGGAGGAGTCAGTATCGTTGTCGTTGTTGCCGGCCATCTCTTATGATCGGTTGGCTCTGATACCAAATGTTGGTTTCTTAAGCCTAAATCACGATCGAGAGAACGAATACGCGAGAAAACAATTTAGAGCCTCCTTTCTTCCTTTCTTGTATTTCTTCTCGTTGTTTTGTTGATTTGTTGATTACAATATGCTACCTTCTACCTCCTTATATAGGTGAAAAACACCTCATAGAAACTAACTAGGACTAGGAGTCCTAATTCTACTCTAATTCCTTCTCTTCTTTCCTACTCTTATTTCTTTTCCTAACATGACTCGGACAGCACTTTCCTAATTCAAAAAACGAGCTTAATTACATCAAAAACAAGCTTTGAAAATCCTATCATAATCGATTTTTTAAACCGTCTACCTTTAGGGGTCTTTGATGACCTATCATAGATTATTCTCAAGCCATTTGTGATAACTGTCTATGATATTATTTTTGTCACAAACGGTTATTCCTATGGAACCATCTATAATTAGCTTTTAAATTACCACACTATTTTCTATATTTACCGCAATGCCCTCTGAAACAAGCATAAACATAACATACATCAAACAATACAACTTATGAATCAACCCTCATATTCACACATCCATTCACATCAATTGAGTAAGTAAATTAATTCAAATTTCATTCACAATTTCAATTGAATTTAAGCATCTGAGAAAATTAAGAATTCAAATGTACTGAAATAGATACATCCGAATATATCATAGGCCTAAGATATCCTAACTTGCTCTTAATTGAATGTGTGTCTGCTAATGATGTAAATATTTTTGGTCATTCCTAAGCAAAGCACACACTCGTTATATGGCATCATTTGCCTTATCATCTATTGTTCTAAAGCAAAAGCAACACAATGGAGTTTAGAAAGAATGCCTCAGAATTTCCCACTTTAAATAGTCGCACATCGGTCAACAAAGGTTCAGTGCTGTAGGGTTTAGGGTTGGGGTTAATGCAATGTTAACCTTATCTTGAACCCTAAACATTAAACTCTTGTAAATCATCACGCGCAGTTTACAAATGGGTCTTTTCAATCACTGGCAAACTACCGTCATCTGTAAAACTTGTACCACATCAGTCAGTTGTGTTTATCAATCCTTTCTAACGAGTCCATATCATGTTAGAACTTTCAATTGAATGTTCTCACATGAAATGAACTCCTTAGAACGGATTGATGACAAAACCGTAGAAATGGTAGAAATTTTACCGATGCGTACTGGCCTAAGAACAATCAAATTTGAGCAACCTACCATCATTTATAAAACTTATACCACATCAATCGGTTGTATGAATCAAACCGTTCTAAACTTTCCATGTCATGTGAGATCTTTCTCCGATGACAAGGACAGTTTAAAAATGATTAATTGGCACAACCATAGAAATGTTAAGTATTGTGATCTGCAAAACTTGTACCATATCAGTCAGTTATGTTAATCATAAAGTTTCAGCAAAGGGAGGAATCGCATGAGAAGTGGGGGTAATCCGAAGGGTAGAGATAATCCATCGGTTTACCAGCACCTCACTCGTGAGTCCTCGCCTTGTCGTAGATTCCGGTTATTGATTAACAGAACCGCAGAGACGATAGAAATTTTGTAAAACTTGTATCACATCAGTCGGTTGTGTTAATCAAAACTAGAAAGTTATGGCGGTTCGAGGAATTGCAATTGAGGTGGGGGTAGTCCGATGGGTTACCATAACCCACTCCACCCTCCCCTATGTAGGAGACTAGCGCAGGAGAGGGGGGGGTAACCCATCAGATTATTATCACCTCAATTCTGATTCCTAGACCCTCTGTACCATTGAATGAACAGGAGCCGTGCTTACATCCAGTAATCAGTTGAAAGAGCGGCGAGCATAGAAGAGTTTTATCAGTAAAGTATTTACACTACTCGTATACAATAGCGCTTTTCTATAGTGTATATAGGTGTCGAATCCTCTGTGGCAAAAACACGTCGCTACTTCAACCGACTCCAGGAAGCAAGCATAGAACTTGTTCATTTTCTGAAACTGTAATGATTGTAAGCCCTAATTAATGATAGGAAGATGCCTTAGAATTTCCCATCATAGTTGTGTTGGTACCGACACATTGGAAAAGGGTTTAAAAGTGGTCTAGGGTATTGGGTTTCATGCAATTAAAACCAAGTGTTGAACCCTAAATCATCGAACCCTTGTAAAATACGGGGTCTTTTTCATCATTGGCAAAAATTTACACAGCAATCTTAATTCCATAAAATGAACACGCGTCACGGTTGCATAGAGAACTTGATTCAAATAACATATTTTAATGAAGAGTGCTATCTGCAAAGTGTTCTACACCCATATAAACTGCCTATAGGATTCTTCTACAGTATATACGGATGTAGAACCCTTCGCATACATCACTCCTCCAAGGCATTGCTGCTTTTTCAATTGGGGCAATGAAACATCCACGACGCATGTTTATTTTATGGAAATCAATTTAATCATACTTTTTGCTAAATACAGTAACAACCATATACATCAATTAAGCTACAAATCATCAAATGCAAATCCTTTTACAATATATCATGAATATATCACCAATTCCTCAATATATCATCAAAAGCAAATCAATTTCACAATATATCACCAATTCATCAATATATATCAAACGCAAATTAATTTCACACTATATCATCAATATATCATCAATTATCAAATTAACTAATGCATGGATCAAATTGCCAACATGAACCCTAAATTAACATTAACCATAACCCTAACCCTAATTGCACAAGAGAGGGAGGAGAAGGACGATGGAGGAGGGAGTGGTCAATAATAGGCACCTATCAAGGGAGAGGCATAGTTGTTGAGAGGCGGCTATGGCCGGCTTGGTGCAGCACCATCATTGAGTAGGCGTGGTGGTTCAGTGCGGCACCGTTGTCTGGGAGGTGTAGTGGCTCGTTGAGGAGGAGGAGGCGACTCTTCCTTGTTAGGGAGGCAGAAAGAACGCTCAGCCGACGCCCTCATCATGGAGGCTCGGCAGCTAGATGCAGTGCCATTGAGGAGTAGTTGTCGGCGGTGCCAGGCTCTTAGCTACTAAGGAGCCACCATGGAAAATCCTGATTTTTATAGTTTTAAACTTTTTTAAAGCAATGGATGTTACATAGTGTAATTTCAATTAATATAGTTTTATCTTTTTTCTAAGTTATTCCAAGGGTTTTGATATTATTTTAGACTATAGAGAGTTTAAATTCTGCCTTTACCCTCTTGATATTTCCGTCTGGAAATATTTTTATTGGATGCCTCCTATTCAATTTGATTTACTATAATTTTCTCATATTTTTGGAGCTGCATTTGAATGCCATTTGAATTTTCTTTTGAAATGATCTAGGCTATTGACTAGAGGGGCTGAATAGAAGATTATCAAAACTTCTACCAAAAGTAAAATTCTAAAACTCTTATTAAAATTAGGCTTGCTAGTGAACAAGATATGCAGGGAAAATGGAATGGAAGAATAGAAAGGCACAACCGCAGAGGAGACAAATGATTTGTTGTCAAAGTTCTAGCCTTTGGCGAGGCTTTGTCTTCGTTGAGGAAGCTTGATCCACAAATTGAAGCCGGCACCAAATTGGGCGCTTCCCTTAAGGGCTTGCTGATGTGAAGCCCCTCTTATTTGTGGCAGCTCTTCACCTTGCGGTAGGCGAGCTCCAAAACCCTCACAAATGTATTAGCACTCTTCACAAACTGCTCGAAGGCTCCCAAGCGACCTCTAGCCATTTAGGATGCCAGTCTCCAAACTAACAGGCTTCAATTAATTCAGCTTGGAGATGAACTCTTATTTGATGTTCAACTACGGATCAATCTCTCTCTCACAAAGATTTCCTCACAAAGATGTCACTTTGGGCTTGAAGAAAGATGGAGTGGCACTCAAGAGAGTAGAGGATTAGATTAACAAATGGTTGTGTGTGCAAAGAGGGTTGGAGGTATGGCCAACGCCTCAAAAACAGACCCTCTCGTAATCGCTACACTTTTATGAGATTAGCATGAACCCACGAGTTAATTAAAATAAAGTTTTTCATCTCATGCATACACGTAGGCTTCTTCACTCTTACCATAACCAAATCATAGAACCACCCGAGCAGCCTGAACCTATTCAGATAACGCGAGCCTACTCGGATGGTAATTCTGTAACTACTCGGATAGCGCGAGCCTACTCGGATGGTATCCTTGTACCTACTCGGGTAGCCGATTTGTTTGTACCTAGTCGGGAACAACTCGTACCTAGTTAGGGAATGACTTGTACCGAGTTAGGAACAACTCGTGCATAGTCAGGAACAACTCGTACCGAGTTAGGGAATGACTTGTACCGAGTTAGAAACAACTCGTGCATAGTCAGGAACAACTCGTACCGAGTCAGGGAATGACTTATACCGAGTTGGAAACAACTCATGCATAGTCGAGATCAACTTGTACCAAGTCAGGGAATTACTTATATCGAGTTGGGAGCAACTCGTGCATAGTCAGGGAACGACTTGTATTTAGTCGGAAATGACTCGTAATTAGTCAAAAACGACTTGTATTTAGTCGGAAATGACTCGTGTACAGTCGGAACGGCTTGTTCGTATATAGCCGGGAATGACTTGTACTTAGTTGGGAACAACTCGTATATAATAGGGAACGACTCGTAACTAGTAAGAAACAACTCTTGCAGAGTAGGGAACGTCTTGTACCGGGAATGACTTGTATCTAGTCAGAAGCTGTGCTCGTTTAAAAACTTAGATTTGAAAGCCGTTTGCCGTTTACTTCTTCCCTACCCTCTCTGCCTTGCGGGTCCCACCCGCAGGGGTTCTCCTCCACGCGGCGCCACCAAGGACACGCGTCGTTCGCCATGCAGGACGACACCGCCGGGACCTCCCTTCGGTCTCCCCGCTCCAAGCCCTTTAAAACCCTCCGCCGGGTGCTCCGTCTACCCTTTTTCCCAACTGCTACTCTACTCCTTCTTCCCTCACCAAGGCCAGCAGTCATCGCAGTTCTCCCGCGATCATTTCCTGGAAAACTAGCAACCCAGGCGGCACGGTTCCTCCCTTTCTTCCTCCCTGACCTCTCTTTTCTCTCTCTGGTGCTCACCATTCCCCGTCATTATGCTTCGATCACAGGAACTGAAGTGGCGGGCTCTCCTCTTCTCCAGCACCGGTGGTGTCCTGCAGCAACTTGGATCCTCCGCCACTCGATCGCTGCTAAGGAAGTCGTCAAGCGTTAGAGCCTACAAGCCAAGCCTTCCTTCGACCGACGTTGTTTCAACCTGTGGACTTCTGGGGACCTCCGTAGTCGCCACCGAGTTCACCCCATCCCCGACTTCCCCGAGCTGCTCTCCTCCGAGTTGACTCCAACAGTCTTGGGGTGAGGCAGCACCCCTCCACCCTCCCTTTCAGATCCTTACTTCCCTCGGCCCAAATCATAGACAAACCGCAACAGAAATTAAATACTAAGGGATAAAGAACTTAACTACTGTTTCAGTTATTCTAATAATTGTTTAACTAATCAGGTCACAAGTAGCTAATAAACTCACTGACAGATTTTTGGTCGAGACAAATCGAGCTCCAGACTAGCACGTTAACTGACTACTTGATGAATGAATCATTATGCGGTTAGCCAACCCTATGTATCGTGGCATGGGTAATACTCAATAAAATACACTGAACTACTCTTTTGACATGCAAAACCTACAAGAGTATTAACTACTCGAACGATTTTGGTGAGTAAACTTTCTCATGTATTAAGTAGAGTTTACTAGTGTAAATATATACATATACATATACATATATATATATATATATATATATAGGTTTGCAAATCATTATAAAATTCAAATAAAAACAACTCAAACTTAGAAAGTTCATAACTAAATATTCCCAACTCTAAATGAGGCGAAACCAATTGCGTTAGCTGCATATTTTCATCCTCTACATTGTAGAATGCATCTCATGCATGTCATTATCTCTGAAAATTCCAGCATTTGCTTATTTGCTTTTGCCCTCTTTTTTCGACGTTTGGTGCTTTATTCGCTAGAGTCAGGCAACGAAGGTTTTCTCGAGGATGATACCAGAAAGAGTACATCCCAGAACATCAAGGCAAGCATGCTCACTTGTTGGAAATATTCCGGTTATCTTTTGCTATGCATTGGTTAATTAATGACGTGTAGTTTGAATATTCCGACATGATGTGAGAGCCCAGACTTAACTTCCAAACCCTCCCTGTGTATCTCCTCATCAATTCAGGATCAAGCTGATGAACACAGGCAAATTGTTATCACTGCAAACATCACGAAACATTTTAGAAACATAAACAAATGAGTTATAGCAGCGATATGACTAAATAAAGCAACTAGGGCTTATGTCCCTTACCATTCAGAAACACAGCGAAAAATAAAGCGTAGATGTTTCCATCTCAACCACAGGCAGTCGACGGAGGCCACATGATCTAAACCTCAGCATTGACATAGAAGATTACTCATAGTCTTCATCATCCTCATAGATATCTGAACACGTCCAACAGACAATATGCTCGATGAGTACTTCACGTACCTAGCGTGCCCCCTCATTAGCAAACCTACGACTACGTGTAGGCTTAAGCAAAGGAAGGTTTTATGGCTCTTTTGCAGAAAAGCAGCTTTGGTTGTAATAGTACAGTAATTTTGAAATCATCATTTTGATGAAAACCAGTTTATTATCAGGGGTGCTTCTCATAAATGTGAGGGTCCACAATCAACATATGCGAGTAAGGCATCCGGCCTAAACTCGTCCATAGGTTCTAACCACCTTTTCACATTTCCAGAACTGTGGTAGAGGAAATTAGCAAGGGGGAGAAAGACAGGTCATTTTCATCAGGAATGAGTTATGTGACATCCGTGACCGTGGATATGGCTAATCGATTAGTTTGACACTCTGTAGAGTTTGTACACTTTACTCACATGACACGATCATCCTCTTATGCCAAGCTGCGCAGGCTTATACACACACCCATCAGTGTGTCGGCAGGGTGACCGTCACGAGATCTTTTAGCCAATCTCCCCTCATTGCTACATGCCCACCGGGTCTGACACGAAGTTGAGAGTAAGTCCCCACCCTCCGGCCTCCCATCTATGTCGAGGTCCTCGTAGTTACGTCCACCCTTCTGCGGTACGACGATGTCGACACCAAAGCTCGACCAACCTACTCAATCAAGCCAGTGCCCATATAGCATGTGGTCGTACTGTATTCACATTTCTCAAGTCATGACTTCGGTTTTATTCGATACGGTCGACCAATGACTTCCTCAACCCGTAAGGAACGACCATTTGCTGCTTCAACTCATGATTTAGCTGTCGCCCGCACCTTTTAGATGGTAAGTTTCACCTAGTGTGGAATAGGAAGAATAGAGAGAGAGGGAACAACGGGCATCCGGCCCAGCTCAGCGAGCTTAACAACAAATTTCAATATCAAGTATCATCGATCCAAAGATCATTTCTCCGAAGAGGCAAATCAAAACATCCTAAGGATATCTAAGCATGGCTAAGCATTTCTCTACTCTATTCAGAAATAATAATATATTAATCTACTTAGGGTATCAAGTAAATAGGTGACAAGCGGAAAGGTAATGGTGTGTCAATCGACACGCTAGCTACTGGAATAAAACAGCATGCATGTTTATAAACAATAAAATATAATGACTTTGAAAATATAGGATCAACATGATCAAGAAGAGGGGGCATGCCTTCGTTGACGAGTTGGTCTTCTTCTGCAGGAACTTGTCCTTACCCAACATTGTTACTTCCTATTCGTCGCAACGGCAATAAAGTGCAAAGCAAATAAATATAACTCCAAATTAGATACCAAATGGAAATACCAGAAGAATAGGGCTAGCATGGTCGGATAGGTGTTGGAGGACAAAGGTGAAGGGATAGGATTGTCGAAAGACAATTAGGAAGGTGTGAGATTATGTATCTCAACCAGATAGAGTACATGTACTCGAAGATGGTCTTCTGAATCAGGATCATTCTGGAAAAAGGATAGGTTTATGGGATATAAAATTTGCATGTCAAATGACTAAAGTTAATCCACATGCGAGATAGGGATAGATATGCAACTGGGAATAGGATATGGTCGATGACAACAATAGCACAACCATATGATTAAACATGGAAATCCGACATACTAGTAAAACAAATATGACCCATCATACTACTAGACAAGCGAGGTCCTGGCATGCTAGTTGGCAAGAAATGATAATATGTGACATGTCAATCTATATGAACTATTGTGCAACATACAACTGGACATCATGTAACAAGCTAGATAGACTAGGCATGAAATTGAGATTTGGCAGGGCTAGCATAGGATAACATATGACTATGCAATTGTAATTCTAAAAGGTAATTATAATCCAATAGCAACCATTGATCTTGCAAATTGTGATTAAACTATATTGTCAAATAATAACTCAGTAAAGAGTTATTATTCTGACATATAGGCAGTCAATAAATATTAAGTCTAACAATACGTACATATATATGACTATATGCAACTACATGATTATGCAACATAACATCATGATGAACATGTACAACCTAATTGTGTTCAAAAAAATAATTAAACTAGAAACAGGAGTACAATAATGTAAGAATACTTGTAAGAAAACTAAGCAATAACATAAAAAATATAGTGACAGATAGATTATTGCAAACAAGAGTGACATGGTGATTTGTCATTAAAGTTCGAGCCTATGGCGAGGCTCTACGTCTCTGTTGAGGATGCTTGATCCTAAGATCTAAGCCGACATCAAAACATGTTCTTTCCTCAAAAGGCTTGCCGATGCGAAGCCTCTTTCTCTTCTTAGTAGTTGTTCACCTTGCGGTAGGCGAACTCCAACCTTCACAAACTTCTCAGCTACTTCACAAGCTCGAGGCGAACTCCAACCTTCACAAACTTCTCAGCTACTTCACAAGCTCGAAGACCTCCTGGTTTCTTCACACACTTGAAGACTACTAAGCGACGTCTAACTATCTAGGAGGCACCAGCCTCCAAGGGTAATAGGAACTTGATCTTCAGCTTGGAGGTGATCCCCTGCTCGAGAACCCAATATAAATCCAATCCAAATCCTCAAGATTTCTCCATCTCAAAGTTTTTTGCAAGAACACAAGAGAGAAGAGATCAAGAGTGCAACACTGGATTTGGGACCCAAAGGATTTTAACATTGGATTGGGACCCAAAGGATAAACTCCACCTGGAAAGGACTAGAAAAGGTCCTTAACCTTCTCGATTCTATACCTTCTCTTTTTCAATCTTTTTAGGTGTCATCAACACCCTTTCAAACTTGCTTCAAGGACTAAATAACTTATCAACATCTTGATACACATATTAGTCCCTTAATAATTTAGTCATTAATCATGAAAACCACTTAGGAGGCCAAGATGCACTTTCAAAGAGATCCTAGAAAAAAAGATGTAAAATCAGCTACAAATTATCATAAGCACATAGTTCAATCTTTCAACTTGATCCATATTGTTATAAACCTTTTGTAGGAATCACTAATAGCTACACATCTGCATATTCAGAGCAGTAGATAAAGTTTCCCATGAATGAAAGAACGTCATGTCTATAAGTGAAAAGATTAAAAAAGAATGCTAAGATCTACTATAGTTGTATCGAATAAATAAAAACTTAAGTAGTTAGAAACCTACTTCAACTAACATGGAGCTACCTAGAATGTGGAAGCAAGTTTCAAAGGCCATGTGCTTACCAGCAGGTGGAGTACTCCATGATTTGCCATGAACTTCTCATCAATTGGCCACAATGGTGCTGTCTAGATAGTAAGGCACTCTCCTATGGATGATGTTGATGAGGTTGCAGGGCTTGGGCCCAAAAGAAGACACCATCCTAGGGGCTGAGCAATGTGCACATTGACCGATGATGTACCTTGTCGGTCTTCTTCTGGTCATAGGGCTTCCGATGTGCAACGTACGAAGGACAGACGAGGGTGGTTTCCCATCATCAGTGGAGATGCATGCACACAGGTCGAGATGAGGGTTGGAAGGAGGTGGGGATCTAGTAATAGTATGGAGGGTGGTGACGAACAACCGGAGTTCGGAGCCTCCGTCCCTACCGATACCTAGCACGGGCTCCACAGTGGGGAGAACCATCACGCGCATGCTGAGCATGAGCATCGCCTACTCAAGCGGGTTTATAGCACCCCCATGAGCACCTGGTCCACCGTACTCTATGGCTATGATGACTATGATGGACAGCAACAGGCCGACAGGCTGGTTTTGTAGGGAGGAGGAGATCTGGAAGGAAGCGAAACTTCCTTGTGCCTTGAACCTTACACAGAATAGATAGAGGATGCCTGCCAACGTGTTGCACTCTACTAAACAAAAAAGCAATTAGTTCAAATAAAATCACTGACTATTCATGAAATGAATGACGAATACAAGTAAGGAATTAGCAACTCAATCTAAAGACAGACATGCTATTGATGAAGGAAGCCAACTTTGCGACATCAAAAGAGAAAGACTAGAAAAGGAATATATATATACATATATATATATATAACACAATAACCTTTTTAAAATGTACCAGCTGACCCAGCTTACGAATTTATACCAACTATCAAGGAATTCCTAAAGTTTTGGGTGGAGTAGGAATTGTTATTCCTTCTACTACTTGAGGGATAATGACAAATTGAGAGGCTCAACTAAATAGAAATGGGGGAGAAGTCTTATGTTATATATGGTAATCACCCCACCTATAGTGCCCGAATTCTGTCTCGAACTTCCTAGTTTTCAATAAAAGACATTGTATTTTTATTTTAAAATCAAAATAAAAAAGGGAGAGAACAAATATGAAGAAAAAATAGGAGAGAAAAAGAAAACCACACCCTCTACGAGATGATGCCAGTTGTAATGTCACTGAATTTTCACATAGCTGCAATTATCGCATTAGGTTTTGATAGACGTCCTGACCTACAGTGACCATTTCACCTGGACCTGAAAGAGGCATCTATGATTTGATAAAGATTGCCACAATAATCTAAGAAAAGAAGACAAAAATGAAATATTGAAGCATCATGCTAGGGTGAATGGGTTCACTAAGGTAGAAGGAAAGGGCCCCTCCCAACCTGGGAAATTCACAGCAAGAAAGACTGGTGTCGATCAACGAAGGCGAACCCTTAGTACATTGCATTCAGCCCTCCCCAATCTATTTGTCCCTAATAATTAACTCTTGCTGACTGCGCCCTATAGGGATCATCGAGCCATGTTTGAAGGGGTTCATATATGGAACACCCCAATAAACGGCGGAAGTAACTCTAACTGTTCTAAGGTAGAGAAATTCCTTGTCGCATAAGTAGCAACCTACACGGATGGTGTAACGACTACCCCATTGTCTCCAACATGGACCCAATGAAATTGAATTCTCTGTGAAGATGCAGAGTACCAATGGCTCGTCGGAGCCTACCACCAATTATTCTAAATAAGTTACTTAATTCCTTCACTACCTAGCTTGTAGAGAATAAAGTAGGCTTTGGCTGATATACATAAAGGAAAAATAGTCAACTATACTCAAGACAAGGGCTTTAACCAATTTGTTTAAGACTTGGAGTTCCAAGTGAAATGGATCTAATGAGCTCGCATCCTGTAACAGCGCAAAGTCAATAACATGAATTATGGACGAAAATAAAAAAATTTTATCATGATTTCATAATCTCATGCATTTGCATCCAATAGGACTTAACCTAGCTCTCCCTCTTTCCTTGCGCTAAAATTTGGAACGAATACAAAGACAAATAAAATTTTGTAAAGAAAACATCTCTCAAAGATCCTTGGTAATTCAATAGGTCCATTCCATTCGCATAATCATCTCTAAGAATTTAAAAGAAAATATACAAAGGTCCTGTATTTGAATCAAGTGAAATTTATCCAATTTAAATAAATGGTAGAACTGCAGATTAATTATTAGGTGGTGATTTCCTTCCACACAAAGACATGAAATTTTATACTAGGGCACTGCATGCCTTTGTGCATCCCGTATAAAATTTTCATGAGATTTAGAAACACTATGCAGTACGGCAGTTCAAACCTAATTTGGGGCATATTTGGACATGTGGGTAAATTTAAGCCAAATACATATTAGTTAAACTTGAGAATTCTACGGTGGCTTATAAATTATATATATCTGGCCGCTATAAATTTTCCTAGGTTTAAATACCCATGTTTGAAACCAGAGTTCAAAATCAATTAAAATATGAAATTATGAATGGAGGAAAATGAAATAAAAAATCTGAGCCTTGTTTGGACGATTGAGCTCCATGGTAATTGACTATTCACGTGACAAATTCAAAGTCCAGATTGCCGATTAGGGTTCCGTTATATTCTAAGGTTGAGATAATTTAGGAAAAATAATAATAATAAAGATAAAAAAATAACAAGACAAAGGGGCCAAGGGGCAATCAGGCCTCCCCAGACCCCGTGCAACCTCATCCCAGCCCCAATTTGCCACCGTCCTTGGCTGAGTCCCAATCACCACCTTCGGCGACCACTGTCAGCGGCTGGCTAGCTGCCGCACCTCCCATTGCACCCCGCGGATTCACCCCGCTGCTTTGCTCACCCATCCCCGCTCTCATGCGCCGCAAGCCCGATGGCCCATGTGCCCTGCCAGCTTCGCCACCGGTCGCCCTCCGCTGCACCAAGACACCTCCGCGGTGCCCAGCTTCCTGCTCCTCCCCTACCGCTCTCTACCTCTACGCCGTTCCCCTACCCCGCACCCTCTGCCTGGACCTCCTCTGTGTCCAACCGCCACTATGCCGCGGTGCGCCGTCGCGCCTACCTATGGTTCCACCTCTCGCGCCTCTGCCAGTGCAGCTCCCACCGCCGCCTCAGGCTACTCACGGCAATGATCGGCGTGCCACTGCTAGTGCTCCACCGGCCTGCCCTTCCCATTGATGGTGATGACCGACGAGTCACCACCGGCCTCCTTTGTCCCTGCCGCTGGCCGGTGCTGTCGCCGCCCAGCACCCCTCCCGCACCGTGCCACCTTCCACCATTGTCCCCAGTGCCACTCCTCCCCTTCCTGCTACCATCCGCAGCCTCCCTTATCCACGCCGTGGCTGCCACTGCTCCTTCCCCTCTGGGTGGCTGTCCTCCTCATTTGCTGCCGTCGACCACCACAGCAGAGAGGATGAAGATGGATGAACGGAGATGGTGCTTGCTATGTAGAGGAAGGAGATGAGGATGCCGCTACCCTAAGATGAAGAAGAAGCAGATGTGAAAGGAAAGGAGATGATGGAAGGACGAATGACGAATGGAAGCCCAATCTGCAATGTTTATGCCATCATTGATGACTTACTCGTATCCACGCAACAAGGTTAACCCCCCTGCTCCTATATATGTGCTACATCATGAGAATGCAATGGATGCAGTGAATCGCACGAATTCGGAACTTGTTGAGCATAGGTTGTGTTAGGCTGAAATCGTCCAGGCATGATTCGGGGATCTTCTACTGCTTATCATGCACCGGTTCCTAAAAGAGAATCATAGCCGGTATTATTTGCCTAATTCTGGTAAATCGTTTGTGAGTAATAGACAAAATTGCCCAGCTTTCCAGTTTTCCCTTAATTAAAAGATGTGACTTTAACTAATTTAAATGCTCATGTTAATGATAAAATTAAATCATGGACCCATGTAAGACTTGTTGCTTGGTGTCAAAGAGCCTCGGAGAATTGAGTAATATTGTTAGCCATATTATCTTAGGGTAGAACCCATGCATGTCACTTATATGAAAAGTATTGAATCTTAAGTTCCGCCTTATAACGATAACCTTTAGTGGAACCTCACGGACACTCCCACAGCAATTAACCTGCCAATCTGAAGTTTAACATGGTACATTAGCTAAATAAGCTTTATCCTTAATTTATAAAGCTGTCTTTTCCTCTGTAATTGCATATTACATATCATACTTGCATCCATATCTTAAATTTATTCATGATTCAACTTATATCTTAACTCAAACTAGACCAGCAATGTGGAACTAATCGTGACATGCTTACGTTTATTTCAAACTCCAAGTTAATTCAACATAGTTGCATTCATACATATTTACCATGTTTAAAATAGTTCCTTAGATTCAGTTTTCTCTCTTCTAGAGGTTGCTTTGCTTCTATTTGGTGTTCGGGTCTTTGAATTTCCCTCGCGGTTGAACTTGGATATGTTATGCATCTTCACCAAGCTTTCACACAATCATGCAGCTTGTTGGAAATTCCAGTTAATTTATTCTGTGGTTGGATGTTGAATGGATGGTCTTGTTTCCTTGCTTGTTATTATAGATCCATGCTCATGGTTTGCTTCATTAGAATGAATAGAATTGAATGTTGATTGGTCTAGTAGTCTTTGAAAATTTAATCGATATTAATTCAACCGGAAACCCTAATTAAGTGAGTGAGTGATGAGGTAGCGCGGCTAGTTGGACGGGTTGTGACATTGTTGGGGTTACCGAGCCTTACGTTGGGATTTATTTTGGAGGTCACAGCGGTGATCCAACAGGGCTCTACCTTCAAGCTGTTGAGCACCAGTTGTGAGAAGACCACGGGTGCAGCCAGGTGGACCTTGCTCACATGGGGCTTTGCAACCTCCATGTGAGGAACCCCAGGGCACTCGGTGGGGCTATCGAGCGACTAGTATCTCCTTGATCAAAATGTAACATTGTGTGGGTAGCCTGAGCCCTACGTCGGGATAAATTTTTGGATGATGATATCTTAACTGAACTTGGTTCGAATGATCAGTTGATGCTTCTCATGGTTCAAGAAAATGAATGTTGATGCTCAAATTAAACTTGATTCTTGTGAATCTGTGGCTGATATCCTGTTGTTTTTACTTATGTCATTGCCGAACATTTAATAGCATGTTGATGATAAATTGGTTTAGTTCATGTTTAAGTTAAGATGAAATGTGTGTGTTTCCATTTAATATTTCATGCATTACAAGATTGTTGTGATAATATGCCAACTTGATATGTACTTCCCTCCGTAATTTTTTGATATCATGATCCATCTCTTGATCCATATTGTGTACGAGACAAATATGTTGGGACCTGTGTTCCTACACAACATGTATCCGTTCGAGAGGTACATAGGTATTATGAAGTGCTATGTCCGTAACAGATATTACGTGGAAGGGAGCATCATCCAAGGCTATTCTGCCAAAGAGGTCATCAAGTTCTACATGAGTTACATAGCTGGGCAACAACCCATTGGTGTGCATCGATCTCCACATGAGGGTAGGCTCGCTAGTGTCAGGACACTCGGAAGGAAAGACTTCACTCCCGATAGGGCTTCCTACGATAAAGCCTATTTCATGATCTTGCAACACATGTTGGTGGTGGGCCCATATATCCATGAGTACTCCCGGTGTTACGAGGACAAGATCCAAACAAGTCGAAGAATTGGATCACAAAAATGCACAATAGCAAGTTCTGCCAACGGTTGAAGGACCGAGTTATGGAAGGGCACCAAGTGATGAAAATGAAGATATGATCAGATGGTTGTCAAGAGGACCATTGTTCACGATCGTGACATGGTAAGGATATGACTTAAAGGGATACATATTTTATAGAAAGATTCAAGATGGAAAAAGCACGTACTAGAACAACGGGTTCCGAGTAGGAGCGGCCAGCCAAAACAAAGTTAAGAGCAACTACTACGGCTTCATCGAAGAGATTTGGGAGCTTGACTATGTATGTGTGAAGATCCCCTTGTTTCGATGCCGCTAGGTGGTTCTCAAACATGTGCATGTCGAAGATTATAACTTCACTACTGTGGATCTAGGGCGTTTTGGATCCAAAGAAGAACCATTTGTTCTCGCCAAACACTTTTTCGGCCCACCACCTTAGAAGTACGTTAAAGGTGAACCATTCGTTCCAGAGCATGAACTGATTATGTGTCCTCAGGGCAAACACCTGATTACTACATGGTACAAGCCGCTAAAGGAGTTAAGACTGTTGAAGTAAGAGTGCTAGAGCACTATCATTTTAGCACTCATTTTGGCTCTAGAAGCTTCGCAGTCGAGTGGGATCATTTGTTTTACCTATTCAACCTCGGTCGTCTAGATAATACAGTTATGAGGTGTTGAAGCCTTTATATGCTACCAGAGGTGAGGCACCTGAATGTGAGCGTTGGAGTGGTCGATCCTGATCTTTTTAACTATCAAATCTTGGGGGCTAGTCTAGAAACACTCACAACCTTCTCACCAAGTCATGGCTTCAGCAAAGGATAAAGAATTACATAATGTTTGCCTACAACCCTTCATCAGTTCTTTAGAACTTGTCTATAGGTTCATATTTTTTGAACTTATGTATATTCACTAATGACCATGATGACATGCGTACATATGCAGTGACCACTAGATCCTTATGGTTATCGTTGTTCCTTGAAACAAGGTATTTTACTTTTATTCAAACATTAGAAAACATCCCCTCGGCGACCTCCCAAAGTGCATCGATGCTACTTTCTAGGCCTATGTTGTGAGTGGAGGGGTTAACTATAAGCATCAGGGCCCCAATAAGCTCACTCACAAGTTTAACTATTCGGGCATATAATAGCCCGAAAATAGCATCACATGTGGGTTCTACTATTGCATACACATGGAGGCGACAATAAAATCTGTGAAGCAGAACCCCCAAGAAAAGGTATGCATGCGTCTAAGAGCTCATTAACAATTAGCTAGTCCTAGTTTAGTTTGCATACAAAATAATATTTCTAATTACAGGACCGGGCGATCTGTTTGGATAACTTGGATGCCCATAAGAACCATTGTCAAAATAGAGGAAAATTCACTTGCTTCTTCAATACCCAAGTAATAAGCCACTCCGGTGAATTCAACGCCGATCAGCCAGACGATCAAACAATTAAACTTGTCGTGTGATGAGGGTGTTTGGCCAAGAGGGCTTTTCATACTAAGTAATTAGCAAGGGCTTTAATTTTTTCGTTGCGTCAAAAGTTTAACTTTATATATGTTATGTACTTACGTGTTGTTTTCAAATAATCTTGAGTTCATGCAATGCAATTTTGCACCCTTATATGAGCTATCATGTGATGAATTATATACATATGTGAATGTGCTCAAGCTTTTCCTATATCGGACTGACCTCACAAAAGGTAATCAACTAATTTTGATTTATTGAGAGTTGAATTCGATTTCCTAAATCAAGATTTTAGATATATCTCTGGGCTTTGGTTTATACATGTACTTTTTCTGGTGCAGAGGACAGGTCGAGCTAGGATCAAAGCAGAAATCGAGTCAAGGAAAAGCCAACTAGTAGGTGGGAAAAGGATTTTTTTCTGGGAATTATTGGTTTGAGGATATGCCACGGTTTAGATCACCATTTGGCATGCTATAATTGTCATGCTGAAACTGTTTCTTTCATGAGGAAATAAAAAGTTCCAACCTTTAACTAGCAAATGTATGAATGTTGTGAATTCATGAATGTGTGATGTATATATGTGTGTCATTAGTGCTATGTGATGTGAGCTGGCGTGATGTGAACTGGAAGTGTTATATATACTCTATGCTATGTTGTATTCTATTTTAGGTGGGGGTGGAGAGGAGACAGGGGAAAATGAACCAGGGGGATGAAGTCAGTATTGACGAGTAAAGCACAAAAGCCGTCACTGCTGATACGAATACTATCACTGACGACATACTCTATAGTGATGGGTAACAGGGATCAGGACCACTAACATTATTGTGACGAGCTCCACTCATCACTACTACATGAATACTATTGATGGGCTTCACCCGTCACTACTACTAGTAATACTAGTGATTACGGTCAGCTCTGATGGTAGACTAGTGATGGGGCGTTCAGCCATCAGTACTGAAGAATTTTGCCCGTCACCTTTTCTATAGTAGTGTGGTCAGGTGGTGTTCGGGTGGTTGTTGGTTCAGTGTTGGGCCACCCAACAATTCATGCATATGAGGTAGGCATATGGCATGGTCAAGTGGCTACTCGGTCTTTGGCGATGCATCGTAATCTAAGACATGTGTGATTCCGGGCCCCGACACACCCCCTTCCTTTAATTAAAATAAAATAAAGAAATTTCAAACTAATCTTCATCGTTGTCCTGAGTCTTACTGAATTCGATCTAACAGCCATTAATCGCATGTACAAGTGCCTAATTGAAATTCCATATGAGATATTGACCCACTAAACTCACTCAAGAAGTGGAGACAGTTCAATAAAAAAAAGTCGAGAGATAAGGGCATTTAAGTCCTTTCTTTGGAAGCAGCCACAACCAAGACTGCTTATGGACCTTAGATCAATAAGATAGAACAAATCAACTGAAACAATAGATATGCAAGAGCTCGAGTGAAAGATATGAAAATCACATAATAAGAGCTGGCTCAAAGGCTTTTCAGGTTTATCTCCTCACATGTTAGAGCAACAGGTAGATTTACATTTCTGATACAATGCTCCTTCCCTTGGGGCTAGTACTCTAACTGAAACTGAAACAGGTGAATTTTTAGCAGCATCTTCTTCAATTGTAGCTCTTCCTGGAACAGCATCCCTAGGGACCAGTTTAACTGCATTAGATCGCTTCAGGCTTGGAAATAAGGTCTCTAAACTAAGAAAAATCATCATAATGATTTGCATGATCAAAACAACAAGAGGAAGCTCAGGATTTGTGGTTTTCATAACATATAAATCTGACCATCTTATAGCTCACCAAGAAATACTAAATGCTACAATCTGGGGAAAATAATACCTTATCACGAGGATCCTCCAGAATCTTTTCGGTGCTGCCCGGCCGCCAGAGGAAATTCAAGATGATAGAAGAGTTCGCTCCACCGTGTAAGATCCTCGAATCCACCACAACCACTATCTTTTGCCTTTTTTCGTTCTCTTCCTTGCCTGGGAAAGTGGATCAATGAAAGGTAGCTTGCTCACAAGGCAAGTGCTTGCTATCGCTTTGGATTGCGATACATATTCATTAATAATATAGATGGAGTATGATTTATTCATATAAGTAGATAAATCTCTAAATAGAGACACTTCTTTTCCTTTTTAGAGAAGGTTGAGTACAAATCTATGGTTCTTTTCTTTATGGTACAGAAGGAGGTGAGATTAGGTTCCCTTTTCTTCATTTCTGCATTTCTTATTTCGCTATTCCGAATATTTTGATTTCTTGCTTATCTTATCTTCCTTTCCTAGTTGTTCTAAGTAATGCTTCTAAGTGATAAAAGAAATAAGAACACATCTTCTTTCTTTTTTATTACCTTCCTTGCGTATATATCAGACTGCATCCATTCTTTTTCGAAATCAATTTTGAAAAGAACTGCTAATCCTTAACTTTTCAAGGAATCCTTCATCAGTGGTTGTGAATGACTGACTTCTTTTCTTTCGTGTACTTTTCATTATCATTATTATTATTATACTTTTCTATTTGGATAGTTTTCGCAACTATTATATCTATTTCACAAATAACTTGACGATTTCCTACATTAAAACATGGCATCTATTTCCATCAAATGAATGCATGCTATTTTATTGTTCACAAACATGCATGCTATTTTATTCCAGTAGCTAGCGTCTCGATTGACACACTTTTACCTTTATCCGCTTGCCACCCTTTTACATGATACCCTAAGTAGAATAATATGTCTTTATTTCTAAATAGAGTAGGGAAATGCTTAGCCATGCTTAAAAATATCTTTAGGATGTTTTGATTTGCCTCTTTAGAGGAATGATCTTCGGATCGATGATGCTTTTGAAACTTGTTATTGAGCTCGTTGAGTTGGGCTAGATGCCCTTTAATTTTCTCTCTCTCCCTCTCTATTCTTCCTATTCTACTGTGGGTGAAACTTACTATCTAAAAGGTGCGGGCGACAGCTGAATCAAGAGTTGAAGGAGCAAATGATCGTTCTTCATGAGTTGAAAAAGCCATTGGTCATCCATATTGAATAAGGCCAAAGTCATGAATCTAAGAAATATGAAAATAATACAACCACATGCTATATGGACACTGGCTTGGTTAAGTAGGTTAGTCATTCCTTGGTATCGATGTCGCTGTATCGCAGAAGGGGTGGATGTAGCTACGAGTACCCTCGGCACAGATATGGGACTGGAGGATGGGGACGGACTCTCAATTCTAAGCCAGACCTGGTGGGCGCGTCACATCAGGGGGATCTAGTTAAAAGACCTTGTCACGGTCACCCTGCCGACACACCGATGGGCATGTGTACAAGCCCAATCAACTTGGCATAAGGGGATGATCGTGTCATATATATAGGTAAAATGTACAAACTCTGCAGAGTCTTAAACTAATCAATTAACCGTGTCCATGGTCATGGATAGCACAAGACTCATTCTTGATAGAAAAAACATGTCCTTCTCCCCCTTGCTATTTCCCTCTACCCCAGTTCTAGAAGTGTGAAGTCTAGGCCGATGCCTTACTCGCATCTGTCAATCGTGGACCCTCACATTTATGAAAACACCCCTGATATTAAAACAAGTTTTCATATAAATGATGCCTTCGAAATTACTGTACTATTACAACCAAATCTGCTTTTATGCAAAAGAGCCATAAAATCCTTCCTTTGCTTAAGTCGGCACATAGTTATAGGTTTGCTTACGAGGGGGCACGCTGGGTACGTGAAGTACTCATCGAGCATGTTGTTTGTTGGACATGTTCAAATACCCATGAGGATGATGAAGTCTATGAGGTCTCTTCTACGAAAATGTTAAGGAATAGGTCACATGGCCTCTATCGACTGCCTGTGGTTAAGATGTAAACTCTACGCTTTATCACTTCCCGTTGTGTATTGAATATTAAGGACATAATTCCTAATTACTTTATGTAGCCATGTGCCGACTATTACTTCGTTGTTTTATAATAAACTTTGTAATGTGTGCAGTGGTTTTTTAATTCGCCTGTATTCATCAGCTTGATCCTGGACTGATAAGGAGATACATAGGGGCTTCTGGAAGTTAAGTCCACGCTCCCATAGTAGATCTATAGATTTTGCCCCTACAAACAAAACTCCACTCTCCTCTGTCTCCCTCAAGTGAATTTCCCCTAATAGTAGCATAACTATATTCTGCATAGTTTTATAATTCACATTGAGAAGTATATTTTTTGTATAAATAAAATGGTTTGGTGTTTACCACTTTTTCCTTTTATATACTTTGATTCTTTTTTTATTCTTGCTCTATGTTATGGTTGATTGCTTTTGAGTAAATTGCACCATTAGTCCAGGAACTCGACAGGTGGGAGCATCTGGGTCCAGGAACTCCAAAAACGTGTATCTGGGTCCCTAAACTTGTTTAAGTGAAGCAATAGTAGTCCAAACCGTTCCACGTAGGTGAAAAACGTCCACGTGGCATGCTGAGTTGGCATATATTTTACAAATGCATCCTTATCTTTTTCTCTTCTTCGTCTTTTTAGTCCTTCCCCTAAAACAAGTCCACTCCACTGACGGGACTCCAGCGGTGGTTGGAGGCAGCGCTCGGCTACCGGCCACTACAGCACTCGAGCGAGCTAGCTAAGACGCACGAACGGACAAGGGGCTCACCAGAAGCGTGCTGGAGTGCTTGGCGACAGTGGAGGGGCTCGAGAGGAAGCTGGCCGACGAAAATGGCGAACGGCGGTTCGGTGAGGTTGCGGAGGGGAGCTAGGGGTGGTCCAAGCGCAGAGAGGAAGGGGGAAAATGGTCAGGACGACACACCGAAGCCGATGAAGTTGACAAGAAATGAGGGGCTCACCAGAGAGGGAAGAATCAGCGGCAGCGGAGCTCGGTCGGCGTCGGGGAAGAAGAGAAGGGATCCGGTGTTCCCGAGCGCTAGGGCTCGATTCCTTCGGGGATCTGACGATTGAGGGCGATGGCGAAGCTATTTGGCAAGGTGGCGAGGCACGAGGAGATCGGTGGCTACGCGGACGCAGAGGGGGTGTCAGCGGCGGCGCTCTAGATAGAGGGCGATGCCGGTGGCGTTTTGAGCAAACAAGGCACTCGATCTGCCTCCCCCGGCTTCCCGTGCGGCGGTGCCTGGCGCCGACGGCGGCCTCCTCTCCGCGGTCCCTCCGGGAGCTCACCGGTGAGATCGGCGGCGCCAAAGTGTGCGATCTTGGCCCGGAAGAGGGGCCCGTTGGCGTAGACGAGGACGGAGGAGGAGGAGAGGCGGCTGTGGACGGTGCCAGCCTGGAGGTGGACATAGTTTAGGGCATCGCAGATGGTGGCGGTGACCCGGAGGCGAGAGTGCCAGGAGGATAGCTGCGTGAAGGAGGGGCTCTTGGGGTTGCGGAGGAGGGCCGAGAGCGGGGAGGCGTCGGGGACGAGCTCGTAGGCGAGGAAGAGGGAGCCGTCAGGGGAGGCAGTGGCACCGTAGAGTCGCGCGATGGCGGCGTGGTGGCAGTGGCCGAGGACGGCGAGGCGGGCAGAGACCTCGCGGGGGTTGCGGCGTAGCGCACGGCGGAAGATGGCGGCCGGGTGGCCGCGGAGGGACAGCGGAAGGAGCTGGAGGAGGAGGGGGTGAGGCGGTGGGAGGGGTGAAGGGGGAGAAGTTGGAGGTGGAGGCGGCGAGCTCGGGGAAGGTGAGGAGGAGCGGGAGGTTGGGGAGGGAGTACGAGAGGAAGGGGAAGGACTAAAAAGATGAAGAAGAGAAAAAGATAAGGATGCATTTGTAAAATATACGCCAACTCAGCATGCCACGTGGATGTTTTCGCCTACGTGGAACGGTTTGGACTACTATTGCTTCACTTAAACAAGTTTAGGGACCCAGATACACATTTTTGGAGTTCCTGGACTAATGGTGCAATTTACTCATTGCTTTTTAAGGACCATCTGTAACTTTTTCCACATTACGTGAAAAGGGTTGTCAATCGTCACAACTTCAAAAGTTCAGGATTATTCAGTTGATCCTTAAACCATTCCAGAGTAAGCGCAGTCAAACCAACTCTTATACGAGCTCCCGGCGATTCATTCATTGACCATAGACTAGAGCTAGCTTTGATTGTGCAATATTTTTCTCATTAATTACTCTGGATTCTTTCATTTTCATATAAAGATCATTTCCTTCATGAGTCTGTTCCCCTGCTCCGCCAAATACGGATACGCCTCCATGAGCTTTAGCAATGTTGATGATTAATTCCATGATGAGTACGGTTTTACCTACTCTAACCCCCTCCCCAAAATAGTCTGATTTGTATTAAACCTACAATTTTCCCGGTTTAGAGGAATTCTATCAACCTAAGAGTAATTCCTCTGTTTGCTCTTGATGCAAGGAATCGTCTATTTGAAAGGAGGGTGTAAAAGTGGAAATTTCATAAAAGAAGCAAGATCATAGTATAGACAGTCTTGCTTACTATTTCCTCACATAAGATGAGGTTGAAGGTAGTAGCCTAAGCGCTAAGAAGGTTAAAATATGCTACTTCAACTATATGCTTAATAGGTCAATAAGCTTTGATTTGAAAAGTAGCAGACTATGTCACTCCCAACATTAGGTTTGAATCAGAACCTCTTTCCCCAATAAAAGCACAGGCTTCTACGCTTCTATAGGGATAAACCAACATCACATAAGATGTGGCATATCCACACTATAATGGCAAGTGCAAATGCCATAGAGCGGTATTCAACCTCTGAGCTTGACCTGAAAAAAGGTTATGCAGCAATATTAAGTCAAACTTTAAGGATAAGAAGATAGGGTGACCTAGAAAAGAATCTGCTATTCTATTTGCCCATACCTAACTAATGGAAAGAAATTATATCCTCATCTTTTGGTGAGACAACACCATATTTCCTCCTCTCTTTTTTTGATAAAAAAAGTAGTAGTCCTCCACAGCGGTGGGGTCTCAATGGAAAAGAACTTTCTGTTTCATCCTACTGCATGGGCAAGATCTCATCTGAGATCTCAGAGCGGAGAAGGATAGCGAGAGCGAAGGACATAAGCAACTGAGTGAGAAACAATGGTTCACGAGGAATAGTACGGCGTGGCGTGATTCACCAGATAAAGCCAGCAATAAAACGTTCTCCCATTAGATTTTCCGATAATAAGGCCCCCTTAGGGATAGCTTCTACAGAGCTTATAGTTGAAAATAAGTTTTATGCCAGATCTAAGAGAATTTTCAGATATGGATTAATTTTTAAGCTCACTCTATTTCTCATTGGTAGCAGGAAGCCTCAGATTTTAGGCTTCCCGAGCTTCTCCACCCCTCCCTACTTATCCTACCCCTTATTTGCCCTTGAAGTTCAGACAATTTGTGAAAAAACTACCACTGAATACCTAAAAACAAAATTCCCCACCCTGCTGCCCACCCCGAGCCCGTAGCCCTCCCAGCTCCTGCCGCCCTCTCCACTCCCTGCCCCCACGGCTACCGCCCTCCCAGGACACGTCCATCCTCCCCGCGCTCGCTGACTGCCCCATGCCCTCTTCCCCACGGCGGCTCTCCCCACTCTCTCTTGCCCCACAGTTATTGCCCTCCCAAGCCACCAGCATCCTCCCCCTAGCGGCTGCCACTCTCCCCGTGACTGCCACCCTCCTTGCGGCTGTCGGTCCCAGGTCACCGCCACCCTCGCCATGGCCGCCACCCTCCCCTCCCAGGTCGCTGCCACTCTCCCCATGGCCGCTGCCCTCCCACCATCTTCCCACCCGAGCGACACTGTCCTTCGAATCCCTCCCAAGCGCAAGGTCCCACCGTTGGCCAACCTCGTAGATCCGATAGTAGCAGGTCACGGCTGTCATCCTCCGGCAAGGTCCCACCCTCCGTAGCGCCCCATCACCATACCAGCTAACCGCTACCGAGCTGCACCAAGCGCCCCCCCCAGAACCGTCTACAGCAGCCGACCTCCCGACTCCCTACGCCGGTTCCTCCCCGACTCCCTCCATCGCTCGCACCGGTTCCTCCCCGACTCGCTTCTCCATTTGCGGCAGATCGCCACACACTTTCTATGTTCCTGTTAGCTATTTTCTATGTTGGTGATTGATTTAAGAGTGAAGATGAGGGCCAGAAGATGTGTATATGTGTTGGTGATTGATTACAAGAAATTAGTTGGTTTATTTGTATATGTATTGATGATTTATTCCAAGAGATAGGGGTCAATGACATCGATGATGTTGTGGTGCCGTCAAAATCAGGTTAATAGGGTTTTTTGCTATCAGCTGATACAAATCATCTTTGCCTAATAGGCTTCATAATACATTGATTTGTGATGTACTTGTTGATGTATTTATTTCATTTTTAACTTAGTATCACAACCATCTGTACAAGGTTATTGTTCATCTCAACCTTATTATTTAGAATTGCCATATCCTTCAATACCCATGATAGTTAATTATAAAACAAGAGATATTAACATAAGGTAGATGTTTGCATAGTATTGCCGCATATACTGGAATTGACTTTAGAATGTAGCAAAGTACTGACTTGTCTAATATGGAACCACTTAACCTACTCATCCTCAAATCCTCAAATGTTACTCATCCTCAAATTGGTAGTTGTTTTATATATTTCATATATGCTTACTGCATTTTCATGATGGTGTATGTATGCAGCGAGTAGTTTATATTACATGGCATAGATATTTATTGACGAGTGATATGTTCATAATCGAAAAAGGAAAGGCTATTGGCAAAGCAATTGGGATGTCGTTACTCATAAAATATCTCTTGCTATATGTGTTGAGGAAGTGAATGCAAATAATAGGCCAACACAATGTTTGAACAACAAAGGATACTCCAACTTGATTGCCAAGTTTAATGAGCGCACCATGAGAGACTACACATGCAAGCAATTCAAGAATAGGTAGGAGACAATGAAAAAATAGTACAATATATGAAAACCATTGAATCAACATGCCTCTGACCTAGGAAGGGACCCTATCACTGGTACCATAGCGGCTAGCGATGATTGGTGGGAAAAAGAAATAGCGGTATGTCTCTCATTATATCATTTACTTGTGTTAGGTTACTTTTGAAATGTTTCTTTTAAACTAATAAGTTGTTCTCATTCTATTTATGCAGAAATTTCCAGATGCTGCAAAATTTTGACTTGCTCCACTTGATAATGAGGATAAAATGAGGACAATTTTTTATGCTCATAGTGTTACAACATATAATGGTACCAGGTGAAACCTCTAATGTTGGAGCATCCCATGTTGACCTTGGAGAAGATGAGTCTTGTTCAGGGTACACCTATATGTGGGAAAGTTGCAAAGAAGAGAACCACAGGGTACTCACCTAGTCCTATGCCCTCAAAGAGAAGAACTGACAAAGATTCTAAAATAAAAAAATTAGACTTTATGATGGAAAAGGAGTCAAGAAAAACTATGTGACATCTACATTTGTTGATTTTGTGAGGGCTGAGATTGGAGAGATGATGGCCTAGATGATTGAGGCTGGTGCCAAGGAAGGGAATGATGAGCATTTCTATGTATCACAACTATTAATAAAAAAAAGAATGTCATGATGTCTTCGTCACTTTGAAGACACCAACTGGAAGACTTGGATGGGTTAGGAGGATATGGAAGGAGAAGAAGCATTAGGCTTCATTCATTATCTTGTTATTTCCTTTGAACCAATAATTTAGATTCAAACTTGTGTAGCTTATTGTTGGATTATTAGAGCTTGTAATGTCATGAACCTATCTTGTGAACTTGTGATGTCATTAGAAACTATGTTGTTGATTTATGTTCTGACGTGCTTCATGTGAACTTGTGATGTCATTAGAAAATATATTGTTGATCTATGTGCTCATGTGTTTCTTGTGATTTATGTAATGGCAGATGTTTTTGTCATCAAGTACTAGTGGATCAAGTGATGAGGAGATACCTGAGTTTGAGAAGCCAGAAGAAGAGTCCAATTTGCATTTTATTGCAGTTGCTGCTATTTTGTATGAAGATAAACGAAAGGCCTCCAAGAAGGACAAGGGAAATTCCTTTCGTGACAGGAATCCAGTGGGTTGAGGTAAAGATGTGTGATTGTGAGGATCCGGACTTAACTTCCAGACCCTCCCTGTGTATCTCCTCATCAGTTCAGGATCAAGCTGATGAACACAGGCGAATTGATATCACTGCACACATCACGAAACATTTTAGAAACATAAACAATTGAGTTATAGCAGCGATAAGACTAAATGAAGTAACTAGGACTTATGTCTCTTACCATTCAGAAACACAGCGGAAAATAAAGCGTAGATGTCTCCATCTCAACCACAGGCAGTCGACGGAGGCCACGTGACCTAAACCTCAGCATTGACGTAGAAAAACCTCATATCTTCACCACCATCTTCAAAGATATCTGAACACGTCCAACAAACAACATGCACGATGAGTACTTTACGTACTCAGCAAGCCACCTGGCGGCAGATGGTCCTATTAAACTACATGCAAGGCTTCAACGGAAGGCTATATGGTTCATTTGCAGAAAAGCAGTTTTAGTTGAAATATTACGGTAGATTCAAAGGCATCATTTTGATGAAAACCAGTTTTTATTATTAGGGATGTTTTTCAACAGGTGTGGTCCACGACCAACACACTCGAGCAAGGACTCCCGCCTTAGCTCGACCACAGGATTCATCAGCAAATGGGTAGAGGGAAATAGCAAGGGGGAGAGGGACAGGTCCTTTTCATCAAGAATGAGGCATGTGCTGTCCATGACCGTGGACACGGCTAATCGATTAGTTTTAACTCTGCAGAGTGTGTACACTTTACCCACACGACACAATCCCGTCTTGTTGCCACTGGCCGTCGCCAGCATAGTACACACCCATCGGTGTACCGGCAGGGAGATTGTGACGAGGTCTTTTAGCTAGATCCCCCTAAGGTGTGACATGCCCACCGGGTCTGGCTCGGAGTTGAGAGTACGTCCCCACCCTCCGTCCCCCCATCTGTGCCGAGGGTCCTCGTAGCTACGTCCACCCCTTCTGCGGTACGGCAACATCGGCACCAAAGGCTGACTAACCTACTTGACCAAGCCAGTGCCCATATAGCATGTGGTTGTACTGTTGTCACAATTCTCCAACTTCAAGACTTCGGCCTTCGGCGGTACGGACGACTTATGGTTCCTTTAAACCGGCCTTCTGCGGGTAGGCAACCATCTGCTCCTTCATCACAATGATCCAGCTGCCGCCCGCACCATATTAGATGGTAAGTTTCACCCAGAGTAGAATAGGAAGAATAGAGCGAGAGGGACAACAGCGGGCATCCGGCCCTAGCTCAGCGAGCTCAACAAGTTTCAACAAGGATCATCGATCCGATATTCATTTCTCCGAGGAGGCAATTCAAAAGCAACCTAGGGATATAATTGAGCATGGCTAAGCATTTCTACTCTACTCAGAATAAAACCTACTAAACTACTCAGGATATCAAGTAAAAAGGCGACAACGGATAAGGGTAAAGTTGTGTCAATCGACACGCTAGCTACTGGATTAAATCAGCATGCATGTTTATAAACAATAAAATATAATGACTTTGAAAATATAGGATCAAATATGATCAAGAAAAGAGGGCATGCCTTCGTTGACGAGTTGGTCTTCTTCTGCAGGAACTTGACCTTACCCAACTTCGCTACTTTCTATTCGTCCCAACAGCAATAAAGTGCAAGGCAAATAAATATAAATCCAAATTAAATATCAAATAGAAATACCAGAAGAATAGGGCTAGCAAGGTTGGATAGGTGTCAAAGGACAAAGGTGAAGGGATATGATTGTCGAAAGACAACTAGGAAGGTGTGAGATTATATATCTCAACCAGATAGAGTACATGTACTCGAAAGATGGTCTTTCAGATCATATCATTCTGGAAAAAGGATAGATTTATGGATGATAGAATTTGCATGTCAAAGGACTAAAGTTAATCCACATGCGAGATAGGGATAGATGTGCAACTGAGAATAGGATATGGTTGATGACAACAATAGCACAATCATATGATTAAACATGGAAACCCGACATACTGGCAAAACAAATATGACCAATCATACTTGTAAACAAGCGAGGTCCTGGCATGCTAGTTGGCAAGAGATGATAATATGCAACATGTCAATCTATATGAAAAAAACTACTGTGCAACATACAACTGGACATCATGTAACAAACTAGATAGACTAGGCATGAAATAGAAATTAGGCAAGGCAAGCATAGGATAACATATGACTATGCAATTGTAATCTAATAACGATAATTGATAATGCAAACGGTGATTAAACCATATGATCAAATAACAACTAGCATCGATATGACATGCACCAACATACATGCAATCTATGACATAACATTAATTCTACAGCAATCAACCTACAAATACTACACATAACAATATTTTAGTAAATGATGATTATTAGCAACATATATGCATATATTATAATTGATACCTAAATGCTAACCATGTATATGTGACTATACACTACATTATAAACATGCAACATAAGATAACAAGCTAAGCATACTAGTACATACATATTATATGCCCATCAACTAACATACGATATGATTAAATAATAAAAACTCAGTAAGGGGTTATTATTCCAACATATAGATTGTCAACAATATTAAGTCCAATATATACATATCTCTATATGCAACTACATGATTATGCAACATAAAGACATATTGAACATGCAACTTAATCGTGTTTAAATAAACAATTAAATTATACACATCAATAAAATAATGTATTCAGCCATTGCATGACGGATTATTATCTAAAACATGGATTAGCCTATGTATATATGCATAAACATATACACATAGTGGCATATGTAAATCACATGAAATGCATCGAACAAATATGAGACATGTGTGCAATCTTAACCATATTATAAATAGAGGTTAATAACATGACCAATTGTATAACAATCCTTAAATAAACATGAGTTAACCTATAAGAATATATGCACATACCACTATTTAATATACATCATGCAACCATAACTACATATGATATGTCACATTAATATTAGTTTAGCAAAGATTATGCTTCTACTACTATAGGTTATATGCAATATTAGGTTCAACTGTATATTGTATAACACAATATATGTGAACATACATAAGATCATGCCATATGAATCTTATTAAACATGAACTACTTTAGTCATGATACAACCAAGTTTGAACTAATATGTTGAACCACTTCATGTCTAATGACTATTAAGACGGAACCATATTGTATGCATGCATATTATATTCAACTATCTAAACATGCAACATGTAGCTATATGAATATGGATACACCTATTAATGAATGAAGCATGGTTGATCCGCATGACGAATACTCTTAAGCATGAACATTATATAACAGGAAACTATCATACATATAACAATATGAAACCATACATATAACAATATGAAACTATATAACCTTATATAACTATATGAAACTAACATTATATGACTATATAACAATCATACATATAACAATAGGAAACTTTATGCTACATAACATACTATTCAATTGGATGATGAAAACAATCATCAAAATTATTGGACATGAACATATGAATATGCGAGTACTTTCAAACAAGAATTAATGACAGGAAACAATGCCATGATGCATCACAAGATGGTAGGAGATTAACTATATGGGTGGTGGTGACGTTCGAAACACAAAACGGTTGGAACAGATTATAGATTGATTCTGGACAGACCGGACGGTTTTGGTTGCTGCGTGATACTCGCTCAACGAAATTGCAATCCGCCAATTGGGTTAGAAACTAGACATACAGAGGCACAATCCTACCAAAGGGTTTTAGATAATTCTTACCGAGTCAATAGGAAACGATCAGACAAGATAGACATTCTGCAGATTGAATCTGGACATCCGCGGAAAGCACGTCGGAGACGGATCAATTCCCACCAAACGGCTGCATGGATTAAGGTGAAAATTTACAGAGGTACTCATAGAAACCTAAGGCACAACTTGACCAAAGGAATTGATGAAATACACAATGGATCAATGGAAAAAGAGGTGATAATGCCGCTGTACCGTTCACATAGTCAAATCTGTACACGAACAGCAGCACGAAGAAACTTGATTTCCCGGAGATTGGACCATTGGATTGCCTTCAAATTTTGTGGAGATGATCTTGACAACATCATCCACAATCCCACCAAACGGATCTTGGAAAGGAGGTCCGAGCCGACAATGGCATCGTTCCAATCTAGAGGCACGCGCAAAAAATCTGGGTGCAAACAGAACGTTAGTATTTGGAGATTTCCTGGCGATTGCACCGTTGGATCGTCACCAAATTTTGCAGAGAGGTAGAGGAAAAGGTTAGGAATAATCTCACCGAAGGGATTTGCCAAAAGGTGTTCGAGGCGATAGCAATTGAGAAAACACTGAGGTGGGATGTGCTGTTCAGAAACTGCACGGGAAGAAAAAAGGGGGGTGGCGGCTGTTTGGGGGGTTTGGGGCTAGGGTTTCATGGGAAAAGAGTGTGGGGGAGTGGGGAAAAGGTGGGAGAGGTGTGGGGTATTTATAGGAAGGTTAGGGGAAGGATATTTAGGTCAAACCTTATTGGAAAAGAGGTGGCGACGCATGCTGCACTACGCAGCACTCGCCAGGGTGGCTGCTCAAGGAAGGAAGTAGAAGGCGAGATGCCGGGTGGGGATGAGCCGGGATGGCGGCCATAAAGGAAAGGAGGAAAGAAAATGAGAAACCAAAATATAAACAAAGAACAGTAGAGCCAGATTGAATATTAAACGAACTCCGAAAATTCTGAGAAAAACTCTGGAGACATATTTCAAATTGAAAAGCAAATCAAATTCAAGTTGGATTAATTCAAATTAACTCCGGTCCAATTTGTGAAATTCTAATTAAGCTTTAATTAACTTGAGAATAAACAATAAAATTTTTCAGTTCTGATTTTTGATAAAAAGATTTTAAAAAGCTCTGAAAATCATGATGTTACAGTGATCCAAAAAAGTTTTATGATATGTTCAGAATGAGGAGATCAGTTTTTGTCTTGTCATATAATACACTTGTGAACAATTATGGCCTTAAGTCAACTCCTTCCATGTGTTCTAAAGAATCATTAGCTCTATTTTTATGGACATGTGGAACACCTCAGTCTAATATGAATGGTGCTGACCGTTTCGAACATTCAACATGGACTATTAGTATAAAGTTTGGTGAGGTTTTGGAGTCTATCAACAAATTTGTAGGTGATATTATTAAACCTACGGACCTTACGTTCAGCAAAATTCATCAAAGACTTAGAAAACCTAGATTTTTGCCTCATTCAAGGATGCCATTAGGGTAATAGATGGCACACACATTCCTGCCACGGTGCCCGCACACCTCAAAATTATGCACATAAATAGGCATGGTTACACGAGTCAAAGTGTCATGGCAATATGTGACTTTGATATGAGGTTTACTTTTGTGGTTGATGGATGGTCTGGGTTTGTTTATGACACACATGTATTCCTTGATGATTTGGTGCAATATCAACATTATCCACACCCGCCCGAAGATAACTCATTTGTGACTTATGCCTTATTTTATCTATTAGTCATGCAATATATAATGTTCCTTTCATAATAAATATAGGTATATACTATCTTGTTGACTCGGGATATCCAAATTGAATCGGTTATCTAGCCTCATTCAAGGGACATCGGTACCATGTACTGAAGTTTCAAGTATCTTAATTGGTTGGCATGAAGCAGATCTTCAGTCATAGCCATCCATCTCTTCGAAATGTTATTGAACGATCATTCGGTTGTCTCAAGATGAAATGGTGTATACTTCGTGCCATACCAAGTTACCCTGTTGACAAACAAAAGAATATAGTTTCTGCACGCATAGCTTCGCATAACTATATTCGTGATACTGCTCTACGTGATGAATATTTTTCGATGTTCATGGAGAAGAGTATATTCAAGATGAAGTGGTGGAGTGGACATTGTTGTATCTAGTTACGATGATGGTACTATGCACGTAGTCGGAGATGGTACTGCTTGCATGCTATGTGCAATCCAGTTATTGTTATTTTGTTGGAAAGAACTTGTAGAAGGTGCAACCTACTTTGACGGCAAGAAAACTTATAAACTTGTCTGTAGTTTATTTAGTGCTTTAACTTGTCATATTATTTTTGTTTTTATCTTTCAAATTAATTTTTCTGGCTACTTGTGCAAATAAACTCTCCAAAACAACGATTACATCTATTAAACAGCAAAAAAATGATTGTAGGGGTAATTTAGACTTTGCACCCTTCACCGTACACAATTCAATTTCATAAGCCGTTCCTAACAGGCAGAATTTATTTTCAAAGCTTATTTTCACTATGGCTTATAAGAGCTTATCTGGACAGGCAACTTATACACAGGCGCTGTTTGGTTAGGCTGTGTGAAAACAACTTATGGCCATGTGCTGTTGGTTGTGGAAAAGCTGTTGTAAACTGTCTGCTATGAAAATGTTGTAGGTTGTTCGATACACTGGTTGTCAATTGAGCTAATTAAGGCATTTCACAACAAGAATTTAAAAAACTGGACACTGTTACATGATAGACAAGTTACGAAAGCTAAAAACCAAAAGTACCTATTTAGGTATAAGCCAAAACCCAAAACTTGCCACCTTAAATAAGTCTAACCAAACACCCTCACAAGCTCAAGCCACCTCTAATCAGGCCTAAAAACTGCCACCGGATCATCGCTCACTCGACAATATATAAGCCAAAAGCCATATTTAATAATTCTTGTTGTGCAACCTTTGCCGGCGAGTCCGGTCCTCGAGTTGCATGACGAGATGTAAATGAGGTAGATGAACGACGAACACGCATACAAGTATGGTAAAGATATTGACACAAGGTGTAGGAGGACAAGTTTTCTTTATCTTTATTTCTCTTCTCATTAAGTGTACAATGTAACGGATGAAAGCCCCTATTTATAGACTAAACCCCTATATGGGGGTCAAGATAAGTGCACACATAATGTGTTAGTGGAGAAACCACCTCTTGACTTGGTTTTCTAACACATTGGACTCCAAGGTTTCTCAACACTCCCCCTTGGGCGCTTATCGCGACATGCTTATGCCTCGTCAAAACTCTGAAGAACCCAGTGGAAAAATTTGGAGAAAGAGTGCATCACATATACAGTTTCATGTTGCACTAGTTGCCTCATTAAAAACCTTAGAAATGAGAAACTTCAGGAAAACTCATTGAAGGGAAAAAGGTACAACTATCGAGTCAATTAATCTATTCTTGATCAATTGTGAATGATGCCTCTACAAGGTGCACAATTCAGGTTATATTATTAATCAGGGATTTGCTCCCCCTGAATACTACACATATATAGCTGAAATTCATTTCAAGCTAACCTTTTTAGGTGTTGACATATTACTCCACATTCTTTCAAGAAAGGGACTAGAAAGAATTTGAACACTATAATTATCAACACTTGATTCTTCGAAATGAACCAATTATATGAACTTGCATAATTCAGAATGTGATAATTAGCGTCATGTATTTGCTCCCCCTCAAGATAGCCTCTGTTAGAACTACCATACTCTTAACTTTTATGTTTCTAGAAGAAACACTATGGGCAATATTGTGTGGATACATTCTAGATACACACAACATACAACTTCATTAATGCCCTTCACAATTATTTCTATAAATTGTGGTAATTTATGTCTTGATGTTCCGGTATAACCATCTCACTTCATTAAATAAATTCATGAATAATGTGAGTAGACATATCTTGGAGCAATATATATCATCAATGTGTAATTATAACCATACTCAGTTGTGCAACATGAGCTTCATTATCTGTTTGGATAATTTTAGAGGTTAAGGTACACGAGTGTGCCACAGGCTTCATGCTCTTGCCTAGGCCAATCAACTACCCATGAACCATAGATTTCTTAAATGGTTCAATGTGATTTTGAGATGTTGTCCCACCAATCACTTTGACACAAATACAACATTTCCATTTGATCTATGTCTTGAAAACCAATTTTGCATTCTTCATGAGCTGCATGGCTCGTACTTCGGTTTGTCAAGCATAAAGCTTGGTCACGATGTTCCATAGTGCTTCTCTACAAAACTCATGAATTGGTCATAAGGCATGCTTCTTCCTTTGAGCAATTCCCGCCAATGGATACCATTTGAGTCCTATTCAAATTGGGTTAAGTGCTTTCCAACAATCTTGTTGATATTTGTTCGGTTAATGTCCACTTCTGGGACTATGTATCCATCGGGTCCATAAAATTATTGGACTTTTACCTATACCGACGTATAAGTAGACCATTCATATGTTTTAAATTGGATTCCCCCATATTACTACAAGTACTACTTTAACCATATGTCCGAAACCATAAGGTGCTCCATCTCAGGACAAAGGCTAGTGCGTACATTATCCACGTACTGCACTACCAGTGCCACATTTCCATGTGCGTGGACAATATAAGGATGTTCCTCTATTTGTGTAACTATATGTGTTACCAAGATTTCTTCTACATGGAAGATGACTCTGCAATTCTTGCAGCTTAAAGAGGATTCATAAAGTTTGCTCTAAAATTTTCAATGCTTTAAGGTTTCAAAAACCTTGTATCCAATAACCTGTATGCCAGAACGGAGTCACAACATTTCATTTATTATTCTCATTTACTTACTACCATAGCTTCTCTGAAAGGAATATTCACTTAGGGATAGGTGCCTTCTTTCATTGATATTATGCTACTTTTAGCTGTGAAAGATCATCTAGGCCCCTAATTGATTTTGATGGTTAATGGCAACTCAAACTGGAATCTAATGTTTACAATGAGTGTAAGCAGATTTAAGAGGTTCCAGCAAGAAGGGTCATCAAGGAAACGATGACCATCCAAAAGTACAAAGGTGGTTTCCAGGACAAGGGAATGGTTGTGCTAGGCAGCTGTGTCACAGCTGTGAGGAAGCCGGTGCTGTGCAAGGAGTTGCAAGCAAGATGATGGTGGCTTGATGCGTCAAGGGCCGTGAATACAGTTGGTGGCAGGTAAAGCCTAGATTTGCTAGTTTTCTTGAGTCCATAGGAAACACCCGTACTACCAAGAGAGATGAAGTAGTAATGATCTATGGAGGTTCTTTTGCTCAATGCTCAGAGTGTTGGACAGTGGCACTGATGCTTTGAGGTCAGTGGCCCTGTATCAACAGTTTTGCACAAGTGTGAGACTGGCTTCTGCTAGTACTCTGCAGTGCTAGCGGTAGAAAAACCCTAGAAGTTAGAGTCACCGGTGTGACGCAGCTGTGTCACAGGTGGTCTAGCACTTTATGACTCAGGTATATCTCTGTACCAGGGGAGAGCTTGTCAATGCTAAAGGATCTGCACTGCGATAGTTTATCTGCTGAGTCAGAAGACTGTCGGAGGTTCTCTCCTTATTAGGGATCAGAGTTAGTTGTGCGCTGAGGGCATGTAATGTGCCAGGACCGGGCTGAGTAGTTAGGCTATGTCAGTTAAGGGTTTACCTGTGTGTGCCTCCGGTGACACAGGTGTCGGTCTGCTTGAGCCGGTTATAGTTGTGCGGTATGATTGGCTGTGTCACCGGTGTCTGACACCGGTGACTCACTCAATCCTACATGGCAACAGTGTAACGGTCAGGTACCTGTGAACCCTATAAATAGGGGACCAGGGGAGGTCTTCGACCTCAACCTTGCTCAATCCAGTGAATCATATTCGACCATTGCAAAGCCTCCTACTCTCAGAACAGAAGCCAAACTTTCTAAGTGTTAGTTCACGAGAGTTAGAGTCTTTGAGCAAAAAGCACTGGTTTCTCCAAGAGTTGTTGCTGCTGAATCTGTTACTCTTGGAGTGTCTACTCCTAGACGGGTGTAGGAGTTGCTGGTATCACCCAAACTTGTGTGGGCTGAACCAGTAGTTTGTGAAGGTGATCTGAAGTCTACCTGCTGCAAGGCTAAATGACTTCCACAAGCAAAGGAAGAGGCCTGTTTACTCAGGTACTCGGAGAACAAGCACGATTCAGTACTGGCGATCTCTTCGGAGTAGCCTCTCCAACGGAGACGTACCTCTCTGAAAAGAGTAGGGAATTTCGGTGAAAACACTTTATCTCTCTGAGTACTCATTGTGTTGCTTCTATTTACTTGCTATATCTGCATGCTTGTGTGTTCATAGATATTCATTATTTATCTGTGATAGATTGTTTTTCACCTGTGTTAGCATAGCTGTGCCACAGTTGTTGTATATCATATCTCTTACCTGTGTCAGCTACCTGTTACACAGCTATCTACCTTGCTTACCTGTTCTAGGTTATTAGCTTACCTGTGTTAGACACCTGTGTGACAGCTAAGTGTTAATTTGCATATCATATTTTGCCTGTGTTATTCACCTGTCACACAGCTAGCTTATCCTTGCAATCTGTTAAGTCTTAATTTGATAATCTAAGCTAAAACAAGTGAAAAATAGTTAGCCTCCTATTCACCCCACTCTAGTCGGCACCTTCGGTCCTTTCAAGCTGTTTCTCCCATAATTCCATATTCATACTTCTTCATATATGTAGGGAGTGCTCATACCCATATTGCCTTCAAATATGACCTAACTAGATATTTCAGTATCTGGCAATAGGCAAAATGCTATTGGTGACGTCAGTAGACTTATGTCTTTCCCTTTTTAGTGATACCATCCACTCTTCTCCTATTTCCATATCAGAGATGAGTAGAGTTTTCCAGTGCCTTAACTGAAGGAGTTCTATGGTGCACCATTTCTTTAGTTTAGATAATCTTTCAAAGCATCCCAATTTCTTATTGGGTTTTTCAATTGCAGATAGGCAAAGTTTTCTTCTTCTCTTATCGCTTTTCCCTAGACGTCTCCAGGTACTAGGCAATTTGAGTCTCTGAAGTATTGCTCCCTAGACATCTCTAGGTATATGGCAATAGTTTCAGTGCAATACAGTGCATACATTGCATACCTTTGCTATGTTTCTAATGCTACATAGTTTTCTAATGCCATGTTTGGTAGTATGTGCTCAGTTTTCTAATGCTAACTGAGCATCTATGTTTAGTTTACATGAACTAACACAGTTTCCTCATATAGCTGCTGGCCTTTCATTAGTACCCATATTTCGCACTATTATTTTGAACAACATCATTACACATCGGAGGTGCACATTCTCCCCCTGATGTTGTCAAATATATACCCACGCGAAAAGGATATTTGCATACTAAGTTGCTTGGCCCGAGTTATATATGGAGCAATACAACTTCTTAGTTTGCTCGAACTATGTATGCTATTGTGGAATTTATTGATTCCATTGTTTGCGGGGCTATGTCAATATAATTTTGAAAATTTCACAAGTACCAAATGAGATGACGTTAGATATGAAATGTTACAAGTTGTGTATTCATATTTTGAAAAGATTTTACTCAGGGTAACACATGCTATTCCATATAACAGAGACCTTCTATATGACTGTTATGCCGAAGATAGTACCATAGCTAACAGGCTAAGGGTGTATCTCCCCCTATCAGGCACTTGCTTACCCTCTTATGGCTTTCAAGCCTAGAAAGTGAGCTGACGTGCATTTAGGTTGGTCTACAAATAAACTGCGAACTTTATCTGTTGTAGTTCCCTGTAATCCAAAGTCTTTTCAGGGCATGTCTGTTATATCACTTACAACTCATGGGTACACTCTCTTCATTCACCTTGAGAGTTTGCATTTTGTTTAAATTGTGTATGATTTATGTTCATAGGAGAGAGGAAAAATCATTACACAAGTTGCCGAGAAATCTATGCCTAGAGTGAATCTTTTTTTTCACATTTCTTACTTTTCTTTCTATATTCCTCCCCCTTTGCCCTGTTATTTGCAAAATTCGGTTTGCTTCTGGGGCAAGTATTACTATCGTATTTTGCTTTGTACAGTATACGTTCGGCATGCAAGGCCAAATACTTAGTATTTCTACTTATTAAATCTCTACTAAGAGAAATACTATATATGTATATTTTAGTAAGTCTCTACTTAGGAAATACTTGTATACCAAGGTGGAATATCAAACTTAACAGCCTAGACAATCTTTTCCAAGGATTATCATACTCATGCTAAGCTATAGTGGATGTCAAGAGCATGTAGGCAAGGATTTTGTTTTGGCAAGATTTGCATGCGGGCAACATATTCTATCATTACCTATCATATTTTTCTTATTTAGCAAGAGAAAAGATAGGAAAAGATGTGGCTTTAGATAGAACAATTTATAACTTGTTATTAAAAGCAATGGATAAATTCACAAGTTTGCAGGATATTCATCGTCATAAGGATCTAGTTTGCTTCCATAGAGCTTACAACCATAATTCAAAACTCAAGGCATGGATGCATGCTAGCAATTAAGTGGATGTTCCATCCTTCGTCAGGGCATCATCAATGGTGTCCATGAGGAGAGTTTCCTTCTTCTTCCACAGGTAACTGGGTGGGCTTCATTCTTGCAAGCTTTTCTTCAATTGCCCAGTATACCTGTTGTGTTTCAGGTTCCTTCTCCATTGGGTTCATGCGAAAGATTTGGTAGAGGTCTATGAGGTGTTGGGAGGTCCTACAGTACTTAGACATGTGTCCCCATACACCATATATTCTGCAAGTTTGTTGCTGATTTTCATAGGGGGTGATTTTGTTAAGTTTTCTTTCACTATCACGATGTCTTGCGCTCAACATTTTCCTTGAGAGAATTGGGCATTTGTATCTCCGAGTATAGCTCTTTGGAGAGCTAGATGAAGTTTTAGGTTGCATGACCAATTCCTTCATATCTTCTTCTAGAAGTAGAGAATGCACAAAGTCAAGGAATGTTGTATGCTTTCTAGCACGCAAATTTCTCGCCAATTCAATGTTTTCCACATGCATGGTGAAAATAGTCTTTCCAATCATCTCTTCATTAGTGACTTTATGGCCACATTCCTTCAAGTTTGAGACGAGACCCTTCATGGCGAGATTATAATCAGCAACAGACGCAAAGTCTTGGAAGCGAAGGTTATTCTACTGGTTCAGCAGTATCTCTATGGGCCACACCAATTCAGGGTGATGGAACCGCATTCTAAGGGTATCCCATAGAGCCTTCAGGTCACTCTCCATCATGTACTCATTTTTTAGGTCCTAAGAAATGTAGTTATTTAGGATTGTCAGTGCTATAAAGTTGTCCATCCTAGGGTCTACAACATCACCTTCTGGTGCTAGCAAGTTGAGGACATCAGAGAGGCCTCTGTTTTCTAGCAGTGCTTCCATGGCGGGGGCCCAAATCACATAATTGTCCCCTCGGGTAAAGAGTACCCCAACCTCTTGTGTAGCATACCCAGGCATCCTATATTATCCATGCAATTGTTTCAAAAACTTACTAGGGTAAACATGCATGGATAGTATGCAATTAATGGCATAAAAATCCTTATGACGGTTCTAGTGCTTTTCTATGCATTACTGTAATCTACTGCTATTTTCAATGATTAAAAGCAATACAAACAATCATAATTAATCAAAAACAGTAAATACAATAATCATAAAGCATAGAATAAATAATAACAAAGTCAAACATGCTTCAAATACTAAAATTGATTAAAAATCTAGCTTGCCTGGCCCTTCTATGCCTAATTATAAGTTTTATGTTAATGCTAAAGTCTATAAAGACTTCTGCACAAGATTTTAGTACTAGAAAAATCATGCACCTAATTAAAGAAAACTCGGGGGGGTCTCCGTGTATAATTACATGCCAATATATGAAGTTCATGGAGATAAAAAGTAATATTTAAAATTACAATTAACCCTGAATAGTAAAACACATAAACAAAGGCATGTAATCATTAAGGGCATGTTAAACAATGGAAAAATCAAAATTTGACTAAAAATTGAATTCTCGATATCCTTTTATGCTAGAAACAAGTTTACAGGGACTTCTGCGCAATGTTTTAACACTGGAAAAAATTTTGCGCGTAATTACAAACAAGTTCAAAGGCCTCTGCTCAAAACTCCCACACGCGGGCTGCCCAGGCCGGTCTACTAGGCCGGTCAGACCGGCGGCATGCTCACTCCTTTTTTTTCTTCCACTGCTTCTCCATGGGTTGTTAGGCTGCCTGGCCCATCCGATGGGCCCATCCCAGCCTGCCCTCAGCCCATTACGGGGGTGGAAGTTTCCACCCTAACTACTAGCGCCGGCGTGCAGGCCGACGGGGCAATAGGGCGGCAACCACGGTGCGCAGATGGCCGGCCCGTGCAGGGGCGACCGACGGCGCAGCGGGGCACCTGTGCGGCGACGACGGGGCGCGTATTCATGCGGGGCGACGGAGGCCAGCCCGGCCAGCTTGGGCACGGGGCGGCTCGGGTGGTCAACGCACGCGCGAGGGCTCGCCCTTGCAGGGGTTGCGGCAGTACGTGGGGAGGAGGGCGCCCGTGCAGGGTGCCGATGGCGCGGGGCCGACGGGCACAGCGCGGTGTGGCTGCCATGTGGGGCACAGCGCGCGGTGGTTGCATGGCCAACTCGGCACCGGCGCTGGCGTGGCGCGGCTACCATGCGGGGCGGCGCACGCACAGCTGCTACTGCCCCAGCGTGCTCACCGGCAGCTTCGTGGACATGGCAACGCGGCCGGCGTACTGACATGGTGGCTACGACCGTCGACGTGCGCGCGGTGTTAGGCGGCATGGCAACGGCGACGCAATGTATTCACGCACACGCGTCGTCTCCCCATGGTGATCAACATCTCCCCATTCTGATTGGCTTGGCCAGCGATTTCAATCAGCAACGGATGTTTCTTTGGGAAAAGCGATCGGCATTGACTGTTGACTTTTTGGGGAAATTTACACATGGGTAAGGACTAATCTAAATGCCAAAATAGATTGCAAATATGGAATCAAGATTAAACGTAGAACCCATTTTATATGTGTTCATCGATCTTTACCTCCTCAACCAATGTAAAAGGAGTCTAGATGAAGAAGGCTCGGCGAAAGTGTCGTGTTGATAACGTGTTGTGCAACCTTTGCCAGCGAATCCGGTTCTCGACGAGACGTAGATGAGGTAGACGAACGACGAACACGCATACAAGTACGGTAAAAAAATTGACACAACATGTAGGGGACAAGTTTTTTTTCTCCTATTTCTCTTCTCATTAAGTGTATAATGTAAAAAATGAAAGCCCTTTATTTATAGACTAAACCTCTACTTAGGTGGTCAAAATAAATGTTATGTTAGTGACAAAACCACCTCTTAACTTAATTTCTCAACAACTTAGACTATAAGACCATGTACAATGCAGGGTGCTTATAGCCCGGTGCTTAAAGAGAGAGAGTAGCGTGGCGTCTCAAAAAAATATGTGACTTACAATGCAGAGTGCTTCATATGGGTGCTTAAGTTACTTTAATATTCGTGTAGCACCTACTCTAGCACCTATTGTCTCCAATGCAGCGCTGCATTGTGTGAAGTACTATTTGTGCTTCTTGGAGTACTATTTGCTAGGCTCCGGTTGAAGCACCTGTCACTTGTGTCACTCTAAGCACCAGCCTAGCACCGGGTGCTTAACTTTGCTTCTGTCGCCCTTTCTAAGCACCTGTTTAAGCACCTCTCATAAAAAATCAGATTTTTTCCTGAGGTACCTGTCTATGCATTGTACATTGTACAGGGTCTAAGGTTTCTCAACAAATCTAACCAACCATCTCTGATAGGGCCTAAAAACTGCCACCGGACCGTCGCTCGCTCCACGGTCAACGGATCGCATAGTTAGATCATCAGATCAGACCGTCCAAATTAAACCGTACTGAAATCGCGAGGCGGCAGGTCGACTCGTGAGTCTCTAGTCTCGGGCCAACCCGACCACAAGGCTCGCGACCGCGACACGCTCCTCCTCCTCAGATCTCACCGCCGGCGGCATGCTCCACTCCTCCCGCGGCGGCCGTGGCCGCAGCCGCCTCCTTCTCCTCCTCGCGCTCGCCGCCATCCTCTCCGTCGCGTCCCCGCGCGCGTCCGCTTCAGAGTCCGACCACAAGGTGCGTCCCCCCTCTTGCCCTGGATCTAAAACCTCGGTTGGATCGCTCGAGTTGCCTACCCCCATTCCACGGCGTCAGATCTGGGCGCCCCTGCGCGCGATCTCGCGCTGGTGGCTCCGGCTCCCGCGTCGTGTTGTTTTTAGTTCCTGGTGCAGTTCGGTTGTCTCGAGTTAGTAGCTGATATGACGCGAGAGTTCTTGGTGTTCAACGACAGGGGAGATTGCTAATATGCCGCGCGCTCATAGAATCTTTGGAGGTTTGCTTGAGAAGTGGGAATGCAGGAACTGGACGTGTTAGGACTTAGGGACGAAAGCTTCATCATAGCTTAGCTTATGGTGGTGGGAATTTCTTAAGTAGGTTCTGGGGCTCCCATGTTCCGAATGCGCAGAAGGTGGTGATGCCTGATATTCTGATACTTAGATATATTACTGGTGTTGATCGGAGGAAATTCCGTGCGTTCAGGCACAGTGAGGTTGTAGTGCATGTTCCTAAGATAGGGATAAATATAATAAAGGCTGCAGTGTGGTTCTTAGGATCAGGATAGTATTTGGTTCATAGAGGTGCAAACTTTGGAGAGGTGCTAATAGTTAGTCTTGTCTTGCATACAAATGTCATATAACTTGTTTTGCATGCACATGTGAGTGCACTTCGTGGTTCAAAATAGCAGACGCAGCACAATCCCTTATCAAATTGTTGCTTGCATTTTTTTGGTTCTTCAGTTTCTTTGTGATTGATACCAATTGACCTGATTAGGTCATTGAGAAAACTGCCAATTAATTTTCATTAGGATACGACTTTGGATGCTTAAGTCTCTGTTTTGATCTAATCTTGGAGGTGAAATTTTTTATATTTGGTATTCTACCTGTGATGCATCTGCCAGTGTGCTCTTCAATATGGTAAATAAATGAGACATTCAGTTGTCCGAGCAACTAGGATAATAATTTATTGACATTGATCTTAATCGCTGGTAATGCTGATTTACAGAAAGTGTCTATGATCTTATTTGAACATTACTGAAAGCCAATCATACTACTGAACAGTCGTATATTTGTTTGTCGATCAGGACATTCCATAGCATGCCACCACAAAGATTGGCCTTTCAGAAAATTGTCAAAATTCCACGCCATCTCTCACTGACACACTGACATGTCAGTGAGATTAGGAGTGGAATTTCCTGAAATGTCAATCTTTGAAGTGGCATATCCTGAATTTCCTCAATGATTGGCGATGTAATGTTTGGAGTGTAATAGTTGCCTTTCATCTGTTGAGAGTTTTATGGTCAAACATTTTTATTCTTGGAGACAGTGTAGCATTTGAGTAAAGGTCCATTACTTGCATCTACATTGTACGGGACACACATTCATCTGTATGACTGGATGTAGTTCTAAATTTTAAGTGGTGATCTGGTGTCCTATGCCCAAAAGTACTAGTGGAATCTCTATCAGTGCCATTTGGAACGATTGCGATCACATTAAACTAGAGAGGTAGTCTGGTGTTAGGTTTGTTCATAGGTACCAGATTCATCAGAGATCCTGTTTGTGGTACATAGCTTTTGTGGCAACTGCCAAGTCATGCTACATAACATATATGTAATGCTGTAGCAAATACTTGTTAGCTTGTAGTAATATATACTTCCATGCTAGTTGGTTCTGCCATTCCGGTATGGTGCCCTCTGTGTGGACTCTGTTGGGGTCAGACATACCGTCGGTTGAAGTCGCATGAGAAGGAATAGTGCTTATGTTGTGTGTGCATGTGCAGTCCAAGTCCTTCAGGACTCAATTAAGTTAGGAGTCCTTTTGAGATATAATAGGTTGATTGCTTATTGGTTCAGTGCTGGACCATGTCATTTGAGGTTCATTATTTAGCAAGGAGATTGAATAAAGTTAGTATTTGAGTGGGAATTGTCAGGATGTAACTAGCCTTATAAAAGGGACATGCATCTTAACTTTTAGGCAGTCAAAATAGAAATATTTATCTCCTCTGTTTGCTTTGTACCAACCCCTCAGTTCTCCCATGCCACTCTATGTCTAAGCCATAACCCCCTTAAACTTAAAGCCATGCCATCTGCCCATCTTATTCACGGTAGTTATCCCGATGTCAACCACATCATCTTCTGCTCTATTTTTGTAATACTAGGGCACAAAAATCCTTGTGCCTGCAAAGTTATGACTTATGTGAATAGCATATATGACAACATGGAAAATATATGATCATAGCTCATGCAATTCATTTCTGTCTCTAATTACACCTAGTGGTGATGTTATTGGCTATGCATCATGCAATTGACAAATCGATGTGCTAACTAACACATTTTTTTATGTCCTGAAGATCTGCATTTGTTTGATCAGAATTGCACATGCTTTTGTGTTTACTCCGCTTTACCTTTCTTTCAATCAAACTTAAAATTGAGCATTCTTGCAACTATATTTAGGGGAAAATCTTTCCTCAACTTGGCACCTACGTACTACTAACACTGTACTGAACTACTGATAGTCTGACACAACACCAACCCATCATGGGCATAACACTGTTGTGTCACGCATAATTTAATGCTGTCAGCAATTATATCTTTCCAAACCATGTCTGCTTGTATGTATTTTTGAAAGAAATTTTGTAAATGGACATAGTATATGTTGTGATGTCAAGTTGTAGAAAATTATAGTATAGTTTTAATGGTTATGCTGTCAAATTTGTTCTTCTGGGAAATGTTGTATCATTGCATCTGTGTGTCATGCTGGTTCATGCATCTGTGCTGGAGCAACCTAGCTTTGGATTTCAGTAGTTGAAGAAGCATTAAAAGCATCTAGTTTGCACACGGTCTGAAATGTTGATATATTTAATTCTCTCATTTTTGCTAAAAGACTAATATTTCAAAATCTATCAAATATCCAAACGTTCTTATTAGGGACTGGAATATTATAGTTGACATCAAACTTGATTGCTTATATGAAAAATGAAGAAAATGCTTTTGTATCTTCGCAAATTTTGATGGTATATGTCAGCACTGAGTAATGACAAAGATATCCCAGTGCTTCTTTCTTGACCTATAACATACCTTATCATTAGCCATGATTAATCTCCCAGTCCCTTATAAAGAAGTCACTGCAAATTAGTAATGGTTTGCAATATAATATCTTGAGTGTTGTTCTTCTTGCTAAATTTATTATGCTTAGCATCAGGCCATGGGAGCACTTTGTGAGATCTTCTCACCTGTATTTATGTTTCTTATGTGCAGTACAAAGCTGGAGATTCAGTTAAGCTCTGGGTGAATAAAGTTGGCCCTTACAATAATCCTCAAGAAACATACAACTATCACAGCCTTCCATTTTGTCAGCCATCTGAGATCCCTGCACACAAATGGGGTGGTCTTGGAGAGGTCCTGGGTGGAAATGAGCTGATTGATAGTCAGCTTGACATAAAGTTCTTAAGTATGTTGATGTTGTTTTCATATCATCCTTATCTTTATTTACAATCTACTTGAATATCCATGTCAGGTAGTTTTCTGTCATTTGCTTGTCTTATTAATTGTTTAAATGTTGCCTTTGGTTTAGGAAATGAGGAAAAGGGCTTCATTTGTACACTTGAACTAGATTCTAAAAGGATTGAACAATTTGCTGATGCCATTGAACATTCATATTGGTTCGAATTTTTCATAGGTATGTATATGGATCCGTATTTGATCTATTAATTTGTATTATTATTATGATGATTTTGGACTATTTCTTGTTTCTGACATTTATTGTATCAACTCTTTTTGCATTGCTTGCCGCATTATTCATCTAGATGATCTCCCTCTTTGGGGTATGTTTCTATCAATAAGTATTTTGTTTGCTAATTTTTTTATATCTTTACTTCTTTTTGCTTAACAAGATAGTTGTCATGTGCTTTGACAGGTTTTGTTGGAGAGACCGACAAAAACAGTGAAAACAAGCATTATCTTTACACACACAAGAGCATTCTTATTAAATACAATGATAACAGGGTATGTATTTAGCATTGATTTAGAACATTAACAAATTAATTTGGAGAAGATTACATAAGTTGATCTGATTTGCTTTTTGTAGATAATCCATGTTAACCTTACCCAAGAGTCTCCCAAGCTCCTTGAAGCTGGTAAGAAGTTGGACATGACATATTCAGTGAAGTGGGTACCAACAGATGTCTCATTTGCACGCCGTTTTGAAGTTTATTTGGACTATCCTTTCTTTGAACACCAGGTAAATGGTAATGCTTATTTCTTCCAACGAGAACTGAATATGTATAGCACACAGCTCTCTGTCTGCTTATGTTCTGAGAATAATCTTTTAATTCCAACAAGAGGGAGCTGTATCTTCCATTTGAACTAACCAGTAGAAGTTTCTAAATTCTGTTCAAATTCTCATGTTCAGATTCATTGGTTCTCCATTTTCAATTCTTTCATGATGGTTATTTTCCTCACTGGTTTGGTTTCAATGATATTGATGCGAACACTGAGAAATGATTATGCAAAATATGCTCGTGATGATGATGATCTGGAGTCACTGGTGAGCATCTGAATTCTGCTGCATATTTTGTCTCATTCTATACTTGAATAGCTCAAGCAAATAAGTTCTCTTGATTTCAATCTGCCACTCAATTGCTTCCTGATGTTGCTTTGTTAGGAGAGAGATGTTAATGAGGAATCTGGATGGAAGCTTGTCCATGGTGATGTATTTCGTCCTCCACGAAGCTTGACATTTCTTTCTGCTCTTGTTGGTATCGGCACTCAGCTGGCAGCTCTTATCCTACTTGTGATTGTACTGGCCATTGTTGGCATGTTATACGTTGGGTATGCTCAAAATCATAACCCCCCCCCTCTTTTCTACCTTGTCCTTGCATGCAGAACTTATAGTTTAAAATATCTGTGAAGCTAACCAAACAGTAGCTGCTATTTAAGCACCCTATTAATACACAAAAGATGAAAGAATTGCAGGAGTATTTGAATTATGAGCAGGACCAGCATTCACAATACCAATACCTGTTAGCTTCCAACCACATGTTCACCAGAAACCTTCTAGATCCTGTATTTTTCTTGGAAAATCTTGACTCTGGTAATCGATTGCAAATTTGCAATTATTAAAATCATTCTGAATTGGCCATAACTCACAGTAAATTGTGCCTACATTTTCAAACGTGGTGTTGCTACAGAAAATTCTCTTCTTAAATGTATTATTACCAGTTTCCGAGGAAGTGATTTGAATAAACTATTCACCTATATACGGAAAAGAAATGAACACTGAGTTTTAGAACTATTGCGTGCATAACTAAAAAGTAGTACAGATAAATGTATTGATTAGCAAGCGTCATTGATGGACTGAAGGGCATTCCATTCTCTACCATTGCATGTCTAATTCTCTTTCCTTAGCTCTGGGATTGAAAAATGTCACCGATCTATTCACTATTGCAATAACGCTTGTGCAAGGTAGTCTTTAATGTTGTCTTTTAGCAAGAAACCTGCATGCAGTGTTCTGGACTACTCCAGAGACACATGGGATAAAGTACTCACTGAAGTATTAATGAGCATTGTGGAGCATCCAGTAGTAGGATGACGTGACAATTTCTTGTCCTTGGGTTTGCACTCAACTTTAGACAAGGGATTAAGATTACTTCTGTTTTTTCCTATTATATATAAGGGTAGAAAAGTTAATTTTGTGTCATGTGGGGCTAGCACTATAGCTGCTGCCGCCCACATGCATCTGCAGCAACAATTTAGTATCGTAGATGGCTTGGTCTTTAGTAAAAGATAGAATTAAAGTTAAATTAGGAAGTTGAGATAAATTATGAGATAAGTGTTTGAGTTTGACTCAAGTTAAGAGTTTGAGTGGTACTATTGTTAGGAAAACCTTTGAGTGATACTATTATTAGGAGGACCAATCGTATATAAAGGATACGGCAAGGCAATTGCTTATCCATTCAAGCCAAGGGTTACCAATCTATCCTTCTCTGTCTCTCTCATGCTTGCTGTCCCTACCATATGCGCCTCCCTTTCCTTTGCGCACCGCTGCTTGCTCTGCCGCACCGACGCCTAAACCTCCTATTGATCACAATTACTCGTTACCTTTTTGGTTTGGGACGTGACATTTTTGGATAAATAACTACTCCCTCTGAGTCACAGTATAAGTCCTAACCTTCCCAACTCTTCTCAAGATATAAGTCTTTCTACACTTCCGATGGATCTCCTTTTTTTCCTATTTAGCCCTTAATTAATTTCATCAAGAATTGAACCTTTCTTAATTCTACAAACACCTGAGTAGTTTAGCAATTAATTTTGCATGGTTCAAGATCTAGAGAATGTGTGAGAATATTTAATGCATTTGGGAGGAAAAAGAGAAAGATGTGGAATTGATTGAAGGGCAGCAATATCATTTCACCAACACCCTTAATTCTTGTGTCCAACTCTAAAAAGACTTATATTGCGACTTCTAGATGCACTAAAGGAGTTCATGAAAAAAATCCTGCTTTCCATTATCCAAAACTTATCTTGTGTTCAGTTTTACTCGTTTGGAGTGTCATTATTCTGTCCTGTTGAAATGCACAAACCCATCAGCTTGGAGGTATGGTATGGAGAATTGAATAAATCTTAAAATTTGAGAACACTTTTATTGTGTTTCATAACAACATTTTTTTAGCATGGAGTGTGGTTCTTTCTTAGATGTTTAAGAGCGTGCAATTGTTTTTCTCTAACTTACATATTGTGCAATGTTTGTCAGGCGAGGGGCTATCATCACAACTTTTATTGTGTGTTATGCTCTTACATCTTTTATTTCTGGATATGTTAGTGCTGGCCTTTACTCGAGGAATGGCGGTATGGTTTTGCATTTCTTTTTGGCAAGTTGCACGATTTTATTTTATTCTTAGACTATTAGTATATGTCTGTGCAGTTTAGTTTTCTTCTCAATGTTTGTTTCTTTCTAGTTTCATAGAGTTTGTACTAACTATTAGGGAGTTGTAGTGTATTAGGAGTACATCTCATATTAGGAATATCTCTCATGTACCTGTATTATATATGGTGGCCCTTGGCCTAAGAGCAACAGACAAGTTGCCTTCATAACATGGTATCCAAAGCAGGTTTTTAGGGTTTCGATCGATTTCTTTTGTCGATTTGATGTCGTCTCGATCAATCTATTGTTGTCAATCTCTCAACCTGACCGATTCTCACCTGGCAACGCACGCTGCTCTTTCCATTGCCCAGTTGCCGCTGCTGATCTTCCTCTTCCGCTGTTGTTTGCTGCCGCTACTCCTCCTGCAGTCCTCGCCACTGCTGCTCTTCCTCTCTCGCTGCTATTGCTGCTGCTCTCCTCCTCCAGTCACCGCCATCGCTCATCCTCACCGCCGTGCTCGGGTGCCGCTAGGACCGTCGCCTGCAGCGCCTCTCTGCCAGCCTGATATGCTGCCTCGGTCTGCTGTAGCCTTCTGTCGAACCGCCGCCAAGCTAGTTGGACCAGCGCCGAGCTTAGGTTAGGTTGGTAAAAAGAATGGATACAATGTCGATGTCTTCTGGTTCTTTGTCAGGCACCGTCTCTGTTCCTCGCTGCCTAGTGATCTTCGATGCTCTCAACTATCGAGACTGGGTCATGCACATGCGCCTTCACATGTGGGATCAACGCCTTTGGGATTTTCTTGTGGGCGAGTTACCCTGTCCGGCTTGCCCTGTTGCTCCTGTTGCGTTTGTTCCACTTGTGCTCATGCCTTCCACTGCTGAGATGGTGGACAAGCAGAAGCAGGCTGCCGCCGAGGCTCTGAAGCAGACGATTTCTGATTATGAAGATGCTATGGAGTCCTATAAACCCAGATTTCTACCTACCAGTCATGAATTGATGAAGATGCTCGTTCCTTTGCTATTATTGTTGCTAGCATGGAGGTGCACCTTACAGGCATGTGATTGCTCTCTTTCGCACAATTGATGTGGGCACGTCTTCGTGATCGCTATGAGCCAGCTAATGACTCTTTGTAACTTGCTATTGTGCGAAAGGAGCAATCGTTGCAGCAAGGTGATTCTACTGTGGATGAATTCTTCGTGGAGCTATCCTCGGTATGGCGTCAGCTTGACTCTCTTGGACCGAAGGTTTGCCGCACCTGCTAGTGTTGTCAGCGTTAGCACTCTCACAAAGCTTTGTCGCGTCTACGACTTCCTGACACGTCTTCGAGCTAAGTTTGAGCAGCTTCATGCCCAGTTGCTTGCCCGCCATCCTCGTGTGACTCTGTTGGAGGCTCTTGCTGCAGTTCGTACTGAGGAGACTCACCTTTGTGGTGCAGGTCTACTATCACTTCCTTCAGTTTCGGGTGTTCACTTGTCAGCTTCAACACCTACTGCCCCTCCACCTACGGCGCCTTCCTCAGTGGTGCCTACTTCTGGAAGTGGCATGGGTGTTGGTCTTTATTGCACCTACTGCGGCAAGGAGGGACATGTGGGGTCGTACTGTTTCCGGAAGAAGGATATTGCTCGTCAACGCTCTTCTAAGGGCACTACAGGCTCAGGTGCTGCAGGCTCAAGTGCTTCTCCTTAGAGGACCTCTACTGTTTCTAACTCTACCACTCAGATGATGCTTTTCTTAGATTGTACAGGTTGTAAGCTTGGCAAGCAGCTCAACCTCCCTTATCCTTCTAGTGACTCAATGTCACAACGTTCTTTTTATCTTGTTCATTCTGAGTATGGGGCCCAACTCCCTTTATTTCGAAAGGGGGTCATCGATATTATATGTTTCTATAAATGACTTTTCGCCACTCATGGATTTATTTTATGTCATCTCATAGTGGGTTTTATCCATCTATAAGAATCTTGCCACCATGATTTGTACTCAGTTTGACACTCGTACTCGTGTTTTTGTGCTAATTTTGTGGGGGCAGTATTCATCCGAACCACTTCGTCGCTTTCTTTTTGAGCAAGGCACTATTTCTCAACTTTTTGTCCTAGTCTCATGCTCAGAATGGTGTGGCTAAGCGTAAGCATCGTCATCTTCTTGAGACTGCTATGCTCTTATGCTTGCTTCTACTATTCCACCTCATTTTTTGGGCTGCGGTTGTTTCTACTGCTACTTATTTGATTAACATCTAGCTTTCTTCTGCTCTTCAGAGTGGGATCCCCACGAGCATCTTTGTGGCAAGACGCCCGATTTTCTCATCGTCACCTCTTTGGTTGTGTGTGCTATGTGCTTCCTGCACCTTGTGAGGGCACTAAGCTGACCACTCAGTCTATTAAGTGTGTTTTCTAGGCTGTAGTGTCGAGCATAAGAGATATCGTTGTTGGGATCTTGTTGGCCGACAAATGAGGGTTTCCCAAGATGTTACTTTTGACGAGTCTCGTCCTTCTATCGTCGTCTCTCTTCTAGCTCTTCTCTAGCTTCTCTTGTCGAGCCACTTTCTTTCCTGACTTCCCCTGATACTCTCATCACCTCTATGCTACTGCCTTCGTGGATGCCTTCTCCTATGGCGCCTTCTTTCCGTGCATCTTCTCTAAGGATGCCTCTACCGTCTTCACCACTGGTGCCATCTCCCGTGGCGCCTTCTCTGCCAGTGCCTCCTAAGGCTCCTTATCCTCTCTTCTACACTCGCCGTTCATGAGTTGAGGATTCTTCGGCTTAGCCATCTTCACTTGATGAGCCATCTTCTCCTTGTGCGCCATCTTCTTTGGATGCATTGTCTTTTTCTGGTGAGCCATCTTCTTCTCCTAATGTGCCACCTTCTCGCTATGCCCTTCACGTTTGCCTGCTTCCGCCTATTGAGCATTTTGGTTTTGCTGGTGCTGCCCTTGCCAAGCTGACTTCTTATCATAATGATGTTGTTCATTAGGAATGGTAGCATGCCATGGCTGAGGAGCTTGTTGCCCTTAAGCACACCAGTATGCGGGATCTTGTCCCTCTTCTTCTACATGTTCATCCCACCACTTGTAAGTGGGTTTACAAAGTTAAGACCCGCTCAGATGGTTCTCTTGGACGCTACAAGGCTCGTCATGAGGCACATGGTTTTCAATAGGAGCATTGTCATGATTATGATGAGACTTTTTCCCCTATGGTTCATATAACCATTGTTAGCACTCTTCTTGTTGTAGCCTCTGTTCGTGCATGTTCATCTCTCTGTTTGATGTCAAGAATGCATTTCTTAATGGTGAGCTACATGAGGTGTACATGCAGCCACACCAGGGTATTCTGTTCGTAAGGGCAAGGTTTGCTGTCTTCGTCGCTCTCTTTACTAGCTTAAGCAAGTCCCTCATGCCTGATTCAAGCGTTTTTCTTCAGCGGTCTTCACAGCGGGTTTTTCTACCAATGCTCATGTCCCCGCACTCTTTGTCCACATTTTGCTTCGTGGTTGGACTCTGACTCTTCTTCTTTATGTTGATGATATGATTATCACTAAGGATGATTCTCGCTATATTGTCATTATGAAGGCACGCCTCAGTGAGCAATTTTTTATGTCTGATGGTTTTTCTATCCCAAGAGAAGTATATACAGGATCTTGATTGTGCTTCTCTCACTGGTCGGTACATTGCTGAGACTCCCATGGAGCTCAATGTTCACCTTTTGCCCAATGATGGTGAGCCTCTTGAAAATCTTACTCGCTACCATCATCTTGTTTGGAGCCTTGTTTATCTTGGTGTCACTCGTCCTGACATTTCATACGCAGTGCATATTCTGAGTTAGTTAGTCTCTACTCCCACGCAACTCTACTATAGTCACCTTCTTCGTGTCCTGCGGTATTTCCGTGGGACTATCACTCGCCATCTTTCCTGCGCTCCAGCTCTTTTCGGCTCCAATCATATTGTGATGCGACCTGGGCTAGTGATCATCTTTCTACCTACTTTGTTTTTCTCAGTGGTTCTCTCGTTGCTTGGAAGACAGAAGCAGAAAGCAATTTCTCATTCGAGCGCAGAGGCCGAGTTCCAAGCTATGGCTCTTTTCACAGCAAAGGTTCCTGGCTATGGCGGTTACTTGAGGATTTTGGTGTTTTCATTTCTACACCGACTCCTCTATTGTCTGACAGTACAAATGCTATTAGTATTGCTCGAGATCCGTGAAGCATAAGCTTACCAGGCACATTTGTGTTGATGCTTCTTATATGCGGTCACAGTTACAGGATCAGGTTATTACTCTTCAGAGCTTTGGTTGACAGATTTCTTCACAAAGTCACAGACTCGAGCACAGCACAACTTTTATCTCTCTGACTCGGTGTTATTGATCCACCATGAGTTTGAGGGGGGTGTTAGGGAGTTGTATTGTATTAGGAGTACATCTCATATTAGGAATATCTCTCATGTACGTGTATTATATATGTTGGCCCTTGGCCTAAGAGCAATAGACAAGTTGTCTTTGTAACACCAATGATTTTTCTCACTTCATGATTTATGGTTTATTGAATGTATTACTTGATTCCATGGCAGGTAAAAACTGGATAAAGGCTATGATCCTTACGGCATCCCTCTTTCCATTCTTGTGCTTTGCAATTGGCTTTGCATTGAATACAATTGCTATCTTCTATGGATCATTAGCAGCAATACCATTTGGTACAATGGTTGTGATGTTTGTCCTTTGGGCATTCATCTCTTTTCCCCTGGTGCTTTTGGGAACGGTGGCTGGTAGGAACTGGAGTGGTGCTCCTAACAATCCCTGCCGAGTAAAGACTATTCCACGGCCTATCCCTGAGAGGAAGTGGTACCTTACACCCTCTGTTATCTCATTGATGGGTGGGCTTCTTCCCTTTGGCAGCATCTTCATTGAGATGTACTTTGTGTTCACATCATTCTGGAACTACAAGGTAAACAAGGGAATCATTGTCCAACATTTTTGTACTAAATACTGTTTTTATAGATCATCATTATGTATATATATCCACTTAGCATAGTTTGCATAATTGCTTTTTTTATTGACCTGTTGGTGGATTTGTAATATGGTCCTTGCTTCATGTTAAATTTGTCCATGCGCTTCTCTGAAGCACCGTGTTGCAATTTTCATTATATGAGGATGTGCTTATGCAATTTTTGGGGTTCTTGGCAGGTGTATTATGTCTACGGCTTCATGTTGCTGGTCTTTGTCATCCTTCTAATAGTTACTATCTGTGGCACAATTGTGGGTACTTATTTCTTGCTGAACGCTGAGAACTATCATTGGCAATGGACTTCGTTTTTCTCTGCTGCATCAACAGCGCTGTATGTATACCTATACTCTATTTACTACTATCATGTGAAGACAAAGATGTCAGGCTTTTTCCAGACAAGCTTCTACTTTGGCTACACATTGATGTTCTGTCTTGGTCTAGGCATACTTTGTGGTAAGCCCTCGTTTCTACTAATTATTGTGGCACTGCAATATTTAAGGCCATTTTGATGTTTTAACATCTCTTTTGGTGATTCAGGTGCTATTGGCTATCTAGGGTCAACTCTTTTTGTGAGGAGAATCTACAGAAATATCAAATGCGATTGAGTTCCCACTATATCCAGTGGAGACAGTGGTAGCAGATCATATATATGCGTTCTTGCTGTGTAAGCGAAGCCTCCGAAATGGACTAATGGTAGATCCTGATTAGGGTTCCTGAACTACTCAGGAGGCCGTGCTCCATTTGCTTACTCCATCATAATATTTTTGGCCTACTAGTTTCTTCCCTGGAGCTGCCCTCATAATGTATACCTGTGGTAGTTGAGGAATTAGTTCAAGTGCCTGGTGCATTTAGGTTCTTATTTTGTGTTTCTTACTTTTTCTCTTCTTTTTTTTATCAGAAGTAGGATGTAATCAGTGAGTATCCTGCGGCACTACTCGGAATTTTCCCACATATGAATTGTTGCATCCAATTCAAGGATGACAGTTTTAACAGATTATCATGTACCACAAGCACGCTCTGTGATTATATATCTCAATATTTATAGTATTCAGTGAGAGAGCTATAACATGGGACTATCTGCACTATTACCTAGGGATTTTAGCTGAAATAGTTTGACAATGCAGTGATCTTATTTGTGTGATATTTTTTCTTGACAAGATGTACGTGACATTTTACTTCATATATTATGCGCAGAAGACAAATTACTGTTCATCATAACAGAACAAAATTTATCGCTTATAAGAATTGTTCAATGCTACACATACAAAACTTTTACTTACATGATGATGTGGATAGCAATAATGTGTATGCACGGTGGGTGGAAGGCATGATTTAAGTGAATATTACTTTCTTCTCATTACTCACTTCACGTTAGGTAGAATTTTGTAAAACTTCAACAGCTCTTTGTAGTCTTTTAAGCAACATCACTTGAAAAAATGACTTAGATTGCGGTGTGCTTATTTCTACTAAGGAAATAAATACAGACAAATTATCTTTACTCTTATAAAGATTTAAGTTGATGGTTGTCTATCACCTCAAATTGCAAAGAAATTACTATAATAGTTACTCATTCTATATGGTAAGTATATATCATGATTTTGTATTATGGTTAATTCAATTGATACACATTTTGAGATAATTGTTATTTAGTACAAAATTAGGGAATACAATGACACAAGCGTTTAAACAACTCACACAATATTGTTTTCTTATTCCGTAACAACGTACGTGCATTTAGCCAATATTATTAAATATTTAAATGGTTGTTCTCTCCCCCTTTATCTCATATTCTGGAACGCAAAGATGCATCGATCTGAAAAGGTCCGTAGCCAAATGCACAAATTATCTAAAGACAGGTCAGCTCAACGGGATTATCGTTATACACTGAAATGCAAAACCGAGCAATATACTCAATTTGTCAAAAAAAAAGCAATGTACTCAAGAAAGTAAGGGAAGAGTATTCACATGTGCTCCCAACATAATATACAGTTTGCAAAACAAGATGGTTGGTTAAGAGAGAAGTATGTGTTGGAGAGCACCGAAGAGAGCGACGTTCTGGCTTCCAGGAGCTCGTTTTTCCGGATTAAAAAATATCCGAATGTCAAAACATTCCCAAAAACATGACACACGTAAGTATTCGAATGCTCCGTACATTTTCATGAAAAATGAGTATTCTCACATACAGCAAAAACAACAAGTTTGGTGGCATAATACTACTCGTTTTTCATGAAAATTTACAAGTGTATAAAGTACTCAAATATATATAAATATCATCTTTTTGGATTTTTTGACTTTTGGGAATTTGATTTTTCACTCGGAGCTCGTAGATGCACCTTTCAATTTGCAGGAGAGCGCCGCCATACGGTATGTATGAGCTATTACTATTATCTAAATAAGAATGTATGATGATGGTAGGCCGGTCACCACTCTTCGTTACAAAATCGCGGCGCCAACAGGTGGGCTCTTCAAAACTCATGATTTCCTTCCATCTCGCGTCCCTCCCTTTCTCTTTTTTTCGCACCAACAAACCACCTATAATAAATTTTATCTATGATGCTCCCGATCCCTCAACATCACAAACTAACACTATAAGATTACATATCTATCTCTAAGTAGATCTACTAGACATGGATTTGGTACTGATTCTCTAACAAATATTTATCCATTATCTATATCATATAAACAACTAAGAGTTCAAGGTTTCCCTAGTGTGAAGCTAGAGGCAAAGCATGTCACAACATCTTCACCGCTGTTGTCAAATATGGGAGAAAAAATCTTGCCATTGCACCACATCTATCTTCATTATTCATATTAAGGTGTGACGTCACTCGTTGTCGGATGTGACGAGAACTGTGATAGAGATTCATCAAAGCTGAAGAAAATGTGGCAAGAAAGATAGCTAGATGGGTGCATAATGGCCATCTGAGAGAGGAAACGGGAGGAAGACCTTATGAGGATAGAGAAAAAGATAACAGTGTGTGTGCACAATGGATGGAAGAGAGAGCAAACGGGAGAAAGACACCAACATTTGCCACAGTTAAAATACACGTGCACATCGCGTTCAATGCACTCGTTCGTAAAATAGAACAACCTTTAATCAATGCATCTACACGTCTCTTATTATTTTTACAGCAAGACTTTCTAACTAGTGTACGGTACACATGGATAATTCGTTTTAACTAGGTTGCCAGGCTGATTGGATCGAACTGAAACCGCACAAAATTTGGCAAAAAGAGAACGAAACGTGCGCTGGAGCCAGGGAGCGCCCGAGAGGCCGGCGGGGTGGCGGGAACACAAATACCACCCCGCCAACCGCACCACCACCAACATCGAGCCACCGGCGGCATCTCCCCCGTCCGATTGGACCAACCACCTCTCCAGTCGGACGCCGGAGATGCAGGCGGTGACGGTTGCGACGGCGGTGGTGACGACGTGGGCGCCGACCAATTCGCCGTCCACCTCCTTCAGGGTCGGGGTCGCGTCGTGCTCACGTGGGAGGAGAACCCCCGTTGCCGCATCGGCCGCCGTTTCCACTCGCCGGCGGCCGCAAGGTGAGGCTTCCATCCGTGTTGCAGGCTTGCAGCTGTACGGTACCTTCCTTCTTTAATCCATGGGGAAATTTTTTTTGCTGTCGTGAGGATTGCAGCTTTTCTTCTTCCTTTCCCTCTAGTTTCTTATTTTCTTATACATGTTCTTAGAACATTACTAAAGATACTTTTACGAAAAAATAGGAATTACGTGAGACATTGCGATTGTATGTATCTAGCACAATTTGATGCTTGGGAACTTATTGAGCAGGTGTTAATGCCTAATGCATACTGAAATATGGAATTATGAACAGAACAATTCAGTATGCTGCACTTTTTTAGAGGTGAATTTCGAAGTTCTATCTATCATGTTTCTGTTGCCGCAGTTGTTCGACCCATTGCCGACCTCAATCCGGTGGCCGAGTTGCCGTTAACCGCTGAAAACGTCGAGCTTGTTCTGGATAAAGTGCGTCCGTACCTTATGGCAGACGGAGGCGACGTTGCCTTGCATGCGATCGACGGGAGTGTGGTTAGGTTGAAGCTACAAGGAGCATGCGGGTCGTGCCCGAGCTCGGTGATGACGTTGAAGATGGGCATTCAGCGGCGCTTGATGGATAAAATACCAGAGATTGTTGCAGTTGAAGCTGTCACGGACAAGGAGGCTGGGCTTAAACTGAATGAAGAGAATGTTGAAAAGGTAAATTGTTGCTTGATATGGTAGCATGCTGAATAATCGAATTTGAACCGAATTGGGAATTTGGGATGGTTACAGAAATCGCTTAGTAAATCCAAACGTTCGTATTGCTATGTGGTTGATAGTTTATGGATTGCTACATGCTAACAAACAATCCACGGGGTATACCAATAAGATGAAAGTACCTTTGGTATCTAAGATTCGTCGTACAGTTCTAGTATATGATGTGTTAATTTGTCAGCATTAGCCTTTCTCGTATATGCAGAAACAAAAAGTTGCTCCAAAAAGTTCTTACAGCATCAGTTTGCTCTAGTTAGGAATAGTTTAGGAAAAACATTTGTTAAATCAATCTTCTGGTATTGGAACAGTACTAGTGTTGCAGTTCTTTCTTTTTGATGCAACTGTATTTTCTGTGTTATCTTCAAATAAAAATGCATATTAAATATCAAGTATTGCACATACCATTCAGCTGGTTTGGGGACTCCATACCTGGATCAACAACCTTCCCGCCATTGACAGTATTCCCGGCCCAGCTTCTGTTGATGAGAGGATATGCCATTCGTCAGTTCGACTTTGCAGAAAATTGATGACTGTTCCATGTTGTTGGTTGTCATTCATGCTTGCTTAGAATGACATTCCAATACAGAATGCTGATTGTCAGAATTGATAAAAATATCTTCAACTTCTTTATGATTGATTACGTGAAACCTTCAAATTATACCATAGTGCCAGTAATTGTTCAACATTATACAATGTCTCCTTGTGGCATATCTTTCTGCACTCATTTCACCTTCATATGATTTAGCTGATTTTGTGTCGCTTTTTCCATAATATGGGCTAAAAAATCGGTAACTGAGCAATTAAATGTATTTGACTACTCCTTTCGTCACCCAATGTCAGGTACTCGATGAGATCAGGCCATACCTTGGTGGCGCGGGAGGCGTTAAGCTCAAATTTGTTGCGATCAACAGATCCTACGCGAAAGTCCGAATCACGGGCTCTGCAGCAGGCGTGGTGTCCATTCGAGTAGCAGTAGCTCAGAAGCTCAGAGAGAAGATCCCATCCATTGCGGCTGTCCAGCTATTGTCGTAAACTGAACTGCAAAACAATGCTGTGAATGTCTTAAAATGCTGTGAATGTGCCAACTGATCGGATCACCCCTGTAGCTGGTAGCCTCATGGAGAATTTCTCATCTCTAGTCAGATGTCCGCGACTATTGATGCGAAATGTTGTACGGGTGTTCATCCTAGATATGTAACAAGGTTTCCTTTTTCGGTCTGTTTCTCTTGGAAAGGAAATGGAAAAGGTGAATTTTGGTCGAAATCTAGTTGTTCCTTATCGATTGTTGCGCGATTTTTCAAAAGGAAGCAAAGCAGAGAACAGGAAGGCGTGTGTGTACTGATCTGAAGAAGATATGTTTTAGGGCGTTGAAAAAGTCGAAATCATCCGAACCTGAACAGATGCACAAGAAATCAAGGTGAAGCTTTCTGCCATGGTAGCCGTCTGTCCTGGTCACAGCACGATCAACTCTAGACATGATCAGTTCAATCAACCAGAGATTCAGCGCCGCGATCCAATCACAAGATTCATGGAGTTGGAGCAATCACAAAGAAAACACAACATAGCAGATCTGTCTGATCTCTAACACACTGCCATGCCATGAACACCAATTATCAGGACATGAGCAACTGCACAGAGGAACAGTGAAACACTGATAGAGAGTATCGCAACGCCATGCCAAAATTGCCAAGAAACAGCAGCAGAGCTAGTTCTCATCTCATGTTTTGATTATTACAAGGATGGAATTACATCAGAGAAACGATCAAACGAGAAAAGGAGCTGGCAGGCGCAACCTGGTGCAAAGATCTCAGGATCTCGATCTCGCTCCCAGTCGGCATTGCATCTCATCCGAATGAGACACAGGCGGGCCCGAGAACGGAGACCGCGGATCTAGGCGGCGGAGGCGGAGGAGGCGACGGAGGGGAGGAGGTGGGAGACGAGGAGGTAGGAGAGGAACCCGGCGAAGGCGAGCAGGAAGGCGTAGTCCACCGCCACGAACAGCGCTGTGGATCCATGGCCCCTCTTTCGGTTCTTCTTCTGCTCCTCCACCGCCGCCGCAGCAGCGCCCGCTCCGATGCCGCCGCGGTTCTTGGCCGACTCCATCGCGCGCGCAGAAAAATCTCTCTAACCCCCACGCGCGGCGTTCCCTTTCCGACTCCGGCGAAGCGATGCGAGGGATGGTTTCTCGGTGCGGCGGTGACGGGTGGCAAGGACTGCGGCGCAGTTTTGTTCTTATTTAGGCTTGTGACAATATAAAATAAATTAATGCAGGGGTTCAACCGGACCAAATCGGTTCCTGCGGTCTAATGGTTAGTTGTTTGACTTTTTAATTAGACGATTGTGGGTTCGAATCCCACAGGCTTGCCATCTGTTCTGATTTTTGTTCATATCACAAGTTTTCACTGAATGGAAAATATTTTCATTACACTACATAAGAACATTATATTATAATGATCTAAATTTTGCAAGTCACACGCGCATACACTCTCCTAGGAAAAAAAGTTCAAACTAGCACGCAATTTCCTCTCAAGTATAATTTTGCAAAATGCCCTTCATGCAAAATTTAATTAATCCATCACGCAGCATATTAGTGTGATACTTTCCATCGTCTCCTACAATTTCATGTAAAGATATCGAAGGTGGAGGAGTGGATATACGATCCTGTCGTGGCTATAGTCCTTGGCTTAAGTTTGAACGCTTTTTCCTATTGATCATATAGTACACTATTATGTTGCACCATCTCATAGATTTTTTTAAAGATACATTTCACTTTAATTTTTCTTCTTACACTATTATGTTGGTTTTTTTTCTTAAACTATTTTTGGACTCACTTAATTCCTTAAGTTGTTGCTTCCGGAGCACTTTACTCTCCTCTTTAAGCAGTTTTGATGATATGAATGGTGGTTTTATTCGTGTGGCACATCTATATCACCCTCATTTTAACACGTGAGCTACTCATCATCTTATTCTTCCTCTTCCACCTTTCCTACTCTCCCTTTCTCTCTCTCCTCCCTCTTGCCTTGCAGGTCATGGAGCCCTTCCAGCTATCCTCAAGCCCTCCCTCTAGGCTGGATAGGCTGAGGGATGAGGTATCCACCACCGCGAGGCGAGGAGGAAGAGGGAGGGGGAGAGATACACATAGAGAGATAGGTGTGAAGTAGGGGGAGGAAGAGGGTGATGTGGCAACTCATAAGTGTAAAATATAGGTGACATGGATGTAATGTGGGTAAGTCGTCCATGTCATTAAAACTATTATCCAAAACAGTTCGAGAAAAGTACTCAGGATACATAATTTAGGGGGTTAAGTGAACTTAAAAAGAATCTAAGGAAAAATGAGCCTCTTCAATAGTTTAGTAGAAAAAAATTATTTTATTTTAACCATAAATTATGGCACTTGAGTCACTTTAAACCAAGTGCGAGAAATCGTTTCACCTTGAACCATGTATATTTTATACCAGTACATCGCTCTGAATGCTTAGTGTGACAACATTGACCTGGCCCGTGGGGCAGAAAAATGGGGAGACGTGGCAAGGCGCTCACATGGACCTCTCAGCCACGTACGTCGAAGTCAGTACGTGCATGAAATTGAGAGGAACCAGACACATATTTCTTTGATCATACAACGGTGTCAACCGAATGGAAGTGCGAGTGGCCATGAAGATTGCCGGTTCGTACACAGATGAGACCTATACTCTGCCGTGCCTGTACGCATGGTGTACCTGTACTAATCCAATTCAATCACGCACGGACATGCAGACTAGTACTACAAGCACTCTAGCAGTACGTACCTGAGACTTGTGAAATCAAGGAAGCAATCAAGAGGGCGCCGGTGAAGCCCTAAACCATCGGATCCGTCGCGAGCAAAGACCGATCAATCGATATGATGTGTCACCGTCCCATCCGTCGCCGTGGGCGGCACACAGAGTGTTAAAAATGTCGAATATATACATCGATAGGTTAAATAGTAGAATTGAAATCTAACTAGCGGATAGGGTTAGTAGAGTTTAATTTAGAAACGTTTGTAACACGAACTCCTATAAAAAGGAATGCCGCTGATTGTAACTATAAGCCATTCGGATCTGTTAGAGTCATCCCGTAGAGGGCAGTCAGACCAGCCGGCCCTTGGAGTACAGGATGTCAACAAGGATAGTCTAGGAATAAAGAGGAGGTATGCCCAGCAATGGCCCCCCGGATGTAGGCTTCGGCTGAACCTCGTTAATAAATATCGGTGTCGATTCTCTCTCTTGATTGCATCTAGATCTAATCGCTGCGGGACGGCCGGTGTCCGTCATTAAGATCAACCCATGTCGGGGCTGGTTTTGCAATAAGTGGTATCAGAGCGCAAGGTTTGAGGATCTTGAAGCAATGTGGAGGAACTTGACAGAGACCAAGGAAACTTGTCGACGTGTATAGGCACGATAGGCAAGGACGGCAACACACGTGTCCTGTGTATGAATCTACAAGTGGAGAGGTCGGGGATTTGTCGGACACAGTGAGACCTCCCGAGGGGCGGTCGAACCGGTTGATGGCGGCTAGAGGTGTGCGGAAGTCACATGGGCGGTCAGACCGACCTGGTGGGCGGTCAGACCGGGCGCGTGGTCGAGTTCGACCTGGACTCGAAGTCGGAGTCCAAGTCGAACAGGGAGTCACAGCGCGGCCTAAAAGGGCAAGATCAGCTCGGAGCTCGAGTCGATCGATGATGCCACGACGCGGCATTGGCCGATCTGACCGGCCCTCGCCGGACTAAGGACGGCTAGGGCCTTTGGTGTACAACGACGTACAAGACCGGGTTCAAGACACGGAGATGTCGGATAGGGCCCGGTGGCTTCAATTTGACAAGGATGTAGATCGATCGACAACAATGCTTACACGAGAGAAGAGGAGGTCAAATCGAAGGACGTGGGTGGCTAGGGATAGCCATAAGGGGTCTTATTGAAGGTGGAGGTGGAGTCGAACTCCAGTTCGAATCGGAATCCAGTTTGGAGTTCGAGTTCGAATCGGAGTAGGTGGTGGGCTCCGAGATCTCTTTAAATAGAGGGACAGGGGAGGGCTATGGAGTAAGAGCTCGGAGATTCATAGCCTCTAGCCAGGAAATAGCAAGAGCAAGGTCTTCGACAAGCAATGCGCACGGTTTTCAAAGATAGTGAAGGCGGCAGCTCTCGGGCGGTCAGACCGGTGGTCCACCACGGCGGGCTAGCTGACGAGGATCCGGCAATTAAGGAGAGCGAGGCTTCTTCCGAGGAGAGCAGTCAGACTGGTCAGACCGACGAGGAGTCAGAGGAGGAGGAGATCAGCAGCGAGGCGTCGAATGAAATCGGGTCAGACCGGCCTGGGCATTTATGGCGTTGAGTGCCAGATTCGAGGTGACAAAGGTGCTTAAAGGTGATCAAGAAAGATGCAGAGAAACCTGCCAGGACGTTAAAAGATGATTGGGAAGATCTAAAGGTCAAGGCTGCCAGGATCATACAGCTGAGCCTATTAGATCAAGTCATGTACCATGTGATGGACTTGGATTCGCCTAATAAAATCTGGAAAAAATTAGAGGCTCAATTTATGTACAAATCACTGACCAATAAGCCGTACCTGAAGCAGAAATTGTATGAGCTGAAGATGCAGGAGGGGTCAGAGCTTGCGGAGCACATCAATGATAATCACGGACCTAGCTCGTCTAAAGGTGAAAGTGGATGATGAAGACAAGTCTATTGTTCTTTTGTGTTTTTTACCTCCTTTCTATGAGCATATGGTGACTACACTGACGTACGGCAAGGATACCATCACTGTGGCTGAGATTACTGTAGCACTTTATGGCGTTTGATCAATGCAAGAAGAAGAACACTGCAGTGGAGACTCCTCATGCTAAAGGGTTGCTGGTTAGGTATGACCATAATGGGAAGAAGCAAGACAAGGATGAGGCCAAAGGTTCAAAGGCTAAGTCAAAGAGCAAAAAGGGGTCATAGTGCTAAAATTGTAAGGAGTGGAGGCATATAAAGAGGCATTATCCAATAAAAAAAGCACTAATGGAGACGTTAATGTGGTTGTGGCAGGTGATGAAAGTGAAGATGATAATTATGAGGTTCTTATGCTTTTAGATAATCAGTCAACAACATCGTGGATATTAGATTCAGCAAGTTCCTTTCATGTGACACCAAATAAGGAGTGGTTCAGTATGTATAAGAGGGTGTTTGGTTGGGCTTTTCAACAGCTTTTTACTGGAAAAAGCTGCAGCCCAACCAAAAGGCCAGCTTTTCAGCAGCTTTTGCCAACGGTAGCTGTGGGCTTTGTAGTGCAAATTTAGCTGTTTGGAAAAGCTGCCTTTTGCCAACTTTTTGCAATGTGCTAAAACTTCTGTGCTCATTTTCCAAAATGCTGTAAATGGTTTGGATGAACCAAAAACCATATGTTCACTTTCCTACAGCCACAATAACTTTTCTAAACAGCCAGCCAACAGCAGCTTTATCAACAGCCACAACTCAACTAAACAGGCCCGAAGTCTAGTGATTTTGGAAAGGTTTATCAAGGAGACGACACATGTCATTGTGTTGTCGGTATAGGTGACATCAAGATCAAGACTAGTGATGGTGAGCATTTACTCAAGAGTGTGAGACATGTGTCAAGTGTCAAAAAGAATCTAATTTCACTTGGATGCCTTCATGATGATGGTTATGTCTACAAAGTAGACAAAGACAAGAAGACTATGAGAATCAAGAAGAGCAAAGTGATCGTAATGAAGGGGAAGAGAACTGTGAATAATCTTTACAAGCTGAAAGGGTTTGTTCTTTCAGGTGGAGTCACAGGAGAATAACCAGCAGTGGAGGATCACAGGTCTGAGGCCAAGTCAGACTTGTCGGGTGGCTCAAAGTGAGCTACAAAGAGAAGACTTAATTCCACGGTGCACGGAGGTTCAGGCACGACCACTTCATTGGTGAAGGGCCTAATCACCAAGGTGGAGATTGTTGAAAAGTGTTGAATATGTGTACGAGTAGGTTACGTAGTGGAATTGGAGTCTAATTAGCGGATATGGTTAGTAGAGTTTGAGTTGGAAACGTCTATAACCCGGACTCTTATAAAAAGGGGGTGTCGCTGATTGTAACCATAAGCCAATTCGGATCTATGGGAGTCATCCCATAGAGAGCGGTCAGATCGGCCGGCCCTCGGAGTGTGGAATGTCGATAGGGATAGTCCAGGAAAAAAGGGGAGGTATGCCTAGCAATAGCCCCGGAGATGTAGACTTCAACTGAATCTCGTTAACAAATATCAGTACCGATTCTCTCTCTTTTGATTGCATCTAGATCTAATCGCTGCGGGACAGTCGGTGTCCATCGTTAAGATTAGCCCATGTCGGGACTGGTTTTGCAGCACATAGTTTACGGTCCACGTTAAAAGATTTTTCAAAACAGAAGGTTCAAACCGAAATTTACTTTCTTCTCAAATTACTTCAAACAACCGATCTTCAAAGTGGAACGATGCAAAATCCTGTTAGAAGGATAGAAGGACAGACATACGATGGCGTGTAAAATCCTGTTGTGAAACCTTGCATATCGATCTTAAAAATGGAAGGATGCAAATGCAAACTCTGCCATTATTTGTTGTTTCTTTAGCGTTCTTCGCATATGGTGTAGTCTACACTGTACACAGTATTGTTCTTTTTTTTTAGTGTGTACACAGTATTGTTCTGTGGGGGTGTTTATTATCTTTTTTTTAATGCACGGCGAAAGCTTAGTTCACACTATTAAAAGAAGAAAGCAAATAACAAATTTTTAAGTATACAAAGCACCAGACCCTGGAGCAAAACACCGATGACGAGAGTGCGGATAAAGCTACCCAAAAACACCACCGGTCTAAGCTAAACTAGCCATTGTCATTAATCACCAACATACAGAATGCGAGTTGATTAAAGTCACTATGAGTTTTATATACGATATAAAGAGCTCTACCAAAATCCTGAAACGGGTTACAAATGAATTTACAAAGGTTTGGAAACACAAACGAAAAAGAAAAGATCATCACAGGTTCAATTGGGACTCAAAAGCCTAAAGTGGAGAATGATTCTATAGGACGCGTGCCTTGTGCATTATTATAGGTTGGTCCCTAATCAAACCATGACACAAATTCCGAGGTTATGTTTGGAGCAATTTCGCTACAAATTCTCCTATCTCAAGAGGCAAAAGGGTTGCTGTGGTAAGACAAAAAAGAAAATAGTTTAGTTTGGTATATATATATACTAATAGTGATCGATCAACGCTGATAACAACAACAGTACACATGCGTGTTCACGATTCATGAGGCTCTCATGTCTCGACAGAACGTTCCAGCGTGCAACAATGGACCGCGAGGTGTGCATGGCTGGACGATCTGGACCGTCTGCTTGGGAATGAACGTGTGCGATTGAAATAACGGCAACCTTCGCATTCCAATCTGGCCAACAAAACCCTCGATCGAGAGGAGAGGGGAACGATTTCCAAACCACCCAAAAAACGGAGCGCGCGAAACCAAAAAGGAGTCGCCGCCGGCCACCCATCCCCGCCCCCTGCGCGCGCCACCGTCTCCTCACGCCTCGGCAGCATCGGAGGTGATGGCGCCGCTCGTGCCGTCGTCGCAGCCATGGGTGGAGAAATAGTAAGCCGCGGCGGCGCCCTTCTCTTTCCCCATTTCCTGCGCAGCTCGCGAAGAAACCCTCGTGTTTTGCTCTAATTGCGCTTGTTAATGGCGTCTCCTGCAGCCGGCCGAGGCAGGTGAAGGACGTGGCGCACCAGGAGGAAGTGGTCCGGGTGCTCACCAACACCCTCCAGACCGCCGACGTGCGTGAGATCTGGCCCTAACCCCGCTTCCTCTCCTCTCCGCGGCTTTCTTTTTGGGGGTTCATGGACCCCCCTGGGGGATTTCTTATTTGCGGTTTGGTCCCTCTGCAGCTGCCGCACATGCTGTTCTACGGCCCGCCTGGAACCGGGAAGACCACCACCGCGCTCGCCATCGCCTACCAGCTCTACGGGTACTCTCTCGCTGGCTGGCCATTGTTGCCCTTGGTTGTGTGTTCTTGTGTTTGGTTGAGTTAGTATTAGTAGGAATCGATAGTCCTGGAAGGTGTCATACTTGCCGATTATCTCCGATGGTCTAATAATGGTCAATGTAATGGGAGCATTAGATGGGCATGATACATCGCACAAAGATTGAGTCGATGGATGTGGAGCATTCTGATGTGTGTATGCATATTATCCATTCTAGAGCTGGATACTTGGATGAAGATTTATCTTATTAGAATGGTTACCCAAATGCGTGGGCACACAATTTTGTGTAATGGGTCTGCAAAAAAATATTTTTGTGTACAAAGTTGGACATTTTCAAAAGGATGGATCAAGATGTCAGAACAACAGTTTATTTGGCAATATATGGGCATATTCATTTTGTACAATCTTAATAATTCGTGGGATGTTTTGAAAGTGGAAAATCAGTTAATTTGAGGGCATGGTTGATTAATTGGTATGACAATACTCTCTACCACATAAAATGAGTAGAATGCCTGCTTTGTTATTGGATCAATGATGATATGGTTGTGTCCTAGGTATGGCAATTCTCACTAGCAGATACAGTGTTAATGCTTCATCGTTGGGTTAATGAGTTGAATGATCCATGTTCAATTCTAATTCGTGTTAACAAGTCGGAACTTAAGTAGTTGAAAGGTTAAAAGCTTTATAGATGCTGACTTCTTCTTTTGCTGGGATCTAGCATCTTTCATTGTTTCACAAGCCTTTGGGTAATTAATATTCAATTACTTGGACCTACATTACTTGATTGAATAGAATCCATTGCAATGTATTTAACAGCTCATATCTTTTTATTGCTGCATGGACTTTAACAGTCGTAGCTAGAACAGCAAAATGTTGATGTGACAGAACAAAAAAAAATGCAAAGTATATGTTGAAAGCAGCCACTTGGGCAGAAATTCAGTTAGTACAAATAGTAGCAAAGTTACATTTCTTTTCAACCCACAAAGAGTCTGATCTGAATTCTGATCGAGAATTGCTGTCAACCAATTTAGCTTTGCCTGTTTTTATCAATTTTATGCATATGGTCTTTACTTTCCTAGATTTGTTCAAGAAAGTTTAGTAATCATGACTACCAGATAAGGAAGTAACATTAGAAGACGTTGCATTTCTTACAAACTATATGAGATTACTCTCAGTATGTTTTGGAGACTCACTTTAGTTTTCTGGTTCTCTTCGGATAACTCAGTCCAGAGCTCTACAAGTCAAGAGTTTTGGAACTTAATGCTAGTGATGAGCGGGGAATTAATGTGGTGAGGACGAAGATCAAGGATTTTGCTGCTGTTGCTGTTGGTTCTGCACGGAAAGGGCAAGCTCATCGCAACTAGGAACCTTTTGATTTCCATCTGACAGTTACTTTCTTGACTACTTTTGTCTTTACTATGTCCTTCAGTGGTTATCCCTGCCCACCGTACAAGATTATTATACTAGATGAAGCAGATTCGATGACAGAAGATGCCCAGGTATATTACCATATGCAGCACCTTACTGTTACAGTATTTAGTATAGTATGTATGAGTTGATGATATCGTGGGTCTTTCTGCAGAATGCGTTGAGGCGTACTATGGAAACATATTCCAAAGTGACAAGATTCTTTTTCATATGTAATTATATCAGCAGGTATTTTGTCAATCTGTTCATATAAGTTTTCCCGTGGTATATTATTTATTGAATTTATGAACCCACGATCATTGTGCAATACAGGATAATAGAGCCACTTGCATCAAGATGCGCAAAGTTTAGGTTCAAGCCTCTTTCAGAAGATGTGATGAGCAACCGCATTTTGCATATATGCAATGAAGAAGGGATCACTCTTGATGCTCAGGTAGCCTTACTGTGTTCACTTCAAAATATATATCTACATCAAGCATATTCCCAGCTCAACTGTTGCCACAAATCCTTTAATTAGTTTGTTGACTTATATTCAGTGGCTTCTGTATTTTCCATATTAGGCATTGTCCACACTAAGTGCCATCTCTCAAGGAGATCTTCGTCGTGCTATAACCTATCTTCAGGTCTGATGGTTTCCTCAGTTTGCCTTTTGCATTATGCTATGATTGAATATATTCATTGCATATTACTTTTTGTTGTTGCAGAGTGCAGCTCGCTTATTTGGATCTTCTATTTCTTCCACTGATTTGATTAGTGTTTCAGGGGTACATCATCACTCACTTTCTTCCCTCTTTGCAAATGGCTAACTTACATGTCATATTACAAATTTTGCTACTTCCTGCAACCTATTGTTATAAAAAACCTGCTTGCTGATAATGTTCTTCTCGAACTTAGTAAAGTGGATCTTGGACCAGGATTTAGTAAGGTTCTACCTGTGGAGTGATCAAATTGTTTAGTTGCAATCTCTCATGCCATGATATCTTTTACTGTGAAAAGAGTTGGTCATTTGAACAACTAGTTTAAGAAACTTTTTTTTCTTCTCTTGGGAGGTCAAACTATTTTGTTCATCAAGTTGACCCTTCCTGTATCAGGCTATCCCTGAAGATATTGTGAAGTCATTGCTGGTGGCTTGCAAATCTGGTGAGTTTGATGTGGCAAACAAGGAAGTTAGCAATATTATTGCAGATGGATATCCAGTTTCCCAGCTGCTCTCACAGGTCATATCTATTTGATTTGTATATATGTAGATGCCATAATGTAGTTACCTGTTGCTTCCATCTTATCAGTACCGCTAACTGACGTACTTCATTTAGTTTCTAGATGTGATTGTTAATGCGGATGATATTCCAGATGAGCAGAAGGCAAGAATATGTAAAAAGCTTGGGGAAGCTGATAAGGTTTGTCTCGTTGTTTTTTGTTTACTTCACGCTAGTTCCACTGGATAGACTGAAACCATAGCATAACAAGAACTCCTTGTTTCATCCTTGTTCTCATGAGTTGCGTGTTTCTAAAGAGAAACCTAGAACATCAGGAAAAAGTAGATCAACCATAGGAAAATTCAATGACAGAAGATTAGGATGGAGGATAACTAACCTTCTGTTCTTCTGTATCTGAGAAGGTCCACATGAGTATTTCAGCAATTATTGATCAAAGTTAAAATAGAACTTTTCATTTACAGTTGAATAATTCCACTTTTTTATCTGCTGTGACGTTATAAAACACTTAAGATAATGGTTGCTCTAGAACATTGGTCCTTCCATTCCACTTTCTCATTATTCTTTTATTTTTGGAATTTGCAGTGCTTGGTCGATGGGGCGGACGAGTATTTACAGCTTTTGGATATGGCCAGCGAGACTATTCGTGCTCTTTTTAACATCCCTCAAGGGCTGGTCTTCTAAGAGAAGATAATGTAGATAAATGTGATGCCCATAACCGCCTGTGAGCTCCGGCAAAGATATCTTCTGTCTCCTTCCCAAGTTAAGATGCTGGAGAAGCCTAAACTTGCTCCCACCGTACTGTTGTGGTGTTTCCCAGTTGAACGCGATGAGCTTGCGCTATTTCCTACCAACTGAATTGTGCCTGAATATGTCCACTACGAAAAATACGGTTTCAATTTATCGTCTGTGCATCATACTTGCTCCGTCTTGCTCTTTGTTGATGCCATGAATCCTGATTTCAGTTAGAATATCTGTGCTCGATAGTACAGTCTGTTTTGACGCGTTCTTTTGCGTGAGGCATTATCGTCATTTAATATGATGTGCAACAGTGATACATGCTAAATAGCAGCAGCAATTGTGGCGCGTTATTACCTTGACGGTTTGGATCTTTTGTGTTTGTGGTAACCAGTGAATGCATATTAAAACGGAAAAAGAAATTTGAATAGTAGAATGCATTTCCAACTAAAGAAAATAAAAGAGAAAAAAAGCATACCAAGGCCTGTTTGGAATAAATGAAATGGAAACTACATAAATAGATAAAACATAGGAAAATAATAGGAACATGCATCTTGACGATTGCATGAAAAACACATGATTTGAAAATCAATATATGAGATATATGAAGAGGGGGGTTGCATAAGGAAAATTTTCAACGAGCTCTCATCCCCTTTTTATTTTCCTCCCAAACCGTAGGAAAATAATGAAGCGGTTCACCATTCAAAACACCGCTAACGCCAAGGCTCTGTTTGGAATGTGGATATTTTTTTCCACTTAGAAATTCCTACATTCCTAATAGCCCACAATACAGACAATAGACCCCTTTGTGTTGTAATCAGTCATTTTCCTTTCAATTGTGTTGTAATCAGTCATTTTCCTTTCAATCCAAACAGTCCTAGGAGTCTATTGATGCCCGCAGAGACATCGACACAACCATTCATAGATAATAATAAGTCCCACGCAAGCTAGCTTTGGTTATGAGGGAGGAGACGACAGTGGTCTCACATCTCCAGCCTAGGTGAGTCATGCCATGAAATCACTACATATGCCGTTAGCAGAAAATCAACAAATTACACGTGTATACTTATTAGTGCGTGTAATGTAGCAACAAAAACGCCCGTCAATCGGTCTTATAAATAAATAAGGCAACCAGTTATGTGAGCATACCGCTCCTACCCATAATTATTTCTTTAAACTTCCGTGGTACCAAAAAAAATGGGAGCCAACCGTGTATCACTCAATTGAAACTTTCAGATATTTGGGTCAAATTTTGTGCATTGTTGGATCAAGATCCGACCGCCCCCTTCCTTCACAACTTTTTATACAAACTCAAAATATAATTCTCAACTTCTTCCTCTACTGGTCGTCATCTCTCTCATATGCACTGTTGCTCAAGATTTGACTAACTCTGCAAGGCATTGCTTGCATCTTCCTCTTCAACGAACTCCACATGCCTTCACCTCCCTCGGTGGCCACTGACGGCGTCGTGTGGTAGTTTCGTGCTCTCACTTGTTACTTCTACAACTCGCGTTCGGTATCATTTTTATTGCTTCACCAGTTGTCACGTTACTATCTCTTTTCCACCAACCCTATCTCGTTCTACACTATTGGTATTGTGGTATCCATCATCTTATCCTACCAACGACACTATTGTCACTCCTCTCTCGCTCTGTCGTTGGGAGCGGGAGAGAGACGGATGGAGGGCTCACGTTGAACCAAAACTCGTGCTTAGAGCAGAAAACGCAACGACCTCGCCGACCGTAGCGTGGATCTTAACAAGATCAAAAGGTTAGAAATTCAAACAAATTTCCAAAACCGAAAATAAATTTACTTTCACCCGCGGGCCATGACTAGTTCTCAAGAGGATTTCAGATTTTTCTCTTTTAGGGTGACGAGGAATTCAGATCTCAGAGTGATGCTACCTACGATAATTCAAAAAGAGAGCTTTGTCACAGAGAAGAAGTGAAGAAATTCGAACAGGAGAGCACAAAATCCTCCTCGCTTCTCTCGCACGTGCCTCCCCACTCCCGCCGTGGCCCCCTCCTCACTCGCGGGCACGCAGTCCAAGCTCCCGCCACCGCCTCCGCCGGCGCCGGCGCCGGCGACGATGCCTCGCAAGGCCTCGTCCTCCTCAGGTACGCGTCCCCCGACCCCCTCGCGCCTCACAATTCTCCAAAGCGAGACCCTTCTCCCGCACTGACGCCGCTCCCCAAAACCCTAACTCCCTCTCCCAGATGCGCGGCTCAAGTGGCGGAAACGGAAGCGCTCGCAGAACGCCTCCCCCTCGAAGCAGTCCGCTGCGGCCGACCACTCCGACGATTCCGACTCCGCCGCCGCGAACGACGACGACGACGCGCTCCACGGCTCCGCCAACGGGGTCGAAACCCTAGGAGGCGGCGTCGGCGGCGGTGATGACGACGCCGTGCTCGACCTCCGCGACGCGGAGGTGCTGTCCGCGGCCGAGCCCGTCTCTGGCTTCCCCGCCGCCGCTCGCCGCACTGTCAGCCGGCTCCATCCCTCTGTGCTCGCCATTGTCGCGGCCGATCGCGCCGTGGCTGGTGCCAGCTGCGCCTCGGGTGCCCCCGTCCCCGCGCTCGAGAACATCTCGCACGGGCAGCTCCAGGTGCTCGCAGCCATGCTCCCTGACCACCCGTCTCTGTCCAACGACCCTGACAAGCCATCCTCCTATGTCTGCACCGTGCCTCCACTCATGGAAGGCCAAGGCGTCCCCAAGCAGTTCTATGGCAAATTACTTATCGTGCCCAGACACTCAGGTTTGTTCTTCACGCTGAAGATGCTTACTAGTGAGCTATACTGATAGAACAACATGTTAATTTAAATTGGTGGGGGATGTCCGTTCATTTGCAATTTGTAGATTGGTTCTCTCCAGTGACGGTGCACAGGTTGGAGAGGCAGGTGGTGCCACATTTCTTCTCAGGGAAGTCCCCAGGGCATACACCGGAGAAGTACATAATGTTGAGGAATAAGGTGATTGTGAAGTATTTGGAGCGCCCTGCGAAGAGACTTGCATTTGCTGAGTGCCAGGGGCTTGTCACGAGCACGGCTGAATTGTATGACCTGAGTAGGATAGTTAGGTTCTTGGACACTTGGGGGATCATTAATTACCTTGCGGCTGGGTCTGTGCACCGGGGCCTTAGGCTGGCATCATCATTAATCAGGGAGGAGCAAACAGGAGAGCTGCAGCTGGCGTCTGCGCCATTGAAATCAATTGATGGTTTGGTTTTGTTTGATCGGCCAAAATGCAGTGTCCGAGCAGAGGATATTGCTTCTGTGCCGTCAATTTTGTCTGCTCCAGAGGTGGCAAATGGTGATACTGGTTTTACAGATTTGGATGAAAAGATTTGGGAGCGGTTGTCAGAGAATTTTTGTAGTTATTGCTCACAACCTTTGTCCAGCTTGCACTATGAGTCACAAAAGGAGGTGTGTATAATTATAACTGCTATTGAGATTTTTCATTCTTCATATTTAGGAGACCCTTAAAGCACATCGTTAGAACTGTTGATTATGCAATCCTATTCACATTTATACTTCGTTATTTTCTTTTCTAGAATGATTCCACATTATTGATTATCTTGCATTCACAATCTAGCATTGGCTTACCACATGACTGACCATGTAAGAAGGAACTGATTAAGACAATATGCTATGCTTGTGGGGATGTTCAATTGTTGCTATGACCCAATAGTGACCTATTGTTAAAAGGTCAAATTCAATTCCCAATTTTCACAGAATCCTCTAAAGAATAGAAGAGAATAAAAAAAATGAAAATCCCTACAATCCTTACAAAATCAAACATCAGTTGTGTTTAATTCCTACAGTGACATAGTTATCCTGATGTGCCATTTGGCTGAGGAATTTTCATGGGGTGAGGCTTGGATCTTATGGTCATAGTTTGCTATGAATTTCTAATACATTTTTGTGCATAGTAATTGCATTTCAACTTTTAAGCTCATTTGCAATTTTAAGTACCAGAAGCTCATAAATTGTTGTGATGATTTGGTTAAAAGATGTACTGTTGAGTTACCACTGTCTGCAAATTACCAATGTATTTGCTTTGCAATGTAACAATTATGGACTTAATTTTAGTCCAATATAAATCGCATATTGTTCTCTAAGTATGAATTACCCTAGGGTGAGAATTGAGTAGCTTGCAGTTTCTGCACATAGATGAATTTTTTATTTGTCCTTTTGGTTGTTTGGGATCTGCCATTGAAGTTTTGTCACTACAAAATATGCACCTCCTTTGCTGTCAATCTTTTGCTATTGTCATTAGTTAGTATTTCAGGAAAAAAGGATAAGATTATCTTCAAATGATTAAAAAGGGATGTGTAAATGTGTTAAGAGTAGTGTTGCAGTAATTCAAAGTCTAATGTGCAGTTGCTATTGAAAAATATCACAATATGCTGTTCACTATAACATTTATGCTATAACATGCTGTGGTGCTACTGAAAAGTTGCAAACTTGCAAAGGTTTTAATAGAATGTTGCACTTCATTGGAAAATGCTATGATGCATTAACAAAATTTTGATCAGAGTGCATGACAGGATTATGTTTAAAGATCAATTGGAAGGATAGGTAAAAAGCTTTCTGATTGGGTGGTGGTACATTTATGTGCATTTATTTAGATTTTCTAACAGACAAATTGTCTTAAAATAGTCAGCTACTCCAATGACAGGATCCCATCTGCCAGCTCCTGTGAAATGTTAGCTTTGACTTGAAAATGTTACAATCAACAATTATGTTATTGGCTTGATCTAAATGTATGATTTTTTTTATCGATGTGACTGGTACATATATTTGTAACTTGCATAAAGTACATTTGAAGTGCAACCACATTGGCAAAAAGAAACCAGTTGGGAAAAAACAACACCACAAAAATATGAAAAATGCAAAAGCTTATGAAAAAAATACACCCTGAATCACAAAAAAAATGCAAGTAGCCTGTGGCTTGCATTGTTGTCGCCAAAGGCACACAGGTCAGTGTTTGGGACAGTGGCGTGACACGAGAGTTGGCATAGCCGGAGATGGGCTCAACTGCAGCGCATAAATCAGATATCACCCTGATGATGACACACAAGCCATATCTTGCCTCGGGTGGCAACCGTGGCTGTAGAGCATGTACGGATGAGGGGAAGTTGGTGGCAGCAGGAAGAGCAGGGGGTGGGGGTGGCGACGGAGGGCAGGAGTGAGGTAGGGAGGATGTTGGGCCAGCAGCGGGAGGTGAGATAAAGAGGCGGGAGCTTCTGCTGTAGATGTGAATCTTCGTTGTAGCATGCACACACTACTATCACTGTAAAGCTGGATTTAACACCAGCTAGCTAGCTAGCCTTTTTCATTTGTACTGTGATTATTGACGATTACTGATAGATCGAGATACGCAAAACATGCAAGGAGATTTTAACTTGTAAGGCCATCCGTTTCTATTTGCCCTTTGATGCATGATGCATCTGTGGTTACCGCATTTGATAGTTCTAAGGGATAGACTTTTGCATAGGATGAATGACATGGAAATACTATCGAACAATCATTTCAATAATTGTATATAATTAGTACTAGTAGAATGTATCAATCAATAGATGATTCTGATTTTATTAGGCTGTACTTGCAGACAGCCAATGGTACTTCTTGATGCTTGGCCAATGAGTGTTGAGAGTAGGCGTTAGATGGGCAACCTGGACCTCTGGTCGGTTGAACCCTGGATAGCTAAAATGGCTCAATTGGCATTTCGATGATTTCTTGTGGTGTGTAATCTGGAAAAGAGAGGAAAATGCATTTAAAAGGCCAAAATATCATAAGATAAACTGTGCAATGTTGAAGTTTTGCTTAAAAAGAATTTACATATAATGAAATGACACTCTTTGCAATGTCATATGATTAATTCCCCTCATTAAATGTACCGTCTCTTTAACAGTGATTTCCCGGGTACGTATGTTTAGTTTCAGTTCGCCCTGTTTTAAGAATGATATCTATACTATTGCAGTGCTGTTTTCTTTTCCTGTTCAGGTAGATGGTCAGGGATATCTATATTTCCCTCTCTTTTTGAGAGAAGCTTGTAAATTTGTTAACTAGCTGACTCGTTCTAACTGATTGAGCAGGCAGACATTGCTCTTTGCTCGGATTGCTTCCACGATGCAAGATTTGTTCCTGGGCACTCAAGCTTAGATTTTCAGAGAGTGGATGGGAAGAAAGATGGATTAGACAATGACGGGGACAACTGGACTGATGAGGAAACTTTGCTCTTGCTGGAGGGTGTAGAGAAATACAATGATAACTGGAATGGTATCGCAGAGCATGTCGGAACAAAGTCAAAGGCACAATGTATTCACCATTTTATTCGTCTTCCAGTGGAAGATGGTTTGTTAGAGAGCATTGAAGTACCAGAAGCATCCGTTTCATCTAGAGTGCAAAGCAATGGATTTTTGCATTCCAATTCCAATGGCAGTATTTCAGGTTTCTTCACTGTTTGCTCTATCGACAAACTTCTCACTTGGTTACATTTCAGTTTTGATGTTGTAAAGTGTATCTGTCTCCATTTTGTAACTGTGACAATTATTTTCCTTAGGAGGCTTTCCTCAAAGTAGCCAATCTGGACAACAGCTTCCATTCATTAATTCCGCTAATCCAGTCATGTCACTGGTGAGTGATTGCACACTATCTGTTGCTTGTAAAGTCATTGAACTGCTCAATTCAATTTTAGGTGTTGAAAGGTCTGAATGCTATTGATTAGTTGCAATTATAGTTATATTCCAGCTCTTTTTATATGGACTTTCAGTGATGTACAGACATGTAGACTGCAAATTTTGAATTTGGTTAACTGAAATATTTGTGAATCAAAGCACGTGCCATGTTTAATACAAATCATTTTGTGAATTTTGGAAATTGAGTTGTGACTATTAGTAGTTGCTGACCATGAGCTGGCATTGCTAATCTAGATGTCTATGCTGTAGTACTGTAGAGCTTTACTCAATGCATGAGTAGATAGCTGGTTGCAGTTTATTTGCCCGTTCAAACATCAAAAGTTGTTGAACAATAACAAAATCTGGATAGAAGGCCATAGAACATGTTGTCAGTTTTTGTCAGCATAGATACTGCCATTGATTGAATGAATGCTCGGACTCAAAACCACCTGATTGAGGGCACTGGAGGCACATGGGTGGAAATCCATGTACATCTGATGGGGAATATCGAGTGCATAGCCATATTTTAGTGCTAGCATGATAATTCTGAACAGAAGCTGTTGGATGAAATTTGGAAGCATCATATTTAGATGGACCTGAGGAGCAAATAGGTCCACAATTTTGTTCAGAACCCCCTCACAAATTCAGGAGCACAATACTTTTTCTTGCTAGTTAGCAAATGTGGGTTCCTGTCATTATTATACTTCTGTTCAGGCTGTTGTAGATTTCTATTATGTATTTGGTCTTACTGTTCAGAAATCTTTTGCAGGTTGCATTTTTGGCCTCTGCAGTAGGACCAAGAGTAGCAGCATCCTGTGCAAATGCAGCGTTATCTGTTTTGACGAGAGATGATTCCAGGTGAGCCACCTATATGGCATACTAGTATTGTCACCCTTGCTTTCCTGCGATTTTTTGAATGATGATTACTTTTACTACCAACACTAATTAGGATTATGCATCAGGAGTCAATTTTAGAGTAAAGAAAGATGCTGCATAAGGGATGTTTAGTGTTGTGATTAATGAACATTTCTCAAATCCAACATACCATATTGGTTTTATAACAGGAAATACAAGTGCTCAATTTTGTTGATACTTGGTTTATTTTTGGTTTTTTTTCTCACCTTGCTTAGTATATCTTAACATGATTTTTTAAATTCTATTAAGGATGTTTTCAGAAGGCAATGATGTTATGGGTCATGCTGCTCGTCCGAACTATGGTAACTGCTCTATTCCCCAAATTAGTTATTCGTTTGTTGTATACTCTTTTTCTTTCAACAAATTACGTTGAATTGCAATCTTGTTCTGAAACAGATGCCTCATCATCTGTCCCCCTGGAAAACATCAAGCATGCTGCAATGTGTGGCTTGTCAGCAGCGGCAACGAAATGCAAACTTTTTGCAGATCAGGAGGAGCGTGAAATTCAGAGATTAGCTGCTACCATCATAAATCATCAGGTTTGTAGGAACACAAAAGTTCAGCAGGCTACAATTTGCTACGAGGGTGATGATAATCTAGTCAGCTTAATATTTTTTTGCTGCATAGTGTTGCATTTACTGTGTGCTGCTGTGTACCAGTTCTTGCACGTTTACTTGGAGTGAAGATGGAAGTCTTGAAATCTGATTCAGCATTGAAGTAGCTGTAACACCGAACACATCTTTCGCTATTCTTTGATGAACCTCAAATTACAGTCATCCTTGACGTGGTTTCCTGGCCTTCCCTTTTGGTGATGGCATTTCAGATAAATTAATCAAACACTGAGAAAAGCAAAGATGTTTTGGGCATGAAAGAAACACCGTCTCCCTTTTGGAAGGATTGGTTCTGCTTGACCATAGCTGATCTTTTGACAAATCTTGCTGATTATGAATAATTTTAAAGCTGGTTAAAGAAAATAAATGGTTCTGTCATAATATTTTTAAAAACTTCAATAGAAATGGTTAAGTCTGCTTTTACCAACAATTAGGATGATCTGGCCAAGTACCCTGTGAGTTCTGGTTTGAAACCTTAGCCAGCCTGCTTCCGTTAACAACCTGGAAATTGATAGTAATGGTATTATCATGATTTTGCTGACATAGTAGGTGATATTTATGTTGCTTTCATTATTCTCACTCAATCATGCTGTTTGCGGTAACACTGATTTGTAGTTAAAGAGATTGGAGTTGAAGTTGAAGCAATTTGCAGAGGTCGAGACCTTGCTTTTGAAGGAAAGCGAGCAGGTTGAGAGGGCCAGGCAGACTCTGACAGCCCAGCGTGTCCGGATGATGTCAGCTCGGTTCGCTTCCATTGGAAGCACCCTGCCCGGAGGCAGCAGCGCCATGGCATCAAATCCAATGAATCAAGCCAACCCTCGACCACCAGGAATGCCAGGCTCAATGCCTCAGGCCAGCATGCCAGCGGTCTACTCCAATAACATGCAGGGGCATCCGGCCCAGATGGCTTTCTTGCAGCAGCAGCAGCAGCAGCGGCAGCAGCAGATGCTCTCGTTCGGACCTCGTCTGCCTCTCTCAGCGATCCACCCTGGCTCAACCTCGTCGGCGCCCACAGGCACGTTCAACCCCGGCATGGCCAATTCGGTGACCCCTAATCATCATCCTATGATGAGACCGCCCTCTGGAAACAATTCGAGTTTAGGTTAAGGAGATAATTTTCTCGCGTCCTAGATTTCTGGGTTGTAGCTCTGATTCGTGATCACCAACCATTGTAACTGAATTGCCCATTCACAGGTAGAAGTATTTAGCCGTATGTTTTGGATCGCCCTGTCTCAAAATCTCTCCTGTCTGATAAGGTTGATATTCTAGTGCGTAGGTAAGGTGGCTTATAGAGAAGGGAGAATTTCGTCCTGATGCAAGTAATTACTGCTCCTGACTGATACTAAAAAGTGACGGAAATTGAATTCACGTGTATTCTTTATCTGGAACTGTGGTTTATATCTTGGAATCCTTGTGTGCCTGTAGACTGTAGTCTACACCTTCAATTTGTTCTTTCTAGAACATATATGGAGACAAACTTAGGTCGGTTCGAAACTTGGGAAATTTTCAGGAAGTCCACAGGAATTAGCTCATCTCTAGCAGGAAAAGGAAAATATTCCAGCGTTCCAAACAAGACCTCAGCTTTGGATGCCATGTTCGCAGGGGCATTCTACCCGCAGATGCTTATTGGAGAAATGGGCAAACGCTTCCTTAGGCAGACAACGTTACAAGATCGTTGCACGGATTCATGTGGACATGCCTGTGTGCTCGCACGGGTATACTGAATACTCCTACGCAAGCTGAAACAGGACCCGAAGTTCGGCGATTACCGCTAAGTGCCTGCCTCAAGTGAACCAGATGAACGAGGGTAGCACATTGGCTGACGCTTCACCCCGAGCTGACAGACGAAGATCCGGTGCACCGGTCCGGGTGGGTGGAAATGGAGGCCTAGATCGGTGGAAGCCGAAGAAGGGGGCACTAAATTTGCGAGATCAGGACCAGATCCGTGACACATCGTTCATTAGACTGACGAAATTCTCGTTTAGTTCCGTGCTTCAATTGGTTTTTAATTCATGCACTTTGTAAATGATTCAATAATCACTCGCCCATTGTCTAAATAGTGATATGGCAACGAATAAATGCAGGAGACGTGAATAAACTGCAGGGTTCAGGAATTTACAGTTGCAGTTCGCCAAAATAGCGCGGCGACAAGTAGATCCGACGGAAAAAAGGAGAAAACGATTTAATGTGAAGAAAAAACCACGAAAATATGAAGACATAATCTCACTATATAGGAGGAGTATTATAATGTACAAGATGATATGCCGTCTAACATGCTAATCAATGTGGCTATCATATGTACATATAAGGTATGAACAAGAGTCCTTGTAGATCAAGAAAAGGAGTTATACTCGGTTGCATTGGTTCGCCAACGCGAGCCGTACACCACTCGGTGCTACGTCTAGCATGAGCTATAGTGTTGTGTCCAACATGGTAATATGAATTCAGATCGCTTTTCAACAATCTCCACCTTGAACCGAATTCCGTTCTGTAGTTGAAGAAAGCAACGAACTCCTCCAATCATATCAGCATCAATAAACCTTGTATGTCGAAAGTCCACAGGATTAATGTCAACCATAAATAGGAAACAATCTTATCCAAAATGTTTCTTAGCTAAATTGAGCAAATCAACAGTAGGTCAAAACATTCAATTGTTAGTGAAGTGGATGAACAAAACTGTGTCTTTATCAATTCATAACCGTAGCAAAATTCTAAGTCTGTGCAACTGACCTCTGATACAACTAGGTAACAAATGCTTAGTAATCAATCGGCATAAGCCAATATATCACGTAGTACTACAGAAAGGGTCAAACAAGATCATACTAATCACAAGTGGTTCATAAAAAATTGTCTATAATAGAACTATTCACATGTGATTTTTACAAAACCAATATCATAGATGGTTTTTAAGAAAAGCTGCCTATAATAACCTACCACCGCAAATGGTTTTAAAAAAACTCGACGATAATAAAGCCTAGAACATACGGTTTTGAAAAAACTCGTTTGTGATCACAAATCGGTGTTTTTTTTGGAAAACCGCCCCTGTGAATCCATGGCTGGTCCATTCCTAGCATGCACTTAACTCCTCGAGAAACCCCATGCCTTTCTCTAGAAAGAAAGAGAAACTGCCTAACCCTCTGCACCGCCTTCACGCTCTCCACCCTCCATTCTCTCGATCCCCTCCTTCTCCCCACTTGCTGGCCCCGCCCCTCCACCTCCCTCTTCCTCCTCTTCGGCTCGGGGCCGCATCTCCACGTGAAGAGACTGGGGATCCCTGGATCTGTCCATGGCGACGACAGGTACAACCTCTCTCGGGGTTAGAGACAAGGCTGCCGTGGAGGAGAGCAGCTGCAGCCTCGTCTCGGCCACGCGCGGGTCTTTGGCTACGCTCTCATCTTTGGCCACACAGGACTCCGGCGGCTCTCTATTTCATCACCGGCGAGGAGGAGAACAGCCATGCCCTCGTCTCCGGCCACATGAGTCTCTAGCAGCCCTTGGCATCACCAGCAGGCAGCCACACGCCCCTCGGATCTGGCATCTCCGCCGTTAGATCTGGGGGCCCTGTCGCCGGATCTAGTGGCCCCAACACTCACGACCACTGGATCCGGTAGCCTTGTGCAAGCCGGCGATGAGGTGTACTCCTTCATGGAGGTTGGATCTGATCTTCCCGACCTTTGCCTCTACTCCTCCGCTCTCTCCATGCCACCATCTCAGGCATTTCTTTGTGGACTTCATCGTCGGCCTCCTCACGCGAGCCATGGTGTGCATCCTCCTCCCCTCCAGCAACACCTCCAGATCCATGTTGCATGGAGGTGCATCTTGCTTGCTCTGTCTTAATCTCATCGTGTGCGTTGGTACAGGTGATTTTTGCGTCGAGGAGGGATGCGATGGTTGCAGAGGAGGAGAATCGTGTGCTATCTGAGTCAAATATCATGGCGCTCTTGTTGTAGCTCGAGGAACGACTACTGTTGCGTGCAAAGGTTCCCTAGCTGGTTTCGTCCCTTTATTTTTTCTTCTTTTTCTTTTTCTCTCTGATGGCCATGTAAATTGAATTATATATGTGTCTAAAATGATAGATGGATGATTGGTTTGTTATAGTATTCTGAGTAATATAGCTGTACATGTTAACTAGATTCATTTGACTAATTAATAGAAAGAGGGCATGACTAGCATTTCATTGGGCTAGCGATGCCCTTTCTTTCACCCTAAAATGCACATCACATGCGGTTTTGAAATAGAACTATATGTGATAAGTCGCTTATCGCAGGTGGTTCTAGAACTGCCTGTGATGAGCCTTTTCACAGGCTGTTCGAGAACCATCTACGATGAGACATGGTCATCACAGACCCTTGTCCACATATGGTTCAAAAAAAGGCCTGTAATGCTGTTTTTGAATTGCCTGTGATGTCTATTTCTGTAGTAGTGACCTGTGGTGTTAGATAAATGCAGTGAAGAACTCATATCATGGAAGCTAACATGCTCCACCTGGAACGCAATGCTTGGCAAACAACACTCACCCAAGAACAACTTGCACGTGTGATCAACACATACATCAAACTACCGACTACATAAGGTAACTGAAATCCATGATGTCTTAAAAGCTGCTCTTGTAGAATAATTGGCCAGATGAAAGGAAATCTCGACGTGGCATCAATGAAGCTGAAACAAACTCTATAGTAGACCTTTCTAACTGAGCAAATAAAACTAGACATATTGAGCAGTACTAAATTGTGTAGTATCTAAGCAAAAGTATACTCCTTGTACTTAATTCCTCATCTCAAACTTAAATTTGGAGCAAAACCTTAACTTGCAAAACACTAAAACTCTAGAGAGTATATACCAACTTGTCAAAGTTCTCCCCTACGAGAAATGCATCACCATAGTTAGTATGCTTTTCACTGACACAATGAAGATCTTGGAAGAAAGGGTTTCTGGAGAACTTACCCAGAACCTCGTGTGGAAGCCTTATGCGAGAGATCGATTCTTCTCGACCTCTCAGCATAAGGAGTCCACCACACGCGTGAGAATCTCCTTTGACCTCTCCACCCGTCATGCCAGGTTGACGACTCATGCTGTGCAATGTCACACTGTTGCGTCAAGACTGGCCCAAATGACAAGGATGGAGGGTCAAAAGAAGATCAGAAGTCAAAATGCAAAATCAGGAGAGTTCCTTGTGAGCAAATCGACCCACTGCGCATATCCCTTTTGAGGTTGAACACCTCGTTCTCTAGGTCCTCCTGACGGACCTCCTACCGATCTTCACCATTATCTCATCCCTCTCTCGCACGCTTGCCCCGAGTGATCTCCGCTTGGCAAGCGGCACCATTCTCTTGGTCGCCATAGGAGAAGGATCTGTAGCTCGACATGGTGGAATAAGATGAAGAGGTTGAGAAGATGAAGAAACAGATGCAGAGAGAGTGGGGTGAAGATTTCTTTTGCTCTGTTGGTTTTTTATAGCCAAAGGGTGTGATACGTCATGCGCTTCGTGGTGGAAAAAACCACAAGTGATTAATCCCACTACTCTCTCGTCTCCCACATCGCATTAAGTGCCATTTTTTCAGTGACATGGCTGATCAGTATGTCACGGAGCTCAATGCTTATCCCACACATGACTAGTTGGATATGTCATCACATTAATCACTACTCTAGGATGCTTTCACACTAAGTCATCATTACTAGTGTGTTACCTTCCCAAGGCAATATCGATCACAGTCACAGTATCATAGTAGAGCATCTTTGACTTCTTGGTGCTGAGGACTCAGACAAAATGTTTTACCCATTCACACATGGTAGTGTACTCCTTTCCCCTTTTTGGTTTTTTTCCTACTGGGTTTTTTTGAAATGAAATTTTAATTGAGGCACCTGTGTGGAACAACCACCATTCCATCTTTCATAAATTACCACCTTGCTGAAGACTTCATTGCATGTTATCCATCCAAGGAGACCTTCCCTGAATGATATCCTTGGCTTACTTAAGCCTTAAGGAAATTCATTGTCCTCTTAAGGATTGGGGGGCTAGTTGACAAAATCGTTGACAAAGTCATCAGTCAGATACCTTTGCTGATCAAAAGGCCTAAGCCCAATCACTAGGCCTAGTCCAATTGAGGACTAGTCCAGGAGTTCTTCCCTGGTCACGATCTCTAGGAGGTCGTGGCGGCGGTTATCCTCATACATAAGTCTTACGCGCACGAGGGTGGCAACTGCCTCCCTGGGTCAAAGTGACAAGATGTGTCAACAGATTCCCCGACGGTTGGAGATGTCCTGATGGTTCCCGCCGAGACAACAACTCGTGCCAAAAGACAAACAACCTTTAGTTATTAGCAGTACATATAACTAGCCTGTGCACCATGTGAGAGATATCCACAACATTTTGAACATACTCTGACAATCTGTAACACATTTCCTGTACATCGTATATCGATCAATACAAAGTTCTCATTTTTCATTCCTCCAGACACATCCCGAGCGATCCCAACGCTATGTGCAAGATTCTTCGCATAACAAACAAGTTTTGCAGGATCGATCTTTGGGACGAGATTCTAGTTGTCGACAATCTACTTTGACGATAATTTTGTCTATAGTAGAAATTTAGATGATCATGCTACTCATATTAAGCAAGTTTCACTTGTGTTTACAAATGAACGGTTGTATGCTAGTCTTAGAAATGCACCTTTTGTATGGAAAAACATGTGTTTTAGGCTTTGTCATTTCTACTCATGGTATAGTGGTAGATGAGTCTAAATTTGAAGCAATTAGAAATTGGCCTACCCCTATCATGTATGAGTCAAGTGCGTTGCTTTCATCGCCTAGCAAGTTTTTATCGTCATTTTGTGAAAGACTGTAGTGGTATTGCTTCCCCGTTGAATGAGTTGATTAGAAAGAATGTTAATTTTGTGTTGGGGCAATCTCAAGAAAAGGCTTTTCAAGAACTTAAGAAACACCTAAGTGAGGCACCCTTGTTTGCTTTACCAGATTTCACTAAATTTTTCAAAATTGAATGTGATGCTAGTGGGATCGATATTGGGGGCGTTCTCATGCTAGAGGCTAAACAAGTTGCTTATTTTAGTGAGAAGTTGAATGATGCTCAGCTCAATTACCCTATTTATGATAAAAGAGTTATATGCTTTTGGTTTGTTTTCTTGAAATGTGGCAACACTACCTTTGGCCAGAAGAATTTTTTTATTCATCCCAATCATGAAACTTTGAAGTATCTTAGGCCAAGATAAATTGAACCGTGGGCATGAAAAATGGATAGAGTTCATTGAAATCTTTCCCTATGTAGTCAAATACAAAAAAGGTAAAGAAAATATTGTGGCAGATGCTCTTTCCCATAAAATAACACTTTGAATCAACTTGAGGTTAAGGTATTGGGCTTAGAATGTTTGAAAGATTTATATGCTTTGGATCCAGGCTTTGCCATCCTTTTCTCTCATTGAAAAGAAGGGAATGGTTGGGATAAGAACATGTTCGTGAAGGTTTTCTTTTTTGAGCTAATAAACTATACATTCCCGAGCCATCCATATGTTTGTTACTTTTGTAGGAATCACATGGTGACGGTTTGATGAGATATTTTGGAAGAGACAAGACTTACATGATGCTCTTCAACCGCTACTATTGGCCCAAGATGTGTTGAGATGTGGAAAGACTCATCCAATGGTGCATCACATGCCACAAAGCTAAGTCTAGACTCAATCCTCATGGTCTTTACACTCCACTTCCCATTCCTAGTGCACCTTGGAAATATATTAGCATGAATTTTGTGTTAGGATTGCCTAGAACAAAAATTGGGGGAGATTCTATATTTGTGGTTGTGGGTAGATTCTCCAAAATTGCTCATTTTATTTCATTTCATAAGATCGACGATGGTCACATGTTGCTAATGTGTTTTTTAGAGAAATTGTGCAACTTCACAAGTTGCCCAAGACAATCATCTTCAACCATGATGTCAAGTTCATAAGCTATCTTTGGAAGACATTGTGGGCCAAATTTAGAGTCAAGCTTCTCTTCTCCACATCTTTTCATCCACAAATCGGTAGGCAAACCGAGGTCATCAACCATACCTTGTCAACACTTCTCCAAATCATGATCAAGAAGAACTTGAGGGTGTGGGAGGAATGACTTTCTCATGTGGAGTTTGCCTACAACCCGTGGTGCATTCCACCACAAACATGAGTCCAATTGAAGTGATGTATGGCTTCAATCCCTCTACACCACTTGACATCATTCCACTACCAATGCAAGAACGAGTGAACATGGATGCCTCCAAGCGAGCCGAGTTCATGAAGAAGATCCATGAGAAGACAAGAGCCAAAATTGAGCAACAAGTTCATTGATAGCTGATAAGGCCAACAAAAACAAGAAGATGGTGCTCGAATCTGATGACCTTTTATGGGTTCATCTCCATAAGGAACGATTTCTCGAAGAATGCAAGCCCAAGTCATGCCTCACGGAGATGGATCTTTCCAAGTGCTTTAACGCATCGGTGACAATGCTTACAAGATCGACCTTCCGTTGGACAAATACTTGGTGGCAACACCTTCAATGTCTCCGTTCTTTCACCCTTTCATGGTGACAAAGAGTTGGAGTCAGTTCGATTTCTTTTAACAAGGAAGGAATGATGCATACATCACCATGGATACCACTAGCCCAAGCCCTCTAACAAGTCCCACAAGCTCAAGTGCACCTCCTACACTTTTGGACCCATGATAAGAGATAGAACCAAAGCTTTACAATAAGATGTTAATCTTTTCCTTATGCATGTTCACCTTATTCGACCAAGGATGGTATACTACTTGATGTTTTTTGACACTATCTGTGCTTAGGTATGAAAGACCATCCGAGGTGGAGAGCAAGGGTGCCAAGGTACCACCAAGTCAAGTCCTAGTCGGAGACTCCAAACCCACCCCTGGACACTTTAGGTCAAGATTACTGCTGCTTCGGACCCTCTAGACGTCCACTAAGGAAGAAGGCTGGATACTCTGGGTTAAGCCTAGATACTCCGGACCCCCAAGCCGAGAGCAAATTTTGGCTGAGTATCCCCTAGAATATTCCTGGATACTCCAGACCCCTAGATTGAGAGCATGTTTTGGTTGGAGAATACCCACATAATCTAGGTGCTTGGAGTATCCAGATTATTTCTGGAGTATCCGATGGTCTGTCTGCGCACAAAAAAAAGGTCGTGGCCCATCTATGGATTATGCCCATTTTAACTCAAGTGTGTGGTTGGACTATAAATACCCCTCCACCTCTCTCTTAGGTTAGATTTGAGTTTAGAACTAAAGTAGAGCTTAACTCCTTCATCCCTCTAGATTGAGGAATCCACATTAGACCTTCTTTTCCTTCGGATTTGTAAGGACTGGCGTATGCCTCCGAGTGGAATTCGTGGCATTCATCAAGAGGGTTATTGATTTTATTCCAAGTTCTCCAAAGGCTATCACATTGGTGTGTGTTGTTTGAGTTAGTCCATCTAGACCTCTCTAATTATCGTTTCTACCATGAACATTAGGAGCTCTCCATATCAAAGGCTACTCTTTCCTCTGTCAACAGCGTGACGGCTGCGACAATCTCTTCCCCACTTGCAACCACTCCAGATCCGTTGGCCACCACCAGCTCCTCCATGTTGGTGACCACCATCTCCTCCCCCAAGATGACCACCCCTTCCCTTCTCCCTCCATCCATAGCACAACGCGCCCGCGACCACCTCCAGATCCTCACCTCCGTCAACCACCTCCATCAGCCGGCTGCCGTACCCGACATCTCCAACCATACGCGTGTCTTGGACCCCACCGGAGCTCCTCACTGCCTGCAGCCACGAGCCATCGTCATCCGCACCGTCAACCTCCACCAGATGCCACCTCATGCAGCCACAAGGTTCCGTCACCCCCTCCTCCACCAACACCCCCTGCTCCTCCGGGTCTTGATTTTACTAGGAACAACCAGCTGATAAGTGGATCTCTGAGCCACTCCATGTGATTTGGTGATATTACTAGTATGAAATTTGTTGATGCCATCTGCTAGTTCTTTGGAAAATTTCAGATTATTCCAATTCTTTTTAGTTTGCATTAATTTTGGGGTTGCATTCTTCTTGCAGAAGTGCATCCGTTTCTTTGTTCAAGCAACCTTTTGCTATCAAATGCGGTTGTAACTTTGAGTGATATTTGCAAATATGGAAGTAGTTGACTAGAACTAATATGCAGACTAGTAACTTCCTTGCGTCAGTTGAGAATATGCAATATGCTACTGCAAGATGTCTTCCTTGTGTCAATGGTGGTGTTGCTGTTTTCTAGGATTACAATTTTGTTTTCTTATTGTGTAACCTAAGAGGTCTAGGAAATTTTGATATGAAGCAAATCAGTAAGATTGTGCAATCTTCGGACTTTGTGAATGTGCATAATTGTATTGTTCAGATACGCTTGGAACATACAAAATTCTGCCCAACTGCCAGTGTTGAATATATTGGAAGCTTATTTGGCACCCATGTGTATTTTTGGTGCATCAACGAGTTAAGTGAAGTGCAAATTATCCATGGCTGTAGATTGTTGTTCCATAGCAGAGTTGGTACAGACCCTCAAAGAAAACTTACAATTGTGATTCTCCAATGTAGTTCTTATTGGAAGCTTACTTTAATGTTTCTATTGTGTTTTCATTGTATGAACAGCTAATTCTACAAACTATCGATGAATGGTGTAGTGTATTTTTAGATCTAGTTTATGCAATTTAATTCCACCTCTAAACAACTAATACATACTAATTCAATTTCTAAATCGGTCGTGTATAACTAAATCAGTAAATTAATATGCTCTTAGAATCTATAGACATTTTAAACATTTTTATTCAACACATCAGCTTACAGTTGTTCTTTTTCTTAAGCGGAGACAAATTTACCTCAATTTATTAATTAAACCAAAAAAAGTTAAGGAAAGCTAGGTTAAAGCCAAGATTATGACTTGCCCAAAGACAGGGCACCACCAACCGATTTGGACACCGATACAAACTCGATACACATCATTGAGAAGATCCATCTGTCGAGGCCGCTCATAAGCGTCATCGTCATCACCCATCACTCCCCATCCAACGACTCTGACTTCACTGCAGACGGCTACTAACACACCGATCAATGTGATGGTCATACCAAGCCCACGTCGGCCCCACCAAACAGTCGGCCAACACACCAAGGACAAGTCAGCTCTGATTTGGCAACGAACCTCATAAGAGAAGGTTGCAAGCCTTGCACCAAGAAAGCTCACCGCATCAACTAGAGAGCGTTGCCCACTGATCCCACCATTCGCGAGTCATTGTTGCCGCTATGTCGTCCCAATGATAGTCAACTCCGATTTCACCGTGCTATGGCAAAAACAGTGTGTAGAGAAATCCAACTAACACACCAAACAATCATGACGAAGGTCATGGCACGACTCAACTCCGCTAGCCTCCTTTATCCTTGCAGCATGAATTGCAACGTCAAAGGATCCAGGGCAGCCGCCATGGCATCCACGCGAACAAGCCGCTAACCATTCATCCCCTAGCTGTAGCCGGCTCTGAGATGATGGCTCCAAGAGAGAAACAGTATAGAAACACCGCCATTGTCCGATCCAGGGAGACTTGGATTTGAGGTTTCCTCCCAGAGCATAGACCCTAGGAAGAGGAGTCGATGAGAGAAGCGCAACACCACGAAGACGCCTCCAAGGAGGTAAGTGGCACCCAAGACCGGAAGAAGGTTTTCACCCAGAATTGCTTCGATCTCCTCCCATCCATATCAGCCGGCCCATACCAACACGCCACCACCACCTCTTTACCCTCTGGCCACCGCCATAGACCATCACGGCCTGTAGGTGCGCCCACGTCGGGGCTGCCACCATTGCTCACCTCCACTTGTCGACTGCCAACACCTGTTGCCGCAACACCTTACTCCGATAGTCGCGGCATGCCACCATAGAGTGAAGCAAAGGCCGCCAGCGAAGAGCACCATCGATGACCAGATCCGGGCACCCCTAGACCCTACACACCACCCCGAGCAGCACCTAGTGTAGCAACCGACCGCCCTCTACCGTTGTCTAGGCCCCAACCGCCGTGGCCCGCTATTTACAGCCGTTCTAACAACCATGTTGTCAAATGACCATCTTTCACCACAGCCACTTCCTTGGTGTAGCTACTTTCCCAACACAACCAATCCACAACCATTTTTGATAGAGCCATAGCCTAAACAAACTGAAGGCAATTGTATTTCTGACCTTGTTTGAAAACGATCCCTGGCAGGGATATATATAGTACAAGGAGGTCGGTTGTTGAACCAGAAGTAACAGAAGATTGCAATCGTATACGAGTAGGAAACAGAAGATTGCAATCGTATACGAGTACGAACTAAATCAGTCGTGATCCTCCTTGACTTGTGGAGATGCCGTGACGTGCCTGGACACCATGCACGTACATATTCTAACACCCCCCCGCAGTCGGAGCGGGAGGACACCGGACGTTCAGACTGGAGCGAAACTCGGCGAAGATAGCAGTCGGAAGCCCTTTGGTGAAGATGTCGGCGTACTGAGAAGTCGTCGGCACATGCAGAACCCGGACATCGCCGAAAGCGACACGTTCACGGATGAAATGGAGATCGATCTCCACATGTTTAGTGCGTTGGTGCTGAACAGGGTTGGTGGAGAGGTAGACGGCGGAGATGTTGTCGCAGTAGACGACCGTAGCATGCTGCAGAGGGCGACGAAGTTCTTGCATGAGCTGACGTAGCCAGCAGGTCTCAGCGACGGCGTTAGCAACACCGCGATATTCAGCTTCAGCGCTTGACCGAGAGACAGTTTGCTGCCGCTTCGACGACCAAGAAACCAAGTTGTCACCGAGGAAAACACCATACCCAGAGGTAGACTTGCGGGTGTCGGGACAACCAACCCAGTCAGCGTCGGTGTAGGCCGTGAGAGCTGTTGTCGAAGAGCGATGAAGCTGTAGACCATGGTCGATGGTGCCGCTGAGGTAGCGCAGAATCCGTTTGATATCAGTGAGATGAGGCTCCCGCGGATCATGCATATGTAGACAGACCTGCTGCACGGCATAGGCGACGTCAGGCCTGGTGAACGAGAGGTACTGCAAGGCACCCACCAAGCTCCGATAGTTGGTGGGATCAGCGACTGGGCACCGCTAGCGCCGAGCTTGGCCTGCGTATCAACCAGAGTAGAGCAGACGTTGCAATTCAACATGCCGGCGCGCTCTAGTACATCTAGGATGTATTGCCGTTGAGAAAGGAACAAGCCGCTGGAGTTCCGAGTGACGGCGACGCCGAGAAAGAAGTGAAGCTCGCCGAGATCCTTGAGGGAAAACTCACGCTCAAGCGCCGTAATGGTCCTGCGAAGAAGCTGCTCGGAGGAGGCTGTCAAAACAATGTCGTCGACGTAGAGTAGGAGGTACACCACGTCGGACCCCTTGCTGTAGATAAGAGTGAGGGATCGGCGCGGGAGCCGACAAATCCGAGCTGTAGAAGATGAGTGGCGAACCTGCTGTACCAAGCACGAGGCGCCTGTCTGAGACCATAGAGAGACTTATTAAGGCGACACACGTGGTCAGGCTTGGAGATGTCGACAAAACCAGAGGGCTGCTCGCAGTAGACCGTCTCAGCGAGGGTTCCATGGAGGAATGCATTGTTGATGTCAAGCTGATGGATCGGCCAGTCGTGGGCGACAGCAAGCGAGAGAACTGTCCGAACAGTCGCCGGCTTGACCACGGGACTAAAAGTCTCGCCGTAGTCGATGCCAGCGCGCTGGGTGAAACCACAGAGGACCCAGCGAGCTTTGTAGCGGTCCAGGGTGCCATCGGGCTTGTGCTTGTGGCGGTAGATCCACTTGCCGGACACGACGTTGGCACCCGACGGGCGTGGTGTAAGGTCCCAAGTGCGATTTGCCTGCAAAGCTGAAAATTCATCAAGCATCGCTGAGTGCCAGTTTGGATCCTTGAGGGCGCTGCGATAACTCTTGGGGATTGGAGAGATGGCAGTAGCAAGAAGATTGAGCCGATCAATAGGCTTGTGAAGACCACGTTTGCCACGAGTGTACATGCTGTGGTCGTTGGCGGCGAGAGGAGGGCCGACGGGAGCAAGTGGAGTTGGCGCGGCAGGCGGCGCAGCGGGCTCACCAGGGGGCGCGGCGGCAGCAGGATCCACAGGAGCAGGTGCAGGACCGGGAGACGCAGGCGGAGCGAGCTCAAGCGGGGCAGCAGGAGCAAGCTCGGCCGGTGCGACAGGGACGTGTGGCCGAGGCGGACCAATGACCGAGGGTACCATCGGAGTGATGTCGTCAAGGAACGAGAAATCGGCAGGAGCTGGAGAAGTCTGCTCAGCGAAGGGAAAGGAATTTTCGTCGAACACGACGCGCCGGCTGATGATGATTTTATGAGTAGAGAGATCAAGACAATGAAACCGCGATGATTGGAGGGATACCCAAGGAATACACACATGGTGGATCGGGGTGCAAGTTTGTGGACAGCAGTGGTAGAGAGGTTCGGATAGCAACGGCAACCAAAGACGCGAAGGCTGTCGAGTGGAGGCGGCTTGTGGTGAAGGGTTTCGAAAGGAGTTTTGAAGTTTAGTGTTTTGGTGGGGTGAAGGTTGAACAGAAATGTAGCAGCATTGAGGGCTTCAACCCAATAAGTTGGTGGCATGCTCGCTTGGAAAAGTAGAGAACGGACGATGCTGTTGGTTGTGCGAATGACACGCTCAGCTTTCCCGTTTTGGGGCGAGGTGTATGGACAGGACATGCGAAGGGAGGTACCGAGGGAGGTGAGAAAAAGTTTTGCTGCGGTGTTATCGAATTCTCGTCCATTGTCGCATTGGACAGCCTGGACGGTTGTATGATACTGGGTGGAGACAAAAGCGAAAAAATGTTTGATGGCAGGGAAGGCATCAGACTTTAAGCGAAGAGGAAATGTCCAAAGAAAATGAGTGAAATCATCTAAGATAACAAGGTAGTACTTGTAGCCGGAGATACTAGCTAAGGGGGATGTCCATAAGTCACAGTGAATCAACTCAAATGGGCAAGAAGTGTGAGTAGTAGATGTATCAAAAGGTAAACGAACATGTTTTCCAAGCTGACATGCGTGACAGAGAGAATCATTTGGCGAAGTTTTATTACATGGAAGATGAAAGGCACTGGCTAGGTGTGACAAAGCTTGATTACTAAGGTGTCCTAAGCGGCGATGCCACAATGTCGAAGGAGACGTCGTGACGGAGAAAGCATGTGCGATCGGCGGCGGCCATTGGAAGGGATAGAGATCAGCATCACTATTGCACCTGGCGATCACGTTCTTGGTTTGAAATCCTTCACAGAGAGACCAAACGGATCAAATTCGACGGAACAAAGATTGTCACGAGTAAAACGTCGAACAAAAATAAGGTTTTTGATGATGTTAGGGGTGACAAGAACATTGCGCAAGTGAAAAGAGTGATGGGGATCAGAAAAAGAAGTGGAACCGGTTGTGGCAATGGGTATGGAAGTCCCGTTACCAACAATAACATGGGGAGGAGCAGTGGAAGAAGGAGAAAGAGATGATAGGGTACCCTGGTTTGAGGTCATGTGGGCGGTGGCACCGGAATCCATGAACCATTCGGAGCTGGCCGGCGGCTGCAACGTCATCGTGTTGAAGTTCTGGAGCAGCTGCTGCTGGTCGAAGGAGGGCGATGCAGTGGAGCTCATGGCCGGCGAACCCCAGGGAGCGGTACCCCAAGGAAGCGGCGACGGTGGCAGAGGGGGAGCAGGCAGGGCCGCATGGTATGCATGAGGCGGATGGCCAAGAGGCGGGCTAGGCATGCTGGCTCCAGGAGGACGTGGCGCGCTGGTCCATGGACCGGGCCACATGTGGATGGAGCCGGCCTACGGATTCTGAGGTGAGGGCCATGGCGCTATCGAGCCCTTGTTGTCGCCGGCGGTGGTGCCGTGGCTGGAGGATCCGTTGCTGCGGGACGACGAGGCAGCGGCGACATGCATGAACTTGCACCGGGCGCCGAAACGGCAGTGGCCGCGCTACTGAAAGTTGCGGCACAGTTCGGAGGAGCGCCGTGTGCCACCGGTGTGGTCCGTGCCGCTGTGGTGTGGAGGAGCTGGGGTGGCGCCCTTGGCGACAAACGCCGTAGGAGTGGAGTCGGATTGACCCAACGTCAGCTCCTCGAGGAGGAGAGATGAGCGGACGTCGAGGAACGTCGGGAACGGGCGCTGCTTGAGTAACAACGTACGCATGTAGGCGAGACGGGAGCCGAGGCCGCGCAGGGTGTTCTGGACGAGACTGCGGTCGGTGATGGTCGTCCCCAGGGCGGTGAGCTCGTCAGCGAGGGCCTTCTGCTTGCGGCAGTAATCTCCCACCGTCATGGCGCCCTGGTGGAGGCCGTGGAACTCCTGCTCCAGATACGAAGATCGGGTCTCGGCGTTGTCGTGGTAGATGCTCGAGAGACGCGACCAGATGGTGTGCGCGGGGAGGACGATGGTTGTGTCAACCACCATGGCAAGGAGCTCGGGGGCGACGGCACCGTTAAGCCACGAGCGGACGATGGCGTCGAGGCGAGACCACTGCGGGGTCGGGTGGGCAGGGTAGGCCGACGCGAGGATATGATCCTCAAGGGCGTACTTTTGAAGGGCATCGGTGAACATCCTGCCCCATTGGAGGTAGTTCGAGGTCTGGAGGTCGAGGGTGATGGGCACGATGGCGCGGATGCTCGGGACAGCAGCGGCGAGAGACCAGAGGGCAGCCTTGGCCTCGGCTTCGGCCTGCGCTGCGGCAGCGGCGGCCGCTGCTGGTTCGTCCGGAGAGGGAGCCATCAGGATTGGATCTAACCTAAACTGATACTATGAAGGCAATTGTATTTCTGACCTTGTTTGAAAACGATCCCTGGCAAGGATATATATAGTACAAGGAGGTCGGTTGTTGAACCAGAAGTAACGGAAGATTGCAATCGTATACGAGTAGGAAACAGAAGATTGCAATCGTATACGAGTAGGAACTAAATCAGTCGTGATCCTCCTTGACTTGTGGAGATGCCGTGACGTGCCTGGACACCATGCACGTACATATTCTAACACAAACAGGCTGCAGTAGTTCTCTTGACAGTGCTAGTCAATGCTTATGCATGGAAACTTGGCACGCGATGCGGTTTGGGTTCACTCAGAGGGCATTCATTCACCGCAGTTCAAACCTGCTTCAGGTTCAGCACAAGAAAATCGACCAGACATGTGGTCCCCAGGCGAACACGGCGGCGCCCCTGGACGTACGGTCAAAATTAAGTCAGGTCAACCACAACACTACAAGCCTCCTGCAAGAGTCAAGTCAATAACAAGACCGCAAGACTCATCCATCTACTTTATCTGAACAAGGTGACTTTTGGAAGCAGAGGAGGAATCAACAGGAGGCAGAGCAGCCCTTGTTTGCATTGCATTGCACAGCAGGAATATGAACCGGGCAACCTAGCTCAAAAGTAAAGAAATGCTTGCAAGACCAGCCAGGTCAGGGCAGCCTTTTCCATTTCTCTAGCTTGTTGTTTCATCAACGCGTCCACGTAATGTACTTCAGGCTAATGGCGAAGGCTAGGAATCACACGAGATGGAGGGCAAAGGCTAGGAATAAAGCTGCGTTTCATATATGCTTCCTTCCACCAAAATACAACCGCCATTATCATCATTATTATTAACATTTTAGGGCTTGTGCAGGAGTCATGTGAGGAATGAACAATAATACCCTTTACCTCTTGGAATACATCAATTTTCATAGGAATTACGCAGGAACTACGTAAAGAACACTCAATCGGCGCGAAATTGAGATGCAGTTTCTTCTGTTCCAAACATCGCCCTTCCATGCAACTGTTGGTATCGACTGTATCAAACGACTTCCTTTGGTAAATTAGGACTCGACTTTACCGGAGACTTGAGTCAACCAACGAGATAGGTATGTCTGTACCAGCGTGACGGTGACGTGAAAAAACGATGATACCAAAGTCTCCCTCGAAATGTAGGATGCCTCCTTTTCTCCCTAGCCTCGTGAAATTTTTTCTGGTCGTCAGCTCCCTGCAAGGGAGGCAAAGGGGACATCAACTTGTTTATATTTTACTTTGGTTATATATGAGCTCATAGGGATCATCTTTATTTCCGTCCGCATCAGCATCACCATGGAGAGCTACAACCCTAATTTTGTACAAATTTATCTGTGTCTTTTGTGTAGGGTCGTACTATCCTTCTTTGTATGTTTCAATTTTGTTGGACGATCAAGAATTGACATCATCACTTACGACCTATATGTAGATTTACATTGTGAGAAGTTGTACCCAGTAGTGGAAATCTCACATTTATTCTGAAGTGAAATAACTCGGAGTTCTCTCCTTACGTCCAGTCTGCTAATATGTGACTTAAGAATTTCACAGTAAATATTATTTATGGTTGTTGAATTGTGTTGTGTTGAATCTTATTTTATAAATTATTATATATAAATAGCCATAGAAAATTTAGCGTCTTATTTGGCAAACTAGGTAATAAAATCTATTTAGTCATAAATATACCAAATTAAGATTATTATATTTACCACAAGGAAGGATATATCTCTTTTGTTTTTTGTTAGAAAAAGAAAACACGACTTTAAACTCTTTTTCTACAAATCGTACTAAAGCAAGTTAACGAAACGGAAAAACCTTAAAATATAGTTTCATCAAACGAAATTATCATAATATAATCAGACGAAGCCTAGCTAGAGCAGTTTATTTCAGTTAAAATTCCAGCCCCACGTGGAGCCAATTTTGGTACCGTCAAAGTAGCAGTTCTCAATCCATCATCTCCACGCGGGCGCTGAATAATGATGCAAAGTATATCATCCATGCAAGGCAATACCTTTCTCCACAGAATCAACAAAAGCTGAGGTTACCTAGGTGAAAAGTGCCCTGCAAAGGCGAATAACTGAAACTGAATCTATCCCCTTTTGTTCCTTGCTGCAGCCAAGGAAGAAAGTCCACAGAAGCTTCCATTGCAATAAAACGCTGCTCCTCCTTCCCTATAAAACCCCTCCATTTTCCTCTCACCATCCATCCATCCCCCAAGAACCTCTTTTTCTTCCCCTGAGCTGAGCAGAGGGTGGGGGAGAACCAACCAATCCATCCATCCCAGAGAAGCCCTCTCCCTCCCCTGCTCAGCCACCCATGGCTGCCAGGTGGGCCCCGGCAGCCGGCCTCCTGCTGTTGCTGCTGGCGGCGGTGTTGGTGCCGGCGCGCGGTGACAAGCCGGCGAGGGCTGGGCAGGGGGAGCCGGAGCCAGATGCCGCGTCCTCCGCCGTGTTCCCGCTCTATGGCGATGTGTATCCTCACGGGTATGGCCCGACCCGGACCAATCCTTCCGTTGTCCCCATTCCTCCTCTCTGACTCCGAGAACTAATCAATCAACTTATTGCGGATTTTGGCTGTACTCGCCAGTTTCATCCATAGATCTCTGCGCGGATTTTTTTAATCTGTCATTTCGAGCATTATTAGCCTTGTTGATGAATCCAGTATTGTTGATTGGTCTGATGAGTCAAGTTGTTGTGGCCAAATCACTTTTGATTTTGATTGTATTTTTCTTTGCTGATGCTTCGTTGGTGCAGGCTGTACTACGTGGCGATGAGCATTGGCAACCCGCCGAGACCCTACTTCCTCGACGTCGACACCGGCAGCGACCTCACCTGGCTGCAGTGCGACGCCCCCTGCGTCAGCTGCTCCAAGGTACCATCAACCGTTCACCATTACCTTGCTTATTTATGCAATCGAATTTGCATCCACTCTCCGACTTGATGGTATTGGACTATAGACTTGACGCTAGACACTGAGTCGTTATCATTATGGGCTGTTTTTGGTGCAAGAGTTGGTGTTTTTGGCATCAGGGGCCCTTGCTTATTATTGTGATCCAAGAAGTTGGAGCTTGGTCTTTTCTTGGTTAGGCATTGGATGTATCGAATTCAGGGGAAACAGTGAAAAACTGATATATTGATTTCATGATCAAGCTGTAAATGCCCTGTTTACTTTTCTGGCCCAAAATTATGTTAGTTTGGGGTTTCAAGTCTACTACTGGCATTAGTTCTAGTTCAAGAAATGGTATTTAATTGTATGTACCCAATTTTACCATGGTTTCCAATCTAAGATTTAGTGCCTGGTCATTTCTTGATTGGGTATTAGTTTTACTGTCAGTATGCTATTTCTGTCTAGTCCAAGATGGCAAGATTACATAATCTAAAAACAAACTTGGTATGCTTTCTGATCAAGAGTTTGATTTTTATTGATGTTTTGCATGTTCATGGTTGGCGCAGGTGCCACACCCGCTCTACCGACCAACAAAGAACAAGCTGGTGCCATGTGCGGATCCGCTGTGTGCCTCTCTGCATGGTGGCCTAAGTGGTAAGCACAAGTGTGACTCACCAAAGCAGCAGTGTGACTATGAGATCAGGTATGCCGACCAGGGCTCGTCCCTCGGTGTGCTCGTTATTGATAGCTTTGCAGTCCGCCTTGCAAATGCCTCTGTTGTCCATCCCAGTCTTGCATTCGGGTATGCTACTTGTGACTTGTAAAGTACAACTTTGCAAAATGAGCCACTTGAATTTTTTTCTTGATGCTTGTTTTTGTGTGTGCAGGTGTGGGTATGATCAGCAGGTTGGGAGCAGCACTGAGGTGGCGCCCACTGATGGTGTGCTTGGGCTTGGGAGTGGATCAATCAGCCTGCTTTCACAGCTTAAGCAACATGGGGTCACCAAGAATGTGGTTGGCCACTGCCTCAGCATGAGAGGAGGGGGGTTTCTCTTCTTTGGGGATAATCTTGTGCCTTATTCACGTGCGACATGGGTACCCATGGTTCGGAGTGCATTCCGGTGAGCCCCGATGGATTTTGTTTTTGTTCCACACTAATTGTTAGAAAGAACAATGTTTGATGCACGCTGCCTGCTTTTAATAATGCTTAAGTATAGGTGTGTTTTCATTTTTTGAATACTGATGTTCAAATTGAGTAATTGTTCACTACTAATGTGGAAATAATTTAACTATGTGCTAATGGTCATGCTGAACTGAAAAACTGTGTACTAAACACATGGTCATGCTGAAATTTCTTGGAAATCACTACCCTTTATATACTTTGCAGTTTACAACCATATGAAGCAAGCCAAGTCTAGTGAATATCTGTTTTTTATTGATTCTATATCCATTTTGTTTTAACTATGTGCAACCTGTCACTGTGTAGTCCAGTAAAAAGTTGTGACCAGATTCTCTCACTTATAGTTCTGAACATAGATGGCGTACCCTGTATTTCCAGGAATTACTACTCGCCTGGCTCAGCAAGCCTGTACTTTGGTGGCCGGTCACTAGGCGTGAGACCAATGGAAGTAGTCTTGGACAGCGGCAGCTCATTCACCTACTTCGCTGCACAGCCATATCAAGCGCTTGTCACCGCAGTAAATTTTTGAACTTTTCTGGAAACTAACATGATAGGATTGACGATTAATCATAAAGCTTATGAGTTTTTCTGTCTTGCAGCTTAAGGGTGATCTAAGCAAGATGCTGAAAGAGGTATCTGACCCCTCTCTGCCTCTATGCTGGAAAGGGAAAAAACCATTCAAATCTGTGCTCGATGTCAAAAAGGAGTTCAAATCATTGGTTTTAAACTTTTCTAATGGCAAGAAAGCTCTCATGGAGATCCCTCCTGAAAACTACCTCATTGTCACTGTAAGCATTCCATTACTCAACAGATTATTTAGTAGGTAACTGTGAGTTACTGGTGGCTAAAATTTATTTCTATGTTTGTGCCAGAAATACGGGAATGCGTGTTTGGGCATCCTCAACGGATCAGAGATTGGCCTCAAGGATCTGAACATTGTTGGAGGTACGAAGTTCAGACATGATAACTAAGCAACGTAGTGTCAGAAGTCATGATCTCACAAACAATTGTAACAATTGATGTCAATCTTCTCTTGTTGCAGACATTACAATGCAGGATCAGATGGTGATATATGATAATGAGAGAGGGCAGATTGGATGGATTCGTGCACCCTGTGATAGAATCCCCAAGTTCGGATCTTCCCTTCTGTGATCATTTCACACACCTGAACATATATACCCTTAATTCTTTTCTATTTATTCAAACAGCGACAATACCATACATGGATTTGAGGAAGGTTATTGTTGGCCTCAATTCCCCGGCATCATTGGTATTCAGAACAAAGAGTGTGCAGCGTACTACTGTTCAAATAAAGAGTAATTGACAAGAAGAGGCCACTAGGTTGATGGAAGAACAAAAGGATCATCCCAGGGAAGCTCTACATAAGTTAGGAACATGTATTCTTTAGAAAAGAGAAATATCTAGTAACCTGTAATCATCACCATGTCCATATGAAATATATACATCCCGTTCTTATGACAATCGGATGTTATTGTGGTCTGAATCTGGAAGCATTACACTTGTTCTTTAATTGTCATGTCATTAAGATAATTTGGACTACTGTGTCTGGCATTCTTGGAATCAACAGGTGACACCTTTGATTCTGCGACTACGTAGTGGCTTAGTCATAACAGAAATAAAGTTGTTAATATGCTTGCATCGGCTGTTTTATGGACAATATGGAAGATGAGTAATTGCTCACACTTTGCAAATTTAACCTGGACTGGATTGCAGGTATTCTGGATGAAGCAGTGGCTACCTTTGTGCCCAAAACTGAAACTTCAGCAACTTACTCTGATGAACAAGGCAAGGGAGGTTCTGCGCATAGAGTGGTACTAAAGAAGAGATGCTGGCTGGTGGTGGTCTGATGCAACACTTCCTGGAGGATTGATGAAGACCTACTGAAGATTATGCTTGGTAGCCTGGTTTAACTTTGGTGATAGGCATGCTTTTGGTTGAAATGAAGTTTCTACCTTTTGTTTCGGGATACAGTGACGCCGTAGTACGATGTAATGCTGGTGGTTGGTGGTGCGCTAAAACGCTTGGATCGCAACTGTTGAACTTTGGTTTCTGCTTTTCAATGAAAAATTCCAAGGTTTTATCCCACCCTATTGATCTGAAAAAAACACCGCTGTTATTCGGTATAATCTGTGGAAGTGTTCTTTGCGCGCTATTTCTTCATAGTTTGTTGATGTACCGAGTTAAATAAGCATGTTTCAACTGAAATTTCATTATTTCTTTGATATAATTTGTACATTGGTTTCTTTGCTGCCATCTCTCTTCTTGAAGCTTTTCTTCTCATTTCTTATCTTAGACTGAGTGATGTAAAAGTTACCTGAAACCTATTCTGCAGAAAGTGTGTTGCAAAGCAGGCACTTTCCAATTACACTCATCAGCAAAAAGAACTTGTTCTATTTCACGAAGGGTTTGTATAACTTGCAAAAAAATCTAACATAATTGGGAATTGGGGTTACAGTAAATGAATATATGAAGTAACCAGCCTTTAATCTCCACTATAATTTACAAACATGCAACAGCACGCATCAGTAGCATAGCTACTTCACACAAATATGTGCACTTCTAGCTAAGCGCGACTAGCCACTGAAGGGGCGGAACACCCTGAGCGCGCTGAGGACGCCGGCGATCGATCCTGCGGCGGCGGCGGCGACCGACACGAGGAGGCACGCGACGGTGAGCGCCTTGAGGCAGAGCCACCTCGCGCTGCCGCGCGCCACGCCGCGCTGCGCGATGTACATCTCCACGGGGAAGTAGACGGTGAGCGGCCAGAAGGAGAGCGCGCCGATGAGCCCGACGATGGCTCCAAAGTATGGCAGCGCCATGGCGACCACGGTGGTCAGGCACACGAACGCCGAGCGCCACGCCAGCCGGAGTGCGCTGAGCGCGAACGGACCCACCCAGAGCTCCCGGGAGACGAAGCCGCTCTCCGGCCAGGTGGCGACGGCCCAGCGCTCGACGAAGGCGAAGATGGGCTGGCAGAAGACCTGGTACGCGCCGACGAGGTGCACGACGATGGCGGCGTTGGCGACTTCCACCAGCCAGAAGGGCTCGTAGAAGCCGAACCCGGTGAGGAGGTTGTCAGCTCTCAACTCGCACGATCACTCAAGAACACGAGTACGCGAGGTGTTTGCGCAGCACACGACTTGCTGCTTTTCTTCTCTTCTTCTCTCTTTTATTCACAGCGAAAGGAAAGAACGTGTGCCAAGCTGTTGCCCACGATCCGGTTTTGCCTGCGCCATCCCACAGACCCGGACGTGCAGCTGAGACACGCTGCATGGCAGCGACATGCAACCGCATGCAGCTGCCGGACTCGACGCGCATGGCCACCACACACGACGTGGGCTCGTGCCCTGCTAACTGAACGGGGAAAAACGGGAAATGCATCAACGGCCTAACTAATTATTTCAACAGAGGTTGTCCGGCGCGGCGTTGCCGAGGGCCGCGTAGCCCGCGCACCCGCACGCCATGTAGAACGCCGTCGTCGCGGCCACGCTCAGCGCCGTGGCCTTCTTCATCACGCTCGCCTCCGATGGCCCCGGCGCCCTGATCGTGTCCTGGATCTCGATGAGTATATTGGAGAAGGAGTAGGCGAACGCAATGTTGCCCAGCGCCTGTAGGGTGCGCCAGACCTTCTGCATCACGGTGACGCTGCCCGCGCCCACGGCAACGCCGGTGAGGGTGCCCCGGAATGCTCCGTGCGCGACGGTCTGGGCGACGCCGAGCCCAAGCCCGATGCCGGAGTAGGTGAAGGACATGGCGGCGGCGACGATGGACAGCCACCAGATCTGATCGAATCCGGGTATCTGCGAGAAGACGATCTGCACGGCACCGAAGGCGACCATGTAGGGGTTGCTGGAGCTCTTGCACAGGTCGGCGTGGCCGTTGGCGTGGAAGCAGCCCGCCCTCCTGATGTCCAGCATGCTGATGGATGCCGCAATGGTGTAGCCGACGGCGATGCCCACGAGGTTGGCGTACTGGATAGCGCCGCAGAGCCTGACCTGGACACCGCCGAGGATGGCGCGGACGGCGTCCACGTAGGAGTAGTTCCGCCTGCCGGCCGTGGCCGGGTCGTCGCCCCCCCCGTGCGGTAGCAGTCGGCGAGCAGCGTGGAGGTGCGGTAGGTGACGCCGACGAAGAGCTCCATGGCGGCGGGGCCGCCGGCCCAGCCGAGCTGCGCGACGGCCCAGGCCAGCGAGAGGACGCCGGAGCCGACGACGGCGGTGACGATGTGCGCGCTGGCCGTCAGGACCGTGCCCGTGCGGCGAGGGCGGCCGTCATCGTCGAGCGCCGGGGAGTCGGCGCCGAGGTTGCCGGCCTCCAGGGACACCTCGAGCGGCTCGATTTGCACCATTGCGCCCGGCGGGCGTGCGGCCTCGAGTCACGAGCAGGCACGTACGCGACATTGCTTTCTTTCGTGCCTTGCTGAATGGAGTACCGGGAGGACGAGAGTTCGGGGAGTGGGATTATATGGTGCTCTTGTATCCGAATCGCGGTCGTACTCGGCAGGCTCAGTCGGTTGCGCGGCTAGCTTGAGTCTCTCGTCTCCCCTGAGGGCCCGTTTGGATTGCCGTTTTCTGGCCCAAAACCAGTGTAAAACTCGGAGCCCATATGTTTTACCAGCCAGGCCGAAAAGACTGTTTGGATCACCGTTTTCGTTTTCTAATTCCCCGGTATTGGGCCGGTTACATCTGAAAATTTTTACGGGCCTCCGGAGGCCACGAAAAAAAAACGACAGAAGTCGGGTCCTCTCCCCACGCTCGCCTCCGCCAGATCTGAGCGCGGCGGGTGAGAAGGCGACGCCGGGCCGCCGCCGGGAGGAAGGCGACGCCGGCCACCGCGCGCGAGGAAGGCGACGCCGAGAATCAGCTCCGGCTACCGCTCTGGATGTCTCGACTCCCCTGCTCTGGATGTCTGGTTCGGATTGGGCGCACGAACCGTAGCAGCACCGCCGTCTCCCCGGAGCGCATCGCGGCGCGGTACACCGTGCTGTGCGACGACTTGGCCACCACCTCCCCGGAGGCCTCGAGGATGGCGGCCACCGACAGCCCCTCGCCGCCGGGGAACTTGATGAGCGCGTTCGCCCCAGCGTAACCACCGCCGTGCGGTCCTCCAACCCCGAGGCGGTCGGCGATGGGGCCGAGGTAGGGCAGCAGCGCGGCGTCCCCAGCCGTGCGGCGGCCCCGGAGGCAGGCCGGGAGGCGGTCGAGGCGGAGCCCGCGGAGGCGCGGGCGAAGGTAGCGGTAGAGCAGGTAGGCGAGGAGGACGCCGAGGATGGGGAGCAGGATGGAGTTGGACCGCCCCTTGTGCACTGGCTCGTCCCCTCCCTCTGCCGTGGCCGTCGCCATGATGCGCCTGCGCGCCGCTAACCATTCGCCGCCGGGGAACTTGATGAGCCCCTGTTATCTGACGAAGAGTGCTGAGAATTTGCAACCGGAAATATATACCCTTTGTACCCAAACAGGAATTTACAACCGAAAATAGATATATTTATATTCAAGGGTATTTTGTGGGACTTGTAAAATACCCTTGTAATATATTTACAAAGGTAAATATTTCCAAGGCTCCCAAACAGGGCCTGAGTCGGACTCGGAGAGGCGGGCCTGGTGGCACGGAGAGGCGCGTGTCCGAGAAAAATGAAAACGGGTTGGCGCTAATCATCGATCGAGAATTAGTTAAGTCTCTGTAATGACTTACCTTTACACATAATCAATGAAGATCTATGTGAATCAAATAGATAGATTCGATCCCTTTTAGGGCATGTAGGACATTTAGAAAAAAGTCAAATAAAAACCCCTAAAATATTAAACTAGAACTAACCTAAACAAAATTTTTATGAACTCGAGTACATCAAAACTCTCAACCAATAATTTTAGTAAACTCTAAATACCTTAGAGGAATATACAAAAATTTTCAAGTCAATTGAAGTTAAATTTTATATTTAAAAAATACTTTTCTAAAATACTTTTATTCGAACATAATTGAAATATGTTAACTAAGTGTGACGATAAGTAGTACAACTCTACCGTATACGATAACAGTATCCATATACGAATTCACAAAGACCTATGGATACCCTACGTACCCGGGATGCTATGTATCTTGGAGAGGGACTCTAGGCCGATAAGGAAACCGCTCATAGGTGTTCGGGACTCCTTAAACAAGCAAGTCAATCCCGATGTTTAAGGATGATTGAGTCCCATTCGAAGACGAGTCCGTACCCAATATGGCACATTTTCTTTATAAGGACCTCGAGGCCTTGCGAGAAGACAGGCTTTGACTGATCTGATATCTCAACTTAGATGAGCTTTGATAGATCACAAGCCCTAAACAAAAGCCATACATCTCCATTAGAGAAGACTTCAGAGCTAGTAGAAGGGAAGACTAGCCTCGACATCCACTTTCGACTACTTGTAGATCCCATCTAGACTAGTTATACCCCCTTGTACTCTGTGTTGAGATCAATATAAGACACACAAGATGTATGATTATTATCTACTCTTGTCATTGGCAGATTTGATTCGGCCTCGGGATTCCCTACCTTTACTTTCGATTTTCCACGTATTGCATAAGAACAGTGGTTTACCAATCGTCAACAAAGTGGATTTCATCTCCTCCAAACTTTATAAAAAAATTTATCTAAGAGTTATATATATCTCAGAGCTCAAATATAAATTTTCTAGAAATATTTGCAAACTATTTGGATTTCTTGTAGTTCAAACCCTATTTTGGACAATTCCGTATTAACATTTAAATGACAGTCCAAAATGAGTTACCTCAGGATTTTTCCAATTTTAAGAAACTTCAGAGAGAATATAAATATATATAAGGATTACTTGAGGATTATTCCAAATTTGTACAATAACATTTGAACCCTCATTTATTAAACCCTAGTTTCAAATAGAAATAAAACAAAAAGAAAAAGGTTAAACCCCTCTTACCTCTTGGGCTGGTTTTGGCCCATCTTCCTTTTCTTCTCGGGCCGAAGCCTAGCATCTTCTCAGCTCCTGCTCACCGCACCCTTCACCCACCCTACTGGCAAGCGGGGCTCGCTCGCTAGGCCGCCTCTACCACGCGCCCTGCTGCGAGTCGCACAAGCGGAGCTCGATGAGCTCATCGGTGCCTTCTTCTTCTCTCTCCCGCACCTATAAACCGCAACTCGGCACCTCCGTTTCTCTTCTTTCTCCCCTCTTTCACACGCTTGGAAACCCTAGCCAGTTTCTTCCCCATCCTCAATGATTTCTCCCTCTAACGGAGCTTCCACGACAACCAAGCTCCGGTGACCAATTCCGATGGCAAGTCCTGCTCTAATATCCACGGTTGGACCTACTTCAGTCTTCCCTGACCTCACGTTTATCCTATTTGTGCCCGGGTTCTTAGGAGAGGGGGGGCGGGGGGAGAGCTCGCACATGGGGTTCTTCCCCAACACCGATGGTTCCACCTCGCCGGCCATTCATCTACTTTGAATTTGGGTGAAGCTCAAGCCCCAAGCCCAGCTTCACCGTCTTCTAGAGCTCATGGGAACCTTCGCCAACCACCAGCCGAGCCTCGAAGCCCTTCATTTCTCTTGTTGTTGAGTCCACTGGAGCACCGCTACCATCAACCTTGCCAAGCTACCTCAAGCCCTTGCTCGGTTCCTTTGACATCAAGGTGAGGCTCACCGCAGACTATGCTCCATGTTTCCCCCTCTTTCTTAGCTCGCTGACGCTCCTCCATGCTGGCCGTCGATTAGCTTAGCTTTGCCGGAGTGCCGCGCCATCGCTAGTCTGACCGGACACTTAATCGGTTCGACCGTACGGACGGAACGACTGTAACGGCCGGTCTGACCATACGACCGACCATTGGCTGTTGCACAATCGGCCGTTATCGTTATGGCTTGTTCTAGTTGGTTAGGGCTAATCATTACTTAGGTTAATTAGGGTTAAGACATACTTACCGCCTTAAATGCATTATGATGCGATGGACCCACCGCATTTGCTGTAAATTTTGTCTCAAATGTAAATTAAAGTAAGGAGAGTATGACATAGTGGACCACATCTGAAATACCAGGAAAAATAAAAATAAGAAAAAGAAATTTTTATGATAGCCAGACCCCACGTGTAATAGGCTAAAGAAATCAATAAAAGAAAATAGGGAAAATGCCGGAGTATGACATGTCAGTTGGACTAGTCAATGCTGAAGCACATGTCATTCTCGGAGGCTAGGATCTAGCTGAATATAAAATTATTTTTAAGATTTTCTTTACTGAGAAAAAGACAGAAAATTGATAAAAATGAGTAAAATTTATAATTTTTTTGAAAATTCATATGATCTTCAAATGAGTTGATTCTTTTTTAAGATTCATAATTTATTGTGTAGAATTTAATAGAATAACTTTCATTCATGCTAGTATTATGAAAAAATTTGAAATTCAAATATGCCTTTAAATGGTAGTGTTCGAATATGAAATTTATAATATTTATGCTAACTTCAAATTGAGCATATCATATATGAAAAATTCATGGTTTAATATGAAGTTCATCATGTTATCATTTTTATACATGCTACTGTTATACAAAAATTGAAGTTAATTGCTATGCTAATATAACCATAAAAATGATATCTACCGCTTCAAAAATTCATATCTTAAGTTCCACAAATCCAAATCGAGTGAAACCAATTGCATTAGCTTCATAATTAAATTTCCTATATTATAGGATGAATATCATGCATAATATAATATTTTTTCTTTCTGGCATTGATTGAATGCATTTTTCGTTGTTTTTTCCGACATTTCGGTGTTCTTGTCGTTAGAATCGGGCAACGAGAAGTTCAATAAGGTCGATTCTCAGCTTGAACATGGGTATTATCAACAAGGAAAGCTTTGAAAAACCTTGATAAGATTCCTAATTGCTTATGTTTTGTTTATGAATGAGTGCTATGTTGTTTGATTACGATTCCATGTCGATGCTTGTGATGATGATATCACTAGCATGATTAGAACTTGGTTGTGGATCAAAATCAGTGGATCATGATTTCAAATTTGACTAATGGTTTATGGAATAAGTTAGAGTTGTGTTCACGGTCGGATCGAAGGTCGAGGTGAACATATGCACCTCAGCCTTCCTTCGATCAATTCCTACAGGATCGAAGGACGAGGTGCACATATGCACCCCAGTCATCCTCTAGTCGATACTGAACATTTAACCCTACCCTTTAGTTCGGTGATCGAAGGACGAGGTGATTTAGTGCACCCCAATCGTCCTTCAGTTGATCTTGTATGTGAATTCTCGATGAATTGAATTAAGCCTCGGTTGGCTTAACTAGGAAATTGAAATGAGTCTTGGTTAATTTTATATGATGTTTATATATGAAATTTTGGTTAAGATAATATGGTTGCTGATATGAATTGAAATGGTTATGATGATTACTTGATGATATTGTTTATTCCATTCATGTTCATGTTCATGCCATGTTTAATTTGTTGATGATTCAATACTTGTGTAATATGTTTAATTCTTGTTCATCTCTATGTTCAAGTTAATTAGGATGAGCGTACAAAGAATCTTACAAGTACGAAAGTACTTAAGGAATTCGATTCCTAAAATATTACATGTAGGATATTATGTTGATGTCGATGCCTAGCTTGCTTGCTTTGTTTCTTAGGTCATGTGTGGGTTATGGGTACCTTTTGGAGATGGATATGGCATCCATCTCAGGCGTTCTTAAACCTGTTCTGCTGCTGTCCTTGTTTATATTTTTGTTGTGAATGACTTTTGAGTCGTGTTGGATGTAAACTAATTATTGTCCCGCATATAGGATGTGATATATGTATATTGTATCCCTTTTCTTTAGAGTTCTATTGTAGTATTCAAGTTATTTATGTGGCTTCCCATACACCATGCGTATATGATTTGAAGTGGATGAGACAGCCGTAAAGAGTTAGTATTGTTCATTCATTCATTAAGTGTGATAAGTATCAGTTGAGTGACCCGCTAGCTATGATGCGCTGGCCAGCTAGACAGGATGTGGGTGCTTATACCGGGCTTTCGAGCGACCCACTAGCCTTAGGGCTAGGTTAGGGTGAGGGTACAATCGCCGAGCTCATTCGAAGTGGACTTAAAAACAGCACTAAGTCTTTACATGTTTTTAAAATTGTATTTAGCTCATGTTGCAATGTTATGTCTTTTCCTAGCTTGGCCAATGGTGATCGCATACGACGTGGTGGACGTGTGGTGTTCAGCTAGCGAGTCACTCAACCAGAAATCATCCTGCTAACCAAACAAAGAGAATGACTCTAATTCTTCACGACTAGCCCATACACTTTAAATCATACATGCACGGTGTATGGGCAGCCACATTAACAACTCAATATCACAACAAAACTTTACTAGAGAGGGATTATAAGATAATAAACATTTCTCATACCTGGGATGAGTACATATCCTTCATACATTGCGACTTGGAAGTTGCTTACATTAAACACAACATTAAAAACAGCAGTGGAAAGTAAAAGAAAAAACATCGAGATGGCAGCCTAAACCATCTCCAAAAGTTCTACAAGAGTAACCCCTTGATCAAGTTGGACAATTCTTGCAACTAAACATCCAAATCGATATAACTAGAGTCATAATAAGCTAGGATGCGAAAACAACCTACAGGAATGGAATTCCCGAGTGAGTACATTCGTACTCGCAAGCTGTTAATATGTTCATTTCAGGTTAATCTTAAACATGGCATGGTGATTACAATGATAACATGAATTAATTAACATAACATGGAAAAGAAAGCTACCCAAGCTATCTTATTCAACATACCATGTCATATTTCAGTAAATCAAGTTAACCACTTAATAAATCATATAATGAACATTCAATTTTAGATCTGAATTAGTATGAGAAACAACCATACTAGTCCACAAGTTATCGCATTCAAACCATTCAAAGCATTTTGGAGTTGGGTTAAACCACCCAAAGCTCCTATCACCTGTTCAAGATTACAATGACATCCAATTTCAGATTTAGCAGCATGGAAACAACCATCACAATCAAGTCATATTATTCTCCCTAAGCCACATAACTTAGAGAGATGCCGAATGGATTAAACCACCCAATTCGACCAGTGTGGAGTGAGGAAGTGTTAACCACCCTAACCTCACGCGAATAAGTATTCCAATGGGTGTTGGTTCATAGTAGGCCCACTATGACCATCCAACTCCACTCGCTAACACTTATCGCCGTGCGTGACAGGTAAAGCCCTACGACACCGGTATCGGCTAGGTTGACCACTTGCTGATCCATCTGTAGGTGACAGTACCCCAGCTCTCACATCTCACCTTAAGGGTTCAAGTGTTAATTCATTTGATTTAGAGGACGCATCCATCGACCACAAGCACAAACAAAACTTGCTCATGCTAGTAGTTTCACACACATCACAAGCATAGTCAAAGATAACCGGAATATTTTCAACAAGCGAGCAAGCTTATCTGGCTATTCAAGATCGTGAGCTTGTTGGAAAACAACTCTAGAATTACGCTTGTTGCCCAATTCTATTGAAATGACACCCAAAACCCAACAAGAGGACAAAAGGGGCATAAATCAAAACCAGTAGGAAATAGGAGGATAAAATGAAATGCATCTTAAAATGTAGAAGAAATATATTATGAAGCTAACACAATTGGAATTGTTCAATTTGGATTACTAGCACTTGAGATATGAATTATTGAAGTGTATGTGTTATCATTAGGTTCATTTAGCATAATCTTCATTTAAATGTTATATAATAGGAAGGTCTATAAAGATAATACCATGCTGAAATAAAGGTGAAGTTAAGAGTTGTGATATAAGGTGGGTTTCAATTAAAGCTAGCATGAATTTTAAATATTCATGTTTGAACGTGTGGCTAAAAAGGGGTGGAACTGATTGTCGTGCTCAAACATACAACACAGGTTTTTACCAATTTTCTTCTAAACCGAGCTCAGGTGTATAAGGCATCAGCTAGCTAATTGATCAGGTATCATCAACACTATTCACCATACATAATGCATGTGATTCTTACATCTGAGCATTAGCTTAAACTAACTTGGCACTAACATATTACATGGATTAAGTCCACTGATCAGATATACATTAGCCCATAAATTAATCAGTGTGTTTATTAAGTAAGCTAACCACTGATTGGTGAATAATTGGACATTCCAAAATGTTCAGACTTAGTTAACTATCAGACATTAGTGCAACTAGAGCATAACTAGTGTTTCAGGTTTACTAACCAAGACTAGCTTTTAACTAACCCTGTTTGATCTCGCCACGGTCCTGTCTGTAACAGTGCGCTTAATTCAACAGTGCAATTATTGATGACTTATTTAACCCATTAGTAGTGTTTAATAGCTACGGGTCACAGACAGAGTAATTGAACAAGTAGTCATTAGTTTATTAAGCATGTCTTATCTGTACTAATTAGTCCATCATCCGTGTACTTACTGATTTATGTAGTAGTTGATGATCGCCACACAATAAGTAACCATTAGTTCATGAACTACTACACCTTGTGGTCATTGATTCATTAAGTACGTATCACTTACAACTAACTATCATCACTGCTGTTATCTAATTACTATTCCCTCCGTCCAAAAATATAAGGCGTATTTTGATTCGTTAAGACAAGACTTTGACAAATGATTACTTTATTAATATGCGGTTTATGTGATGCAAAATCATAATCATAAGCAAGTACTTTTGAATATGAATCTAATGATAACAATTTTATGTCACGTAAATCATATACTAATAGAGTAATCATTGGTCCAAGTGTTATCTTAACAAATCAAAATACGCCTTATATTTCTAGACGGAGGGAGTACAACTTATGGTTATTAGTTGTAAATAATCGCCTAAATCATAAATTAATTGATTATTGCAAGTGCTAGCGCATAGAGCATGTCCAAACTTCATCACTGATTAGTAAGCATGGTCACTTGTGACATTTCTGCGGCAACACATAATACTTAGTTTATCTCACAATTTAATAGTGAACTAGCTTGCTTAACCATTTCCACTACTAGTACTATACATTAATTGACAACGTTCACAACAAGTATTAATCTTGTCTTAATCAAGCATGGCACTTAGTGCGGTATTAACCATGCCAGTTGCTGCTGGAGTTGGCTCGACAGGTGCATTGTAATTAACGGAACAATAATTATTGCTTTAAGCTATGTCTTAACAGCGATTAGTGCCTCAGTGTGATAATTAGTTAGTAAACGTGTCTTACCTTACCTAGTTGTTATTGACCGAAACATGAAACTGTCAGGACGGTTCTTTTAAATGAAATTGATTAATTAGTGAGTGCTCGCTAGTTTGTTAGTGATGCTAATGATTGAGTCAAGCTGTACCAGCTGGCTATTCATTCAGTTGATGCATCAATTAATCCGATCAGTTGAATTAAGTATACCTTAACTATCAATTAATCAAGATGAGTAACAGTAATTAATTGGTTATTGAAGCTTAACTGCGGTTTAACTAATCTTAACAAAAGAAACAACGACCTCGGTCAGTTGAGCAGGAGCTCACCCTGACTTGACGAGGACGGGGACGGTGGGGTCCGTCGGTGCTGGGTGTTGGGTGAGGTCCGGTGAGGTCCGTCGGTGCTGGGTGTTGGAGTTTGTTCCAAATTCTTGTCATCCCTTTGCAGAAGACATTCTGTGTTGTTGGTGTCAGGTAAGCCAGCTGTGTCACAGCCGATGTCCATCACCGGTGACACAGGTAAGCTGACACAGATAGTCTAGATTTCGCTCACCTGAGTCAGGTGCTAGCATGTTAAGCTGCTGCCTAATTCAGTCAGCTGTGTCATAGGCAGTAAGACAGTTACCCCTTCAGCCACCTGCTACTATATATATCTCATACCCTTGTAGACGTTATGAGATAAGCCAAACATTGTAAATCCCTAACATGTTAGGACTTCATTTATCATAGTGAAGGTGGTGTCGCTGTGCGCCCGTGGTTTTCACCCTTTCAGGGTTTCCACATTAAATCTCTTGTGTCTTGGATTGTGTGTGTGTGTTTTGCTTCCTGCGCACTTTACTTCTTGATCTTTGCTGCATTTGCTTCCGCTACTTTGATTTCTCTCTTCCTCTAGATTGCCTCTCTCAATCTTGCTCTGCATCTAACAAGTGGTATCAGAATTTTGGTTGCTCGTTCTTGAGATGGCGTCCATGAAGTTTGATCTTCCTCTTCTTGATCGAGACACTCGATTCTCCTTGTGGCAAGTCAAGATGCGTGCTCTATTGGATCAGGCTGATTATGAGGATGCTTTGGACTCTTTTGGAGGGAAGGCCATTGCTGCATGGTTCGATGATGAAAAGAAGAAGGATCATAAGGTCGTTTCCCAAATTCAACTCCATCTACACAACAATATCTTGCAGGAGGTTCTCCAGGAAACACATGCTGCTTCATTATGGTTGAAGCTTGAAGGGATCTGCATGACCAAGGATCTGACCAGCAAGATGTATTTCAAGCAAAAGTTGTTCCTGCACAAGACGTAGGAAGGAGGTAATTTGCTTGATCACATCTCTAACTTCAAGGAGATCGTTGCTGATTTAGCATCATTGGATGTTAGTTATGATGAAGAAGATTTGGGTTTGATTCTCTTGTGTTTGCTGCCTAGTTCATATTCTAGTTTTAGAGACACCATGTTATACAGTAGAGATACCCTCACACTTCATGAGGTTTATGAGGCCTTGCATTCTAAGGAGAAGATGAGACATATGGTGTCAGATGATTCAAGTGGCTCGCATGCCGAGGGCTTGTCTGTTCGAGGCAGATCTGAAAAGAAAAACCCTAATTATGGATCTCATGGAAGAAGCTCTGCCTGTAACACAGGTCAGAGAGGCAGATCAAAGTCTAGAGGAAAGGGGAAGTTTTGCAGTTACTACAAACGTGATGGACATGACATTTCTGAGTGTTACAAGTTGAAGAACAAGGAGAACAGGAAAGGCTTAAAACCAAAAGATAAAGTTGATGCTGCTGCAAACTGTGCTGCTAACTCAGATGTTGAGTCATTAGTTTGTCATTGCTGGAAGTTTTGCCACTGGTCTTAGCTGTGCCAACTCTAGCTGTACATGATCATCACTGACGAGCACGAGGAGGCCCGTCGCTGATTAAAGGCAACATTGATGGGCGATCTCGTGCCCGTCAGTAGTAGTGATGCACAAGGCGAGGCAGCCAACTTCTACTGACGGGCACAATATCCGCCGTTAGTAAAAGTGGGACGAGAGGCGCAACTTGGCATCTCCACTGACGGTCAACCTTCACTGACGGGTGCATAGGATCTCCACTGACGGGTCCATTATCGCCCGTCAGTGAAAGGTTGCTCTAGGAATTCCTTTGAGGGCAGACTTACCACTAAAGGGCTCCATTGTTTGCCCGTCAGTCATAATTCTACACATATAACAGTGGAGGCGCCTGCAGCTAGCCGGTGAGCTCATGCGCCTCACACGGCCAGCTGCAAGCGCCTCCCACTACGCCGCATGCAGCTGCTCCTCTCCTTCTTCCTTCTCCCCCTCCTCCCCCTCCTCCCTCCCTCCTCCTTCTAGATATACTACAATCTAGATCTAGATCTCTCTCAATCCTCTCCCTCCTCCTCTCCACCCCTTTTTCCCTCTCTTTCGCCCTCCCCTCCTCCCTCCCTCCTCCTCCTAGATATACAATCTAGATATAGATCTCTTTTAACCCTCCCTCCTCCTCTCCACCCATTTTCCCCTCTCTTTCCTCCTTTCCTCCTCTCTCTAGCTCGATCCTTACCCTATTCGGAAAGCTCTCGAGTCCGCTCCTTGATGGCGCTAGCGAGCTCTCTTTGGTCCGATGTAATACATGAAAGAAAAGAATAAATTTTGTGTTTATTTTGTTAATTTGGACTATAATCAATTAGTTTATTGTTGTAGGGATCGATGGATCAAAGTTGGATGTACGGCGAAAGGGTAACACGGAGTTTCGTCGATACTTTGAATGAGTTTCTAGATGTGGCCGAGGAAGATAGGGAGAAAAAGGGGTGCGAACAAGATGTGTTGTCCATGTTGTGTATGCAAGAACACGATAATGTTAAGGGAGAGAGGCATGTTGCAGGTACACTTGTTGACTCAAGGTTTCATGGAAGGTTATACACGTTGGACAAGTCACGGTGAGGAGGCGAAAATTTTAGCTACTCTTGAATGTTTAGAAGAAGAGGACATACATGAAGACGCAGAAGAAGATGAGGACCATATTTCTAAATGTAGGGATGACTTGACGGGAGAGGCAGGGAACAATTTGGCTGAAATATTGAGGGACAGTCACATGGCGGACCAGGTGGTCGAAGACCCCGAGGATGAAAGAGAGGTTGCAAAGTTTGCGAAACTGATGGAAAGACTCGACAAAACCACTGCACCGCAGTTGCGATACTGAGCACACGCGTCTATCAGTCACGCTAGAAATTCTAAGGATCAAGGTAGCCCACAACTGTCCGGACACAAGCTTCGATGAGACATTGACTTACCTTACGACGGTTTTTCCAAAGGAGAACGTGTTGTCTACGAGCACCGAGGAAGCCAAGAAGGTGGTCTGCCCCCTTGGATTGGATGTAGAGAGACTCCATGCTTGTCGAAATGACTGCATTATTTATCGCAAAGAGCATAAAGAAAAGCACAAATATCCGGTGTGCAACACATCTCGATATAAGCGGGGCAGAAACCAAGACGATGATGAGGAAGAAGTGACGAGTGGTGCCCCCGCAAAGGTTGTATGGTACCTTCCAGTCCTCCCCCGTTTGAAGCGTTTATTCGGTAACAAGAAGGAGGCAAAACTGATGCGTTGGCACGAAGAGGGGCGAAGTAAAGGACGGGGTGTTGAGACACCTAGCTGATGCTTGTCAGTGGAGGGAAATCGATGCTGAATACTCAGATTTCGGTAGTGATCCGAGAAATATCAGGTTTGGTATGAGTATAGACGGAATAAATCCATTCGGCAACATGAGCAGCAGACACAGCACATGGCCCCGTGGTTCTCTGGATCTATAACCTCCCTCCATGGTTGTGCATGAAGCAGAAGTACATGCACCTATCTATTCTCATTCAAGGGCCAAAACAACCTAGAATGGATCTTAACTTGTATCAACAACTACTGAAGGACGAACTAGCTACGCTATGGGAAGAAGGGGCTCAGGTCTAGGACGCGGACAAAGAAGAGTTCTTCACTCTGAAAGGCCCGTTATTCACAAGGTGCAAGATTATCCCGCGTACAGGAACAACGCGTGTCAGTGTACCAAAGGATACGAAGCATGTGTTAAGTGCATGGAAGAAACCACAAGTGTTTTCTTAGAGGGCTCTAGAAAAATCATGTTCATGGGCCACCGAAGGTGGCTGACCATGAATGACCCATGGAGAGAAGACACGGAAAGGTTCGACGGAACAAAAGAAATCCGTCCAAAGCCTCGCGAGAAGACCGGAAAAGAAATCTATGGTCTCTTGAATGAAATGGACGAAGTTGAGCCAGAAAAAGGAAAGAAAAAACCGCCGGTAAAGGGCGTCTGGGAAAGGAAATCTGTTTTTTGAAAATTGCCTTACTGGCCTCACCTAGACACACGTCACAGCATAGATGTAATGCATGTTGAAAAAAAATATCTACGACAGCTTGCTTGGTCTCTTGCTCAACATTTCGGACAAGACAAAAGATGGACCGAAGGCACGAGCAGACATGCAACACATGAATATAAGACATGAGCTGTGGGCAACCAGAGAAATGACCAAGACGGGGAAGAAAGGTATCAGAGTCAAGACCAGCTGTCCTGCTGCTTGCTACACTTTGAGTAGAGACGGGCTCCATAGCTTTTGCGAATGCCTCTATGGTGTCAAAAGTTTCTTCGGGTTACTCAGTAAACATCCGAAAACTTGTTGACATGAAGACTCACCGACTGATTGGCATGAAGTCTCATGACTGCCATGTGATGATCACACAGATACTACCTGTTGCAATTAGAGGTATCATGGAGCCAGGTGTCCGCAAGACTATCATGGATCTTTATAACTTCTTCAACACTATCTGTCAGAAGTCAATCACAGTGCAACGCTGCTTGAAACTGAAGGCTGAGATCACTGTCATACTATGCGAACTTGAGATGTATTTCCCTCCAGTATTCTTCGATGTCATGGTACATCTCATGATCCATATCGTCCCGGAGATACTGGACCTTAGTCCCGTGTTTTTACACAACATGTACCCGTTTGAAAGGTACAATGGGGTTATCAAGAGCTACGTTTGTAACAGGGCGCATCTGGAAGGTAGCATCATCCAAGGCTATGCTACCGAAGAGGGCGTCGAGTTCTGCACGGATTACATGCGTGATTAAAAACCTATAGGTGTTCTAGTTTCGCGGCACACAAGCAGGCTCGACGGTAAAGGTGCGATCGGGCATAAAAATTTACATGTGTATCGATCGGAAAGATCAGATGACTACAATAGAGCACATTTCGTGGTATTGCAACACTTGGCTGTGGTACGGCCTTACATTCAGATCCACATCAGACAGTTGCATGAAATGAATCCGAAAAAGGGCACAGTTGCGCTCACGAAAATTCATAACGTAAATTTCTCTGGGTGGCTAAAGGACTACTGGTATGAAAGGGAGCCGACAAATGGAGAAGAAGAAACCGTCCGAATGTTATCACAAGAATCCGATAGCAAAGTCGTGACATGGCAATCATATGATATCAACGGATACACATGCTATACGAAGGCTCAAGACCGGCGCAGTACGTACCAGAACTGTGGTGTAACGCAGGAGTCTAGAACTGGTCATCAGGGCAAGAAGTGTAGGTACTACGGCATGATCGAAGAGATCTGAGAACTTGACTACACCGTGACTGTGGCGTACCCGGTTTTAAGACCGGATACTCCCTTGTGATTACTGTACCGGTCCCTGGATCAGTAGCCGGTACCCACAAGTTAACCTGTATATCATTGTCATACATACGAATTACAGTATATGCTATGTAAATAGACCACCAAGGTCGATTGTCTGATACCTGTAGCCCATCGGATATAAACTTGCAGCGGAAAAACAAGCGGTGATGTGGCCCATCAATATGCCATACCCAATAGGCAACTGACTGGGGTTACGCCCTAGTTTTCGCGATCGTAATCGTATATTCAGAATTGATATGTCCTTCAACTGGCCAAATCAACAAGCCAGGTGATGCAGGGTGTGAGTCAAGGAGTAGCTCTATCCTAAGTTTGCTTGTTATGCGGAAATGTAAGTTTTCAATTTAAATACGAGAATAGTAGATTCCAAAGCAATTTTGTAAACCAGAGCAATTTAAAGCAACAAAACTTCTCTTGAGGTAGACCCAGCTACCTCCTTTCCTCATCTCGAGCGATAGCTCCGTCTATCACTGCTTAACTCGATGCTCAGCCCATACTACCCCGGGTAGTACGGCTAGCCTCTTCCTTCGGCAATTCCTTGCTACCAGCCGTGTAGCGTAAATTGCTCTCTGTGGACACATCATGCCCACGTCCTTAGTCCCTTTCCCAGACTTTCACAAACAAAATTCAGTCTAACCAATGTGTGGCCTTACCAGTTCATGTCCATAACTGAGGATGCAGCTATTCGAATAGTTTTTTAACACTCTGCAGAGGTTGTATGGCTTTACCCACAAGATGTAAGTCCCCCTTGTTGCTAAATGAGCACTCTTCACGAGGAGTGCCGGCAGGGTTATTACAACGAGACCTTCTCCCGCTTCCATACTAGAGCTGGACCCGCTAGGTGGGTAACCCAACTTTTGTGTTCCGGACCAAAAATGGGACTCCCCATCTTTGTGTCGCATCAACACCCAAACGCCCAGCGGTGGTGGATTTCTAGGACTTTAACCACCTAGTCACATACTTCCTACTTCCCACGGGTCCATACTCTAGTACTTGCCGGGTTAATAAGCCAAGTCCTTCCCATAAAGGCCATGTGGACGTATAGTGAGGAACTGGTTTAGCGGCACTTAGGCTCGGTCCTTAATCGATTCGAGCAAGACTCCATATTCGTCCTCGACGACCACGCTACCTTCTGGTACTCTACAGCCCCGGGCTACCCTTACCATTCTCACCCGAATCAAAATCCTCCTTCATTTTCATCTGGGGTTTTGGCAAACATTTCTTTTGAAACAGTCACCTCGGAAAGCACATGCTACCCGAGGGGTTTATTTCCCATGTCCCAAGGGAGCTCGTATAAGCTGAACGAAAATTTAGTTTTAACTATAGCAGGTCTAAGTTAGGCCAATGCCTATAGCCTTATTACTCTTGTGGATCGTAGGACAACCGACTAATATATCTAGGGTTACAAGGATCGGATATTCAGGCCTAAGTCATATGCAGCTAAAGGGTATAACTAGGTCTACATAAAATGCCGTTGATACTCACATAGCATGCAAAGTTTGCAAACAAAATACTTAGCTTTCACACATATGGGATTCAACATGATCAAAGTGGAAATGCTTGCCTGGCAGGTAGCGTCCAGTTCAGTCTTGAACTTGATTTGACAGTTGTCCGAACTCCTTCGCGCGATAATTCGTAACGTCGATATCTACACGTCGAAGGAACGGTGAATTAATCAACGATGCAAGGAAGAACCAAACTAGAATCAATCATACATTCATGGACTCTTAACACATGCGTCCTAGACTTAGGTGTTATTAGGGTTTGAAGAGGTGGTAAGAAATTCCCTTCACATGAAATAAGGATCCTTCGTAAAATTTGGGAGCCCTAGCTTATTTGGTCAACAACATTTTGGGACTCGGATATTCTAGGTTCTCATCTCATTTTGTTGGGTCTGGAGTGGAATTATGAATCGGGAAATTTTATTAATAAAGCTTTTGGAGTAATTCACTAGGATGTGTTTATTCAAAGATGGGTTTTTATGGTTTCTTACTCATTTATGGAAGTACTGTATAAAGGTTTTAATTTTTAAAGTTATAATGGACTCAAAATTTCTCACATGGTTTTGAGATATTGCCGGAAGAAATAAATTGGTCACCTGGGGCTATATACGATGAGATAGGTATTTTAAAGTCATGTTAGATTTGAATCTAAATTTGAAGTTCAAATAATTACAAAAATTATGAAACTGGTATGGGAAGATAGATTTTGATTTTAGAAGTATATAGGAAAAAGAATGGGCTCAATCGGAGTTGTGACAAGGAAGTTATGGGCTTCCGAATATTTACTGGAGATGAAAATAGAAGAGGGGAAACTCTGCCCGAAAGGGAAGGGCTGACATCAAAGGCGCAGAGAAGAAATACGCCTTTGATTAGAGAAAGCGGTTTGGAACTAGGCATAAACAGGAAACGTGTTTTCACTGACGGAAGGCGTAAATCGCGAAAATGTCTTCGGGTTGAGGAAACGGGAATTGGGGGATGAAGAACAAACTTATCGTAAAGAATTATGGCTTCCCATTGGGGAAGCGTAAATTCAGGAATGCACCTCTGCTTAATGGGCTGTGGGCCGTGGAAAATGGAGGAGGTCACCTGGCCTGGTTATTACCGGTTCTAAACTGGTATGCCTCCTGTTGCCACAGTGGAATTAATGTGCTCAGGTGTGCGTGCGTCTGCTTATCGGTGGCTGATGGGGTCGACGATGCCGGCGACTAGGAAACGGACGGAGGCCTGGCGGCGGTGGCGTGCTTGGCAGTCAGAGCAATGAAGGGGCTACTGGAGGCCGCTCAGAGAAAGAAATGGAGGGAGCCGCGGAGGGAGTCCAGCGGAGGTGGTGCACCGGAGCGTTGCTGGCGTGGGTCACCGGCGGCAGGCGGTGGCTTGGCTTTGGAGAAGGTCTGCTGGAGTGGCGGTGCTCTAGGTAGCGTAAGCTGCGGCGAAGGTTGAGGTTCGGCCACGGGGAACCAGAAGAAGAAATGGGGCGGCTGGGGCGCGGCAAGCGTAGATGAATCCGGCCACCGGAGAGTGGACCCGTTGTAATACCCACTTTACGATAAATAGGTATTTGCTCTGCATTCATGCATACATGGCATTATCATCAACCACACCTTATTTAAACTTAGTTGTATATCAACTTTACTTTATAGAATAGGTTAATATCTCATCCTCGGTGGATGATTGTTGCAAACACCAATCAATTTATTTGAAATATTCAAATAACAAAGTCATCAATAAGGGTGGTAGACGTCATCGAACCCTTCGAAGAATCTCCGTCCCTAACCCTAAAACCCTAACGATGCCAAAATCAGGGTTTGGTCGACAAGCAAGCTAGGGTGGATAAAATGTATCAAACCTTGGGAAAGGGCACGAAATGGTGAATACTGAACCCATGTAAAGTTTGAGAATTTTTGGAGAAACCAAAAACCTAGTCGCAGTGCTAATCGTCGATTAGGTCAAAACCTAGGTTTTGTACTGGATCCCCCTCCAAATCAACTCCAAACTGGTTCAAACTCCTACAGCAGCTCAATAATAATGTTTAGAACCTCTGGTAAAAATTTCATAATGTTTGGATCAAAAATTTTACATGAAATAACATGGGGAAGGGTTCTGGAATAAAAGAAAAAGAAAAAGAATAAAACCTAAACCTAACAGACCGCAGCCCACTCGGTCGGCCCAGCGGCCGGCCCACTTCTTCCCCGCGCGAGCGCGCCTCCTCTCCCGCTGACAGGCTGACCCCGCCTGTCAGCCTCTCCCCGCTCCTCTGTCGCGCACCCGGGCCCGCCTGTCAGGACGCATCGTCCACGTCCCGCCCGGCCACTCGCCGGCGCGGGCGGTGTCGGACCCCAGATTCCATAACGGAGAGCTTTAGGAATAATCACCCGCTAAGTCGGAGCTTCAACCCCGACCTCAACCCACGGGGGTCAAATCCGAGAGGAGTGGAGTGATATGGCTTCGAATAGCCCGAGACGTCAACCCCAAAGCTTACTCTGGCAATTTAATGCACTGAGTAGTAGGGTGATATGGTCTCCTCACTCTTTCCCACTGAGCCAGAGCGTCAACCCCGACCTCGTCCCGGCAAATAAATGCACGGCTGGAGTAGGGTGATATAGCTCCCAACATCTCAGTGGAGAGTCGCTTCACAGGGGTGATAAAACTTAATAGCTCCGCGATATAAAACCTGAAATCCTCCCTGCATCACGTACTTCAATCATACACACATTGCACATGACACAGGGGGAGAAACAAACCAGTACCATCACAGAGACTCTACGACCGAAACTGCAATAATACTAGCTGTTCGGGAAACTTAACAACATATATATACAAGCAAAAGATGCTTTACACAGCGGAAGTTTTAGTTTGGCTGAGAAGCCTAAGGGTAGGGCCAAAAGCGGCGGCAGAACAAACCAAGCTGCCGAACCCAGGGCAGGACCACTGCCCGGGATCACCAGCGACTAGTCGATGTCGGCGTCTATCTCAACGTAGAAACCCTCCGCTGCGGGAGTGGTTTCCTCTGCACGAAAATAATATCAACGAATGCAAGGTGAGTACAAAATGTACTCCGCAAGACTTACAGGGGGAAAATAATAATAGATGCATCAGGTATCAAGAAAGGGCTATCTGTGGACTATTTTTGCAGAAAGCTAATTTATTCTTCACAATACCTGTAATTAGATTGAAATCCGTCTACTGGAATACTTTGCAAGGAAAGGAGCTGAAACTGCATAATAAAACCTAAAGCAGACCATCGAACACACGAAACCCTCGATTCTTCCTCGACCACCAGGGAGGAAGCAATCGCTAAAACCAAATCCTTAAAGTTGGCAAGTTTTAGATTAGGGTTATACTTGTCTAATTCGATGCGGATTCTTACCAAGCTATCCATAACCGCGGACACGGCTATTCGAATAGTTTAAACCCTGCAGGGGTGTACATCTTTACCTACGCGTATCAACCGACTCTTAGTGCTACCGAGAACACACTTTCACGAGGTGTGCTAGCAGAGGGAGGTTGAACACGACCTTTACAATGTTTTCGACCTAGGTATGAGCCGCCCTAATAGGCTAGTCCGCGAACGACAGTTCGGCCGATACTCCGACGCGGTCCCACTAGTTGTGGCAGGTGATACATCCCCGGTCCCGGACCGTGTGTACCCCTCACTCCTATATTGTTGCATCACACCACCTCCTTATTTTCCACGCACCCAAGTCCCGAAAACGGCGAACTATGCAGCTCATATCCTAAGCCTAGACAAATTATTCGGTCGTGGGTGGCCCATTATACCACCCGCGTAGAAGCACGCAAATCTTGGTTCGAAAGGACACCGGGAACCGGTCCTTGTGGGATTAACGAGACAACCCACCATGCTCCCGGCATGGCCTCTCGTCGATGCCCGATTTGAGATTAGTCAAGTTTATTAACAACCGCCCGGTGAACACCCACCTAACCGCTAACCCATACAGAGTATTGTGTTTTGTCTGCCATCCCAGAAATTACGACTTCTACACAGCTAAGCACGGCTAAGCATCATTAGCTATATAAGCAATATCAACACAAGTAATTCACTCTAAATAGGTTGGGAGGGTCGGTGGTGTTGATTGAGCGACAAAGTAAGTTTTCATGCAAAGGAGTAGGGCTCACACTTAGCATAAAATATCAGTGGAACGCATGCAATACGATTTTAAAAGCAAATAGTAGAGTTGCAAATAATGGGTTATCCGCAAGATGGTCAAAGGGGGCTGCTTGCCTTGCGGTTCCGTACTATGTCCCTGGGTCCTGCTCAGAGTTACACTCGTCGAGATCGTCCGGTCCTATCGGAAGGACGAAACACGAAACGAAACACACGCAAACAATCAATACATCGTCGGAAAACATCGGCATGAGATGCAATGTATGCCATGAGCTAGAGGATTCGAAATCAAACTAACGCAACTGGAATCAGGTTAATCGGAGTCCGGACGCGCGAGATATCGCGATCCGACGACTTCCGGGGGTTCGGGGAAACCCTAAATGGAGTTTTTTAATCAATTTTTCACTTTTCCTAGCATGCAAACATGAATGAACATGAGTAATTGAATAGCTTTCATTTTTCTGAACATTTTGATATATCATTTGCATTTTTCTGAAATTAGGATGAATTTTCTATGAATTTATACAGTTTAAACCCCTTTGTTGTATTTTTCTCAGCAAAGAATTAAATGGAAATACTTTTATTACTCAACTGAACCCTAGCTACAGAGAATGACAAGTGGGCCCTTTGGTCAAGTTAGGTCAAAATTGACCAAGTCTATGACTAGTGGGTCCACTGGTCATATCCCTTTTATTTTCTTTTAATTCTTTTTCTTATTTCTAACGCGTGAGACCTAATTGTCAAAGAGACATACTCAACCAGCACATTAAATACACTGCTAAGCATTAATAGAGGTCATTAACATGCTGGAATAGCAATTAGAGTTATTAAACACACATCATTAAAGGTTAAGCATTGATTACGCTTCATAATTATGCCCTAACCGAAACCAACGGCAACCAGAAGCATTAGTTACGCTGAACAATTAATTAAATAGTTAATCATTGGCATTTAACCCAGAACTATAATTGCAATTAACCCTAACTAAATTAACTAACTACTAACCTAACCAATTACTAACCTAATTAACTACTAATCTCAGCTAACTACCTCTACTACCCGGCCGGGAGGCCACGGCCTGGGCTCGGTCGACGGTGGCTCGGCCGGCGGGGTGGCGGGGAGGGGTAGGCGGCGACGGACGGCGGGCTGGACCGAAGCGGCGAGGTGGAGGCGCGGCGAGGGGAACGACGTGGCGGCGGCGCAGCCGAGGTGGAGCTCGGGCTCCGGGCGGCGATGGCGGCGCTCTCGAGAGGCCGGCGGCGATGCTCCGACGAAGAGGAGGTGGGGCCGACGGGGAGAAACCGGGGCGGAGGAGAAGCTCGAGCTCCGAGCTTGGAGCGGCGCGGCGAGGGGAGCGAACGGCGACGGAGGAGGCGAAGGCTCGGGGCGGAGCAAGCGGGGAGGAGGAGGGGCGACGAGAGGGAGGGCCGACCGGCGTGGTGGACGCGCACGGCTGGAGCGGGCGGGGGCCGGCGGCAAGAAATCGGGGCGGCGCGGCACTGGAGGAGGCGGCGGAGGAAATGGGGAGAAGGGGGGGGCGGAGCGGGGGAGCCGAGGGAAAAGGGGGGGTTTTTGGAGGGGGCTCGGGAGCAGCGAGGTGAGGTGGCCGGGAGTGGCAGGGAGGAGGCGCCACGCGGCCGGCGTAGGGGGAGTGGAGGTGGCGCCGGGTGAGGAAGGAGAGAGAGGGAGTGCGTACGGGAGAAGGAGAAGAAGAACAGGGGGAGTAGGCCCGATGCGGGGGAAAAGGGAAAAGGGCCGGGAGAGGAGGCCCTGGCCGGGGGGGGGTTAGATTAGGTTTAGGGTTTTTAGTTTTTCCTCTTTATTTTTGATTTCTGATTTGATTTCACAAATTGTTTTGCAAATGCCAAACCAATTCAAAAATCCTGCTTCAATTCAATTCAAGTTTCAACTTCAATTGGTTTTTCTAATTCATTTGTTTCTTTTGAATTAGGTTCAAGATCTCAAATAAATTTGAGACCTCCATTGAAATTTAAATTCTAGTTCAAAATGCAAATGCATAAAATGCCATGCCATGATATGCACAAACCAAAGAGGATGGAAAATGGGGATGTTACAGACCTACCCCCCTTATAAGAATCTCGACCCCGAGATTCGGATCAGCTGGAAAAGAGGGAGGGGTACGCTGATCGAAGGAGATCTTCACGTTCCCAAGTAGCTTCTTCTTCGGAGTGGTTGGACCACTGGACTTTTAAGAACTTCACGTTGCGTCTTCGCGTTGTCTTCTCCATTTCGTCGAGAATTCGAACAGGTACTCTTGGTAAGAAAGATCTTCTTGAAGGTCCAGGGTATCAACAGCTGACTCCGGAATCGGATCTTTAAAGCATTTTCGGAGTTGGGAAACATGGAAGACATTATGGATATTGGATAACGACGGAGGTAGTTCCAACTGGTATGCGACTTCACCTCGTTTGGAAAGAATGCGAAAGGGACCAATGTAACGAGGTGCCAACTTTCCTTTGATGCCAAATCGGCGAACACCCTTGAAAGGAGTGACCCGAAGGTAGACTTTATCGTTTGGCTCAAAGTGGATCTCACGACGATGGAGGTCGGAGTAGCTCTTCTGACGAGATTGAGCAGTTTTCAACCGCTCTCGAATAACTCGAACTTGATCTTCTGCTTCCTTAATCAAGTCCGGTCCAAGAATTTGCCTTTCTCCGGTTTCAAACCAATTGAGTGGAGTTCGGCACTTACGTCCATAAAGGACTTCGAAAGGAGCCATGCCTAGGCTGGACTGGAAGCTATTGTTGTAGGAGAACTCTGCAAATGGAAGACACTTTTCCCATTTTGCACCGAAGGATATAACACAAGCTCTAAGCATGTCTTCGAGGATTTGGTTAACTCTTTCGGTTTGTCCACCGGTTTGAGGATGATAAGCTGTACTGAACGCAAGATGAGTTCCCATAGCAGCTTGGAGACTTTCCCAAAATCTGGAGGTGAACAAACTACCACGGTCAGAGATTATCCGTTTAGGGATCCCGTGGAGAGATACGATACGAGATATATAGAGATCAGCCAACTGGCTAGCTGAGATCTTCTCTCGGACAGGAAGAAAATGTGCTACTTTGGACAGACGATCGATGACTACCCAAATGGCATCATTTCCTTTCTGAGTTCTCGGAAGGCCGGTGATAAAATCCATACCGATCTCATCCCACTTCCACTCAGGGATAGGCAGAGGTTGGAGTGTGCCTGCGGATTTTTGGTGTTCCGCCTTAACACGACGACACACATCACATTCAGAGATGAACTGAGCGATTTCCCTTTTCATTCGGGTCCACCAGAATCTCTGCTTCAGATCTCGGTACATCTTCGTACCACCCGGATGAATAGACAGGGGAGAATCATGAGCTTCACGAAGGATAGAATCTCGAAGATCTTTATTCTTCGGCACAACAAGACGATTGCCAAATCGAACAACGCCCTGATCATCGATTGAAAAACATTTAGCAACTCCGCTAGCAATGTTTTCCTTGATCTTGCTGATACCTTTATCTTGCTTTTGAGCGAGCTTTGATTTGGTCTTCCAAGGAGGATTGGATTTCAAGGTTATGGAGGGAACCCAAAGGGAACGACTTCGAGGTTGAGCCGCGCGAATTCCTCATGGAGGAGCGGCTGATGTTCCTGGATCATTAGATTATTGCAGTAGGTTTTCCGGCTAAGTGCATCCGCAACGACATTAGCCTTACCAGGTTGGTAATGGAGACCTACGTCATAATCTTTGATCAATTCCAGCCATCTTCGTTGCCGAAGGTTCAGATCGGGCTGGGTGAACAGATATTTCAAACTTTGGTGGTCAGAGTACAACTCACAGCGATTACCGATGAGGTAATGCCGCCAAATCTTCAATGCATGAACCACCGCAGCGAGTTCTAGATCGTGGGTTGGGTAATTGAGCTCATGTGGTCTCAACTGACGAGAGGCGTAAGCCACCACATGGCCTTCTTGCATCAATACACAACCGAGACCCAGGCGAGAAGCATCGCAGAAGATGTCAAAATTTTTGTGGATATCTGGAAGAACAAGAACAGGAGCGGAGGTTAATCTGCACTTCAACTCTTGGAAACTTGCTTCACATCCTTCAGACCATTCAAACTTCTTCTCTTTCTTAAGGAGTTCGGTCACTGGCTTGGCAAGCTTGGAGAAGTCCTTGATGAAACGACGGTAATAACCGGCTAGACCAAGGAAACTCCGTACTTGAGTGACCGATTTGGGTTGCTCCCAATTGAGAACGTCCTTGACTTTACTAGGATCCACGGCGACACCTTTCGCCGAAAGCACGTGGCCTAGGAAAGCGACTTCTTCGAGCCAAAATTCACACTTGGAGAATTTAGCATAGAGCCGATGTTCACGAAGTCTGGCGAGAACAAGCTTCAAGTGTTCAGCATGATCTTCTTCTGACTTGGAATAGACCAGGATATCATCGATGAAGATGATCACAAAGCGGTCCAGATAATCCATGAAGACAGAATTCATCAACCTCATGAAGGTAGCAGGAGCATTCGTTAACCCAAAAGACATCACGGTGAATTCATACAACCCATAACGAGTTGTAAACGCCGTTTTTGGAATATCTTCGGAACGGATTTTGATTTGATGGTAGCCTAACCTCAAATCGATTTTGGAAAAGACGGTAGCTCCGGTTAATTGATCGAAAAGATCATCAATGCGAGGGAGAGGATATTTGTTTTTGATCGTCACCTCGTTAAGAGGCCGATAGTCAACACACATCCGGAGACTTTTATCTTTCTTCTCCACGAAAAGAGCAGAGCATCCCCAAGGAGAGGAGCTCGGTCGAATGAAACCTTTTTCTTCTAACTCCTGAAGTTGTTTCTTCAATTCAACCAACTCGTTTGGAGGCATCCGATAAGGGCGACGATAGGTTGGAGCAGTTCCAGGAGCCAACTCGATAACAAATTCAATATCGCGATCAGGTGGCAGACCTGGCAGCTCATCAGGGAAGACATCTGCGAAATCACAGACCACTGGGACATCGGGAAGATCAGGAAGAGGCTTGCCTTCCAGAGCACAGAGGTGGTGGTTGACAGATCCTAGATCACAAAGAACAGATTGACCAGACGGATGGAAGAGAGTTACGGTATTGGTTGCACAATCAATTAGGGCTTGATGCGCGGTCAACCAATCCATACCCAGGATGATATCGATATCGGTGGAGGTCAAAACAATTAAGGTGGCATAGAACTCAAGATTTGCAATTCTGACGCAAACTTCACGACATTCTTGAGATGTTCTCATCACCGAACCCGGTGCAAGGATAGACAATGGGATCGACATACTCTCGAAAGGAATATTGTGCTTCTCAGCAAAACCCTTAGCTATAAAAGAATGAGAAGCTCCCGAATCGAAAAGGACGGATGCGGGAGTAGCATGGACAAGAAGCGTACCCAAGACGACGTCAGGTGCTTCCTGAGCTTCTTCGGCGACCACGTGATTCACGCGACCGCGACCGGCTGGCTGAGGCTTCGGGTTTGGCTTCTTAAACTGAACATTGCCTCGAGGTTGACCTTGTCCTGGATTAGGGCGAGGTGCAGGATTCTGATTCCGGGGACATTCACGAGCATAGTGGCCAGGCTGGCCACACACGAAGCAGACTCCAGGGGGGCGGCCTTGGAGCGGAATTAGACGATTGTCCTCCAACTGGTCTTGCTTGAAAACCCTGCTGAGGAGGACGAGGAGCAAAGCCTGATGGTCTTGCAGAGGAAGTAGCACGGTTGAAGGCGCTAGCTGGAATCCAAATTCTTCTCTTCTGAGAGCTGGAGCTCGATGGTTTGGCAGCATCACGGGCATGCTTGCGCGATTCTTCAAGTGTCTGCCTGCCGTGTTCCATCTTGATGGCCTTGTTCATCAGGGCTTGGAAGTTTGCGAAATCGAACGGAAGCAGCTCATAGCGAATCTCCGGGTTTAGACCTTTGCGGAACTTCTCTTGCTTGTCCGCATCGGTGGCAACGTCATTTGGAGCGTAACGAGCCAAATGGTTAAACTGGTGGAGATACTCAGTTACACTGTTCCGCCCTTGCTTCAGATTACGGAACTCTTCCTTCTTAACTTCCATTGTTCCATCTGGGATATGAGCTCCGCGGAAAGCATCACGAAACTCAGACCAGGTAATCTCATGATCCTTTTCTTGCATGGAGCGGAAACTTTCCCACCAGGCGGCTGCGGCACCTTCAAGCTGGAAAGCCGCGAAGTTCACTCGATCTGCCGTGGCAACGCGCGCAGTCTCCAACTTGCGCTCGACGGTGCGAATCCAGTCGTCGGCATCCAGAGGATCTTCAGAGCGACTGAACACAGGAGGCTGAGTTCGAAGGAAATCAGAGATTCCAACGCGATCATCCGTTTGACGGCTGGTGTTCCGAACAAGGTGCTCCAATAGCCGAGTCTGCTCCATCCTGTTGCGCTCAATTTGCATTAAGACTTCCGCCATGGACGGCGGTGGAGGGGGAACATTACCGGTGTTACCAGCACCATGATCTGCTGGGCGCGGATTGCCAGCCATCCTGAAGGAAGGAAAAAGGAGTTACTTCAAGATTCAGAATCGAATCCGAAGGATCGCTTACGGTAGAATGTACTGAGGAAACTAAACAGTGTGGAGAAGGATAAATGCCAAATATGTCACATATGGTAGTACAAAAGCCACGGAGCTAAAATACATTCCATAGCAACACAGATAGACATCTGGTACGTAATATACATGACCGTTAATATTACAAGCCCACGGCTAGAACAAGTACACGATCATGATACCATACCACATTCACACTTTAGGGTTTAGTTCCGATACATGATTCATCTACAACCTTAGACAGTTATAGACTTAGGAAAGGAACCATACACTGCTCTAGGGGATTAACCTATTACATGGATATAGTTTCAGCTCAGGGTACAAAAAGGAGCCAAAAGAGCTGACTACAACCATGGGTCGAACACACGAGCATGGAGATCACGGAGAGTAATCGGGCGAGTCGTAGTCCATAAAGTAGTACATCGCTGCTTCAGGCGGAATCGGCTTCGGTTCTTGGAAATTGCGAGGCACCTCACCAGGAAGTGGCTCAAGCCGATGACGAGAGATTCCAGGTATCTCCATAGCTACACGATGACGAGAAGTGTAGCGAGGTCCCGGAACTGGAGCAAAGTTGCATGGAGATGGCCTATTGGCAGCATACGGCCCAGTAAACTCTCCACGAGCTGACATTAAGTCTCTTGGAGCTTGGTTGGCATCCATGTGCTCGTTGATGAACTCGAGGGCGTGGCACAAACGATGAAGATAGCAGTCACGATCGTAGGCGGCTGCTCGATAAAGACGGTGCGTAATGTTGAGCATTGGGGCCATCTCAACGACCGTGGGATCAGGGTACATTATAAAATCTTGCCAACATATTGGTGCATTGGGATCTTCTTGTCCCACATGATAACGAAAAGGGGAATCCGTAAGCTGCGCCGCATAATGGTAACGAAGAACATTTATGGCATTAAGAGCAGCTGTTTGGACAGCTCCTTCGTAAGAACCATCACGACCCTCAAAGATGATGGGATTCCTGGTAGCATAGAAGGCAACTGCAGCGGTTCTGAAGGGTGTGGTCGGATGAAGACAGAAGCAACATAATCACTCAATCCAAACTGACGGTTGCGGCGATAGATAGCATACTCAGGCAGCCACTCGTATCCCAGCCTTGCCAAGATCCGGACTAAGAGCGGAGGAGCACCACCAACTGACACACAGTGAGAAGTGCCCGCCAAGGTGATATACATTTCAGCCATCTGGATAGGTGGAAACAAGGGTTAGAATTCACGATCGCGGAAATGAGATAAGAGGGAAGGTAGGAATACCCCAAACGCGTGAACCCTAACTTTTGAAAAGAGGAACGAGTAGTCAAGACCACTTTTTAAACCAAATGAAGGGATGCGGAAAGGCTAAGATCGAGAGGATAAGGAGAAAATAGAATCACTACTTATGATTTTCGCAAACTCCTTTTTAAGTTTCAAAATAGTTTTCACAATTCTAGACTCAACATCGGCCAAGGTCAAAGGTCATCCTACGGACAGTCCTGCTCTGATACCAAGCCTGTCGGACCCCAGATTCCATAACGGAGAGCTTTAGGAATAATCACCCGCTAAGTCGGAGCTTCAACCCCGACCTCAACCCACGGGGGTCAAATCCGAGAGGAGTGGAGTGATATGGCTTCGAATAGCCCGAGACGTCAACCCCAAAGCTTACTCTGGCAATTTAATGCACTGAGTAGTAGGGTGATATGGTCTCCTCACTCTTTCCCACTGAGCCGGAGCGTCAACCCCGACCTCGTCCCGGCAAATAAATGCACGGCTGGAGTAGGGTGATATAGCTCCCAACATCTCAGTGGAGAGTCGCTTCACAGGGGTGATAAAACTTAATAGCTCCGCGATATAAAACCTGAAATCCTCCCTGCATCACGTACTTCAATCATACACACATTGCACATGACACAGGGGGAGAAACAAACCAGTACCATCACAGAGACTCTACGACCGAAACTGCAATAATACTAGCTGTTCGGGAAACTTAACAACATATATATACAAGCAAAAGATGCTTTACACAGCGGAAGTTTTAGTTTGGCTGAGAAGCCTAAGGGTAGGGCCAAAAGCGGCGGCAGAACAAACCAAGCTGCCGAACCCAGGGCAGGACCACTGCCCGGGATCACCAGCGACTAGTCGATGTCGGCGTCTACCTCAACGTAGAAACCCTCCGCTGCGGGAGTGGTTTCCTCTGCACGAAAATAATATCAACGAATGCAAGGTGAGTACAAAATGTACTCCGCAAGACTTACAGGGGAAAATAATAATAGATGCATCAGGTATCAAGAAAGGGCTATCTGTGGACTATTTTTGCAGAAAGCTAATTTATTCTTCACAATACCTGTAATTAGATTGAAATCCGTCTACTGGAATACTTTGCAAGGAGAAGGAGCTGAAACTGCATAATAAAACCTAAAGCAGACCCATCGAACACACGAAACCCTCGATTCTTCCTCGACCACCAGGGAGGAAGCAATCGCTAAAACCAAATCCTTAAAGTTGGCAAGTTTTAGATTAGGGTTATACTTGTCTAATTCGATGCGGATTCTTACCAAGCTGTCCATAACCGCGGACACGGCTATTCGAATAGTTTAAACCCTGCAGGGGTGTACATCTTTACCTACGCGTATCAACCGACTCTTAGTGCTACCGAGAACACACTTTCACGAGGTGTGCTAGCAGAGGGAGGTTGAACACGACCTTTACAATGTTTTCGACCTAGGTATGAGCCGCCCTAATAGGCTAGTCCGCGAACGACAGTTCGGCCGATACTCCGACGCGGTCCCACTAGTTGTGGCAGGTGATACATCCCCGGTCCCGGACCGTGTGTACCCCTCACTCCTATATTGTTGCATCACACCACCTCCTTATTTTCCACGCACCCAAGTCCCGAAAACGGCGAACTATGCAGCTCATATCCTAAGCCTAGGCAAATTATTCGGTCGTGGGTGGCCCATTATACCACCCGCGTAGAAGCACGCAAATCTTGGTTCGAAAGGACACCGGGAACCGGTCCTTGTGGGATTAACGAGACAACCCACCATGCTCCCAGCATGGCCTCTCGTCGATGCCCGATTTGAGATTAGTCAAGTTTATTAACAACCGCCCGGTGAACACCCACCTAACCGCTAACCCATACAGAGTATTGTGTTTTGTCTGCCATCCCAGAAATTACGACTTCTACACAGCTAAGCACGGCTAAGCATCATTAGCTATATAAGCAATATCAACACAAGTAATTCACTCTAAATAGGTTGGGAGGGTCGGTGGTGTTGATTGAGCGACAAAGTAAGTTTTCATGCAAAGGATAAGGTTCACACTTAGCATAAAATATCAGTGGAACGCATGCAATACGATTTAAAAAGCAATTAGTAAGTTGCAAATAATGGGTTATCCTCAAGATGGTCAAAGGGGGCTGCTTGCCTTGCTGATCCGTTACTATGCCCTGATCCTGCTCAGAGTTACACTCGTCGAGATCGTCCGGTCCTATCGGAAGGAGCGATAACACCGAAACGAAACACACGAAACAATCAATACATGTTGGAAAACATCGGCATGAGATGCAATGTATGCCATGAGCTAGAGGATTCGAAATCAAACACTAACGCAACTGGAATCAGGTTAATCGGAGTCCGGACGCGCGAGATATCGCGATCCGACGACTTCCGGGGGTTCGGGGAAACCCTAAATGGAGTTTTTAATCAATTTTACTTTTCCTAGCATGCAAACATGAATGAACATGATGTAATTGAATAGCTTTCATTTTTCTGAACATTTTGATATATCATTTGCATTTTTCTAAATTAGGATGAATTTTCTATGAATTTTATACAGTTTAACCCCTTTGTTGTATTTTTCTCAGCAAAGAATTAAATGGAAATACTTTTATTACTCAACTGAAACCCTAGCTACAGAGAATGACAAGTGGGCCCTTTGGTCAAGTTAGGTCAAAATTGACCAAGTCTATGACTAGTGGGTCCACTGGTCATATCCCTTTTATTTTCTTTTAATTCTTTTTCTTATTTCTAACGCGTGAGACCTAATTGTCAAAGAGACATACTCAACCAGCACATTAAATACACTGCTAAGCATTAATAGAGGTCATTAACATGCTGGAATAGCAATTAGAGTTATTAAACACACATCATTAAAGGTTAAGCATTGATTACGCTTCATAATTATGCCCTAACCGAAACCAACGGCAACCAGAAGCATTAGTTACGCTGAACAATTAATTAAATAGTTAATCATTGGCATTTAACCCAGAACTATAATTGCAATTAACCCTAACTAAATTAACTAACTACTAACCTAACCAATTACTAACCTAATTAACTACTAATCTCAGCTAACTACCTCTACTACCCGGCCGGGAGGCCACGGCCTGGGCTCGGTCGACGGTGGCTCGGCCGGCGGGGTGGCGGGGAGGGGTAGGCGGCGACGGACGGCGGGCTGGACCGAAGCGGCGAGGTGGAGGCGCGGCGAGGGGAACGACGTGGCGGCGGCGCAGCCGAGGTGGAGCTCGGGCTCCGGGCGGCGATGGCGGCGCTCTCGAGAGGCCGGCGGCGATGCTCCGACGAAGAGGAGGTGGGGCCGACGGGGAGAAACCGGGGCGGAGGAGAAGCTCGAGCTCCGAGCTTGGAGCGGCGCGGCGAGGGGAGCGAACGGCGACGGAGGAGGCGAAGGCTTGGGGCGGAGCAAGCGGGGAGGAGGAGGGGCGACGAGAGGGAGGGCCGACCGGCGTGGTGGACGCGCACGGCTAGAGCGGGCGGGGCCGGCGGCAAGAAATTGGGGCGGCGCGGCACTGGAGGAGGCGGCGGAGGAAATGGGGAGAAGGGGGGGGCGGAGCGGGGGAGCCGAGGGAAAAGGGGGGGGTTTTGGAGGGGGCTCGGGAGCAGCGAGGTGAGGTGGCCGGGAGTGGCAGGGAGGAGGCGCCACGCGGCCGGCGTAGGGGAGTGGAGGTGGCGCCGGGTGAGGAAGGAGAGAGAGGGAGTGGCGTACGGGAGAAGGAGAAGAAGAACAGGGGGAGTAGGCCCATGCGGGGGAAAAGAAAAGGGCCGGGAGAGGAGGCCTGGCCGGGGGGGGGGTTAGATTAGGTTTAGGGTTTTTAGTTTTTCTTCTTTATTTTTGATTTCTGATTTGATTTCACAAATTGTTTTGCAAATGCCAAACCAATTCAAAAATCCTGCTTCAATTCAATTCAAGTTTCAACTTCAATTGGTTTTTCTAATTTCATTTGTTTCTTTTGAATTAGGTTCAAGATCTCAAATAAATTTGAGACCTCCATTGAAATTTAAATTCTAGTTCAAAATGCAAATGCATAAAATGCCATGCCATGATATGCACAAACCAAAGAGGATGGGAAATGGGGATGTTACAGGCGGCGCCTGCCCCGACCAGCTCCACGCCCGAGCACCCCGCCGCCCTTTTTAAGGGATCTTCCGACAGTCCTTTTCTTCCCTCTCCCCCATTCCCCGATTTGGAAAAGCCCTAACCCTAATTCTCCTCCTCCCGAGCCATCTGCCCGAGCTCCGGTGCCACTCCGGTGAGCAATCCCCAGCGCCCCGGTGAGCTAGAGCAACTAATTTTCTTCCCTCTAGCTTCCTCACCACTCCCCTCACCTCCCTCGCTCTATTGCAGCTCAAGTCGGTGCTGGAATCGACCCCGCGCGTGTCTTCGTCTTCAACTCCGGTCATCCACTCCGACGAGATCTCCTCGCTCCTCTGGTCCTCCCCCTTTCCATCTTTCTTGCTCCTGAGGACCCACTCATCCCCCTGAACGTCTCGGTGTGCTTCTCTTCGCAGATCCCCAACCGGAGCAACCCCGACGCCGGTAAACCGAAGCCCCACCGCAACCCTCGCCGTCGCCAGTCTTCTCTGGTCATCCCCGAGTCCATCTCTTGCGCGCATCTGCACCAGGGTAAGCTCCCGAGCATGTAACCGTTTCTCCCGAGTAGAACCGAGCACCAGAGCGCCCTACGGCGAGCTCTCCGGCGAGGCGCCGCCGCCTGGCCCTCGGCTCCGGCCGGTCCAGAGAGAGAAAAGAGAGAGAGCGCGGGGGAGAGAAGGGATGGGACGCGTGGCTGGTTCTGATTCGATCCCGAGTGCCCGAGCCACTGACCAACGGGCCCCGCGTACTGCTGACGTGGTTAAGTGGGTAGAGTTCCCGGGTTTGGGTTCAGGTGCGCATAGGGATTTCTGGTTAGCACTGTGTAGCCCTCGGGTAACCTTAGCAATTAGGGTTAGGTTTAGTTAGGGCAGATTTTGAGCAAATTTTCAAACATGCATAACTTTTAAACTACTCGGCCAAATTTGAAAAGTTTTATATATTTGGAAACCTCAGGAAAAGCTCTACAAGATGGCTGAATCAAAAGTTCAATTTGAACACATGCACACACTGATACTTAGGGTAGAAATTTTAGTGTTGTCGAGGGTTTATAAATCCTAGGTTTATGACCCTAACTCCGATTTCGACGATCCTTATAGTTTCGGAACCCTCGTGAGAAATCCTACGACATGGAACAACTAAAATTTCAGTAGAGTTACATGCAGGACATGATATTAGGGTTAGCTCCTTTAGTTGTCGAGCCCCGTTGAACCCTAACTTGACGAGCCGTAGTTTCTTGCTCGTAGCTCCAAATGGAGTGATTCCAGCGACGTTAGCTTAGTGTTCCAGAGCACTTTTAAGTCCACTAGGTTTGGCTTCATGATCCTCCAACTTAAACAAGCCTTTCCGAAGCCCTAGCGCGTACTTGTATACCACTTAGCTTGCATGCAAAATAGGATAACCCCATAACCTTCACAAGATTAATACGAATAGTCCTCGCTAACTAAAACCTAACATCCGCACATGACTAACATTCATTAGTGCATTAGTCCTCATGCATACATGTGGAATCTTATTGTTTCTTTTATCGTTTTCTTTCCGGTTCTTCAAATTAATTACAAAAGAGCTTGAAGAGGACGACCACTCGGCTTACGACTCGTGCAAGACCAGGAACAAACCGATCAAGGCAAGCAGAGCTTGTTGCATCCCCTTTTTGTGTTCAGTACTTGCTTATTTCGTTCATGTGTTGATGATTGTATTATCGTTCGTAGCTTGTCATTAATTTCGATTAAACTAGCATGTTAGGATGTGTTGTATTGTGTGCCTAGTGATGGTTAAAATTAATTGATGAGCTAAATATTTGAACCTAAGGTGAGATGTGAGAGCCGAAGGAAAAAAGGGTCAGCTGGATAAAGTTGGTATCACTGGAGGAGCCTGGTGCGACTAGGTGAATGGGTGTATTGTCGCGATACCAACCTTGAGGTAACTCCAGCGTGGCTACTTCCCTTGTCACCACGTGGACGTTGCCGAGATCAACGCTAGGGTATGTCGGATGGTATAGGCCGCTTGGAGCTTTGCAACCTCCAAGGGATAATGCTCTCGAATATCGCTAGTGGTTGTATCGTCGGAACGGTCCGAGAGAATGAATGAACTAGGTGTTGATGATTGAGATTGGGATTAACCTAGAGACTGAACCCTAAGTGATTGAAAATGATGCAAGTAAACGTGTTAGTAATTGATGTTGATTGGTTGGTTGCCTGAGTAGTATATTGATTAGTTGTCCTCCCTCCATGTTAATTATGCCTTGTTTCCATAATTAAGTATATTGTTACTCTGAGAAGCATTCATGTTTAATTTTTGTTGCACTAGTATGAGTAGGACATTTAATCAAGCACGGATAAGTCTTGCGAGTACATTCGTACTCACCCAGGTTATCCCTGGAGCTTGCAGGTGAGCCGGTGGTCGAAGAGTTTTTCGACGATGTTTGACGTGTCTGGTTTCCTCGGTTGCGTTCGATGCATGGGATAGTTAGTGTTTTGTTCAGCGATCACTATGTCGCTGTGGGACTATTATTTTGCTTCCGCTGTTGTTAATTTTCTCCGTACTCGGATATGTTTCCGGTGTTAACCGACTGATGCAATATGTTGTCCCATCGTGGACTGTTATTATTAATATCGTAATGTAGAGCTTTGTGACGATATCCGAGTTGTTAATCCGGGCTGCCCCTGCACAATGCGTGAGTGATATGAAGTGTATGGGTATGCCGTGAAAGATCGAGGCCGTACCATTTTCTACTAAGTCGAGCAGGAGTTGGTTGAGTGACCCGCTGGCTGAGATGCTGTGCCGGCCAGGCAGGGTGTGGGCGTTCTACCGGGCTTTCGAGCGACCCACTAGCTTCCGAGCTAGGTTAGGGTGTGGGTAGAATTGCCGGGCTCCTCCGACCTTGCTTGTCGTGGTAGGATTCGGGAACGACTCTGACTTTTCACCGGATTATGGAATCGTATGTGATTTTGGGAAGATTGGTCGCTTCCGGCCGGCTCGCACCTGGCGGGTGTCGGATCGTCTACCTTGGTGCGTACGGCGTAGGTACCGTGCCACCGGGCGGACGAGTCCTTCGGTCCTTGGCGACTTCTCGTTCCCCTAATCATATGCAATTCCGGGTCCGTGACACCCGTGCGCTGCGCTGTGGGGATTCTCGTTGTCGATTGGGTGCCTCGAGGAGGGATTTGATGGCGCGTTGCCTTGGGAACACGGTGCTCTGCGGACGTTGGCCGAGGCGAACGGTGAATGGGCGGCACGATGAGGGCAGGAGCGGCGACGGTTGTGTTCACTTTGGTGGGACTGGTGGTCGGAGTTAAAGAGGGAGAGCGGGGTGGAGGAGCTTGCTCCAGTGACTGCTCTGCACGGAGGAGGAGGAGAGCAGCAGGGACTAATGGAATATGGAGCTTGGTGAGCAGAATAGAATTGGGGCCTGAGCTCGGGAAGAAAAAGAAGCAATGGGAGCTATGGCTTGGGTGATATGGCTTGGCATTAGGAGTGGCAGGGAGAACTTAGGCAGCTCGGCTGATGCTATAGAGGTGAAGAAAATCTAGGGGGGAGGAAGATGGAGCTCGGGAAGAACTTGAAGTGAGAAGCTCGGATGTGAGAGTAAGTGAAAGAATGGGGAGCTCAGGAATTCAATGGCGTGGAGGAGAGCTCGTGTGGAGGGAGAGCAGTGGAGAAACTTGGGGGTGATGCTGAGGAATGGTGGAGTTCGTGCTGGTTTTTAAAGCAAAGAGAAAAAGTAGCAAATTAATAGACATGGGAGGAGTTAAGGAGAGGAGTTCGGTTGGGCTTTATTGAGCTGATGAGATGGAATAAATGAGGAGAGCTTGTTCGTGTGAAGTAGGGAGCAGAGTTAGATACCTAATGCTGTAGAGCTCTAGGAGTTAGGCCCTGAATTGGTGCTGCTGCAGGACCTGCTGTAAACACTAGACACAGGGTGTTAGGCACCGTTTCTTGCTAGGAATAAATGTGCACTACTAGCGTGGCAATAGGGAGCAGTAGTTGGAGTTGGTTGAGCAGCAAAAGGAGTTACAGAGGCAAGGAAGTGACTGGGCTGTGCTACAGAAGCAGTAGAAGATGGGCACCGAATACTATTGCCAATGGAAGGTGGCAGAGCATGTGCATGGCAGCAGTCCAACCAGGTAGTGAAAATGGACAGAGAGCAGAACTGCACAAGGAGACTAAAATTTGAGAACTAAAACGAGGGAGAAACTTGCATAGAGGTGGTAGGGTTTATGGGAAAAATGGATCCAATATGACCCAAGGAGGTTCCACAAGAAGTTTCAAATTTTTCTGAGAATTCAAATAGTAGAATTTGAATTTGATTCAAAATCAGCTTGAACGCCAATTTTGAAATTACTTGGAATTTTTGAATTGGACAAATGGAGCTGAGCATGGAAATGGGCTTTACATCCAGATGGGAAGTTCCCATAATTTGTCCAGAATTTTCCAGAGAGGATTTGGACGGATTTCATGCTAAGTTTCAAATAGGTAGAAGAAAGGGATTTGAAAGAATTCAAAATATTTTAACTGGAGGAAAGGATATTTTTGCATATTTGGAGTCTTGGGGTCAAGGAGTACCTCCAAGAATTTTTGTGGGATTTTTCTAGTTTTATTTACAGGGGTTGTAGTTCAAAGCTCAAAACTGCTTCAAACTTGAATTTGAAATGGTTTGAAATATTTGCACTGCACAACTCTACATTATTTTATATTGGAGTTGATATGGATGTTAGGAAGTTCTCATAATTTATTTGGATTTGTTGGAGTCCAAGAGATCACATGGAATATTGAGTTAGGGTTTTGCGTATACTGTGTACGTGTGTCGGGGTAGGGTTTTGCGTATATGCGTATATATACAAGCGGTATATATGTGCACATACTCATGATAGGACATGGTGAGGTAGACGGCAGAAGATCACGTCATTCGGAAAAGATTCAAGGCATATATATGCTTCAATTTCCCAAAGGTACCATGTGGGTACTTAGCTGGGAGTGTCGGTCTAGGCTACACCGACTAGGAAAAGGGAGGAGGAACAAGGGCGGAAGGTTTTTGGCTTGTCTTGCTTAAGTATTTAGCAGGAGCATGATTTGAATAAAAGTTTTAATCAGGTGTAATTCGGTTAGTGTTATCAGCAAAAAGTTTTTGAAAGTCCTAATTTTCGGGTTTTGAAAAATCGGGGCATGACAGTGACCAAGATCCCCATGTTTCGTGTCAGATGGGCGAAAGACGTTAGAATCGAAGATATGAACACCAGTACCATGGTCATACCTCCACCGATCCCTATGGAGTCACGACAAGTCAAATCAATCAGTCCCAAAGATGAGCCATGGGTATTAGCCAGACAACTCGCCCAAGTCTTCTACATAACCGACCCAAAGAATAAGAAGCGCGTTGTCGTGAGGAAAGGGAAAATGAGTATTGTCGAAGTCGATGGTGTAGTTGATGAAGAGGACTACGACCAATTTGACGATCCGGACACAGATGAAGAAGATGTTGATGATCGAATGAGCAAAAGGTGCAAAGGTACTTAGGATGCGTGTCCCTACATAAGACGCCGTCACGCCGAAGGACTGACGTATACCAGCAAGAAGATCAAAACTACTATTGAGAAGCGTGTCGAAGACGATGAAACCTAGCTTTTCGATCAATTCAGAACAAACCTCAATGTGTAATAATATTACTTTGATGAATTGAATGGTTACGAAATGAACATGGTGGGGAGAGAACCCTGAAAGGCTTAACTTTTCAATGTCAGTTGCTGTTTGTGTATCGCCTTGTGGGCCAGAAAACCCTGAGTGATTATTATGACTTGGGACTTCATCATCCTCGTCAATATGCCTAATTGTACCAACAAATCATGAATTTGTTAGTAGTCTATCAAGATCACTTTTGAAAGATAGTTCAAATATTGTCATATTGACAGATTACATTTGTAGGATTTGATTGTCATATTTACAGATTACAATTTTAGGATTTTGATGAATCCTAAAACACCTCCACTGACGGGCCATGACATCGGGCCCGTCAGTGGAACTTCACTTCCACTGACGGGCAATGACAACGTGCCCGTCAGTGGTACTATACTTTCACTGACAGGCGTCCTGTTGTCGCCCGTCAGTGATGGACGGTGGACCTCCACTAATGGGCGCTGACTATGTGCCCGTCAGTGAAAGTGTCACACTACTTAACTGGGGACTTGGTGAAATTTCACAAGTCTCGCGCATTCTATTTTCGAACCAGCCGTGAAACTTGCCCTATCCCGCCGCCGCCCGAGCCCCCGTCCGCGCCGCCACCCGAGCCCCCGCCTCAAGGCCGACGCCGCCACCCCTGAGCCTGACGCCGCTGGCGCCGCCTCCGAGCCCGACGCTGCTGGCCCCACCTTCGAGCCCCACGCCGCCGGCCCCGCCTCCAAGGCTAACGCTGCTGCCACCGCCTCCGAGCCCCATGCCGCCGGCCACCGCCTCCGATTTTGTTAGTGATGATGTATAGTACGATATCCTGTATATCAGAAGGTATCCGCATACGATTCTCTGGGTTTTCAGAAAGGTACTGCGTATTTAGTAAGGATCCCCAGACCGCAAGGTAACCCCTCGAAAGAGGGAAGATATCCCTTAAACTAGGAAGTCAATCCCGACGTTCAAGGAAGCCGGAGTCCTACTCGGGACGTAAGTCCATGTCCAGTACGACTCTGGGGGACCCCCCTATATAAGGATCAGCAATCCCATAGGGGAGGACAAGTCTTTCTAGTCGCACAGCGAGTTGAGCCAAATCCCAGGAGGTGAAGCCCTAGAAGACCCGCTGCCTCGAAGGAGTCGAGTCCCGCGGGATTAGTTAGATTAGTCTGTGATTAGGCCTAGGGTAGCCACTAACATACACCCCCTTGTAAAGACGTTTTCTCCATCAATATATACGAACAGGACGTAGGGTTATTATCCTGAGGGAGGCCCGAACCTGTATAAAAAAGGCTGTCCCCTGTTGTCAGATCTCCTGGCCTTGGGCCCTAGAGGTCCCTACCCCCCAGTATCACCGTTCCACGAATACCGTAAGATCGCCGATTCACCGATCGTCGACAGATGGCGCCGACCGTGGGGACCTCTCCGGATCAAGCCGTCCAGGAAGAATCAAAGTCGGCAGGATGTGCAACTAATCGCGATCAGCTCTTTTCGCCAACAGCACAGCCCTCGTCGGTCCGACCCGAAGAGGAGGAAGCAGACGCGACAGAAAGTCCGATCGCCCCCACGCGCCATGCTGGGTACTCAGACCGGGGCTTCTACGACAACTTTGGCCCCATGGATCCGTACCCGGTCACGGATCGCGTGGATTTTGGAGAATACGCCCCTGGGAGAGTACTCGGATCACGAAGCAGATCGCTTCAGGGCCGAGTGCGCCAGGGCCTTCGACGGGAAGTTGGTGCTGAACGACAACCTCCCGGCAGGAACGACCAGTCCAATGGTCGAAATTTCACCTGCGAATTCTGATCGTCAGGACGATCACGACCCTACCCACGCCGCGTCCGATGAGGACAACGCGATGGAGTGTGAGTACACATCATCTAACCAAGGACCTCGAGTGGTTCTCGCGATCGACGATGGTCGCGAAGATCTCGAGGACCGAGATCTGCCTGGGGGCTCGCAACTACGCAGTACGATGGCCACTCCCCCCAGGAACGGGGACTTGCCTGCCGCTGCAGAAAGAACCCCTCCAGGAACGAGGGAATACGTGTCCCGAACCGCTCGAAGGCTCGCGGAGGTGCGCAATCTGCTGTCACGACCACCGGCAGCGGATTATCAACACCCGCGGGTATGCAATGGCTACAACGGCTGGGGGCTGACCTCCAAGAGGCCCAAGACCAAGCCGAGTCTTCTCGAGCCCAGTCGGTGACACGCAGCTCTACTCGAGTAAGAACCCCTTCTCCGCTAGAAGAGCGTGACCGAGAAGGACGACACCCCAGGAACAGGTCTCCTCAGGAGGAGCCACCTGCTGACCTCCGAGACCAGCTCAACAGGCACCGACACCAAAGGCGCCAGCAAGAGCAACAGCTCCCTCGGAGGGACCACACGCAACACGCCAACGTTCGCGGCCGAACTTCGACCTCGAACAGCGGCGAGAATGCACCTTATCGGGGAGCCTTCAGTGGATGCCAAGCGCTATCCCAGGAGCTCCGGCAGGTGCGCTGGCCTTCTCGTTTCAAGCCTGGGTCGCTAGAATCGTATGACGGCACCACGAATCCCGTGGAATTCCTGCAGATCTACACCACCGCGATCGAGGCCGCAGGCGGGGACGAGAAGGTTATGGCCAACTACCTTCCTACCGCTCTCAGGGGAGCCGCTAGGACTTGGTTGACGAATTTACCCCCAGGAACGATCCGTTCGTGGGGACAGCTCTGTGATATGCTCCTCGGGAACTTCCAAGGTACCTTCCCAAGACCTGGTCGTGTCGACGATCTATTCCTAGTTGTCCAACGACCAGACAAGACCTTCCGAGAGTTCACCAAGAGGTTTAGTGCGGTCCGCAACACTATTCTGGAGATAACTGACTCGGATGTCATCCGCGCCTTCACTCGGGGCAGCAGAAACGAGATGTGTACGCACGACTTGATCATGCGACCGCCAAAGACCACGAGACAGCTCATGGACCTAGCCGAAAAGGCCGCCTGTGCGGAGGAGACCCTGCGATACATCAAGCAGCAACGAGGCAGGGCCGACCAATTCTCCCCTCCGAGCAAGGGACGATTCGAGAAAGACTAAACGCAAGAAGAAGTCCTCCGGAGGGAACAAGGAGAAAAGGGCCAAAGCCGACGAGGTAATGGCCGACATCTCCGAGAAGCGCACCTGGCGACCGCGCCCCAAAGACAAGCCTACCAATTCCTCCGACAAGCCATCCAAGCCCTGGTGCGACTTTCACCAGACCGACTCGCATGATCTACGTCAGTGCCGCATCTTCAAGAAATACCTTAGGGAAGAAAGAGAGAAGTTCCGCGAGGAGGATCCTCAGGTCGCTAACAACAGTCGGGACACGACTTCCGACGATGATGACTCCACTCCTGAGCCTTTCCAGGGGCACGTCAGAGCAATCGAGCACATATTCGGGGGCTCAACCTCTTATGAGTCGAAAAGGCAATACAAGGCGATTGCCCGAGAAGTTCTCGCGAGCGTACCGCGGGTCCCTCGGGCGGTCAAGTGGTCCGAGGTCACGATCTCTTTCGACCAGACAGACTGCCCTGAGAACTGTGCTCGGCCGGGACGATATCCAATTGTTGTCGAACCAACAATCAACAACTGCCGAGTAGGCCGCGTGCTGGTAGATGGAGGGAGCTCCCTCAATATCCTATTCGCCAACGCCCTCGACGCAATGCAAGTACCACGGTCGTCTGTCCAGACGGTGACGCAGGCATTCCACGGTATCGTCCCGGGCTCGTCGGCCACGCCGATCGGGCAAGTCACGCTCCCGGTTACCTTTGGTACACCGGAGAACTTCCGAACAGAGAAGATCCTGTTCGACGTCGTCGATTTTGAAACAGCGTACAATGCTATCCTGGGACGCCCAACTCTGGCCAAGTTCATGGCAGCAACGCACTATGCGTATCAGTGCATAAAGATGCCCGGCCCAAAAGGCGTCCTCACGATAAAGAGTTCCTCCAAAGAAGCGCTCCTCTGCGATAAGCGCAGCCTCGACCACGTACGAACGCTCCAGGGAAGAAGGGGAGCACGCCCCCTCAAAAGCCAACGCAGTCGTAAAAACTCATGGCGAAGTAAAAGTCATTCCTTTGGATCCGGCAGAACCCTCCAGGACAGTCCGGATCGGGGCGACTCTCGATCCAGACTTGGAATCATCACTCATCATTTTCCTCCGGGGCAACTCGGACGTTTTCGCATGGCAACCGTCCGACATGCCCGGAATCCCCAGGGAGGTGATTGAGCACAGACTGGCCGTCCGCCAGGACGCCATACCTGTAAAACAAAAGCTCCGACGGTTTGCCCCGGATCGGAAAGAAGCCATCAAGCTGGAAATTGAAAAACTCCTGAAGGCCGGGTTCATCCGAGAAGTCAAACATCCTGAGTGGCTCGCCAATCCCGTTATGGTCAAAAAAGCCAACGGAAAAATGGCGAATGTGTGTCGACTTCACAGACCTTAACAAGGCCTGCCCGAAGGACGCTTTTTCGCTGCCCAGAATAGATCAGATTGTAGACTCCACGTCAGGATGCGATTATCTAAGCCTTCTCGACGCCTACTCGGGTTATCACCAGATAAGTATGCATCGAGAAGATGAGGAGAAAACCTCCTTTCGTAACTCCGTTTGGGGTATTCTGCTACTCAAAAATGCCTTTCGGATTAAAAAACATAGGTGCAACGTATCAACGCGGAATGCAGCTTGCCCTCCACAGCCAACTCGATCAGAATGTCGAAGCTTACGTCGATGACCTCGTCGTAAAAACAAAAAGGAAAGAAGATCTGCTCTCGGACCTACTGGAGACCTTCACCAATCTTCGAAGAAACAGGATAATGCTGAATCCAGAGAAATGTACTTTCGGGAGTTAGCGCCAGAAAACTACTCGGGTTCTTGGTATCGCACTGAGGAATTGAAGCAAACCCCGACAAGATACGAGCAATTGCGGAAATGAAGTCACCAAAAACGGTCCGAGACGTCCAAAGACTCACGGGTTGCATGGCAGCCATGAGCCGATTCATATCCCGACTAGGAGACCGTGGAATTCCTTTTTTCAAACATCTGCGACAACACGACGGCTTCGAGTGGACGGAGGAATCCGAAAAGGCATTCCAAAAGCTCAAAGAATACTTAACTACCCCCCAGTGCTAGTCGCGCCCAACCCCGAAGGGCAAATTTTTTACAGAACAGTCATGACCTCACTTCACGTACTGATGGGGGCTTGATGATGTATAGTACAATATCCTGTATATCAGAAGGTATCCGCATATGATTTCCTGGGTTTCCAGAAAGGTACTGCATATTTAGTAAGGATCCCCAGACCACAAGGTAACCCCTCGAAAGAGGGAAGATATCCCTTAAACTAGGAAGTCAATCCCGACGTTCAAGGAAGTCGGAGTCCTACTCGGGCATAAGTCCATGTCCAGTACGACTCTGGGGGCCCCCTATATAAGGATCAGCAATCCCATAGGGGAGGACAAGTCTTTCTAGTCGCACAGCGAGTTGAGCCAAATCCCAGGAGGTGAAGCCCTAGAAGACCCGCTGCCTCGAAGGAGTCGAGTCCCGTGGGATTAGTTAGATTAGTCTGTGATTAGGCCTAGGGTAGCCACTAAGATACACCCCCCTTGTAAAGACGTTTTCTCCATCAATATATATGAACAGGACGTAGGGTTATTATCCTGAGGAAGGCCCGAACCTGTATAAAAAAGGGTTGTCCCCTGTTGTCAGATCTCCTGGCCTTGGGCCCTAGAGGTCCCTACCCCCTAATATCACCGTTCCACGAATACCATAAGATCGCCAATTCACCGATCGTCGACAGTTAGGAAATCACTTGTTTGGATATGCTTGCGTTGGATGAACTGATGCAATGGGTCTTGTAACTGTTGTTCTAGAAGAAATTTTACTTGTTTATTAGTGTTGGATGGTAAGTCCAATTTGGACGGATAGCTAGTGTGAAAATCTCTGATTGATATTTTCAGGTTAGTTCAGGTATATATCCAAAATTATATACGTCGGCGTTGGTTGGATTCTTAGAGAAGTTGCACTGAAATGTAGCTTGAGCAATTTCCTCTGACATAAGGCAATTCAGAGCTTGAAATGTAATTATCCACAACAAATTCTTTGTAGATTTCATCGGTAAAAATGGAATTTCTCACCTACAATTTTATCCTACTCGTACTCACTTTTCAATACTGGTCACTTATACACTACATTCTTACTCAGTACTTTAGACATCTCACTTCTGACTATCTTCTCTCTTGCTCTCTTCTATTCTACACTATCTTATTGCATGCAATCTAAGACACTGAATGTATAGTGCTTAAAGTTACAGGTTCATTAAACTCATTATAACGCTCTTACTCTCGCCTAGCAGTTTCATATTAAGCTTGTTTTAGCTTGGTACTTCAAGACTGATGAAATGCACATCATATTTGATCTCCTTTATCTGACTTTCCTGCATGGTTTTCATTTTTTAAGTTTCTTAATTGGAAATGGACTCGTTGCCAACCTGGAAACTAGCCCGCGTAGATGATGACAAGGTGGCACCCCTAGACGTGGCGGCCCCGATTGACGCCCTGCCCCGAACTCATCAAACAGCCCCCGAGCTGGCCAGTGATCCTGTCGTCAAGCCGGCTGTGGTACCTTCAGCACCTGCACCTCCCTCGGGGCGAGATGAAGAGAGTGCGTCTGGCTCGTCTGACGATTCTCGGTCTAGTGAGTCGGGATCAGAAGAACAGGAGGCGCCTGAGCCGTCATCAGCAGCACCCTCGAAGCCGAAGAGATGATACAACCCTAGAGGAGGCAACCAGCTGATGAATGAGACATTCGTCGTCACTCGAGTCGGCATAACAGGTGTTCCTTCAAGTCCTAAGAAGGCTGCGAGGTCGTTCAGCAACACCCGCGGGTGCATTGTCCATGAGCATGTCAGGATCACATGCCGGGACTTCAAAAAAATGACCGATGCCCAGAAAATGGTCCTGTTCAACAAGCTGTGGGATAAGTACGCTATCCCAGAGGCTAACAAGGAAAGAGTGCAAAAGAAAGCTGACAGCATCATGTGTGCTGCTCTAAGGATATGGCGATATGAAGCAACAAAACTGGTAGATGCCAATTTCGAAACTGAAATTAAAACTAAATGGCCAAAGGTAGAACTCGAACACTGGGAGGAGTTTGTTGCTGACAAGAAGAGTGACGCATTCAAGGAGAAGAGTCGCCAGGGGGAAGGAGCTGCGCGTGAAGAACAAATTCCTCCACCACCTTGGCAGCCAAGGTGTTGCAGGGAAGAGACCGATCTGGGCCAAAGAGGACGCCGCGCTAATAGCGGCTGGCAAAACCAATTCCTTTCGCTGATATCTAGCAGGAACGTGCCCAGATTTGGATGAAGGCCCACACAGTTCCTGACCCATCTACTGGGTCACCAATTATCACGGACCCCCAGCTTCAGGCGGTTTCTGAACGTTTTGTATAATCTAAACCCAATATCTTCTTGAAATATATTATTATGCTTCCAATACGCTAACGGCCCCTACCTTGTGCCATTTCCCTTGCAGAGGCAGCTGTCCCAGCAACTTGAAAGCTCCCAGGACTCCGTCCATAGTGAGAGATGGAAAGACCATCTCTCGAAGGCTCTAGGAATGAGGGAGAAGACAGGGCATGTCCGAGGGGATCGGGAGTGGCGCTATCTGGGACGAAGTCTTTCCTCAAGACCGCGAGGCTGCCCGTCAGAAGAGGAGAGGAAGGCAAACATCTCTTACGCAAGCGATGATAAGGGCAGCCCAGGAGGCTGGCAAGCTGGCAGCGCAACAATTTTTGGAGTCTAGAGGCTACGACACCCGTGATGCAACTCGTCCACCTTTGCATCCTCATGGACATCAGAGTTCCTATCCTTCTGGATGGAGTAGCTATGCCTCAGCCTCCGACGTCGCCCCCGAGTCACCAAATCCCGTCGACGACATCACTGTAAGCTTCATCGGCACCATGAATCACTTGTATTAGGGCTCTAATTCACAGCATTGTGTGGATAATAATGGGTACGACACATTGTTCATTATGCAGAGCCCCACAAAATGCCAGCTCACTATCCCTTTGCCCGGCGTGAAGAAGACGGTTGCACACGGCCTAGTCTTTACAACAGTAGGGGGCGCGACATGCCACAACGCTGTTATACCTTCCCACATGGCGAGAGTGCAGGTAGACCACGTAGTTGCCGAGTTCAATGATGTCGCAATCCCTGTCACCCCTGAAGAGGATGTCACAAAGCTAGGAGACTGCAAGGGGTACTACATCCTGTGGCCGAAGAATAGATAATTATCTCCGGGGTGTCCTCTCGTATTTCATCAACCATCCCCTCTCCATCAACCGGAGCCGGCAAGTCTCTGCTCGACCTGTGCACTACGCCTGTTTCATTCGATGATCGGGACGACGATCTTGCCGAGCAGCAACACACGCCGATCCTTCCATCCTAGGAGGAGGAGCAACCCAAGATGGACTCGCCGCCCCGTGAAAGGTGCTCCAAGCATCACCATGACCCGAAGGCAGCAGGAAAGAAGATCTTATCTCCAAACACACTCAATGCCGCAATGGGCGAAGCGTTGACGGGAGGCAAGAGGGTCTCCTCTCCAGAGCCGGAGAAAAAAAAAGAACACACAAACGGGGTGGCACCGCTGCAAAGGAGGCAAGCAAGGAAAGCAAGAAAAAAGCCATATCCTCCAGACATCTGCCGAAACTATCAAGAAGCCTCGACGAATAGTGTACGATGCAGGTGAGCCCTTGCTCCCAGATGATGAGGTGGAGAGGTTGCCCGTACAGATAAAACTGCTGCATGACACAATCATGATGAGGTCACGGAATCGGGATGAATATGAACTACATTTTAAGGTCCCGGTGCTAAAAGATTACGGTTTCTTCTTGGACAAACAACATGACACCTTTGACATCAATTTTGAAGATATCTTTATGTTGTTCAACCTTTTCTGGCTCGACACCATGCTCGTTAGGCTGTGGGCGCTTCACGAAGCCCAAGAGTGTGGCTGCCCAACTGCATTTTTGAAATAATGGATCTGGTCATCATGAATGACTACTATGTACGAGAAGTGACGCCGGCCCTAATAAATTATGTCCTGGAGTCATTGATATACCATAAGGATAAGGACAACATACTCCTGCCCTACAACCCCCCGTAAGTTACTTACTACCGTGCCTAGTTTGTTTTTCTTAAGCACGTATCCTCGTCTGTTTATATTCGTTCGTTACCTTTTATGCAGCAACCACTGGATCCTCATTGTCATCCACAAGCCATCAAGAATGATATACTATTTTGATTCCCAAAGAAGTGCCAAGCGGGACTACTCATGAATTAAGGCAGTTCTGGAAGCCGCCTTTTCGGAATACAACTTGCGAGGGGGAGGAGCAGAATGCAAGAGCAAAAAGCTGATCCACAAATTTAACTTCCCTTGCAGGCAACAGCCGGAAGATAGCGTGACATGTGGGTACTACGTCTGCGCTCACATAGACGCTTCATCATATCCCATAACCTGCAATGGAGCTAGGATCAATTCAATAATTTCATACACGATCTGGCCAACGAGAAGTACGACTGGAGGAAGGACTTTGCCCGCATCCAGAAGACCTTCACGTACATTATCAACAACGAAGTCATTCAGCCAAGCGGTGATTTCTACGCGGGAGTCCAATTACCCGCTTACCGCTGCCATGGAAGTACTAGCCAAGCATCATAGACCTAGAGTAGGACTAGTGAAAATAAACATTGATAAATTCATGTCTTTGTCATTTTAATTCGTTGTAAACTAGCTTGTATGTATATATATTTGTGATATTAATTGCTATATATGCTTAATATTTGTGATATTAATTGCTATATATGCTTAATATTTCTGATATTAATTGCTATGTATGCTTAATATTGTCTATTCATATATGTTTAAAAAATGTCTGAATAATACCTCCACTGACGGGCACAGGCTATGTACCTGTCAGAGGAAATGGTTACTTCTGACGGGCGGAAGCCCGTCAGTGAAAGTCCTCTCAGGATGCCGCATAGGCAGCGCTGGAAGGCTTTTCACTGACGGGCCGGATCCACCTGTCAGTGAAAATATGTCTCTACTAACGGGCGAAAGGCCCGTTAGTGGAAGTAGAGCTTCCACTGACAGGAGCTTACTGACGGGTGCTGAACCCGTCAGTGATTGCCATTTTTCGCCCGTCGGTGTTGGTGTTTCCTGAGGTAGTGTGTGACACAGGTCATCATCTCAGCTGCACCAGCTCTAGCTATGATGCAGATCATGAAGCCACCTGTGACACAAATGTTAACACAGGTGTTGGACTTTTGAATGATGTTGCCAGTTCCACTGGACAGAGAGCTGCCACCGATGAGTGGATTCTTGACACTGCTTGCACATATCACATGTGCCCTCGCAAAGATTGGTTCAGTTCCTTTGAGCCGTTAAGTAGATCATTTCTTGGCTATGATGACTCACCTTGCAAAATAGAGGGTATTGGCTCAGTTCAGATAAAAATGTTTGATGGCATGATCAGAACACTGACAGATGTTAGATACATCCCAGAGATGAAAAGAAATCTTGTCTCATTGAGTTATTTCGATGGTAAGGGGTATTATTATTCAGATGGAGATAGTTGTTTGAAGATCACCAAAGGATCTCTTGTGGTGATGAAGGCAAACCTGAGGAAGTCTAGTGGACTATATTATCTCCGTGGCAGTACAATCTTAGGTAATGCCGCCCTCGTAATTTCTCAAAATGATTCTGATTGTTATGCTTTAAACCTTTGGCATATTCGTCTTGGGCATATGAGTAAGCCTAGTCTGGAAGAGTTGAGCAAGCGTGGATTACTTGAAGGATATAGTGGAAACCTGAAGTTTTGTAAGCATTGTATTTTCGGCAAGCACAAAAGGGTGAAGTTCATCACCTCAACTCACACAACTGAAGGAATTCTTGATTATGTGCATTCTGATTTGGCATCCAGAAAGCCATCCTTTGGTGGATCTCGTTATATGATGACAATTATTGATGATTGCTCAAGAAAGGTCTAGCCATATTTCCTTAAGCACAAGTTAGAAGCATTTTCTGCCTTCAAAGAGTGGAAGACAATGGTTGAAAACCAAACTGAAAAGAAAATCAAGAAGCTTCGAACTGATAATGGTATAGAATTCTGCTCCAAACAGTTTAAGTCATACTGCAAGTCCCATGGCATTATGAGACACTACACTGTTCCTGGCACTCATCAACAGAATGGTGTAGCTGAAATATGAATAGAACCATTATCTCCAAGGCCCATTGCATGTTGTCCAATGCAGGTCTGAATTGACATTTTTGGGCTGAAGCTGTCTCCACTGCATGTTATCTTATCAATAGGTCACCTTCCACAGCTATTGATAAGAAAATTCCTATTAAGGTTTGGTCTGGTTCTCCTGTTGACTCTTCTAGTCTAAGAGTACTTGGGTGCCCTGCTTATGCTCAGGTTGACAATGGGAAGCTTGAACCCAGGGCTGTTAAATGCATATTTGTTGGCTATAAGCCTGGTGTGGAAGACTTTAAGCTTTGGAATCCTGAAACCAAGAAAATGATAATCAGCCGAAATGTTGTCTTCAATGAGGCTGCTATGCTACGTAGCAATGATGTTCCAGTTGATCAGTCCATAGATTCTAAAGACAGTGGACAGAAATCTAACTCTGAGGTGGAGCATTTGGTTAAGTTCAGTGATTCTCATGCACTTGAGTCACAGGTGATCACACCTGTGCCAGAGGTGATAGCTGTGCCACAGTTAGCTTGAGGTCAGCCAGCTGTGCCACAGGTAGGTGATGCAGGTGGACATATGCCTGTCGCTGTGAACACTCCGCATCATTCTATTGCAGTTGATAGGCCCAGAAGGGATCCTAAACCTGTCAAGAGGTTAATTGAAGAAGCAGATATGGTTGCTTATGGTTTCAGCGTCGCAGAGAAAATTGAAGGATCTGCCGAACCTTCTTCATATTCAGAAGCCATTATCTCTGCTGATGCAAGCAAATGGATGACTGCAATGCATGATGAAATTGAGTCCCTTGACAAGAATAGCACATGGGATTTGGTTAAACTGCCCAGTGACAAGAGACCGATAAGCTGTAAATGGGTCTTCAAGTGTAAGGAGGGTATTGCTCCTAATGATGGGACAAGATACAAAGCAAGGTTAGTTGCTAAAGGCTACAGCCAGATTTCAGGTATTGATTTCAATGAAGTGTTCTCCCCTTTTGTGAAGCATAGCTCTATTCATACACTTCTTAGCACTGTTGCAATGCATGACTATGAGCTACAACAATTAGATGTCAAAACTGCATTTCTTCATGGGGAGTTGGATGAAGACATCTATATGAATCAACCTGAAGGCTTTACTGTTCCTAGTAAAGAGAAGCTTGTCTATAAGTTGAAGAAGTCACTGTATGGATTGAAACAATCTCCTAGGCAGTGGTACAAGAGGTTTGACACTTTCATGATTTCTCAAGGTTTTTAAAGATCTGATTATGATAGCTGTGTTTATTTGAGATCTGCTAATGGCTCTATTTTTGTATTTGCTATTATATGTCGATGACATGCTGTTTGCTGCTAAGGATAAAGCAGATGTTGACGAGTTGAAGGAACAATTGAGTTCTGAATTTGATATGAAGGATCTGGGTGCTACAAAGAAGATTCTTGGCATGGAGATTTCCAGAGACAGATCTACTGGAAAATTGTACCTCAGTCAGAGGGGGTACATTGATAAGGTGCTTCACCGACTCAACTTTTAAGATGCCAAATCGGTTAGCACACCATTAGCTACACATTTCAAATTATCATCAAGCTATTGTCCAAAGTCAGATGATGATGATGAGTACATGTCTAGAGTTCCTTATTCGAGTGCTGTTGGCTCTCTCATGTATGCCATGGTCTGCTCTCGCCCTGATTTAGCTCATGCCTTGAGCGTTGTGAGCAGATTCATGGCTAATCCTGGAAAGGAGCATTGGAAAACAGTCCAATGGATATTTAGGTACCTTCAGGGTATAACTAATGCTTGTTTGCATTTTGAAAAATCTAGAGATGGAATTGTTGGGTATGTTGATTCTAATTTTGCTGGCGATTTGGACAAGAGAAGATCACTCACTGGCTATGTGTTCACAATTAGTGGCTGTGCTGTGAGTTGGAAAGCAACTTTGCAGTCTACTGTTGCATTGTCTACTACTGAGGCTGAATACATGGCTGTTGCTAAGGCATGCAAGGAGGCTACATGGTTGAGAGGATTATATTCTGAGCTTTGTGGAGATTTATCCTGCACCACCATCTTCTGTGACAGTCAAAGTGTAATTTGCCTTACAAAGGATTCCATGTTCCATGAGAGAACTAAGCACATTGATGTCAGATTTCATTTCATCAGAGATGTGGTTGCCAAGGGTGATATCAGAGTGACCAAGATCAACACACATGATAATGCTGCTGATATGATGACAAAGCCAGTTCCTGCAGCTAAGTTTGAGCTTTGCTCAAGCTTGGCTAGTGTTAAAAGATAATCCCAGGTGACTATTGGTGAGCGATGTGTGATGAACTGTTCAATCAGTTGAATTTGCTATCCTTGGCGTTACAAGGAAGGAATTTGTCTCAAGGTGGAGTTTGTTAGAGTTTGTTCCAAATTCTTGTCACCCCTTTGCAGAAGACGTTCTGTGTTGTCGGTATCAGGTAAGCCAGCTGTGTCAGCCAGCTGTGTCGCAGGTGATGTCCATCACCAGTGACACAGGTAAGCTGACACAGATAGTTTAGAGTTCGCTCACCTGAGTCAGGTGCTGGCATGTTAAGCTGCTACCTAATTCAGTCAGCTGTGTCATAGGCAGTAAGACAGTTACCCCTTCAACCACCTGCTATTATATATATCTCATACCCTTGTAGACATTATGGGATAAGCCAAGCATTGTAAATTCCTAACAGGTTAGGACTTCATTCATCATAGTGAAGTTGGCATCGCCGTGCGTCCGTGGTTTTCACCCTTTTAGGGTTTCCACGTTAAATCTCTTGTGTCTTGGATTGTGTGTGTGTGTTTTGCTTCCTGCGCACTTTACTTCTTGATCTTTGCTGCATTTGCTTCTGCTACTCTGATTTCTCTCTTCCTCTGGATCGCCTCTCTCAATCTTGCTCTGCATCTAACACTGGGCTTGGGGATGGAGGCGACGGTGTGGTGTCATCGGAGGCGGTGAGACGGAGCACGAGGGTGACCGACAGTGGAGGAAGAGGCTGGCGGCGGTTGAGTTGGAGATGCCGCAGCCACAAACGCCAATGCCGAGCTCGAAGGCGGCGCTTGGGTTGAGGAGAAGGAGGCGGACCTGGCACGCCGGTCTTGAGGGAGGCGCCATCGGTGACGGCGCTTGGGGAAGAAACCGAGAGAGCTCGGGGGCGTGCGGTTGGGGAGCTCCGACCAATGGGAAGCTCGGAGGCGGAGGAACTCGCAAGGTGGTGACGTGGTGCGGCGCCGGTGTGGGGAAGAAGCTGGCGGGGATGCTGAGGGCGGCGGCGTTTGTGGCGGTGTTGCACGGTCAGGGAGCTCTAGTGAGGCCCGTCGGCGGCGAGGCGGGAGAGGAAGATCCGCCGGCGGCGAGTAGCTGGGTGGGCCGGAGGGGTTGCTTGAAGGAGGGATCCTAGCGACGGCGGGTCCGTTGCAATGCCCGGGTTGCCGAGGCAGGGCTGCTCTGGCGACGTGGTTGAAGATGCCAGAGACGAGCGGCGGAGTGCAGTGGCGGAGGAGAAATAGGAAAGGCTTGGCTTTGGAGAAATCGGCAAAGGAGGGAGAAGAAAATGGCTTGAGGCTTGCTATGTGGAGACAAGGAGTTGCTGAGTGGGTCCCGCGAACAGAGCAAGAGAGGAGCAGCGTCGGTGCTGAGTTCAGCGAAGAGGAAAATCAAAACTTGTCTTTGAAATGTTTGGAGAAATTTGTGAACATCGCGTGAGGCATACATACATAATACTCCCCAAAAATTTTCCTTGAATTAAAATATCCTCGTTTGAGCTGCTATATTTGTGTAATTGCAAAATAGTTTAAATCAAGTTTCAAACGTTTTTACAATTTCATATTTGAGGTCAGGGATGTACATTACTCCCAGGTGTAAAATCTTACAATATTTGGAGAAGAGGTGACTCAATTAATTGACTTATTTTGAACCTGTCCGCGTGTAACTATTTGCAAAATCATTGGTTCTGATATGCAACTGAGCTCCAATGTCCTTCAAATTTTTGGAGGGATCATATAAGATGTTTAGTGGGCATGAGTTTTGGTGATGTTGGATTCCCGGTTCCACATCAGTTTGGTCCTAGGGCATATGTTAAGGTTTTTAGTTGGAGTTAATTTTGGATGGCCTGTATGTATGCATATGAAATGAGAAAACTTGTTGTAAACAGGATGATCCTCGATGGTCTCATGCGTTAAGAAAATGGGTCATTATAATTTGTATACGTATAGTATATTGGATAGTTTCTCGGATATTCATACTTTGTGTCGATATGAGTGGGTTATAATTTTGGGCCCTGACAGCCTCCAATGACAGCCTCCAATCAAGTTTCACGTTATCAAATTTGTTCAAGCAAAAGTTGTGTACAACTTTAGTGTATTTACACATATTTGAGGCTGTCTAAGACAACAAGTGATAAATAACGAGAACATTGTCTTTGGGCTAGGAGAAAATCAGTTTTTTCATTTTTTTTTGAAATTTCTAAAATAATTTTTAATTTTTAAAATTTCTAGATTTTTCATAAATATACTTATTTTCTAAAGTTGACTAGTTGATTTTTTTAAAAGAATTTACTACTTTAATAGTGGGTAACGAAGCAGGGTGCACCTGCACCTGCGGGGGCACCCGATACGCCTTCTCCCATATTGGTATCTAGCGAAAGTAATAGTACAAGAATTTGAAAACAGAGTACTAAATCAACATTACTTTTCATCCAATTGTGAAGTACAACAATCTCGTAAAACAATAACAGGAAGATATAACTAATTCCAAGTTTACAACACAGCTCGCTACAACTAGTAATTAAGCTAACTGCAACAAATTAATTAATTGAACACAACATTTTCCATCCAATGGCTACTACAACTACAAGAACCTACCAAATTAATCCCCCTAAAAAATAATCAAAGAATCATCTCAAGCAGATCGATCTCTTAGTCTAAGTGAACTGTACGCAATCATCCTTTAAGTTCAAGAAGTCATCGATCACACATATGTCCTCGAGAGAGTCCCATATCGGCATGTCCAGATCTGAGACGCCAAGCTCGCCGCCGGCGTGGCCCTGCTCCTCGTCGAGTATGGCATGGAATTCATCGCCGGCGTGGCCCTGCTTCTCGTCGAGTATGGCATGGAATTCGCCGCCGGTGTCGCCCTGCTGCTCGTCGAATATGGCTTCGAATTCGTCCAAGGTCATGCTGAGATCATCCGAGAAATGCCCCGTGTAATGACCAAGAACGTCAGCTGCCGGTGGTGCGGCCTCCAAGAACTGCCTCTGCAAGCCGTAGTGCTCAACAAGACCAGCCGGTGCCGGAGGCGGAGGCGGCGGTGGCGGCAGCTGCGGCGCTTCCGCCGGCGCGCGCTGCTCGTGCACAATACCACGGACACTCCCCGGCGACAGCAGCGCCGCGACGGCGTCGAAATACTCTGTCGGGACCACCGCTCGGGCAGGCTTCTTCACCCCGTCAGGCCCCACGGTCACGCCGTCCTCGCCGTAGATGTCCCTCTGCTCGTCATCGGTGGCGCGCGGGGTGACGTACACCTTGTGCAACGCCGGCACGCCGGCCTTCCCGGCGCCGTTGTCGTGGGCGCTGGTGTACTCCTCCATGAGCCACGCCGTCTTGTCCTTCTTGGAGGGCCCAAGGTAGAACCCGAAGCTGTTCCGCACCCCGACGGCGCCGGGGAGCTCCTGCTTGGTCTGCTCCAGCCGCCAGTACCCGCCCGTGGCGACGCGGCGGTCGGCGCGCTTGGCGCCGGCCGCGTTGCACGCGCTCTGGAACCTGGACTCGCCGAGGAACCACCACTTGTGGTCGCGGCCTCGGGTGTTCCCGGGAGGGTACCCACGCCGCAGCACGTCGGGGCTGGTGCCGTACACGTCGTCCTGGAAGATGAACCCCCGTGCGCCCGGCATCTCCTCGCCGGCGATCCACCGGTTGAGGTAGTCCACGCTCTCCTCACGCGTCGGGCTGAAGTAGACGCCGGGGGGCAGCGCGGGATGGTTCGGGTCCACCATGGCCATGGAGCAAGGACGGCGACGGTGGCGGCGGCGGCGGCGGCGGTGGTAGCGGTGTTCTCGGTTCCTTTCTTGCCTTCTTCTTGGTGGTCTAGTCGAATGGAGTAGAGAGCTCGGGACGCGGGATTATATGGCCCCTGCGACTGCGAAGCTCTCTCCGAATCGCAGTCGTACTCGGAGTCGATCGGGTGCGCTTCCTTTTCCCTCCCTGACTCGGACTAGCGAGGCAGCGGGAAAACCTTGTGCGCGAGGAAGCAAACGTACGTTCTGCTATCTGGGCCGGCAAGAAGCACTGTGGTGTCTGCGACAATCTGGTTAGACCGAACCTCGGCTAATTGGAGTTGGGTTTATATGTAGCGGGCTCGACCCTTGTCACGAACGCACGGAACCGTGGAAATGGATACCGGATAATCCGTATTATCCAGTATTCTTATCCGAGAAAACACTAATATGACAAATAACATCTGTATCCAGATTCAAAACGGATCCGGATCCGGATAATATTCGAATCGTTTTCCCAGATACGGATCCGGATATGGACCCGTCGGCTAAAACGAATACGGATACGGTTTCGGATATATCCGTATCCGGACCCGGTAACTCCTCGTGCCGCGTTAGCCGCCCGGCCGGCAATCACTATCAGCAATTCCCCTAATCCCCTTTGGCCCTTGCCTCCCCGCAGCCCCAATTACCCTTGCCTGTCCAACCTGCGCCCTCCCCTGCCCTAGCCGCGCCGGTCGTCGTTGTTAGGCAACGTGCCCAGATTCGCCATGAAGACTTCCCGAGATAGGTGGTGGCTTCCCGAACTCTCAAAATCGTCCGAGTCATACTCGAGGACGGGCAGGAGAGAGTCGATTGCCCCAACCAATTGGGTCCCTCGCTCGACGAGTGGGAACTTGCATTCGAGCAATTGATCCGACTTCGGAGTAACCTCTTCCTTGTGGAGAGGAACCGAAGGCGCAGACTCGATAACGAGTCCGAGTGGGTTTGCTGATGATACCTCCGTCGGTCGGCAAGATGCCGAGTCACAAAGGTGAAGCTTGCCGATCTGGTCGGCGATGAAGTCCAACTTTCCAAATCGAAAAAACTGGCCTGGATCAGGGACAGCGTTCGCGAAGGCAAATCGCATGATGGTGCCTGGAACGAAGCTGCCGTTGTTGATGAAGAAACCCATCTGGATCTGGCAGATGAATCTATGCGCGCTCCCCTACCTGGCGCGCCAACTGTCGGTGTTCTAATTCGGCAATAATGAATATGGGGCTGCGCAAGCACAGAAGATCTAGATGGGTGCGCACGGGACACAGTGTTTAGACAGGTTCAGGCCCTCGAGAAGAGGTAATACCCTACGTCCTGTGTTTGGTGGCTGGTATTGCTTCAATCCCGTATGAGAATACAAGGTCTAGAGAACTCGTGAGCTTGAGAACATGAGAACCCAAGAACATACCGATCGAGGAATCCCTTCCTGGCCTTATATAGGTGACCGGGGTAGGGTTACAAGAGTCCCGATCGGCTTACAGATTGGTTTCCTAATTAGTTACAACCGAATTCGGGATTACCGGATGCATGTCTATCCTTGTCTTGTACTCCAAGTTGATGAGACGCCCCCGTGTAGAAGTCGGACTCTGAGTAGTCGGCCCGGCCCACCCTATGTCCATAGGGCTGGTATTGTCCATAAGGCTGGTATTGTCCTCCTTGACGATACCAGGGTGCCATGTCATCGTCACCTGCGCCCTCCCCTGCCCTAGCCGCGCTGGCGCACCACCGCCCTCAGCCCACCGCCCGCCCTCTACACGGCAGCACCGCCGCGCACCCCACGAGTCCACGCCGTGTCGCCGCCCTCAGCCCGCTGCCCAGCTACCGCCTGCGCCCTCCACGCCACCCTCCACGCAGCCACGCCGGCGTGCCCTGCTCGACTACTCCTCCATCCTAGTCTCCTGAGTTACAAGTTCTCTGGTAAAGTGGTAAGACTGGTATTCCTTTGCCAATTGCTACCTTCCCCAATCCCCAATCCTTGAGATTCTCGGTAGCATAATTAACGGTTTCGCCCTGCCAATGAAGGAGGAGCACAAGCAGTTCCTCGCTCGTGCAGGAATCCCACTGCACAAGCCCAAGTCTGTCGCGATCTACCACCAGCAGCTGTCCTATTGCATTGTGCAGTTCGTTGAGAAGGGCTACAAACTTGCCGATACTGTGATCAGGGGGCTGCTCAAGTACTGGCCAGTCACAAATTGTCAGAAGGAGGTGCTGTTTTTGGGGGAGCTCGAGGAAGTGCTCGAGGCGACACAGCCTGCTGAGTTCCAGCGGTGCATGGTGCCTCTGTTTAAGCAGATTGGGTGCTGCCTTAACAGTTCACATTTTCAGGTATGTTTTTTGTGTTCCATATTATGAGTCTACTTGCCGTTAAGTATATTTCATCAGGATGCCCCAAAAAATATGTCTATGTAAGTTTGTGGGCAAATGTGATCCCATATATCTGGAGAAATCCCTCTGTGAGCAAATGGGGCACATGTAATTTGAAATGTGCTTGTTTGTGATAAGCGTTCCAAAATACTAGTTGCATGGGGAGCGGATATTTCTTTTTGTAAGGCACACAGTATAGGAGCTAGCAAAATATTATTTTTGGTGTAAGTCATCTGATGTGCTCTCCTTGCAAAATAAATTAATCGTTAGCTCCTAACGGAGAGTATCATCCAGTGAGATATGAAAACTTGAAAAGACTATCTTCTTGCTACATGCATGTTCTTTGCACCAAGGATAAACCAAATCTGGTTTGGAAGTGTACGCAAATGGGTTACTGTCAGCTTGTCACTTGTTTTATTCTTGCTGTATCATTGATGATCTTTTGTACCTTTGATTTGTTAGTAAATTATTCACCACCATCATTCAGTGACCACTTTCCTGCCTATATCACAAAGTACCTTTGATTTGTTAGGAAATTATTCACCACCATCATTTGATAACCACTTTGTTGCCTAGATCACAAGCAGAACTTTGGAGTCTTGTTGAGATTGTATGATATATACTCTTAAGTTTTAACAATGAATGGATTGTGGGCTTTAAGCATCAACTTGTGTATGGATTGAATAGAATGATGTGGACAATTAGACATAAAACAACTCCATCTACATTTATTTTTCAAGTCAACTATGTGAGGCAGATCCACACAGTACCACTTCTTAAATCAAAGGAAAACTACCCTTGGTCTTTCTTTTGCTGCCTAGTTTCTTTCTTTGGCTTGTTCCATAACAAAACACTTGCTGATGTGCTTATATTTGTTCAACCTCAATCTTTCTTTTTTCAGTTTTGACTTTTGGATAAAGCCATGGTTGCTAAATCTTCAAGTAATGCCAGGAAAAAGCAGGTATTGGAATTTATATTTCTAGTTTTGTACACTTGTTGTTTAAAGTTTGTAATTTAAATTTTATGTTTTTGTAGGCTGAAGTATCATCTGTAGTTAGAACTGAAAACGAACCAAGTGAAAGCTATAGTATCAATCCGAATGCTAGTGCAAGTGGCAGTGCTGCAACTGTAGATGACAATGTTGCAGCGCAGAGTGGTCTGGACACCAAAATCATGGGCGCAAAGGGAAAGAAGAAAACCTCAAAAGTTTGGTTGCACTACACTGAGATGTTTTAGGAAGAAAAGGTGAATGACAAGGTTATCAAGAAAGTAATGGCAGAATGCAAATACGGTAAGAAGGTTCTTGAAGCTGGTAGTGTGCAATGTACGTCATGTTTATGGAATCATTATAAGGCAAAACATAAATTAGATGAGAGTCAGGGACAAATTAATTTGACTACATTACGAGGGAATGTCAATTTAGATACTTGGAAGTATGATGAGAAAGTTAGTGTTGAGAAGTATCATCTTGCAATTATCATGCATGAGTATCCATTCAAATTTTCAGAGCATGAATACACAAATGACTTTATCAAATCATTGTGCTCCACATTTCCTTTGAAGTGCCGCAACACAACTAGGTCAAGGATTATTGATATTTTTTGCAAAGAGAAGCTGAAGATTTTTGATAAGTTTGCCTCTCTCAACTGCCGATTTAGTTGCACGATGGATTTATGGACTTCTAATCAAAACAAGGGGTACCTTTGTGTCACTTGCCATTTCATTGATAATGATTGGAAAATTCAAAAGCATATCATCAATTTCTTGCCTCTTGAAGGAAGACATACGGGAGCAAATTTGAGTGTCGCATTCATGGGGGAAATGGCTGGATGGAATATTGAACATAGGTTATTTGCTTTAACCTTAGATAATGCTTCTTCAAATGATGTTTGTGTGGACACTATCATCTCTACTCTTGAAAATCATAATTCTCTAGTCTGCCATGGCAAGTTTTTCATGTCCGTTGTGCTGCTCATATTATTAATCTCATCGCGAGGGATGGTGTGAGCACAATTTCAGCTATTATAGATAACATTTGTGCATCTGTTCTTATTGTCAAAATCTCACCTTTGCAATGAGAGATATTTATGAAGCATGCTAATGATATGGGTTTATACACAAAGAAGGGTCTTTCTCCAGATGTGTGCACTAGGTGGAACTCAACCTACTTAATGCTAGCAGATGCCATCCACTATAAAAAGGTTTTCCAAAGGCTTGTTATTTTGTATCTAGAGAAGTATGCAAACGTGCTTCTTCCAATGATGAATGGGAGAAGGCAAGTGTTTTGTGCACGTGTTTGAAGTTATTTTACAATGTAACTAACCTTTGTCTGGTTCTTACTATCCGACCGCCAACTTGTTCTTTTCGGAATTTAGTGAGATTTACATTCAGCTCATTGAGTGGGTTAATGGCAATGATGGCTTTATTGCTACGATGGCAAAAGCTATGAAGGATAAATTAGGCAAGTATTGGCACATTAGTAATGTTGCTCTAGCAGTTGCATGCATGTTAGATCCTCGCTACAAGATGAAGGTGGTTGAGTTTTACTACAAAAAGATGTCAGACAACTCTGGAATTAAAGAGATAGCTGAATTTAGGAAGGCTATTCAAGAGTTATTTGATTATTATGCTTCTCTTTATAGTCATCTTGTAGTGGGCAATGTGCAAATGCAACCTAGAGCTGAAGTTTCTGAACCACATATGGATCTTGGCGATCAGCCAAAAAACAAAAAGCTAAGTGCTTTTCTAAATGATATAAGTGAAGTAGACCAAGATAAGTCTGATTTGGAGAAATATTGTAGTGAGCCCTTGTTAAGGTGGCCTGAAGGTGAATATTTTGATATTTTATCTTGGTGGAAGACCCATGGTGTACAATATCCTATCCTTGCTCTAGTTGCAAGGGATGTGTTGGCTATTCCTGCATCAATAGTTGCATTTAAATCTGCATTTAGTGCTAGAGGAAGAATCATTGACAAATACCATAGTCATTTGGACCCTGAAGTTGTTGAGGCTTTGATTTGTACCAAGGATTGGATAAGAGCTGCTAGGATAGGTAAAAAAATAAAAATAGACAATTGTTTTACTTCTATTATTTGCTAAAGCGTTACTAATTTATTTGTCTTTTTCTTTCAGATCAATGTGCTATAGCTTCAATGCTAGAAGATTTAGCTATTCTTGATGTGAATGACAAAGTTGAACAAGGTGAATGTATACAAGATGAGGGCATACAAGAACAAGGTAGAGAGTAAAGATTATGCTTTTTTAATGTAAATGACAATGATGCTAAGATTTACAATTCCAACACTTCATAGCACTTGCATACTAAGGCAACAGATGGGATAGGAAACTTTTGAATTGCTATTTTTAGATTTATCATTACAACACTTCATAGCACTTGCATACTAAAGCACCTGATGGGATATGAACTTTTGAATTGCCATTCTTTATGTAAATGACAATGATGCTCAGATTTATCATTCGTGTTTTAAACAAGGATGATTGCATAGCATTTTGCCTTGATATTATTACTAAGTATGATATGATCATATAAATCAATACACATGCTTACTATATTTTATTGAAGATATCAGTTGTTACTTATTGTGTTGTAGGTGCTTCCAACCATGTGGAAGGTTCCAAGTTTCTTAGATGGACTGATGGAAAGAATTGTATTCTGTTATGAGCTTATCATATTCAGCTCTTATATAATATAATTTATGTTTGCTACATTTAGATATGTTCGTTGTTATTTTGTGTGGCTGGCACAAGAATCTTCAAACAGTTATGTACTATGTCTACATGGAACATATTACTATCATCATTATCTATGTGAAAATTATGACTATTGTTATTTATCTGTGTGGAACGTATTATTATCGTTTATCATTGATTGAGATATATATATTATTATCCGTCCATCACCATCTGTCATGTATTTATCTTATTATTTGTTTTACTGTAGTCTATCGTTAAAGTTATTGGTTATCCGTATCCGATTCGAATTGAATAAATATCCGATCCGTATTCGTATTCGAGTAACATCCGATCCATATTCATATTCGACAATATCCATATTCGGATCCGTATTTGATTTAAGAATATGGAAAAGGAAATAGGAAGGGCACTATCCGATCTATTTCTACACTTACAGAACATGCAGGCGAGACCCGCTGTCGTTGTATTCTTCTTCAAAGTCTTCTCGCTCGTGCAACAAGCAAAAAAGAGAACTTTTCACCAGAGCGCCTCAATGTGAAGTGAGAGAGGGCAGCATAGCGGTGGAGATGATGACCAGAGGGATTAGGAAGACTCGCTCCTACTAAGCGTCGCGTCGCGCACTCAGCGGTGGCAGAGGGGTGGCGTGCTCCTACTTGTCCGTAGCTCTGCTCCACATGAAGCTGAGTGCGATGTGGGAGAGAGTGTGGCACAGATCTAGAGGCTCGAAGCTCGTCTGTGTTTGTTGAGATGGAGCGGAGTGGGAGATGGGGAGTGGCTTGACCCATGGACGTTGTCGGCGAAGACAACGCTGTTGAGGCTTGATCCGATGGCCGCGCGGCCTCCTGTGATTGAATCCGCCGCCAGCCAAGGAGCCACGGTCCGATGGGGGCAAGACTCACGCTGCAAGTGCAGGTGGGCATGTTCACATTGTTGCACTTCTTCGGGGGCGGCACAGCGAGCTCCAAGGCACTGTGGAAGCCTCTGTCATGCCCAACAGGAGGTGTTCACTGATGTGATCCGCGTGGCAGGAGTGCAGGTGCCAAGGAGCCGCTGTCGTACCCAACAGGAGTGCAGGTACTTTGATAGATTAAATAAAAATGTGACGGTTGCTTCGGTATTCCAAACTAACCCTCTAAATTTATCTTTTCGTCGAGCTATTATCGGGGCTAAGTTAGTTGAGTGGACAGACTTGATGCGCTCTATGGAAGTTGTGACGTTAACTTCTAATCAGGATAGAATTCGATGGGTTCCACACAAGAATGGGTTGTTCTCAGTCAAATCTTTGTATCAAATTCTGATAAATTCGAATGCTCATTGTAATCATAAGCAATTTTAGAAGCTGAGGGTTCCACTCAAAACCAGAATTTTTCTTTGGTATTTGGGTAGAGGGGTAGTGTTGACTAAAGACAACTTGTTCAAACGAAATTGGAGAGGTAGTCCTTCTTGTTGTTTCTATACACAGGATGAGACAATTCACCACCTATTTTTCTAATGCAAGGTGGCCAGGTTCTGCTGGAGGATAGTACAAATAGCTTTTAACATGACTACTCCCACCTCTATTGCGAATATGGTGGATGCTTAGTGTAACTCTTTTGAGGTTAATTGTAGAGATCAATTTTTTTCTAGCATCCTTGCTTTGTGTACGGCTATTTAGCTATGCCATAATGATATTATTTTTGATAAAAAGTTTTTTTTATCATCCTAATCAGGTGGTATTCCTCTGTGCATACCTCCTTCGTACATGGGCGTCGTTGCAGCAGGAGGATCAACGACAATCGTTCCAAGAGGGGAGTGATCAGTTGAGAAGGGTGGTGCTACACTTGTTCTCATCTAGTGGTTGGAGACAGCAGCCCAGAATTGCTGCTGCAGATATTCCATAGCTCTCTTATTTTTGATGAAGATGTAGGCTGGTTGTGGTTGTCATTGTCAGTTTCTTTGAAACTTGTTGATTGCTTTGTAACGTCTGTTATACTTGACATTTGTGAATGATTTTGGTGGCTGTGTACATTCTTATGCAGAGGCCGGAAGTAATGAAAGTGCGCACGTACAGTATCTGACTTCTCATGAAGTTTAGACGCCCAACTAATCAAATGAGCGAGATTACAAAGATTCCAATTAAGAGCTACGTAAACTTGGGTATATTTGTTAGTTTCAAAAAAACTTGAGTATATTCGTTGCGCTTCTGCCGATAATTAATTTACTTGATGCCGCCTGTACAGTGCTTATAAAATTAAATACCTAATAATACTATTAATTGCCTATCGTTGCTGTCAAATTGCCTACGATGTTATACTTTCTAGATGTTTATCCGGAGTAGGTTTGAAAGGGGTGGTTTTATGTCAAACGTATGTTAAATCGCATATGAGTTTGTTGTATAATGTTGCAAACTTGCCTGATAATACTCGTAAGATGTCCACCATTACTGTTAAGTTGTCTAAAATGTTGATGTGTCAAGTTTCATATGGTTGTTTTGTGTGAAAATTAAATCTGCTAAAACTTGTAAACTTGCCACAGATAGATGATGGGGGGCTTACCTTATACCTTTTTTAGACAAGGTTCTCTTTTCCAATTGCCCCTCAGATGAATGTCAAGAAAGTTTTATCTTTCGTTGTTCCACTAACGGAGTTCTCTTTCCCAATTGTCCCTTAGATATATGTTAAGGAGGACTTAGCTTCCACCTTCCCCACATGAGGTTTCCCAAATCAGTTGTCTCTTAGATGTTGAAGAGGGCTTAGCTTTATAGTTGCTAAGCTATCTAGTTAATTGCTTATATTGAAACTTACTTTTCATATATAATCAACTTACTTATGTTATGGTGAAAGTTGCTTTATAATGAGGTATTTATTTTTTGTCATCTAGTGACTCATGTTTTGGTATCTGTATGGACTTGCTTTTTTGATCTTGTAGCAATTTGCTTCCATTGTACTTATTCATTTGCTTTCAAACTATACCAACTTGGTTTATAAACGTATTAACTTGCTTTTCATTATTTTTCATATTTTTATTTTCTTTTAAAGTTTGAGAAAGAAAAAGCAATTTTGGATCAAATTAACACAATATATCTTTTTTTGGCTAAAGTATTACACCATGTTCCTTTTGTTGGGTGAAATTATTGCACTATATTACTTTCAGCACTCCCCCTTGGGGCCCGGATAGATGCCAAGGAGACATCGAGTTTAACCATGAAAAGTTACTCTCTCTTCTTAGTTGTAATCATGGATTAAAAAATAGTTCCAAATGATGTCATACACTATATTTCCATTTCACATTTACCAACTTGTTTCCATTTATGTTGCCTCCTAATTAGATGCTAAAGGGGCTTAGCTTTTACCAATTTTTGAATGGTTCCATAATCCACTTAGTAAATTTTTAAAAAATATTTTTTTTGGTTTCCCAAGATTTGCAAATTGCGTTTCATAATTATTTTAGTTTACGTTGACTTGCTTATCATTCTTATAGCGACTTGCTTTTGTCTAATAGTGTGTCATTTTTTACGTAATAACTTGCATTTGTTTGACATCGACTTGCTTTTTGAAAATGTAGGGACCTCTTTTTGACGTTAGGTTTATGTGTTTTTGGGGGTTAGGCTTACTATTTAGGTTTTTGAGATTATGTTTGGAGTTTACATTTTAGGTTTGGGGGGTTTAACATTTTGGGCTGGCCTTCTTTTCAGCTTTGCTTGTGATCACCATGCTTTTTTTTAATTATCTGCTTTCTAGGCTAAAGTTTCTGTAGTATAGATTTTTTACTTTTGAGTTAAATGATATCTAATCTTTTATTTTCATTTTCAATTTGAATTAAATGCATTTGAAATTGAAACAAAATGTTTTTCATTTTTTCTTCATACTTTGGTTTCTCAGATTTGTGAAAAAATATGCAATTTCAGATCAAATTAATACAATATATTTCTTTGTCATATTAAAATAGCATACCATCTTGCTCGTCATATGAATTTATTACGCTAGGTTACTTTTGTCACTCCCTCTCCGGGCTCAGATAGATGATGGGAAGGCGCGTGGTTTCACTGGTTCTCGAAAGAATTCACCACTTCCTCTTCATCTCTGGAAGATGCCAGATAGGCTTTTTTGAACGGGTTTACCTCTTCTCCACCGAACCTAGATTGAAACACCAGTACTTCGGTGGTTGGGTGAGCCACTCCCTTTGGTGGTATTGATGTTATTTGCGTTTCAATATTTATTTTCAGAATGCTACATTTTTCTTTTGACTTGCTTTTTCGACCATCAGCAACTCGTTTTTCCGAATTTTCATTTATTGCTTTCACAATGCTACATTTTATCCAAACTTTCTTTTCAAACAACAATTATTGCTTTTTCAGAGTGTTGTTTATTGCTTTCGGGATGATGTGTTTTATTCTGACTTTTTTTTCAAACAATAACAACTTGCTTTTTCAAATTATAATTTATTGATTTTAAAATGATGGACTCTGTGTGGAAAACCAAGCTCGAGAGCAGTCACAACGTACCATGTGCTAGTTAGTGATCTAACAACCAATCAACTATGGCCAAACTAGTCTAAATTGTAAACGCTCAGCAAACAGTGCACAACAGCTACCAAACTACTCTAGTGCCACGTGGTTGTTCCTTACTGGGCTGTCAGTAGGACACATTATTGACCACAACGCAAGGCATCAACCGGATCAATCATGCTTGCCTGGTTGGCCAGTGCTCACTTGGGCTAGAGAGACACATGTCGCAGTGCTAAGGATGGATGGGTGATGGCAAGGTAATGGCATTTCTAGGCACAGCGAAACACTTATTTGGCGCCAGAAGCACGCGGTGGACTAGGTAGTTGCCTTTTCAGGACGGGGACCATGACGACGCATTTTCTTATTTATTTTTCTGGGTGTGCACTCAAATACTCCAAATGACACATGTTTGCCCCCTAGTAGCATCCAAAAAAAATATAGCCTAATGGGAGAGAATTGCTCCGTATAAACAAAAATCTACCAATCAATCCAACAATCGCTACATACGATAGCAGTTTGATGATAATGCAACCCTTTTTTTGGGAAAAGCTAGCCGGAGAAGGTTCTCCTGTTAGTCTCGGGAGACTGCATGGGCGGCGTCTAATGGCCCCCGACCTCAAGATCCAAGTGCCGCAACGAGAGGAGGGAGAAGGGGGAGAGAAAGAAAAATGAGGAAGAAGAAAGAGGAGGAAAAGAAGGGGTGGAAGAAGAAACGGGAGGGTTTCATTGTCACCGGAAGGGGCTTACCGATACCCCACGGGCTTAAAGTTATGGTCGATGGGGGCGTCGGACTAGTGGTAGAAGCGGATCAATGGGTAGGACGGCGAGGCAAGGTAGTAGCCCCGCCGGCCGTGGGCGGCGGTGGATGGATGATGGGCGGGCTGGAAAACGGGGTCGAAGGTAGCTGTGTTGGCAGTGGAGTAGGAAGGCGAGCAGGAGGAGGTGGCGCTAGCGATGGAGCAGGAGAAAGGGGTCGACGACGATGATGAAAATAGTGGAGCGAGGTCTTAAGGAGGAAGAACGGTCTACCCCAACAATAGGGCTATTGGGAGAACGGTTGGACCCTAGTCCCTTCCATTTTTTAGCAATTTGATGATACTACGAGGCACAACTCGTGCCGATAACATGTGGATTGTTCGTTTTAAGGCGGATCCCACACTGTCAAGAGCCACGTGTCCTAGTGAGCCACGCCGATGCCCACAATATGGAGGTTGCCGGTTCTTTAGTTTCTCCCTGTCTTTTCTCGTAGCCCTGACCAAGGCATATGTGGTTGTGCTAATGCATGCCCACGTCTTACGTGGCAGCTCTAAACCCTAGTCAGCTCTTTGTTTTTGGTTAAATTTTTCGCTGTTTTAAATTTTTTGATTTTGACTTGAAAATTTTGGGGAAAAAATTCTAGTCAAGTTTACCCAATTCAAAGTTTTGTACTTTTACTTGCTCTATCCAAATTTCTGAAGTGCTGAAAGTGCTGCCACTTGGGCACTTGCCACAATTTTAAGTAAATTTAATTTGGTATTGCAGAGGGACCTCATAAATTAATCACAATAGACCTCCCCGACCGCATTTGTGTATTTTGGTCATGTTACTGACAGTCCACTGTAAGGAACACTTAGAAACACGTGACAGAAAAATATAGTCTCGACAAGCACTCACTCGTTGTTAATTGACATGTGTCTCAAAAGTATTTTTTTTTATATAGCTCCCAAGCTCTCACCTACTCCCTTTCAAATTAAATTCCAAATAGACTTTGCAAATTTCAAAATTTCTTGAAATATCACATATGTACATGGGGGTAAATATACGTGCAAGTTTTAAAAATTATGTTTGTATACGTTCTGCACACACACACAAAAGCACAAGGGGTGAATGACTAATACATCAATTATAGGTGTACCTAATCTTATTTTATTTCTGTATGAGACACAGGTTGACATATTTTTTAATTGCAAGTACATACGGAATTCCCACGTGTATTCGTGACTTTTTTCCGAAATCCTTCGAAGTGCACGATTTTTTTTCTCAAGTGTAGGTAAGTCCGGACGTATTCATGGATTATCGATGTGTTACATGTGTACGGAAATAGACAAAATAGCATGACCATGCGTCTAATCCATATTTATAGGGCGAGCATGTGTGTCTAAGTAACATCAGGATCACTAGGCCTTCAGCTCTGATGGCCAGTCAATGAAATATATAATAATGCTTGAGGTATTATTCCACGACAGCCAGACCAATTTGAGGTTGCTCTCCCCTCACCTAAGCCTAGGTGAGGTCACGGAGTGTGACAAGTGACAGCCTCTTACAGTCCTACTATAATTCCCCTTTCCTTTGTCCTTATTATCCTCCTTCAAACTTTTAAAATTTTGAGTGAGCAAATTCAAATTAGAAATTAAGAATTTTCAATTGGGTGAAATTTAACTCAAAAAATAAAAGATAATTTTTTAATTAAAAATAAAAAATAGAAAACATAAGGTTTACGGTGTATGTCACAACGCGTACGGGCGTAATGTGGTGAGAAACGGCTACACATGCGTGGCACCTATCGGGCACCCGCATCAGGTATTCCTGTTTTAGAAGTCGTATTTTTACAATCTTACGCTTGCATATTGCTCGCATATTAACCTGCCGCATGTACGTACCTTCGTCATTTTATAATACTTTATAAGAGCAAAATCGGCGCTATAACAAAAAATATTTTCATAATTCGTGAACATATCATACGAGAAGTGGTTATCAGAGTTTACGTTGAAAACCGTAAAATATAATCTTAAACCGGATGCCATGAACTTGCCTTTATTCTTCACTTTTTAGAAAATCCTTTTCTACATAGTTTTAATATTCTATTTTCAGATAGCTTTACTGTTACTTTTTATCAAAGGGGGGGCTGTAATTTACGGGTGACCTTCCCAGCGGTCAATTTCCGACAGCTACTGTAGCTGTCGGAAAATTGTCAGGTTTCTACTTTAACACAGTCAGGTTTCTACTTTAGCACAGTTAGGTTTCTACTTTAGCACAGTCAAATTTCTACTTCCAACTTTTAACTTTCTGACAGTTTACTGTAGCTGTACTGTAGTGGTACTGTAGCTTTACTGTGATGATACTGTAGCAGTACTGTAGCGGTCGGAATTGACCGCTGGGAACGGTCGACCGCGCATTATGGATTTCGTTATCTTTGATGAATGATGAATGATGAATGATGGGCTTAGGTTTAGTTGGCAGGTAATGATCCGACAAGACCACCAACGGCATGCCAAATCTAAAAGAAAAATAAAAGTGCCAAAATGTTTTAATTTTTTAATCTAAAATACAGAAGCGCAAGTAAAGCACATCCGCACAGGAGATTATATATGAGCACATCCGCACGGGAGATTACATCGATCTCTCTACGCGCCTCTCCCACACCCCGCGCCTACCTTCCTTCCTCCATTGCCGCAAACAGCCAAGCTCGGTAACAAACTAAGTAGCAGGTAGCATGGAGGTGTCGGCGGCGGTGGAGGAGCTCCGGGCGAGGTTCGCGGCGGGGCGGACGCGGCCGGCGGAGTGGCGTGCGGCGCAGCTGCGCGGGGTGCTGCGGATGGTGACGGAGCTGGAGGCGGAGATATGCGACGCCCTTCATGCCGACCTCGCCAAGCCCCGCACCGAGTCGTACATTCACGAGGTACGTAAGCGTGAAGTACCTAGCATCGATTTACATGCATGCATGTCTCCGTCGTGTGTTTGACGATCGATCATGCTTTCGGATTGCTTTGTAAAGATCGGATTTTTCTGTGATATTTTGTTTTATTTTTATGCTGGTTAGATTGGTAAACTGATAACTTCATTGCCCATTTGTTAACGCTACTCCTGATTAAACACGCTTGAGCTGCCGTGCATGGTGTAGTTTCCGCTACCTAACACCTGTATCTCGAGCATGTTGAAAGTAGTACGCACCTGCAGCCTTTGGGTCCTTCCTTGCCCCACTCTTGCTCTGATGTGCAAAGCAAAAAAGTTCATACTTTGTGTATACGAGTGCATAATGGAACACAACCGTATGAGGAGGGTAGAAATGGATCTGCAAAGTAAAAACGCAAAAAGAAAAAAAAATCAAACCTTATTCCGCAATCGGAGCTAGCTAGTGACGCAGATAAAGGACGATCCAGAACCTCGCTCTAATAAATGAATCACCTGGCCGTCGCCTGTACGGATAATAGAGGCGGCTAGCAGATTTCATGGGAGAATAGGTGAGGTGGTTTCTGCTGTTTGACGGTTTTCTGACACGTTACTACGTGCATGTAACAATTGTCCTAGCTCTACTATGTAAACGAAGGGAAATAAATTTAAAAAGACACGGTTTGTGTTCTGTGATATATTTTTTTGTTGCTCTATGGTTTTTGAGCATTCTTAAATTCGTGGAATAAATAAAGTTCATGTATTAATTAAAGCTTAAGGTTGAGCTACATAGATTGAAAAGTTGCATAGCTTAAGTCTTCTAATCTTATCGTTACTTATTTGTATGTTGTTGTATTTTTTCCATCTATTAATTAATTCGTGCCGCAGATATGTCTGGTCAAGTCCTCGTGCTTGTTTGCCTTGAAGAACCTCAAGAAATGGATGAAACCCCAGAAGGTATACATCTTCAGCTACACCTAAATCTCCCAATAGTAACCCAGTTTAGAAAAATCAACTTTTAAAGCTTCTGCGAAAATCGAATTGTTTCCTCGTGAATTTTCTAGTTCAAGAGATAAGCCCAATTGGTGTAGGAGATATCTTCGCCTTTGGCAGTTGGTCTGTATCATCAATAGCTGCACCATGTTTGTACGATTGCTATCTTCATTAATTAGCTATTATTAAGCTATGGTGTCTTTATAGCTACGTGCAGAAGCCAACACCTACTGATAATAGCTTGTACTTGCGATAGCTAATCACTGTCACTTCAACATGTTTCACTAATCCTATCTATTCTTAGTCTACCATACACACTGTACAGACAAAAAAGTAACTAAAAATGTGTTTGGTTTAACCGTTGGCTAGCCAAAATTTGGTCAAATTTTTACTCACCCATGATTTAAACAATGTTAACAAGAAAAATGAACTAGGATTGACAAAAGAATATTGGCATACAAAAAATTGGCAACCATCCAATTAATGACTAAAATTTTGGTCATGACTAAAATTTTGGTATAGTAAATTTCAGTCACCAACCAAATGTACCCTAAATCTAAAAATATAAAATAAGAATTTACAATTCAACCCTTACTAAATAACATGATAAAACCATTTCCAAAGCAATTTAATATGTATATGAAGTAAAAATATGACACTAACTACACTTTTAATTTCTTAATAAATAATTATTTTAAAATGGAGTATATCGAAGTCGAGGACATATGTATAGTAAAATGAAGAAAGTATCATATTAACGTATTTTCCATTCATTTAGGTTACTGCCTCGCTCGTGACATTCCCGTCGACGGCAAGGATCGCGGCGGAGCCCATCGGCGTCGTGCTCGTCATCTCTGCCTGGAATTATCCTCTCTGTAAGTTGGAACATGATGCATGCATAAATAGTTAAACCAGGTTGAAAACATTGCAACGAATTTTAAAAACTCTTATTTATTTTCAACTTACGGATGGAGCGGTTAGTTGAGAACATCTTTTCTACACGCAGAGGTACGACTAAATTCCACGATTCCGCACAGCAGCCACGAAACTGTCCCCAAGTAATTCAAGAATTGAAAAGAAATAGCCAGGCCTAATGTGGCACAATTAATCACGTAGACTGTTAGAATGCATGCAATCTGTGTGCATGAAGTGAGATGATCAAGCATGGAATGATCTTCCCAGCTCACACGTACACTCATGCGTTTGGCATGCCATGCGATGCATGGTTGGTTTGTTCGCGAGTGCCACGTAGGCACCCCCACTTTGTCGTGACAAACGAAAGGTTAGTGATTGTCGTCCTTCAGTTTCGATCGATCACTGTCAGCATTGAAGCAGCGGCAGTCGTCAGTAATGGGGAACATGCTTTAGCAGTTGTCAGTAATGGGGAACATGTTTTAGCATTCAACTTGGTTTTCTCCTATGACATGTACCTTTCATGTATTTTCTTTAGTCTGGAGACATGTATCTTTCATGTACTAATTAACTCTATAGTTTGCACGCGACATTTGTTCAGCCAACAGCTAACCAGTACCGCACGCACCCATGTCTTATGACCGGAGGCCATGCTTCGAGGTCCATTAACAACGTGTCACGCGGGTTTATTTATGGATATTTTATTATTTAATAGGTTGACCTCTTTACTGATAAATGGATTTGGCAGCTACAAGCTTGATTAAAAAAGAGAGAGAAAAGTTCATCTTTCATCAATCAACTATGGCCCGAGTTTAGAATTTGGTCGCCCTCCGTTAGACTTTGGTTTTCGAGAAATAATTACCGTGATTCATTTCTCTTACTGCTTGGTTCCGCATCGAATTGAGCCTAACTTTTGTTTAGAAATTGGTGTCACGACAGTGGGGATTGATTTCCCTGCCCATAACTAGACAAAGACAGCAGATGTGAATGTTATCTGCTTTACAAGATGTACATCTATCGGTTCATAAACCCTATAGCAAACAAACTTCTCCCTCAACTCTTGAAGCTGTTTAGATTTCGTCGCTTACAACACTGCCAGGCAGTTTTGGATGACGTGGCACCGGTTTTAACACGCATGGCAGCCTAGTCATAAGGCTAGATATGGTGCTTTCTTCTGTTAACATCATTTAACGTATTTCCTGATTTTTCATGAATGTACACAAATTATTTGTGAGTTTCCTATTTCTTTGTACATAATATTTTTGATTTTTTTCTAATTCTGATTTTTCTCTACTTATAAAGTTCGTAGAATAGTTTTATTTTTCTAATTTTTTATTTCACCTTTGCTATTTTTTAAAGAAAAATAGAAAAATATCAGGAAATAAAAATGAAAGCAACATCAAGGATAAATCCTTTTCCAAAATACTTCTAAATGTTCTAATTTTTCCTATTTTTTGAAAATTTCTGATTTCTTTTTGCTAAAATTTGATCTTCTTCCCCTCTTTATAAACTTCTCTGAATTTTTCTCCAAACTTTCCTTATATTTTAAAAGATTTACTGATTGGATATGCTAACCGGTTTGCCACATGTACAAAAATCCCTGTCATATCATCTAAACCCGCCTTGCAATTAATGGTCTAAGGGACGAAATATGAATGGTTTTAAGAATTGAGGGGCATGGTTGTTTGGTAGTGAAGTTTCGAAACAAAATCTAAAATCGATGAATAGCTGAGGCGCGAAAAACGATTTTTTTTATAAAAAGAAAATGTCTGAGATCCAATTCAATGATTGATTGTTCTTGTCTGCACGCTATATATGGCTCAGTTCACGGTTACTAAATTATGTTGTGTTGAACTAATATTATAATCTGTTGTAGAAAATAGACATAAAAATAGAAGAAGCTCGTTAGTTAGCTATAAAAACTGGTTAGGCAAACTGAATTACCATAATCCACGATACCAAACGCAACCTATGCCTATTTGAAATGCGATAATTTATTTCCCGGCTTCGACAGAAGATGAATTGATTTATGTGAACTCCTTCGAAATTCATGCATTCCAAACAGTCCTTTCACACAACATGGTGTGTAGGGTGTGTTTAGTTTGAGTCCAAGTTTATCCTACTAAAAATTTTAACAATTTGGTTAAGGTTTTGCTTGCTCATGAAAATGTTAGCAAGAAAAATGAACTAGAGTAAGCTAAAAGTCATTAACATACTAATATTTTAGCAAGCATCAAGGACTAAAGTTTTGGTCTGATAGAAAATTTGATAGGGCAGATTTGACACAAACCAAATATACCTGTAACCTCACTCCTACCTACTCATTTTAGTGCTGTCCATCGACCCAATGATCGGAGCGATCGCTGCCGGCAACACCGTGGTCCTCAAGCCATCGGAGGTCGCGCCGGCCACCTCGTCACTGCTCGCCCAGCTGCTGCCGCGGTACATCGACGGCTCTTGCATCAAGGTCGTTGAGGGCGGCGTCCCCGAAACGGCCGCGCTCCTAGAGCAGAGGTGGGACAAGATTTTGTACACAGGTTCGTCTATGTCGATCAGTTCTCGCGCAGCTGACGATGATGAAAGCTCAAAACCTTCTTTTGCCATGTCTCACTTGCATCTAACGTTACGATGAAAAAAATTGCAGGCAATGGTAAGGTAGCGCGCATCGTGATGGCCTCGGCGGCAAAGCATCTGACGCCAGTGGTCTTGGAGCTCGGCGGCAAATGCCCTGTGGTTGTCGATTCTAATGTCGATCTACATGTAAAAATTTGGTCTAAATCTCAATAAGTCTGAAATGTTAGCAAATTCTTGCAAAAAAAATATAATCTTTTGTTAGCTCAGCATATTTTTCAGCAATGTTATTATTATTTTTTTGCTACCAAGGTTGCTGCTAAGAGGATAGCTGCTGGCAAGTGGGGTTGCAACAATGGCCAGGCCTGCATTGCTCCTGATTTCATCATAACCACAAAATCATTTGCACCAAAGCTGGTACACATACTCCTTGATTATGGTAATTCTAACTCTTTCCTTTTTTCCGGAAAAGACCAATTCTAACACCTTGATTATGGTAATTTGAAAGATCGAGTCTTTGAAGAAAGTTCTGGATAAGTTCTACAGTAAGGACCCGTTGCGATCAGCAGATTTGTCGCGCATTGTCAACTCCAACCATTTCAACAGATTGATGGGCCTGATGGACGAAGAGATGGTCTCGGACAAGATTGTATTCGGTGGCCAGAGAGATGAACAGCAGCTGTGAGTGGATTCAAGTTTTACAGTACCAACCCTACCAAATGCTTCTGAATCATCTTGTGTTTGGCTGATCTGAGCAAACTGTTTCTTCGTCACAATCGCAGAAAGATAACCCCTACAATCTTCCTAGATGTCCCTCTCGATTCCGCAATCATGAAGGAGGAAATATTTGGGCCCTTGCTTCCTATCATCACGGTCAGGGCTAATCCTCTAAATCAGACCTTATCATGTACCATATTGACAAAAAACAATTGGACCCAAATGAGCTACTAAAAATTGAGGCACAATTTTGGCTTTGTTAGCACATGATATGCATCTTATTGCTGTGTTTGTGTTGGTGACATTTTATCAGGTTGACAAGATCCATGAGAGCTTTGGTCTCATCAACTCCATGACCAAGCCACTTGCAGCCTACCTCTTCACCAGGGACAGCAATCTCAAGGACCAGTTCGAGAGAGGCATTTCTGCAGGAGGAATGCTATTGAACGACACCAGCATACATGTAATCAACACCCTCTAGACCTACATAAGGCCCCGTTTGGAACATATAAATTCTACAGGAATCAGTAGAATTTCTTGTGTTCCAAATAGGGCCTTAAGCAGCATTTGCTTCTTAACCGATGATGCAAGTGTACCTAAACGAAGTGATTCTGATCTTGTTTGCGATGTCACAGCTCGCTAATCCAAACCTGCCATTTGGAGGAGTTGGGGAGAGTGGCATGGGCGCCTACCACGGGAGGTTCAGCTTTGATGCTTTCAGCCACAGGAAGGCTGTTCTGAGCCGAACTTTCGGCGGGGAGGCGAGGGCCAGGTACCCGCCCTACTCGTCAGCAAAGCTGAAGATCCTCAAGGGCGTGCTTGAGGGCAAACCAGGAGCCATGATTCAGGCTTTCCTGGGGTTCCCAAGAGGGAAATGAGCTGATCTCTTCTGGATGGTGTTTGGTCCAAGAATAAATAATAGTGGCATTTATCAATGTGGAGAATAAAAGCTAGAAATCTGCTAGCGGGTTAGGTACAATTCTACTCCAAAAATATCACAAAAGGACAACATCTTGATCTTTTTTTTTATTTTGATCACCGTTCTGTAAGATCACAATGCAGTATCATACAACATACAAGTATTGCACAAGTAACAAATGTTTGGTCCTGGAATTGTTCAATCCTGCTTTATTTCTGCTAATGGATCACACAACTCGAAATATTGCCTCGGTGGATCCGATATTTTTGAGCGGTCATAAAACCAGAATCAAGCACTATGAGCATGCAGGTCAAAATAGTTACAAGAAAGAAACAGGGCCTTGTCGTGTTCACTCACCAAAATGCTTCATCAGCAGCTGATGTCAGCTAATCAAGTGATATACCCTGCACCATTTCAATGATAAGCATGTCAGCATGTCCTTACAACACGGTTATTTTCTCCCTCCCAACAACAAGTTTTCTTAATACTCTCTACCTTTTTAGGATCAAACTTTGCCCCAAGACTGCTCAATTTAGCATGAGCTTCAGCATAGTCTTCAAAAAATGTATCCTGATCCTCAGCATACTTTTCAGCATAAATCTTCGAGAATGAAAAGTAATCATGATATTCAGTTCAGAGAATCAGCTAGAGATGTGCAGTTTTTTGCGACATGAGAATCCTCAGCTAACCTTGAATGATGAATCCTCAAAGAGCACAGCATCAGTAGGCAGAACTAGAAGTTCCTCATCTCGTCGCTCTTTGACATCCTAATTTTGTATGCACATGTTTTGTAACTGCTACAAGATTCCAGGTACTGTTATAGCCTAAAGCAAAGTAGGTACCTAACCTTGAAATAACTGTTGTCAAACTTGAGCCACTGAGATGTCCAAGACTGCCCCCCAGGTGCACCAGGTCCATTTTTCTGGCAAATCGAGTACAACAATCAATTAGCGAAACAATTTGATATACCACCATTCAAAGCATTCTTCAGTGAGAATTCTATCATGTCCAACAGAACAACTTTGTAAAAACAGATAAGCTCTGTGGTAGGAAAAGTATGTGGTGATGATAAAACAGTAGTTCATTCACCACTGAAGATGCACCATAATATGGCTAAATGCCACTTCCAGTATAAGAGAATCAAGCATGGCTTATGTTTTATACTTTATTCTAGTGAATCATACAAAAAATTCCTAATAATCTCCCTTCTGAATGGAAATGAATGCCTCGTCAGCACCCAGCAGAAACCAGGAACCCAAAATGGTGCTTTACCAGAAAGCGTATATGCAATGCAATATCAAATTATCAACCAGTAAATTTCCAGGAGACAGCCTTAGGTGAAGGTAACTAATATAACTTACCAAAATTGGTTATCAGTCACAGGCTAATTTAGAAAGTAAATTATGAAAGAACATGCAATACTAATTTAGAAAATGAGAAGAATGGACTGCAGCTGTACTTTACATACAGTGTATTTTGTTTCTGGTTTACCCCATCCGCTACGCTCTGGCCTTGCCCGTCCAAGTGTATGTGCTCCTGAAAGTGCAACAATTTCCTACAGATCACAAAACAGATGTCACAAGCAAATCCAGAGTTATGTTGTATTGAATAATTGAAAGTTGCAAGACAGCAGTCTGCAAGTACCTTGTCATTCAGGCCCATTCTGTAGAATACTTCTCGCAAATGTTCTGCAGGTGAAGGTGGGCCAGCAGCTGAAAGGGTGGCAATTTGGAAATGTAAGTCATGCTGGGGACAAAATCTTCCAAAGAAATATAGCATTAGCATGCAGCAAACAGGTATACACTCTAGTCAATATTTTGATCTCCAAACATCAACATAAATTATATCACACAGGAAAGAAATATCAGCACTCATTAAATAGAAAACCAAAGTACCAAACACCTGAAAATGTTGCAATATTTGGGAAGGTAGTTGGTTATGAATTTTCAATTTTATTATCAAAACACGAGCATGGTAATAATTCAATTATGCACAGGAGGTGCAGCTTTTCTCTACCCAGTTACATCGTGTGCAGTTGCAACAATCTGGCTTTCACATTTTGCACATTCACTCATGTGATTCAACCAGACCAACGATCTTGCAACAGTAATTTTGTAAGAACTTGTAGATCACATAACCCTTTTCCAGGCCTTTACCCTACTGTCTGCTTCAATTTTGCTAAAAACAAATCCGCAAATAGACGGATAAATACTTTTTAACTCTTAACCATATCAAGAAGTTGATTTTAAAAGGGAAAAAAGGAACCCAACAAACTCTTAGAGCATCCGCATCCCGGCGTCCATAAATTAGACATTAAAGTGGGCACGTCGGCTTTCTCTCTCCATTAACCTCTCTTAGCTTCTTTTACCACATCCCTTAGCACCACCTATAGGTGCTAAGGACTTCAAAAATATATTTTTTATTTAGCTTAGCATTGAGTGCTAAGCTTAGTGGTGGTGCTAAGCTTTTTGATCTTAGCACCTACCATCACATCCCTTAGCACCAGGGCTAGCCAAAGCCAATTTCTCTCACCTCTAGCGTCGAGAGATGCGGATACTCTTATAGGAACGACAAGGGGTTAGTTCAATATAAACCATGATGATTGAAAAGCACTACCATGAATAGTTAGCGAGAAAAGTATTCCGCTATATTTGTGTCCTCCACTGTTGATGTTAGTGCAAAATCAACATTAATGACTATGGTGCACCAAAGTTACATCTTGCAGAAAACATTTAAATACAGATGAGATCCTCAAGAAGGCATTTTATCCTGAAGTGGATTATGTTCATGAGGTAGTTCTGTTGCATGTGGTAGCTAATAAGTGCTAAAATGGGTGAATGAATGGAATTAAGTATTGAGTTAATTTTTTATACACGCATGTTTAAGTCACATATATTTTTCTTCCATGAATTATGAAGTTTGGTCACATACTCGTATTGCTCTCGTGAAAGTTCAGCATACTAATATTATAATAACCTAGAAGAGAAAAGTGGCAGCACAGGGAAACAACACATTACGTGGTCTATCAATGTTTTGATCAGCCAGTAAGCTGAAAATTTGGTACCAATCAAGGCACAATCATTAAGTTTGCGAGATGGTAAGGTGATTCATTGCTTCCATCACTGAGCAATTATTGCAATATAATGTGGGGGTTAAAATGAGATGAACTAAGGTGCAGCATAATGTTCTAGCTCTAGACGTTGAATCAGAAATAAGCTATATTGGCTTATGGAGTAAGCTTGGTTATGCCTTATGGAGTCTAGTTACTAACCAGGGAGTCTCCCCTCTGGTGGGCATTGTTCAGGAGCAAAAACATCAACCCTTCCATAGATCATGGGGATTTTGGGGCCACCAGCTTCCTGAAATGTGAGAAAATCAGAACAGTTACATCACTATTAATCAGGAAGCACTTTTTGAATGACCATCAGTAGGCTGAAACGCCATAAAGGACCTCAATGGCTGTAGCACTGGCAAGTTGAAACAGATCTGCATAAGTGACACCTGCATATTTTTCTTTGATGTTTTGGATCAGCTTCAGAGCATTGACAAGACCTGCAGTAGAATTAGTTTTAAAATCATCCCTCGTCATATGAAGCAAAAGATAACCAATGGAGGAGAAGCGCTACCAGCATTAGCCGCATGCTTTAACTCAATTTCAAATCTCAAGCTACCATTAGCTCCACCACACTTGGGCCACTCATTAATGTTCTTGTCATAAGTACCAGCATCATGCCAACCCAGCCGAACCTGAAACCAAGAGCAACTCAGCAGACAAGTCATACAGAGGCATCCGGAGGCTGCATCAGTTAATGTTGAATCAAGAAGATCTGAAGATGCAAATCAGGAACTGTGCACATACAGCAAAGACAGAAAAAATTGATTGCACTTGCTCATGTAACATATTAGAGACTGGTGTACCTACAGCACTAGTATTTTCTCACAGCATAATCCTCTTGTATAAACAGCATAATCAGTCAGATAACTAATAATATAGCCAACCATCTTGTAGTACTAATCCCTTCACAACATAATATGATTTTTTTTGTTCAAATGCAAAACTTCTTGACAGCTTGACAGATCACCTAAAGACCAATATAAACATTTCTCTGCTCCGACTCGAATCGATAAAGTCGCAATCTTTCTTCTATAAAACTACAAGGTTGTGTGCACGATACCAGGATGGGATGGCAGGAAGTGTCCTTGAGCAGCCGCTTGACGTCCTCCCGCGCGCCCCTCAGCTCAGCCACCGCATCTCCCGCCGCCGCCGAGCTCGCCGGACGCCGTCCGAGCTCCTTCGAGGGGGAAACCCGAGAAGGGAACACCACGAAATCAAGAACCAAGGCATCCGCATGGGTAATGGGCGGGGGAAGAAGCCGTCGGTACCTGGGAGACGAAGAGGAGGCCGCGGAGAGGGTGGAGGGGGGACCCGCCGGAGATCCCGCGGCGCACGAGGTGGTGGACGGCCATGTCGGCGCCGGCGGCGAGTGAGACGAGGGGTTTAGGGGTAGTTCCTTGGTCCGCGTGTCTTGGGGGAGGGTGTGGGGGGGCGAAATGGACAAAAGGTGGCAACGGGTCCGGTTCGGGCGGATAGAACTCACCCGAACCCGTCCGCCCGCCCGCTGCCCACCCGTGAAAATCTCCACGGGGCATAACCCGTGCTCATGATCAAACTTGACGGGTACGCGGGTATTTATTGAACTCCATGAGATATTGCTTAGCACGAATTTAGCTTCATGGAGACAGCAATTCAACAGGCAAAAATGAAATATCTAATTTTTTTATTTTTTTATTATGACACACATGTCAATAGGTATAATTCGGGTATCCATGATATCCATGGAGCTAGCTTATCATCCATACCTAACACATGAGTTCACGGATACCTGCCCGTGAGAACCCGTAGAGTCAGAATTCCCTCCGTGCCCGAAATCCATAGATATATTACCCGCGAATACCCGGCTCCATGAATAAAATTGCCATCTTGAAAATGGACCAATGGGAGGTTTTTTGAGCTGCTGTTTGAGAGGAAATGGGTTACCACGGATAAAAATAGATAAAGTGAGATTAAAAGGGTTGTCCATTTTATAAGCTCTTTGATTTTTTTTCTCTCTACCACGTGACAAGATGGTCCTCTTCTAGATAACTTCTTAGCTAGCTTATGCTCCAGAAAACCATAAACTGTCTAAAAGGAAAAGCTTAAGATATAGCTTAATTTAGAAGTTCCTCTTTTTTTCATTGGTAGCTAGAAGACTTAAAAGAGAGGCTTTCGGAACCTATCAGACCCTATGTTATAGGTTTATCTTCAAGTTTACAGATATTTATCCGCAATTACTACTCATATATAATAAACTCTCAAGATTTTTTTCCTCCTCCACTGAGCCGCCTCCGGTGCTTTTCTCCCCACCTCTCCTTTAGCAGCCCCCACTCTCCGCTCCTCCTGCCACATCCTCCCTCCTCCCCTTACCTCCCCTCCCTCCATGCCTCCTGCCATCCAACGTTCCTCCCTTCCCTCCGTCTGCCGCAACCTCCCGGCTGCCCCTCCCTCCACCCCTCTCGCCGCACCTCCCTCTGCACCTTCCGCCTCCAGGCAGTCGCCCCCCTCCCACCGCCCCGTCTGCCTCCCACCCCGTGGTCACCCGTCGCTATCCTCGTCATCTATCTGCTGCCCCGAGGTCACCCGCGCCGCCCTTGTCCTTCCCCCGATGTTGACACAGGTGGTTGCCACGCCTCCTTGACACCGACGCCGATAGCTGCCACGTCTCCATCCTCCACGTGACCGCAGCGCCGCCCTCCTCCATGACTTTGGCCGCCGTCTTCACTGCACGCCATCCCTTCTCAACGCCCTCCAAGATGCCAGCCATCATGTCCCCAACGCCAAGGTTATGCATGATGTTTGAATTTTTTTTATTTTGCCAGCATGTGAGTGTGATCTGCTTGAGAGGATATGCATGAGCTATCTATCCTTGACCCATCGGACTCCACGCCCCTGCCCTCTCAAGGTCCCGGGATATAAATTGTGCATGTAGTTGTTCTTGTACTTGTTCTTGTATCATGAAGTCTTTAATGTTTTGTGTTGTTTCCTCATGAGTATTTGAGCTTGTAGAACTAAATTTCTGTAATGACCATCAGGTTATTTGAGCTTAACGTCCAAGTTAGGGAGAATCGCACTACTCGTTAGATTCTTAACCTTGAGCTCTCATAAGTCCTAACATGTCGTTGCATTTTGTAGCAATCTGCTTGATCCGATCCCGAGTTGCAACCGACAAGGAAGGACCACATGCGACACAATGATTCAACATCTAGTGATGATCGATCCTTCAAGCTGCCACCTACAAGCCCATATGTCAAGATGGCAACTTTATCCATGGAGCTGGGTATTCGTGGGTAATATATCCATGGATTTCGGGTATGGAGGGAAGTCTGACTCCACGGATCCTCACGGGGCGTACCCGTGAACTCATGGGTCGGGTATGGATAGTAAGCTCTATGGGTATCCATGGATACCCGAATTATACCTACTGACATGTGGGCCATAATAAACAAATACAAAAAAAGTTAGATACTTCATTTTTGCCTGTTGAATTGTTGTCTTCAAGGAGCTAAATTCGTGCTAAGTAATGTCTCCATGGAGCTCCATGGATACCCGGGTACCTATCGGGTTCAGGCATGGGCACGGGTTGTGCCCCGCGGGGATTTTCACGGGCGGGCAATGGGAGGACCAGTTCAGGTGAGTTCTACCAGCCCGAACCCGACCAATTGCCACCTTTACCCATATGACAAGTTCTTGAAAAGCGGCTGGATGGTAGACTGGTGCAATGGCGTCAAACCTGACGAACTGGTTTCCAAATCTGTATACAGAAGCGTTTGCAAATTACTTCTCTTCTAAGTTAATTGTTACCACCGTTTCCTTCTCCATTTTTTGGGTTGCTATTCTTTCGAGTGTACAAATTTTTGGCAAGGTGTACAAATTTATGTTATTGCTATAGAGTTCAAGAATAAATGAAAGTGTATGTGCGTTCGAGGGTCCTGAAGAGAAAGAGCTCACTTTCAAGCGCTGTTATTTCCAGGTTCCGAGACAAGCACTGCTAGAGCTTGCTTAAACTCACATAAGAGAACAATTGATTATGTCTGAACTAACCAGATTGTCAACGCAATTGTGCATCTAAATATGTGTATGTCCAAAAATAGAGTTGAATGAATACAGCTATATTGCTTATGATCGAAAATGCACTTGTATTTCTTATCTAATTGTAACAATATCTCATCAAGATCTGATTAACCTGCACCACGACAACCTGGTTACTAGAGTCAGCGAATGAGTGGCGTGATCTTCCACAACTGATACGGTAGTTTAGGTTGAATGTGGATATGTTAGTGGCCATGCTTGTTGGATTTGGTCACAATTGCAGCTAGCATCAAGTATTTGGTGTATTACAGAATGGTATTACCAATTAAACACACTATAAATAAGTCTAATAGTAGTATAGACTTTACACCATTTATCATAGACAATAAACTCAAATCTTAGAAGCTTTTTAGAACAACATATAAGTTTATCAGGGCTTCCCCATGCCGGAGCTCTTAGGTACAATTAAGCTTAAATTGGCTTATGCACAAGCCAAAACCGTCTAGAAGGGGACCAATGTCACTTTCTCCTTCCATCTATCCCTTGCTTTGTTGTCTACATAAACCACCATCATACTATTCCTTTGCTTTCTTGTGATCCCGTTTCACTTCATATCACTCCACCATCACATACTCCTCTACTTCTAATCCGATAAGACCCATCACATTTTACATCGCCTCCAACAAGAAATAACACATTAAACGTCTCACCTTAATATGTATAATTAAAGCAAACATGGGACAATGACAACATTCGTCCCTCCTTGTTCAACAAAGTTGGAAAGTTATGACCGACTTCGCCTCCGGCTCCATATTGAGCAACGCTTCTAGCTCCACTCTATAATGGGGTTCACCGTCATTGCAACCTTTATTCTGCCCCACTCGGCTCCACCTCCATTGTGCATGACCGACATTGCTACCGAACTATAACGCCATAAGAGAATACTCTATGGTGCCAATAGTTGTCTCAAACAATTCATTTGAACCAACGACGTCAAATCCTAAGAAAAAGTAGTATTGGTCTACAGTATTGATACTTCGAGATTTTCTGCAACATCAGTCTAAGTTTTGTAACAAAATTTTGTCAGTGAAAAAAGAGTAACCTGCATACTATTATACAACACCAATACTGACCGCGAGCAAAGAAGAGGTCCAGCGTAAACATACTACAACTTATAATTTAGACACTTGCACTAAACAAGGAGAAAATCATTCGAGCACAGGACATGAGAAATATAAAGCACAAGTAACAATATCAGCTCTTGGAAGCATATTTCAAACATATCCTAAGTTCACAAAACTAGATTTATATCTTATATTCAATGTTATGTTTGCATCTTTATTGGGAAAATGATTTTTGGCAAGAAAGTATCTTATTCTCAATGATATTTGTGCAACATACAAGTCTTGAAACAACAAAGCATCATCTTCCTCCCGCACCTTCCCTCTCTCTCTCTCTCTCTCTGTCCACCCCTTGGCTTTGGCTTCGGCTTCGTTGTGGCCCACTACACTCTGCGTCGCATGGTAGTCATGCACCACTGTGTGCTCCAACTCCAACAAATATCTATCGCAGTTCTTGTTGCCTCCAGCGACAGATGATGATGCATTAAGTATGTTACCTTAAGATGGATAATGAAGCGGGTGGATATGCGGCACTGGCAACATTTCGTCCCCTCTCTCCTCCTCGCATGCATTCAGCAATGGCGCGAATAGCTTCACCTCTAGTTCCACCATTGGGCAAAGCTTCTAGCTCCGCTCTACGACAAGCTCCGCGTTGAGAGAGGCATCTTCCTCCGCCGTGCATGACATTTTAGTTAGTGAACAAAAGAATCATCAACTTTTAGAAATGAAAGTTAGCATGTAGTGTGCAACCTAAAATATAAGTAATACATATAGAGGAAAAATATTTGACAAGGGAAGTGGATCAATTGTTCAATTCAAATGGTTACCTTGAAAGTTGGAACCTTGATGAAGATGACAATACGTATACGATGAGCAGTAAGAACAAAACCAAGAGGTAATGTCCCAAAAAAAGAAGCAAGAGGTAATGATCAATAATGAGAGGGAATACAAAGGTCCGGCATCACATCAGATTCAACAACAAAATGTGAACAAAGAAATTCTATTACCAGGGTCAACGAATTCACACACAGGCACATAAAAGAGATCATATGTAACCACTGATGTTAAATGGAGAGGACATCAGACGAGGCAACAGGGAAGCAGTGACACCATACTAACTTGCTATCAGAAAGTAAAATTCTCTATGCCGAACTCTCTTGAACCTCATTTATATTAACACCTAGCATTTTTTTGCTCATAGTCGGTCTCTGCCTTTCAAGGACCTTCTTATCAGTCTTCCCTTGAGATTGGAGGTAGAGTTATCTACAACACCACGAGAAACTCTGCCTGAGGAACCAAACAACAAAGAGCAATATGTTGCGTATAATTATAGCCGCCAGGCCTTTTGCCGTGAGTTGTTGCATGGTAGTCTACATGAAGCATGATTGCTTCGACCTGCAAGGCATCCACGCACCGTGTCTACCTGGAGAATAACATGGCTTTCTAAATAAGACATGTTTCAACCATTAAATACAACATATCAATCCCATTTTGCTTTTGAAAAAAATAAAATAAACAATTTAGTAATTCAACATGGGCGTACTTAAATTTCTCAATGTATCTCACCTGGGCAATTTTCCTGGTTCTGTCAGTTGTAGGCCTTAAAGATGACAGACAAATAGTATTGCAACAAAAAAATAAATCTAGGTATGTGAGCACATCAACAACAACTGTACCGATACTGTACAAATAAGATCTACAGCATATCAGCAACAGTCTGGCCTGGGAGCATCTGTTTTGAACAAAAACAAAGAGAGTAACTGATTTCTTCAACTTTTAACAAGCACCAAGAAAAGAATAAATGAAGCCTACGGGACAGTTTTGCTCAATGTGAGTAGCATCAGACCATCATTACGAGACTGCATGGCCAATGGCAGACCCAGGAATGACTAATGGAGGGGGCTGGACTGGCCAAGGGGGTTAGACTGGGCCAAAAGAGTGATATAGTACTTGTGGTTTAGTATTTTGAGACAAATAATACATATCTATTTTCTTGTGTATTTGGGCTGGACAGGGGAGGGGCTACAGCCCTCCTAGCCCCGAGCCTAGGCCCACCCCTATGCATGGCGAGCCCCCGACAACGTTGGGGTCACACAGGGGACCATGATGCACTGTATCCACTTGAGGCCACAGACGTTGCACGCTCGCTGCTGAGGACGACGTTGGCATAGGGAGAGTCCAAGAGCGAGTCGATGAGATGGAGGTCAAGCTTCGGGAGGTCGACCCACAGCATCAACGCGACTTCGCGACCTCCGTCGACTCGGACGTGCCCGTCTCCACGTTTACGCGCATCCACAAATGCCACCCACGATGGGCCCTGGCACATCAGAGGCCCTAGGGCAAGACAACAGAAAGCAGTCTAAGATCTTGTTTGGTTGGGTTGTGGCCGTTGACAAATCTGTTGTTGGTTGGCTGTCTGAAAAAGCTGCTGTGGCTGTGAGAAAGTAAACATATGGCTTTTGGTTGATCCAAACCATCTACAACTTTTTGGAAAATGAGCACTGAAACTTCAGCACATTACAAAAAGCTAGTAGAAGGCAGCTTTTCCAAACAGCTGAATTTGCACTACAAAGCCCACAACTACCGTTGGCAAAAACTGTTGAAAAGCTGGATGTTTGGTTGGACTAGAACTTTTTCCAGTGAAAAACTGCTGAAAAGCCCAACCAAACACCCCCTAAAGCTCTACAATTCACACAAGCATATAAAAGTATAAAAAAAGTTCCCTTTCAATTGCAAAGTCGATATTCTAACACATAAAAGAAGGTCAAATGTGTAGTCTCCAAACATTAATAAATACACCACAAAAAAGTTACTCATTTGTGACAACACCCAGTTCAAGAAATTTATAACGTGCTAGTCAGGACATGTGAATTGAAGATCACAAGCTCACATCCTAAAGTATAGCCCTCATCTATCACCTACAAAACAAATAGGCAAAGCATGACTACAATGATCACGTAAAGCAATTTCTTCTAACATTTCTAGATGCAATGTCATTGATAAATTTTTTAAAATTAATTTGGTCCAACTTATCTTTTCAAGGCTAATAGTAGCAAGACCATTCAACTTTTCTTGTGACATTGATGACCTTAAATAATGTTTTAATAATTTCAACTTTGGAAAGCTTCTTTCAGCTGATATTATGGTCATAGGTACAGTAAATAAAATTTGATAAGCAATTGAAATATTTGGAAAATAGTCTATATCTCTAACAAATTCAGAAGTCTCAATAGAACACATTGGCTCATCTAGTAAGGTCATTGGCATCATTCTTAATTTAGAGAAAAAATTCATCTAACTCAACATCAAATGAACCAATATGAGAAAAAAATTTAGCGAATTTAGTGCAACATTTTTGTAGTTCAATATCATCCAATAGCTTTAGTTTTGAGCTCAACAAATACCTGAAAGTACTTTTAAACACTCTGAGTTCCTCAAATCTATTTTTCAGGGAAGCAATTGCCATATCCACCATAACTAAAAATTAATTAATCTCGAAAGCCCTCTCAGCTGCTAGAATCTCATCATCATCACTTTCATCAAAAAAAATTTATAGGAAATGACGGTTCTATATTCATATCAGCTGCAAGGCATTTGGCAATATTCAAACTAGATGCAAATCCTTCACTTATGTACTTATCAAAGTATTTCATTATGGTTTCAATTTTCTGCAAGGTAGAGTCCATGCACATGGAAGGAGATTACAATTTCTTACTCACCATGTTTACAAAAAATAAAAGTGTCATGCCAAATAACCATACCAAGTAAAAACTCAAAGCTGCCAAGCACATCATACAAAATTTTCACGTCACTCTTTGACTTGGGGTCATCAGAAGATTTAGACAATTCAAATAAAGCTGACCATAGTTGAGGAGCTTGATATCTAATAGCCTTGAAACTTTTGATTTGACTCTCCCAATGAGTATTAGATAAAGATTTAACAGTTAAATTTGGAATATGGTCAAGTAGAACCTTCCATCTTTTAGTAGAGCTTGAAATAATACATATATTCATTGCATAATTCCAAAAAATGAAATAGCTTTACCACAAGAATATGCCATATCACAAAGCGTAAGATTAAGGCTATGACAAGCACATGGCATATACAAAGCTCTTGGATTTATATCAACTAATCTTTTTGTAAGCCTTAGTGTTTCCCTTTCATATTAGAACCATTTTCCTAACATTGACCCCTTACATCATCAATATTAAGACTAAAAGACTTCATCACATCAAGCAATTCATTGAAAACACCCAAACTCAAGAACCCTAGAAAGAACTCTTCTATTTTTGTTTTATTAGTTGACAAATTAACACATCGAACAAGTAGAGTCATTTGCTCTTGATGGCTCACATCTCGAGTGCGATCAAGGATTACGGAGAAATATTTAGCTTCTTTGACAATTTTTATGATAGAACTTGTAACACTAGATGCCAAAAGAGAAATCAAATCATTTTGGATTTTATGATTAAAGTAATGGTAACAAATTTCATTTTTCTCAATGCGTCTAAGATGATCTTGCATTACCACGTCAAATTCAACGATCATCTCAACACATGCTAAGAAATTACCATTACTCTCATGATAAAGATTCTCACTAGATCCTTGAAAATCCAAATTATGTTTACCAAGATATTTTACAATGGCAATAGCGTTCTTTCTCCTTTATGATTTATTGCTGCAAATCTTTATCAATGGTTTCATTCTGTACTAGTTTAATTCTTAATTCATTCCAAGTGTTCATATTACTAAAATGCTCGACACTGTTTTCATGCTCTTTGAGCCTCTCATTAAGATGTTTCTAGTCACTCATTCCATGGGTTGCTAATGCACTTCTATTATTATGAGATCTAAAAAGCTTACAACAAAATCAAAAAACTTTGTCAACATGTCTAGAATACACCAACCATTTTCTATCATAAACTTCTTCGTTGCTTAGCTTTTTAGAATGATAAGCATAAGAAAATAAAGGGAAAACAAGATTTTTCTTCTCTTATAGGCCCCTTTTCTACTAAAATGTCCCTTGCCTTGTCATCTAGACTATACCAAAATATTGGATCACAAACGTCCACAAAAAAGTTGGTTACTCTTGTTCATCGACCCTCAAATTTCCTGTATTAGGAGAATTAGGTTCAGTTTCACGCCCAACCAAATTATTATCATCCTTGTCAAAATTTCCATCGGGTTGTTCTTCAACAATAGCTAAAGCTAATTCCTCCAAATTCCTAGCAGTATTTGTCCTAAAAGATTTGTCAATGGCTCCCTTTTGGGATTTAGCCCATCTACTATTTTTCTCTTCTTTCATTTTTCATTATCAAGTGGATACTTTCTATATGACATATTGCTATTTTGGCACACAAACGAGCAACCAACATAAGAAATTAATAAGAAAAGAATGGAACAAAACCACCTGGATGGCTAGATTTGGCAAGATCTACTACCAGGCAATCTCTTCTTCACAAATACTAATCCAGCAAACAGGCAATCCACTTCTGGCTTTGGCCTTCTCTTGATTCTTCAACCATCTCTGCTCTCTCAAGCCTAGTGGGAACACAGAATTCAAAAAATCAAAAATTGCAAAAAATAACAAACTAATTGAGAGGCTATAAGAGGGGATCCCCAATAACTGTCTCAATTGAGGGGAAGATTGATGGGAATCTATGAATTGGTCTCTGATCCTCCATTAATTGTGGTCAACAGTGGAAAATCATGATTTGGGAATGCGATCATCACACCGATGACCATGGCATCGCTAGTTCGCTAGCGAGCTCATGCTTCACTACTTGTATGAAGCAGGAACCAATGGGTTGATCTTGGGCTTCTAATTGCATTTTCTTAACGTTCATTTGCAAGCCTGCTAGTGTTGGGCTCACGTTGCATGTGTGCTGAACTTGTACACAATACTAACAGGCCTGCATGCTAATACTACTACTACATATGTACCTAGGTGGGGGCCCCTGGCTTTTGGGGGCCCAGTGTTGTCACCTTGGCTGCACAGGCCCAGGGTCGGTCCTAGTGCCGCCTGCTGTGGCGCCTCTTCTATATGAACATTCGTGGCCACGCTGCCTCCGCCGCCGCCTCCCGATCCGTCTCCTCCAGCCGCGCCACCAAACAATTCAACTGAATCCGAGCTCATATTATACGGGAGAGCGAGATGTGTGGGAGAGAGATGGATGGATTTTTGCCAGGGTCTTGGCGAGCGTGAGGGAGGCGAAGATTTGAGAGTGAAAAAGCGTGGTTGTTAAGAGTTTTTTAAAGAAGATTGTTGAGAGTTTAGTTGATCTAATCCATAGAGCGAGCATTAGATCTAATTCAACAGTGTGGAAACATGCGTGCTATGCTTTAGTGGGTTGGGAAGAGGGTCTAACACCACATCACCACCAAGTCTTACTTACAGATAGTTAAGAAATGGAAAGGGAAATCAAAGTGGGGAACACTCTAGATTACCTTGCAACATCGTTGATAGTATTTCCCTTCTTTTCTCTTTCAAGGTAGCCCTTTTTCCTTATTTTCATAGGACTAAATTCTATTTTGCACCAGATATTTGTACACTTGTGTCAATTGCACCATATTTCCGATGTATCACCACATGGCACCATATTTTAGGGCCTCTTTGGATCAGAGGAATTTCAAAGGATTTTCACAGGATTTCAATCCGTAGGATTGTTTCCTATGGAACGCATTTGGATCACAGGATCGAGGTCTTGAAATTCCTGAGGATTGGTTTCCTAAGGTGCCAATTCCAGAGGATTTTTGGCATTAGCTCCGACCTCTTGGAAAATTTCCTGGCGCGAAAAGAGAGCGCTCGCGTAGTGTGCTCGCGCCAATACACAACTGCGCTGCTTCGTGTCCTGGTGGCAAAAACACCACGTGCAGCTTCGTCTCTCTTCTCGAAGGCAACAGGTGGACATACACCAAGAGCGGAGGTGAGATCTCAGGTCACGGAAGCAGCGGCGAGGTTCGCAGGTCCTCCCGACGGAAGCGGCGGCCACCCGGCGTCCGTCGGCTACGCTAACCACCTCGCTCCTTGTTGAGCTCGACAGGATCTGCGACCAGCCCCTTTTCTCCTGTCGCCGGCTATGAAGTACATGAATGGTAATACAACTTGCATGTCATAGCATTGCGGTACATATATATGTTAAGCTCTGCGTGATACATACTGGTTCCACATTCGTTGTGCGATATCATCTCGCATTTGATTTCCTGCTTCTCTAGAGTAATTAAATGCATGTATATCACCATGATAGTTGTGGTCTCCATGTGGCACATCAACGATCTGGTCTGGATCAATCTCCAGGGGAGCATTAGTAGGCCATGCCATATCTCCATTGTGTAAGCATATGAAATTGTGCAAAACACAACAAGCCACAGATATGTCAATTTGTTTGCTGACTGAATAATGTGCAGCAACCCTTAGTATAGGAAATCTCATTTTTAGTATGCCGATAGTTCTTTCAATATGATTACGAAGTTGAGCGTGTCGAAGGTTGAACAACTCTTTGTAATTTTGTGGCCTTTGACGTGCTCTTCCTTGTTCTTGTAGATGATACCTAGTACCACGGTATGGAGCAAGAAATTGGGGTGTGTTTGCATAACCAGCGTCAACAAGGTAAAATTTACCGTGAGGTATATGAAAAACATGATTCAGTGCGTCTTGTAGAACTCTTGCATCGGAAGCTGATCCTTCCCAGCCAGCATGTATATGCACAAATTTTAAGTCAAAATCACAGGCAACCATGACATTTTGTGAGAGTGTTTGCTTCCTATTTCGGTATGGTTCTTGTTGGCCTGATGAAAGGAACAAAGGAATATGTGTTCCATCTATAGCACCGATGCAATTCTGCACAAACAAAATATGAAATGTCTCCATGTTATAACCTTGCATTCAATTACTTAAATTATTTGATCTAAATGTGCTGATACTAAATGAGTTGAACATGTATTCATACCTGAAAGAAAGGGTGGAATTGTGGTTTGCTCAAGATTGGATGTGGGTTCAGGGAAGGTGGACGTATATACACACATGTGAGCCGCGTGATTGCATCAAGCACTAATCCAAAACGCCGACTTATTGTTTCCGCACTATGCTGAAACCAATCTTGTAATGTTTCATTGGTTGCATTTTTGGATAATGCATACTAAAATATTGCTACTTGCTCTTCTACTGATAGTACTGTTGAATTGGCAAGGAGTTTTTTCTCACGCAGCTTCTCAACAAGTGCTTGAAAGATGCCAACCTCCATGCGGAAGGTCCTTTTGCACAAGCTCTCATGTCCTGTTAAAATTTCGTGAACACGCCAAGCTCCCGAAAGTTTTGACGTGTGCATTGGTTTCTTACTGGACGAAGGTTGTGATGTATCTTCTAAAGTGGGTAGTACAAAATGAATGAACTCATCGTCACTTTCCGATCTACGGCGATAGCTTGGATTCATGGTGTGCAGTAACAAACAAGCCAAAATATGCTGAAAAGATATTGATTTAAATAGTAAATAATCGTGACAGATTGAATATCATGAAAGCATCATTCTGCTACAGAAGGCAGGACTAACCTTGTTGGTTTCTTCAGCAAGGGGAAGATGAAAGAATGGAGTGCAGGAAGCAAATGATGCAAGCAAGGAGCAGGAAACAAGCTATGGGTTGCAGAGCGTAAGGAAGCATGGGCTATTTATGCACCTGATACCAACGGCTACTTGAGGCACTTGTGCTAGCCGTTACCAGAATTCCTGTACTCCTCCTATGATGCAGCCAAAGACTTTTTTATTCTCAATTCCTGTGGTTTACATTCCATAGGATTGGAGATGCCATGGCATCAAATCCTCTATTTTTCCTATTCCTCTGTTTTCAAAATCCTGTGATCCAAAGAGGCCCTTAAGTTTTAAATACCACTTGAACCACATTTAGGGCTCCTTTGAATTGGAGGAAAAGTAAAGGAATTTTGGAGGATTTAAATCCTATAGGAAATTTTCCTATACATGCCTTTGATTCAAAGAAATGGCACTTTGGGATTCCTATGAAATTCCTATGGAATGGTCCATTCCAAAGGAATTTTGGAGGAAAAGAAACATGAGGTCTAACCTCATTTTTATTTTCCTTTGTGTCAACCGAAACAAAAACCTGCTTTGAGAGCCACTGCTCACTATTTTAGTACTATCTTGATTAAGCAAACAAATATATTATTAGGATTCCTGTGTTTTCTTCTTCCTACGAATCAAACACACAATCCTATAAAATTCCTGTGTTTTCCAATCCTCTGTTTTGCGTATGCATTCCTATCATATTTCTCTGTTTTTTCTATTCCTGCATTTTTAAAATCCTACGAATCAAAGGAGCCCTTAAGTTTTTTCTCGTCCTAACAGATTGGCTACTACACATGTAAAGATGACATGAAGGTGAGTTGGCATCCTCCCTTTCTTCTTCCCCTCCCTGCTTATCTCCTCTCTCTCTCCACCTATTGCCCGACACGGCCCCCACGCTCTTCCTCCTTCGTTGACCAGTCCATTCCCCACTCCCATCCCAAATGACCGTTCCTCACCTCTAACCGCCGCATGCCAATAAGCCTAGAAGCGGTGGTGACGGAGGGCCCGTCGGTGGTGGAAGGCCTTGTGTTCCTTCTTCGTCAATTCCGAGCGCCCCCTTGTCGAGTTCCGTAGGCTTCGGCCGCCGCTGTCCCGGCCTTCGTCTGCGTCGCCGTTCGTGGTTCCAAGCTCCGCATATGTTGCACACCCCTAGGGCCAATGAAGAGGTGGGACATGTCGCAGCAGAGGAGGGAGAGGGGTGCTAGCAACGTGTGCGGGCATAGGGGCCAGAGGAGAGGGATGACACAAAGGATGAGCTGGTGGGCTGGCGTCCTTGGCCGATGTGTTGTTCACCATGCTACCTTGCGCTAGAATCCTCGACAAGCGATGGCTAGTCATGGTGGCAGTGGAGGAAAAAGAGGACGTGGAGGACGCCAAGAAGGAAGCAAGAGGAGAGGCGTGGATCGAGATTGAGAAAGAGAGAGCACGCAGGAGGATGACAAAGAAGATGATGAGGTGGAAGGAGGAAAGAGAAAGAGGCCACATGTCACATGAAGTGGCCCCCTAGTCTGCTCTCATTGCTTCGTGGAGTAGCCCCCTTAGCCTGACATATTTGCCATTTTCTCAGGATGAGAAAAAATTTATAATCTGATTCAAATTGACGATGCGTCTTTAAAATTTGGTGCAATATGATCAAAATTCAGAAATCTGGTGCAAGTTGACACAAATACACAATACATGATACAAAATAAAATTTACTCTTTACATAACAGAAACGATACGCCTAGGGCCAAAAGAATAGAGATTGGGTTTGCCGCATCATCGGTCGGTGTGTACATAAGCTGTGTTAACCATTTTACCGCATCTCTTCTAGTATATACACAGTATATGTCCATACATTTTACAAATTGGGTGCAAAGTCTAAGTTGCCTTTAAGCGAAACCATCTTTGTTTTCTAAAAGAGAGCAGCGTACACTACGTCAGGGACGGCAATGGGGCCCCGTGTGTTGGTAACCCTTGGGGATTTCTTTATTACGGCAAATTTGTTCCGCCATCCTACATGGGGATCCCTGATCTTTGTATATACTCGATAATTATTCATGTCGATGTAAATTCGTACAATTGATATATAAGACGTGGTTATTTTGTCTCTCCTTGTATATTTTTGTGTATAATCTAGAGTATATAACACATTTTGTGTTGTTCTACAATCTCATATATTTGTTTTGCAACTCAAAATTCAGTGTACCAATAAGGTTACTTATTTCTACTTACCATGTGATAAACTTATAAATGAACTAAACGGGATTTGAATTTAGCTTTCTATTGGATCCTTGTTACCCGTGAATCCCTAGTCGGGATGGGGACAGAAGAAATATTACACGCGCTAGCTAAATAGGGAGTTATCCCATAGGGAATAGCCACGTTGTCATCCCTACACCGCGGGACCCTAAATTTGTTCCCTTGGACTTAGGTCTCTAAAGTCTAAACTCTGATATTACTGTTTTGTAGCCTGTAAATGTGTCCCTGAGAGGACAATCCTGGCTATGAACACTTAAGTGGCATCTTGACCACGTCGATGTGTCATCCCAATCAGACTTTGCTGGTATGGTGAATCGTTAGTTTTATTTACTTTGTCGATATCCACGTGGCCGTGAACTCGCCAAAGACCTCTCTAGGGTTCTTAGTTTCTTATTTCGGGAGGAACCTTTTCGCGTGCTTACTCTAACCGGTGAATCACTTCCACAAAACCAAGGTTAATTAGTGCTGCAAAAGCATGGAAAAGTGCTTCATGACCATCAGAGATTCAGGGGCACGCATGAGAAAGTTGGGTAAACCAGCTTCCCATGCACGCGTCAATGGACGCAGCGAGTCGCCACCCAGCGATACTTTTTCACCGATGCGCGCGCCTTCTCTTTTGTTTTCTTCTCTTTTGCCGGGAGCTAACATGCAAATATTGAACTGTCACTAATCTAGCAATTGCTCAAAATATACGCAGTTCATGCACAGAAGGTAGAGGGACAATACGTGGAAGACATTAGCTTCTGGAGTCTTAATTGCACGAGCTACAAATATCACATCAAAACCACCATTTTCCGTGAAAATGTAGTGGAAACCACGTATAAAAGCTTTTGAAAGATATCAAAGAAAAGCATATATACATATATGCGAGGTGATACTTTGAAATGTGTAGAATCTAAAGATCAAACTCAATCGCATTTGGTAGATACAACGTAGACGAATTCAAAATGAGTACTGATTTCTTTAATGTTCATCTTATTTCATATATTGCAAATGGAGCTGAGTTTAATCCAGGAATTTCTCATGTTTCTATAATATCACAACCGCTACAGACAATATTTTTCCCTAGTTTGTTGAAAACGCATAAATTTTTGTGGAAATTCACGGGAAGTTGGGAGTGTGGTTTTGACCCGATATTTGCCTAATTTGGGGTTGAACCCTCGTATGGCCTGGATCGGGCTTAGCTCGATTAGTCATTTCCGATTATTCATCTACTATGTTGTGTTGAGGATATGTTTAGTAAGAGTGGTCATAGTACTATGTTGTGTTGTTCTAGTCTGCTTGTTCGCTGAGGTAGCGAGTAGGGGTCCGTTTGGTTGGGCGACTCGGGGTGGATGGGATACGGCGATCCATTTATACGTGGTGAGACGATCCATTTTTTTGTTTGGTTGGAGGGGTGGGGTGATCCATTTTTTTGTTTGGTTGGAGGGGTGAGAGTGGGTGGAGTGAACCAGTTTTTTGTTTGGTTGGAGGGGTGAGAGTGGATGGAGTGAACCATTTTTTTGTTTGGTTGGAGGGGTGAGAGTGGATGGAGTGAACCATTTTTTTGTTTGATTGGAGGGGTGAGATGGAGTGAACCAATTTTTTGTTTGCTCTGGAAAGGAAACGCCATGACCTCTGGCGTTCGACTGCAAATACAAAACGCCGTGCTATTCGCAAATACAGAAGCATGTTTGCCAGTTTAATCCCAAAACAGAAAAACGCCATGACCTCTGGCGTTTGACTCTCTACTAAAAACGCCAGAGTCTCTGGCGTTTGGCTCTCTAATAAAAACAAAAAAAAACAGGGGAGCCGATGGCTTGGAGCGGCGGCGCGGCGAGGGCAAGCGCGCGCGAAATGGCGGCCGGGAGACCACGGAAACAGGATGGGGGCGGCGCGGGGAGTCCATTCCCGTGGTCACCGGAGTGCGGCGGTGCTCCGGTTGCCCCGGCGACGAGCGCGGGCGGGGGGAGGGGGCGGCACGACAGGGAGGAGCTAGGGTGGCGGGGTCGACGACCGGATCTGGGTCGGGGGCTGCGCCGCCAGGGGCGCGGGCGCGGATCTGCTCGGGCCGCGGCTTGCGCCCGGGGGGGAAGGGCGGCGCGGTGCTCTGCTCGGGGTCGAATAGGTCGGCGGGGGCGGAGGCGTCCGGGAGGAGGTCGCGGCGGAGGAGGGCAGCGAGCGCGAGCTGGAGGCGCGCGGCGAGGGAGGACTCGAAGCTGCCCACGCCGAGGAGGGAAAGGCGGGCGGGGGCCAGCAGGCCGAGCCGGCACCGGAGCGGAGAGTCCGGGAGGAGGAGGCCGCGGTAGAGACGGGAGGCGGCGCGAGGCGGGAGCGGGGCGGGAGTGGGGATGAGGTCGGGTGGCGGCGGCGGTGATGGGGTCGATGGCGCCAGGCGTGCGGGTTTGGGGTTTCGGGAGTGTGTGAGGTGTGCGCCGAGCAGTGGGGGGGCCGGGGGTGGGAATCGCGGGACTCACGAGTGCGGGGCGGCCGCCGGGCCGCGGGAGTCGCTCGTTTCCATCGACTCGCACCATCCAATTTTTTGCGTGTATTTTCGTTTCGGACCACCCGATCCCTAACCAACCAAACAGACTTCACAGCTGAAAATACGGGCTGCCCCATTCCATCCACTCTGAGTACCCCATCCAAACACACCCTAGGTCTTCAGGGCAGTGTCGGAAGAGGTTAACAGAATCGAGTTGTCTGTTAACAAACGATATGTCTCAAACAAATGTTGTTGTTTTATCAGTTTCAATCGATGAAATTGGGGGCGTGGAGCTCTTTTATCGACAAAAACTTATTCATCTACTACTGGAATTTCGATTTATTTTATTGATGCAACTTGGCTTTTGATAGAAGGTACATTCTTTAATTTTAGATAGAAGAAATGTCTCTTCTATCTAAAATAAAAAAAATTGCCGATTCATTTATTACTATATCCAATTTATGGAATTGATACACTATTTAGTTGATATTATTTAGCAAAATGAAACATAGTGTATGCATCCGGCTCGAGAATTTTACCGGATAGAGATATGGTAAAAGAAACAGGATTGATATTGAGCGGACCTCAAGCTTATTCGAGATTCTAATATACTATAATTCTGCGTTACTCTAATATCAACTCTTAATGCAGCATCCACTTGAGCTCTGTCCGAGCTTGTATGGATGAAGCTCGAGCTGAGCATACTTGACAGCCCCAACTGTACGAATCCCTCTTTTGCGAGGACAAAGGCATGTATGTTTGCAACAAAATTACTCCAATTTTTTTGGGGACTAAATTACCCCTCTTTTGCATGCATGGAACAGTGGTGATGGTGCTGCAACAAAGGCCGGAGAGTGGTGGTGTTCGTGGCCGTCGTCGCCCCTCTTTCTCCTCACTTGGCGCCTAATCCTCCTTTCCCCTTCACCCAAACTAAACTCTTCCATTAGCGCCACACTAATATTAGATTAGGAGAAGAACAAGGAGATGGATGCCTGCATGCATGGTCCATTGCTTCTTGTTGAGAAATAGAAAGGGGTTAGCTAGAATGCAAGATTAATTTGACTTTGATTAATTATAGCTCTCCTCCTCTAGCTACTTCACCTCTTCTCCAAGCAAAGCTAGCAGCACCTCGATCGATCCACCGGGACCGGGGTAATTAGTTCATTGGTGCTACATATTTTGCTGCCCGGAGGAGGCGTTGATCTCGCTTTCGCCGTCGATCGATGGATTGATATCGGTTGCGGATTCGTCGATTCGAGGATTGGTTAATCGTGCTCATTCAGGTGCGTTAATTTTGATATCGGTTGAAATGGTTCAAAATAGTGCCATTTTTTTCTTTTTGAGAATTCATTGGCATTTTGGAGCGTTTCAGTGTCTTTCTATGGCATGAATGATGAACTAATCTGAAAGAGATTTTGTGTTGAGTTGTTGTATGTTTCCTATTAATTTGTACATCTTTTTATCTTTGATAATCTAGGCCGAAGTGCATGAGCTGGCTGGAAGAGAGGATTAGAAGAGGAAGGAAAAGATGCCGTTGTTTGATCGGGATCGGTACCAGAGGCTGCCGCTGGACGTCAGCGGCGGCGGCGTCGGCGGCAGTGGCGCCCGGCGACCGTCGTCGTCCTGCACGACGGCCACCATCGTCCTGTTCGTGGGGCTCTGCCTCGTCGGTGCGTGGATGATGGCGTCGACGAGCAGCGTCCCGATCAGCGTGTCGCCGGAGAACAAGTCGGAGGCCAAGGAGGAGGACAGGTCCGTCGACCTCATCAACAGCGTCAACGGAGCCGGCGTCGGCGGCGGCGACACGCCGCAGACGACGGAGGATGTCGTGGACGCCGGCAAGAATGACGACGGTCCCGGCGGTACGCCGGAGACGTCGACCGACGACGCCGGGGACACCGACAAGAAAGACGACGGAGGTGGCGCAACGCAGACTACGGACGCTGCCGCTGCCGGTAGCGACGTCAGCCAGAGCAGCGTTGCCGAGACGGTGGATGCCGCCGCCAACAGCACCATTGGAGGCGAAGGCAAGCTCGCCGGCGACACGGTTGCGAGGGGCGAGGCGCCGTCCAATAACCAGACTTTCTCCGATGAGAACGGCACGACGGAGGGCGGGGAACTGGTGAACCCGGAGGACCCCGACAAGAAAGCTGAGAACAGCGCGTCGGAGGCAACCACCGGCGTCCAGCCGGACAAGAGCACCGAGCAGAACACGGATGAGGCCCCGAGAGACGCGAAGGGCACCGGTGACCAGGTTGACACGGACTCCGAGAAGGCGTCCCCCGACGGCGACAATACGGAGACCGGCGATCAGGTTGACACGAACTCCGAGAAGGCGTCTCCCGACGGCGACACTACGGAGAACGGCGATCAGGTTGATGAGATCTCCGAGAAGGCGTCCCCCGACGGCGACACTACGGAGACCGGCAACCAGGTTGACAAGAACTCCGAGAAGGCATCCCCCGACGGTGACACTACGGCGACCGGCGCTCAGGTTGATAAGATTTCCGAGAAGGCGTCCCCCGACGGCGACACTACGGAGACCGGCGATCAGGTTGATAAGATTTCCGAGAAGGCGTCCCCCGATGGCGACACTACAGAGACCGGCGGCCAGGACGAGAAGAACGCCGAGGCGGCGCCGACGTCAGAGACGAAGAAGACGGGCGGTCAGGTTACCAAGATCACCGTCGACAAGGACGCCGAAGAGACGCCGGCCTACGCAAAAGACGCCGGGGACGACGGCACGGCGAAGAACCAGACGGCCTTCGACGACCAGAACGGCAACCTGGACGGCGACCAGAACGGCGAAAAGGCGCGAGCCACCGACGATGACGACACGGCCGGCGCCGGCGGTGCGTCGAAGAATCAAACTCTCGGAGTCGGAGACCAGAACGACGTGCTCAGGAACCAGACGTTCGCAGCGGTGCATGGTACCATCAACGGCACGCTCTCTCAAGAAGCCGAGACGGTCGCGACGGACAGCAGCGCCATCGCGGAGGATGAGCCGGTGATCAGCGAGCCGGAAACGGTGGAGCTGCTGCCGAGCGGGCAGGCGGAGCTGCTGAACGAGACGGCGGCAGCGTCGGCGCAGAGCGGCACATTCCCGACGCAGGCGACGGAGTCGAGCGAGGAGAAGAAGGCGCGCGCGAGCAGGGAGAAGAAGAACAACAACAAGAACAAGAACAATGGCTCCGGCGGCGAGACGTCGCCGCGCGTCTGGAAGCTCTGCAACGTGACTGCCGGCGCGGACTACATCCCGTGCCTGGACAACGAGGCGGCCATCAAGGGCCTCAAGAGCACCAAGCACTACGAGCACCGCGAGCGGCACTGCCCCTCCGCCGCGCCGGAGTGCCTGGTGCCGCTACCTGAGGGGTACCGGCGGCCGATCCCGTGGCCGCACAGCCGCGACAAGATCTGGTACCACAACGTGCCGCACACGAAGCTGGCATCCTACAAGGGCAACCAGAACTGGGTGAAAGTCTCCGGCGAGCACCTGGTATTCCCGGGGGGGCGGCACGCAGTTCACCAACGGCGCGTCGCACTACATCGACGTGATCCAGGAGGCGCTCCCGGAGGTGGCGTGGGGGCGGCGGTCCCGGGTGGTGCTCGACGTCGGCTGCGGCGTCGCCAGCTTCGGCGGCTACCTCTTCGACAGGGACGCGCTGACCATGTCGTTCGCGCCCAAGGACGAGCACGAGGCGCAGGTGCAGTTCGCGCTGGAGCGCGGGATCCCGGCGATCTCCGCCGTCATGGGCACCCGGCGGCTCCCGTTCCCCAGCGGTGCATTCGACCTCGTGCACTGCGCCCGTTGCCGCGTGCCGTGGCACATCGAGGGCGGCAAGCTGCTGCTCGAGCTCAACCGCCTCCTCCGCCCCGGCGGCCTCTTCGTCTGGTCGGCGACGCCCGTCTACCGCAAGAACCCGGAGGACGTCGGTATCTGGCAAGGTCAGTGATCGAGCTCTTCGTTATTCCATGCCAGCACAAGCCTCTGTCTCATGCTGCTCTTGTTGTTCTTGGTTGCGACAGCCATGGCGGCGCTCACCAAGTCCATGTGCTGGGAGATGGTGAAGAGGACGAGCGACACGGTGGACCAGACCGCCATGGTCATCTTCAAGAAGCCGTCGAGCAACGACTGCTACGACAAGCGGCAGCAGCCGGAGCCGCCGCTCTGCGATGATTCCGATGACCCCAACGCCGCATGGTACGTACTAACAACAACAAGAAGAAATTCTCGCCGATCTCCATGATTAGAAGTCTCTTGGATCACTCTGACGATGCTTGATGATGCTGATGCTTGCATTGCACTGCAGGAACGTGACGCTGCAGTCGTGCATGCACAGGGTGCCGACCGATCCGGCGGCGCGGGGCTCGCGGTGGCCGGGGGCAGTGGCCGGAGAGGCTGACGGCGACCCCCTACTGGCTAGGCGACGGCCAGGTCGGCGCCTACGGCAAGCCGGCGCCGGACGACTTCGCGGCGGACTCGGAGCACTGGCGGAGGGCCGTCAACAACTCGTACCTCGCCGGCATGGGCATCGACTGGAGCGACGTCAGGAACGTCATGGACATGCGAGCCGTCTACGGCGGGTAAGCGGCACCACTGATCTCATCGTCGTCTTGCTTCTTCTTCTTCTTCTTCCTCCTCGTGTGCTTCTTCTTCTTCTTCTTCCTCCTCGTGTTGATCGGGCACCGGCGCTGACACGTCGATCAGATTCGCGGCGGCGCTACGGGACATGAAGGTGTGGGTGATGAACGTGGTAACGGTGGACTCGCCGGACACGCTGCCGATCATCTACGAGCGCGGGCTGTTCGGGATGTACCATGACTGGTGCGAGTCCTTCAGCACGTACCCGAGGACCTACGATCTTGTCCACGCCGACCATCTCTTCTCCAAGATCAAGGACAGGTGAGCTCAGATCATCTACTTGTTCTTGCGGTGTTGCATCAGCCAAAAATTTAGAGCATCCTGGCTGAGCCATGGCTTCCGTCCTTGCAGGTGCAAGCTGCTGCCGGTGATCACCGAGGTGGACCGGATCCTGAGGCCGGAGGGGAAGCTGATCGTCCGTGATGACAGGTTCACCGTCGAGGAGGTCGAGGAGGTCACGAGATCTCTGCACTGGGAGGTCGCCATGGACGTGTCCAAGGAGACAGAGAGGTTGCTCTGCTTCAAGAAGACGATGTGGCGGCCCACGGAAGTCGAGGCACTGAGCTAGCAGAGGCTGATAGGTCTCCTTCCAGCTCCTGGTATTGTACTTAGCAAACACATAAGTATGGCACTTGTGCTACAATGCAATAATGAAAGACTGAAGCTAGATGTTGGCTTGTAGTAGGCCCGTGGTTACAGAGTTTTGTAGTTGTATACAATGGAACGGCTCGGAGTATTTGTCTGGAACCGAGAAGCTCAACAATAGCATTTAAAAACCCCATGAAATGTTGTATGGTAAAGCTCAACAATGGCCTCCGAACTCCCAAGAAAATTTTAGTTCGGACAGCAGTGATAGACACTGACCCATTCGCGTTCCTCAATAATCCTAGTAGTAAGATACAAAGTAAATCCATTCACAGGAAAATTGCATTACACCCCAGTGCCATATTATCAAGCTATCTATCAAAATCTTACAGAGCTCAATGACTTCCAAACTCTGATATTAGCATTACCGCAGCCGCCGCTGAGACATCTTTAAACCACTGAAAGGCTGACCCTCCCTAGAATCTCGCAAACTGCCTGTTATCATCACCCCCTTTCCTTCCGTAAGGATTTGCAGCGTTGATACCATGCCTCCTCCCACCACCATCCACTTTCCTCGTCTTTCTACGTTTAGAAGCGCTGCTCTCCAAGTCGAGGTTCACTTTTGGAGGGTTCTTAAAACAGAATGATGATGCTACGTCCTGCCAGATGATAAGTAGAAATTAAGTCTGTTAATTTTTCTGTCAAGTCTCAGAAACTCTAATTCAACACACAATTAACTCGGTTCATTTTCCATGGAACGTTGACCTTTGTAGAAGGTGACGATGATTATCAGCTACTTCCAAGGGATAAGCTCACTTATTGCTAAATTAAGGGGGCAAAACAACTGTGCCTCTACTTGAAAGCTAAAAGAAGTGTGGAATATTGAAAAAATAAAACGTCACTAGACAGAGTAGACAAATATGCCCCCACACACCAACATTCACAGTGAATTGTAACGCGCAACAAAACATAGTATGGAGTGGATTAGAATGAGTAGTGGATGGGAAACTGAATACTGAGCCTTCCAAAAGAACTTTAAGAAGTATTGTACCTTCAAATTGAGATCATGAACATTAAAAATGTCTTTCATGGCATGTGAGTTGTAGGCCAAAATGTAGGATCTGTAGGCTTCTTTAGCTGACTGATTTAGGAAGTAGTTCTCGCCAACGATATTCTCCTGCTCAACAACTTGAGTTGTAACTTCTGAACATATTTTAAAAACTGGATTGAAACAATTCAATTATTGTTAAAGATGCACTTACAAGGTGTGATTGCAAATTTGGCACATTCTTATTATTGAACTCGTATTCTGTCAGAGAAATCTTAGCTGCCTGCAAGCACCATTAAATATTTAGTTTCTCACTTCAGAAAACAATTGACTGTATTTCTTTGCATAGAGAATATCACCTTCAGGTAAATAAGAAACTTTAATTCTTGTGGCAGTAAGAACAATAATGCGCTTCCTTTGCCTTTTTCACCACGTGCAGTACGACCAACTCTGTGAATGTAATCCTGAAAGTCAAATTTAAATTGCTCACTAAAGCAAAAAATGAGGATAATAGAAAATTTAGCTGGGACAATTCAGATCAACAACCTTTGGTTCATCTGGAGGATCATATTGCACAATATAATCCTAAACAAGGGGCAGATATCATTGGGTTAGCAAGGGCAGAAGAATTCGTAGCACCCGTTTCAAATATACATATATATATATAGTCAAAACCTCACCACATCAGGAATATCAAGTCCACGTGCTGCAACATTAGTGCACAATAAGATACCCTTTTCTGCCTTGCAGAAGTTAAAGAATGTTGTAGTTCTTTTCTGCTGCTTTTGTTTCCCATGGATATCAGTACACTCTATCTGGAGAAAGTTCAGAAGTTCTGCATGGAACTTTACTGAACTACATGATGAAAAGAACACCATGACCTTCTTAGACTGTTTCTTTTTTAGGAAAGCATATAGAACCAGAAACCTCTTGTCACTAGGAATGACACAATAGCCCTGCTGTAAGCCCTCAACAGTAGCCTGCAGAAGCATTGTTGTTATTTTCTTACAAAATATTTCTTTAGAAAGAGAGTTCAACAGCTAGGTGAAGCAGTTCCTTACATTTGATTTGCCATCATCTACTGCTATATAGACAGGTTTTTCTTTCCTTTCTTCATTTTTCTCAAATGACAACTTGGCAAATTCTTCAACCTGTGGATTCAAGACACGAGCAGACTCACTGATAGAGAAAAACAAAAGAATCAACTTAAAAGTTGGCCGAATAACAAATCCACTAACCTCTTTAGTTTGTGTAGCAGAAAAAGAACAGTCTGCCGATTCTGTGTGTCATGCATAACAATTTAACAGAAATAAATGTTAAATGCGAAAAAGAGTGACAAAGTGTACTATCCATATCAAGTGAGAATTGCCAGATGGCTGGATGATCATATACCTGCGGGAGGTGCTTAAATATTTGTTTCATATCTTCCTCAAAGTTTTGCTCAAGTATGCGATCAGCTTCATCAATTATAAGACACTACCAAAAGAATAGGATGTGATATGTCAGAGAGACGAATTAAGAGGAAGAAAGGGGCCATTCCTTGTACTAATCATGCACCAATGGCACAATAAGTCAAGCTAGCAAGCATTACGTATGCTGAACAGTAACACCAAGCATTACTAAAGTAAACAGTTGGGCTTAAACTTCAAAATATATCTATACATCCTTCCATTAAATTCAAGATAAATAAATATTGGGGATGGGTATGGATTTTAGCTACAAAAAGTTTAACGACTTTCTCTTCATACGATTTTTCCATTTTCTCCAACTCCCACTTGTGGGATGTAGTGGATGTACGAAGAAGTGTCTCTAAAGTGCATAAAATACAAACATATATAATCATGGGCGTTCCTCATACTATACTATTGGATAAAACCAGATAATATGTATATTGTGGATTTGAGGCACCAGGACAAAGGGAGCTGGACTAGCCCAGTGTCATGTGATAAACAGCAAGGAAGTTGCGGCAAAATCAGAATCAGGTTAGAGACAAACCAAGTTATCTTTAATTGTTCTATTTCCAAGTTAGGATTATTGGTTTCTGATGTTAGAATAGCTAAATTTGTAAAGTTAAGATTTGTTAGCTAAGGTTTCTTAGGCCTCATCTCTATATTAAGAGATCAGGCGTGTGTTTTTGGGGAAAATAAGAACCAATGGAAGTTAGCTTTCTATCTCTCTTCTCTGGTTGAGCACCTATGCACCCTTTTGCTTGGACGATGCACGAGTCCAGGTCCTCGACTCCTCGATCAGTGGTGTTCAACGGCTACATGCGTTGATCTCAAGTACATGGCACCCAGGTTCGAGCCTATCACTTTTGAGGTCAGCCCAAACTCAGCCTAGCCCAGGGTTTAGATGGGTCCAGTCAAGCTACAATGGTAGTAGACACTAGATACCCATTGAGTTAAACGACAAGCTGAATCTGTTGCTTCAAACGAAACATATATGCGCCATATATTTTGCTAAATGGAAAAAACCAAGACAAATCACTTGCTGGAACTAACAATGGATCCAGAAAGCTAATTTAATAGAGATGAAAATGACTCAACAAAGATAAACCATTAATGTTTACATATAAATTGCATGAGCTGATGAGCAGTACAAATTGATCTAAACTCTAGTTAATTAAATATTAGTAACATTCAAGTATGGCTCCAGGTGTATGCTATATTTACAAGTATGAAATTTGCAGTTTCTTTTCAGTTTGTTAATGTGATAATCTGAAGATTTACATTGTTTCCACAAACAGATCTGCTTCATCATTAGACAGGAAAGTAGCGAATACAAGTTATTTACCTTTAGCCTCTTATATATGAAACCCTTAGTATTTTGTAGATGGTCCAAAAGCCTGCCTGGTGTAGCAACTATTAAATTGACCCCCTTTGCAAGCTGATCAGCTTCACTTCTCCGGCCATTACCACCAATAACATATCCAAGAGTTTGTGAGTGATACTTCATTAATTCCTTGGCAACATTGTGTGTCTGAAGCAAACAAATCAAGAAGAATACATGATTAAGAACAGTGAAATACAGAAGAAGTTCACTATGTTCAGAGTCTCGACTATAAAAGAGTAATTTCCAAATTAAACAATTTGTCAACACACTAAACAGCATTACAAAAGAACAGCTTTCTTTACCACCAAAAGGCATAGTTATCTAAAAAAATGTTATAGAATGAACTATCATGTCAACTGTAGTTACAAGCCATTGTCTCAACAAAGTACACTCTTATCTCAGTTGACACATCAGATTTGGATAATTTCACTCATGGTCATAGTAGGTTCCTGAATAGTGTTAACACATCTAAACTGAATCGAAACAATTGCAGCAGCATGATTTCTCTAGGTAATTATACCTGGATGGCAAGCTCCCTTGTAGGGCAAACCACGATAACTCCTGTCCCGTTCCTCGGCGAGAAATGCAGGTTATAGAGCAGCTCGATTGCTGGTATGAGGAACGCAAGGGTCTTCCCTGAACCAGTCTTGGCAGCGCCCATCACGTCCCTTCCTTCCAACAGGTGCGGAATTGACCGAGCTTGTATCTGCAAGCAACGACTCCGTGTGACCACTTTTATACTAAACTCAATAGAGCACCGTACTAACCCACACACCACAATATTTCGCAGAAACAGACACCAATTTCAATACTAGTATGAACTTGGGCAGAGAACAGAAGCAATTCGCGCAACGGGTGAAGTTCAACCGGAGAGGGTAGGCACCTGGGCGAGGTGGGTGTAGTTCATCTCCCTGATGGCCCTGGCCGTGAGCTCGGAGATGGGGAGCTCCGAGAACAGCATGCTCGTCAGTATCCCCGACCCTTCGTTCTCCTTCTCATCCTTTTTCTTCTCCTTCTTCTCCTTCTTCTTCTTCTTCTTCCCAGTCTCCTGCTCCTCGACCTCGTCCCCCGCCTCCGGCTGCTGCTTCTCCCCCTCGTCGGATTCCTCGGCGGCGTCGGCGGTGTCGTGGACCGTCTCCTCCGACTCGGAGTCCGGCTCCAGCGGGGCGGCGACGGGTTTCCGCTTCTTCGACGACCTTGCGGAGCCCATGGTGGCTACTGCGGTGGCGGTGGCGGTGGCGGTGGCGGCGGCGGGAGGAAGGGAAGGCTCGGCTCCTAGGGTTTAATGGTTGGGGTCTTCGCGGCGAGAGGTTTTGTTGTTGCGGGGGAGCGCGAGGGAGGGGGAGGAGAAAGGCGTGTCGGACTTGAGGCTGGGTGTCAAGCTAGGGTTTCACTTCTATCTCGGCCACCCGATTTCAATCCGACGGGAGGCGAAGAGCCAGCACTTTCCAGCGGGCACGGACGGCTACGATTCATCCGTACACCATCGGACGGCAGGATATGTGTAAGATTCTTCACTGGACGCGTTCCGTTCCGTTGGTCTCGTCGTGTGAAGAACACCATCTGGAACGCGGGGTACCCATCATATCATATATGCTAATTCGGCTAACAGTTGCTAATTAACGAGTATTTGGTACTCTCTTTAGTTCAAAAGGCAAGTTGTTTGAGGTTCATGCACTTAAACATTACAAATTTTGGATATCATTAATTTCATATAATGAGATGGCCAAATTCGGCTTGAGAAGCATTTTCATAACTTCACTCAGGACCGGTCCTAACATTTTGGAGACCCGGGGAAAGACAACAATATGGAGCTCTTATTATTACAAATATGGGGCTTTAGAATTGATGGAATCACATCGTTAGCCTCCATTAATTTGCCGGCTGCGACCTAGGGAAGGCACAGCATGCACCAGTGGGTGGCGGCGCTGGTTTGGGGAAGAAAGAGGCGAGTAATCGAAATAAGAGATCAATGAACGAGAGAATTAAGGGCAGGGTGGCGTTGGAAAACCTGGAGTAGTACTCGTACACTGCTCACATTGCAGTGAGATGGGCTACAGTTTTGGCCCCAGTTCAATTCAACTCTTGGTCAACTGTTATGCTAGTAATACTGCATCTATACTACGATTCCTGTATGTAGATGTATACAGGGACTAGATGTATAATACTACTATATCTGTATTAGTAATTTTGGGCCCCTCGTTGTCGTGGGCCCAGGGATGTCGCCCCGTTTGCCCGGCCCCAGGGCCAGCCCTAACTTCATTAAGTTTTATGATTATATTATGATAATAGAGGATAGTTTTCCAATATGGAATTGGGTGTTTAAAGCATGTTGTTTTCAACGAGAGAGAGTAACGACGAACAAATTTTTATTTTACAAAGCTACGTAATTTTGTCAAAATGTGAACACTTCTGATACGCAGAGCTCACGTGGTGACAGCATATTCATGAGCCCTACTTGCCTATCTCCTTTTTTACCCAATCGAGCCATCCCTTCTCTTGCATTGCTCTTCTTTTTCCTTTTTTCCTTTTTCTTTCTCCTCTACAGAGTGCGTCACTCCTTCCTATTTTTCTCCACCAATAGCTTGCACTGCCGTTAGATTGCTCACCTTCTTATGCCGGTAGGTTGCTCTACTCTCACGTGCAAGTGGCACATCCCTTCCTACGTGTCGCCGCCCTCAAACGCGATGCCACACATCTTCACCAGCAACGTCATAGTGGCCTTCGCCGCTGCCACAGGTTGTCCTGCGCGTTGCTGCAATCACGTGCTCCCGCGCACCTATGCCGGTGTTGGAGGAGGAGGAGGTAAGAGAGGCTAAATCTAGGTTGTTGGGAGGCTTTTCTCCCTTTTTTGTTCTGTTTTAGTTTAATCTGGGTGACTTGTGAGTCAAAAGTTCGATTAAATGAGTCGAAAGCTCTAGTTCTTTAGTTAGAACTTGGATTTATCTGTAGTTTGAAAATTGTATTGATTTGGTTGAAAGCGCGTGGCTAAACAGTTGAAAGTTCAACTATATCTAGTAAAAATTTGATTCGGTTTTGTTGAAAGTTCCCAACCAACCAGTTGGAAGTTGGGTATTATCTAGTTGAATCTTTTAGCTTATGCATTTGAAAGTTTGTCAGTTAAAATATTTTTGCATAATAGTTGAACTTGGTTGTTTTGTGCTTTTCATCCATCTCCGGTGGCAACGCCACCTCTCGCTGGCGATAGGGCAGAGAGGGAAGATGAGGGGCATCACAAGAGTGCGAGAGCATATGTGTGGTCACTATCGAGTGACCGGACTCTGACAAACCCTTCGGACACGCATGGAGGCGTGCGTGGGAGTGCTGTCGGATTTTGACACATTGCGTTCGCTACTTGGCTGGCCAGCGCAACTTCGTGCAATAGCTGCCCAGAATTAGGAAAACTATGGTACAAGTAGTTTGGAATTACTTTGTTTGACTTGTAGTGTAACCAATGCACACTACCATGCCACTTCCTATGGTGTGACAGCCTTAGGCCCCCTTCTAGACAGTTTTAACTTGTGCATAAGCTAGCTTAAGTTTAATTGCTCCTAGAAGTTCCGGTGCTGGAAAGCCCTGAAAACCTCTTATCCTATTTTAACAGCTTCTGAGATTTGAGCTTATGGTCCGAGATGAATGGTGAAAAGTCTATAATACTCCTAGATTTATTTGTTTGTTGTTTAAATGGTAATTCGTGTCAAATTTGTGTCTTCTGTACCTATGATACGGTTCTCTTTTTCTTTTTTCTTTGTACGTAAATGATAGGTTCCTGTACATGTAAAACATGTTTCGTTAATTGAAATCCATGCATGATAGCAATTTAAGCAATACTATAAGACAATTAGGGAAAATTGCTCTAGAAGCACCCAAATTGAGCTGGCGATTGCAAACATATCATGGAGTTTCTAAAATATATTTACAACTTTTTGGAGAGGGAGAAATGCTCTCTCAAATACCTCTCAAATTTAGGTGAGAAGTGAAGAAAATCTGCTTTATGTACTAGTCAATTAAAAAGAGCTCAATATCTATACTACTATATAGTGTACCAAGTTTGAAATTATGAGTCTCAAGAGAAGAAAACAATGTGAGCCATCCATTAGAGTCAATCTAACGGCTGAAATCATTGGTATGCGTAGCTACAGTACCATGTATAATAACCAAGCTAACGTTGTCTTTCCATATGATTTTAGAACTATCGTGTATCCCTCTACAGAATATACTGTGCTCGCTATCCACCTCGAGAACTAGCAGCATCAGCTAATATACGTGATTAAAACACATGTAATACATGTACCGCTTACTAGTATGAACTAGTTAGCACGATGTTAGTCTCGCCGCTGATTGATCCGAAGAAGCCCATGTACGTCAAACAGATCGAAGTACAAAGATTTCCGGCACACCGGGAAGAACAATCAATCAACATGAGCTGCATCTAGCACTATTAGGATTCAATTTTCACGTGTTAATTAGCTGCTTGTACAGCAACAACCTCTCACCAAAAAGCCAAACCAAGTCGTCTCTATATTCAATCCTAAATCATTGACACATGGATCAAATCAAATCGTGGTGGTTGTAGAAAGTTAGGCACTGCAGTTTTGCACTGCTGATGGCTGATGGAAATGGAAACTAGTGTCAGCTCTCAAAGCAACGCTCGAAGCAGTTCATCTTTTCATCCATCATTTTTTCTCCTGAAGATATCATGTTTTAGAACTTCTTTTGGGGCATTGTGACGAGAGTGGTTAGCAGTAGATTAACTTGGAGAAAGATTAAAACTTAGTCTGTACGTTTGTTCTTGTTATGCCTCTAGAAGATGAGATGACACCGGTTGCCGGTCAGGGCTTGCCAGCCACCACTGTAGCCAACGGTGCTGCACCGTAGAAGATGAGGTGATAGAGGACCGGCGCCTGCCAGCGGGCAGAGTTGTGCTGGAAGGCTGAAGCGGAATGGCCCTACGCGGCTGCAGTGCACGGGAGGGAGCCGCATGGTGGTAGAAGCAGGCGGCAGGAGGAGGCCATGTGGCAGGGTGGTTGCCGTGGCATGGAAGGCATCGCTCGCCGGCTGGTAGGTGGCGGCAGCTGGCCACTAACGCGGGTGCACGCAGGGCAGGGAGACAGCGCAATTGGGGATAGACGTGGGGGCAAATTAGAGGGAGGACTAACGTGGTAGAGGCCGCCGGCGCTAACAATGCGCGGGTGGAGGAAAGACGGGAGAGGCACGGTAGTAGGAGGGCTGGGAGGCTAGCCGGGCGGTGGCGGCGGGAGAAAAGGGGGCTAGGATTGAGCCCGATGGGGAGGGAGGCAGGTGAGGGAGTGGAGGCTGATCGGGGTATGAAGGGAGGAGAAAACCCTGAATGATTGATTTATATATTAATAATATTTGTGGGTAAATACTCCTAAATTTAGAGGGCAATTCCGTAATTAGAGGATGATAAGTTCGAGAAGCCTCTCTTTTGAGGCTTATACGTAAAAATGCAAAATAGAGGGTGTTTATTTCACAGCTTTTCATAAGCTTTACCTTCTAGATAGCTTTGGCTTCTTGGGATAACAAGTCAGGCCATAAACTATCTAAAAAAGAGTGGTCTTAATGTACAGTGTGGAACATGCTGTTAGGCTATAAACTGTCTAAAAGGGACAGCCTTAATGTACAATATGGAGCATGCTATCAGGGGCAAGAGCCAAGAATCAGAGATGACTCAATCAGATCAACACGTAACATGTATGATTTGGAAATTATTTCTTGTGAGGCCTGTCCGCTTCTCTTTACGCCACTGGAACGCTAATTGATCAATCACGACAAACATGAAAGGCTCGTAGCTTTGTTTCTCAGCATAGGATGATATCAAATATAGTCTTAGCGATACGTATCGCATATGACCTCAGAATATTACTCTGCCGGGTCCATTTTACGAGGCATAGGAGCTGGCTGGCTGTCTTCCAAAAACTAGTAAGCGTGCACGTGCAACGCACGTCTCAAACGTTTATCAAGTGAGTTCACATGGTATAATATTAAAACAATTCATGCAAAAAATTAAATCAAATGGATACAAAATATTTCCATGTCACTCAAATTGTATTTTCAATAGTGAGACACCATTGTGATCCAGCAACCACGTGAAGAATCGAGTGTCTGCCCATGATCACCAACCTTTTTAAACAAACTGATTTCTGAGATGAGTTTGCACATGATCAATAGGTCACTTCTGAGCACATGCAACTTTTATGATAGGAAATAGAAGATGACCTGTGACTACAACAACTTGTATCTGTGCAGAAATTGAAGATGCTTTACAATAACTAAATGTAGAAGGGCTAAAACAAATGCGATAGTCATAAAATCAGATATAAGTATAAACTGGGACTGAGTGCATTTCATATGATATAGAACCTGAGATAAAAGTTTGGTACAATAAACCAGATGAAATAGTAGCTAAGCTGCAACTAAAAAATTCAGAACTCTCACACTAAAATAACCTACACGGTTACTTGAAGCTGATGACGTCTCTATAGACAATGTTCTTGGTGCTTTTCCCTGAATCATCTATCTGTTTGTTCGGCTTTGCCAAAATCCTTGTTGTCTGCCGCGACACGCCCCTTGACAATGCAACATACAACTGTCCATGAGAGAACACGGGCTCTGGAAGGTAAATATCAACGTTTGGAATGGTATGACCCTGCGCCTTATTAATGGTCATCGCAAAACTCAGGCGGATGGGGAATTGTTTTCTCTTAAGCTTGAAGGGAAGTGAGATATCCTCGGAGGGTGACAAAGGGATCCTAGGTATGAATACCCTCTTTCCAGCATGCTGGCCACCAACAATCTCTGCATCTATTGCATTATCCTGGAAGGCTCTGATCATCAATCTTGTTCCATTGCAGAGGCCGTTGTGAGGGTCTAGGTTACGGAGCAAAATGACGGGACAATTGATCTTGACTTTCAAGACATGCGGGGGCAAGCCATTTAGTGTGAGCGAGTTCAGGAAGTCAATCGGGTAATTGTTGTGCAAGTCGTCCTCGATAGAGTCGAAGCTATGGTATACCTTCTCTTCGCCTGGAAACCTGTCAATTATTTTCTCATTTAGCTCATCAACATGCTCATTCTTGGTTGAAAGAATAGCACGTGTGCTCATGTATGCTCCCGATATAGCATTGGCATGCAGCGATGGAAAAACATCTGCAATGAGTTTATCAATAGCTTTTTCATTCTCGATATAACCGATTACAATGTCCTCGGGGAGATTGACATAATCATCGCCAATCGATTCCTCCGTTCCATTGCCAACCCTTAGCAGGTATTCGGAGAACCAAGGGTCAGTCTGTGCCCTCATGTTGTGCGTGAGGCGTATCTTATGAATCTTCTCCCATAGATAGGATCTCTGCAAGGTAGCATCTGTGATCTGAGCTCTTGTCCCACGTGCCACCACAGGAAGGACCTGTCTAAAATCTCCACCAAAGACGACAATCTTTCCCCCAAATGGCAAATCACATTCCATAATATCTTGGAGCGATCTATCAAGCGCCTCAACCGCTTGACGCTTCGTCATGGCGACTTCATCCCAAATAATCAAGGACGCTTGTCGAAGCAAGTGTGCTGTACCACTCTGCTTTGTGAAACCACACATGCTATTGTCAATGAGCTTAATTGGTATTTTGAACCTGGAGTGTGCAGTCCGCCCTCCGGGCAATATGGACGCTGCTATTCCAGACGTAGCGGTTGCAATTGCTATTAAGCCAGTGGAACGGACCTTAGCAAGTAGTGCCTTGTACAAGTATGTCTTCCCAGTGCCTCCTGGACCATCGACAAAGAATATTTGGCTTCTCTGATTGTTCACATGATCCATGATGTCATTGAAACCAGCCAACTGCTCACTGTTCATAGAGTTAACAAGGTCTAGATGTTCTTGGTCCACCCCGACTTGTCTCTCCTCTGTGACCTCTATAAACTCGGAGCTAGAAGAATTGGTTGTCTCAACCAGCTCCGGAAGGTCATAGTTTCTAATATCCTTGCCCATAGAATGCACCAAATCCCTAATGTCTCTAAGAACCATCTGCTCAAGTGCGACCTCATTTGATTGGGTACGGCTATAATCCTCGGACATTGACGGTAGATGTTTGTTCCACAAATCCCGGACTTTTGTCGCCTCACAAAATACCAAGATAGTCGCGAACAACCGTCTAAGAGCACAAGGCATCTGAAATGTCACTGCTTCTGTGAGGCAGTCATCATGAGACATGTCGTGCTCAATGAGGCCTAATTGCTCGCATGCTTCTTTGAATGTTCTACACAAATTTCCATGTACAGTCCTTAAATCATCAAATGAAGTCGCACCTCGGACATGATTCAGGAGCACCCGCAAGAAGTACCTCTCACCTTCAGCTGGGTGAACATACACAATTCTCCCGATCTGTGCCCTTTGTTTTCTTACATTCCACTTCTTCTTTCCCGCAACCCACACAAAATGTTCTGGAAACTCTCTATACAACCATTTTCGTGCTTCAGGGCTCTTCCTATTCATCTCAAAGTACTCAGTAAGCATGCTCTTGGAAGAAGATGGTCGGTTGACAACATCTTCTAGATTTTTAGAAGCTTTAAATGCGACAGTATGCATGTTGGGCAAATGAAGTTGCAGCTGCAGAACGGAAGGATTAATACCGAACATATGAAAACCGAAAATCCTGTGGATAGCCTCTGGAGGTCCTACATAGCGTGCATCCCTATATTGACGAATCTCATTGATAATTCCCCCATCATTGATGACACTTTGCTCAAATGCAAAGGATGTTCGATCATGTCCTTTATAGATGTACTTGAACATGTACTTCACTGCCTTGATGCTCGAGCAAGCTTCGACATTGATGTGGCAGTTATACCTCATGAGAAGAATAGGGTTGTAAGGGACCACCCATCTATTGTCCAAAGTTGCTCCTCTGACCTTAACTCGACGTCCATCGTCCCTCCTCCTATATATGGGGTATGAGTCCTTTCCCTGTTGTGTAGCAGGGCAAAACTGCCGAGGATAATGGAAACGACACTTTCCCTCAATCATGCATGAATAACTTTTCCTTAGTTCACCACAGGGTCCGTGCAACATGTGCTTAATGACCAGATCATGCAAAACAGGGTACTTCTCTTTATCAGGTATCTCTGCAGATATGACCCTATCATAGTCATCTGGTGTCTTCAACTTGCTACGTGCTTTCATGATTAGGAGGATATGCTCATGTGGGAGACCCCTTTTTTGAAACTCGGTGACATGCACATAAGCCGCAACTTCTCCAAAGTGCTTCTTTTTTATCAAAAAGTCCAACATATCTCTCTGCTTAGCCTTGTATACTCTTGCCACCAGGTCTGGACGATCTTGTGGTAGTTGCCCAGGGAACAGTTCTGAGGTTATCTCCTCCCAATACGGGTTGCAAGTCATCGTGACAAAGTAATCTGGTTTACCCCACCGCTGGACTATGGCCATTGCATCTAGGAACCTCCTTTGCATGTCTCGGTCACCACCAGGAAATGTTCGTGGGAGCACGATTCTCTTGCCAATCCGATCACCACGTGACTCACCGGCAGCGATGGTATCAACAAGACCCTGTACAAAATGGTTCACCAAATTCAATATAAAAGGTTACAGTAAAACAGAGATGCAACAAATGACACTGTAGTATGAGATAACATAAAATAATGAGACGAACATTACCTGGTAGAGGTCAGCTCGTATAAGCTTTTGATTTTCGGGCTTAGAGTACCAGTCAAGCCTCATAGTCTCTATCTTGATATACATGTCAACTGCCCACTGTTGGAAAAGGCGTCCCCCGAACAAGATGATGTTAAAAAGCTTCTTTCTGACCTGCAATTTGAAGCAGTAGTACTCCCTTGCGCTAACAAATTTTGTGGACTGAGTCGCATCAACCTTCGTAGTGACAAAATCCTCCTCTTGGTTTTCGTCGATGTCATCTAAAAGACAGTTCAAAATATAAAAATTTGGATGATAGACTGGTGGTATGGCGTGGTCTCCATGTCGTGCAGAATTATCAAATTGATCTCGAATATTGTTAACATCTAATTTATGATGAAAACAAAATATTTCATAAAATAATGTGTAAAGATGATCAATGGATATAGGTAAAACGGTAATACATATATAAAAATTAATAACAATGATCAATACCTGTAGGTAAATCAGTGGCCTGGTCTCCGAGTGGTGCAAAATTATCAATCGAATCTTGTGTTGCGCAATCAGGGGGGCCAATATATGGCATCCAACGATTCCAACCAGTCTCCCCACCAGGAAAAAATAATGGATATGCCAAAGGATCATAGCACCCGTAGTATGCTCTAATATGCAAGGGACGGTCTCCTCTTCCATACACGACAACACTCCTATCAAAGCAGTTCTGTGGGTTGCTGCCTTCAACCCATATTGCCGCCACCTGAGAAGTCGTGGGGGCATTGTACCTTCGTTGATCAAGTGCTATATTTGTGTTTAGTGAGATCCTATATTCATCCAAATTTTCAACAGACCCAAGACTCTTAAAAGTCTGCACATAAGGGTTGTGCTCTAATATCCTCAGAATTTTTCGTACAAGGTCTATATTAAGATCTGGTGACCGTTGGACCCTATGAAATAAGCTTTCATCCGTGTCATAAATATAGAGTTGCAAATGCCGAGGGCCATTATCACCAGGCACCAGATCATCAAGGCGGTGGTACAACTGCCCATGTGCACGGAATGTATATATGCCAGTCCCTGCCGCAGTGCTGACTCGGCGGTCAAGTGAAACTCCAAGACTTGTGAATGAGAAGTGGGAGTTGAAATATCGTATATGCTCTCTGAAATGTTTAGCATCCTCATCATCCTGACTTGTAAACAATCGTTTCAACTCTTCAGGAACCTCTGGAATAAATATACTGACTTTCTCTTTTCTGCAACAAAATGCAGGTCCTTCAAACTGAAACCGCATTGCTCCACAGTAGTCGCAGTCTCTTACTTTTCTGAGGACATGGTGTTTTTTTGGTAGGCTCTGGTAAATGTTGTCATAAGCATCATCTGTGGGAATTCCATTAGCCGGATGTTGTTCTACCCGATAGGATTCAAAATCAACAGCTGGCATAGATTCAACACTTCCAAGAATTAAACTATTATATACTAAAATTATAGAAATGACAACAATATATTGAAAATTCATGATGACGTGAATTATTCTACCTTGTTCGGTGAACATCCTTGCTTCTTCATCATGCTCAATATATACAGTTTCTCCATGGGTTGCTGTTTCCAAGCATTCTAGTATAAGGCCCCAAAAATTATGCTTAGCACCAAATATGCATCAATGCGGGACATGAAACTATAGATGACGTTATGCATACCATCAATGTTTCGTGTGTTGCCATCGGGCTCAAATATTCCATAAGCATCTTCGCATTGGTCGTTGCCTGTTAGCAAAATTTCACCCACTTATGCATTGTAAATAGCTGCAATGAATGGACGGTATGAAGAAAGTGGTAGACTCATAGTCAATAAATACCAATATATTTCTCCACGCATGTGCCTCCATCGGATGTAGCACTGGGCAAATTGACAGGTCTCATCCTTCCTCCAATTTCATGCATCTGATACATATTGTTTTTGTGCAGCCAATCAGAATCTTCATCAACATTCATAGGTTCATTGACACGCGAGGAGCATCCGGGTAAATCTGACTCATTTGGTCGTTGAAGTGGAGAAGCATGGGACTGCAGACCAATAGTTGTCATGGCTACAGAAACATTGAGTGAGACACGACAATCTAATTCGTTGTAATATAATTTTGCCCAGTATGATTTTTAGTTAGGAAACAAAACCTTCTTCGCATGTAGCCATTAACCCAGTGTTTAATCCTGTTGAGAAAATATTTGGCACCGGTGTATCTGATGGAGTGTCTCCATTGGTAAGTAGGGGTGTAGCTTTCTTTCTATGACGTGTCTCACGCAACTTTTTTAATATTGATTCTTTATTTTTCTCGTACCGGGCAGTTTCCCTTTGCCTCTTCAGTGCTACTTTATCTGTAGGATAAGTATAAATTAGTATCGGCACAATATGCGTGGGATGTGAGTAGCAATTGTACATCATTACCCAAGTTGGGGTTGTAATTCAAGGCTTGAAGTGGCGTTCGTAACCCACTCCCGTGAGAAGACTTAATAGCAGAATCATTATTATTCACATTTTCCTTGTAAGAAGAGGCTGCCCGGTTTGATTTGAACGAACTTGGTCCATAAAATGGAGACGCACTGGACTTCATGATAGCAGCATTTATGCCTACATCATCATTATTTGTACAACGTCAGGTGTTCATACAATAATGTAGAATGAACTATGGCTAGAAAATATCACCTTGCGTAGTTGGTGTGTATTGTAGTTGGGTGACAGCTGATTGTCCGGTGGATATTTCTGCAGTGTGTTCTCCTGTCAGAAAGAATGCATTATACTTGTGATTCAAGTTCATCTCGGCTGGACCAAAAAGATGGACATACCAGGTGATATGGCCACTGGTGCGTTACATGGGGTCTGGTTTTCATTCAGAAGCGCAGATATGGCTTTCTTATGATCTCGGGCCTCACGTCTTCTTTTTAATATATCATCTCTATTTCGTGCATACCTCTCCCTTTCCCTTTGTCTCTTTAATTCTTTAGGATCTGAGATTTGTCCTGCAGATAACATATTTAGGATCTACAAGCATGATGTAGTCAAGAGCTGGTGGTATATTTACCTGAATTGCCGGTGTTCGTTAGGTCCTGAAATGGTGTCTGTATCCCATTACGTTGAGAGGATGCCATATGCAGCTGTACCAAACGAACCTGATTATTGTTGGACAGAGGCCCCTTGCCGAACTCCTTTTCTTCCTGTGTTGTGAAATAAGACACGGACGATGCGTTGAGAGCGGCGGCTGGGCGGCGGAGAGAGGCGCCGCGGCTAGCAGTCGTAGACGACGCGTCGAAGGCGGCGGAGAGAGGGGCCGGGGCTAGCAGACGCGGACGGCGCGTCGAGGGCGGCGGGGAGAGGCTTTTTTTTTGCTTTTGCTTTTACTTCTCAAACAAATATGAGATCAGATCTGCCGGCTGCTCAAAAACAGAGCAAGCCAGCAGACCACGGGAAAAGAGGGCACGCCGGCACGGGAGGCCGGCTGGCCGGAGCGGCGGCGCCACGGGAGGCCGGCGGGCCGGAGCGGCGGCGCCACGGGAGGCCGGCGGCTCGGGCGGCCGTGCGGGGAGGCCGGCGGAGCGGCGGCTCGGGAGGCCGGGCGGTGAGGCCGGGCGGAGCGGCGGCTCGGGCGGCCGGGCGGCCGGGCAGGGAGGCCGGGCGGAGCGGCGGCGCGGGCTGCCGGGCAGCCGGCGCGTCGAGGGCGGCGGGGAGAGGCGGCTCGGGAGGCCAGGCGGTGAGGCCGGGCGGAGCGGCGGGTCGGGCGTCCGGGCGGCCGGGCAGGGAGGCCGGGCGGAGCGGAGGCGCGGGCTGCCGGGCGGCCGGCGCGTCGAGGGCGGCGGGGAGAGGCGGCTCGGGAGGCCGGGCGGTGAGGCCGGGCGGAGCGGCGGCTCGGGCAGCCGGGCGGCCGGGCAGGGAGGCCGGGCGGAGCGGCGGCGCGGGCTGCCGGGCGGCCGGCGCGGGCTGTCGGGCGGCCGGCGCGTCGAGGGCGGCGGGGAGAGGCGCCGCTGCTAGCAGACACCGAGGGTGCGTGGAAGGCAGCGCGATCATGCGAGCTAGGGCTAGGCGGTGATCTTGTGAGAAAGATTGCGGAGGGGCAGGACGTGCAGGAGATCGTACATGACTACGTGATGGCAGAACATTAAATTGTGGCCATTCGATTCGCATGCAGACCATCGAAGTAATACAGACTGTTAGATACAATTAAGTGGATTAGATCGAAGGGTGCTCGTTTTCCTGTGTACACTAAGTTTGGTGGGTTTAGAAGAATTTGAACTGGTGCTTTTATAAGTAGTAGTAGATATTAGGCGCATCGTGTGCATGCAGATTAATTTCATGGTTGTTCATTATTGTGTCTAATACTTCTTATCTATTTCACACCCCTAAGAATTTATTCTTAATAGCATTACCAATTTGAAAGAAATCTAATACTCCCGGCCTTGTGTCACGATACAAGTCATTTTAGATATTCATACGATCTTCACCTTGCTCATTTACTTAATCAGTTGCTGTCGACGATTGGTAAACCACCAATCTTACGGTAATCGTGAGACAGAGATACTTGTTGGGTAGGGACCCCTAGGGCACAAGGCCAAGAGATCTGACGGTAAGGAAACGCCCTTTTTATATAGGTTCGGGCCTCCCTCAGGATAACAACCCTATGTCTTGTTCGTATATATTAATTAAAGAGTATCTTGCAAGGGATGTGTATGTTAGTGGCTATCCTAGACCTAATCGGAGGCTACTTCGATTAGTTCCGCGGGGCTCGACTCCTTCGAGGTAGCGGGTCTTCTTGTGGGAATCGCTAAGGCTTCTGGAGGCTTCCGGCTTCTAACTTGATCTTCTGAGACTTGTAGGACCTAAGAGACTTGTCTCTCCTTTAGGATTGCTGATCCTTTTATAGGGGGCTACCCGAGTCGTACCGGATACGGACTTATGCCCGAGTAGAACTCTGACTTCCTTAAACGTAGGGAATGACTTCCTAGTTTAAGGGGTGTCCTCCCTCCTTACGGGGGGTTACCTTATCTCCTGGGGATCCTTACCGGATACGTATTGTTATTCCAATAATCTAGGGAATCGTATACAGATACCTCCTCGTATATGGGGTACTATACTATTCAACGTCAGTTGCATTAATCTCCACTGTTCTCTAAGCTCAATTGTTGCATAGCAATACTATCATGTAAACAACCATCAGGGGTGCAGCTAAAATTGTATATTGAACATCTAAGTGGGTTTGGATGATTAATGACAAAATTATTACGAGACTATATGTGCATCAAGATTTTGATTATATTTTGTCCCTAAAGCAAGTTGGAACAGTTGTTAACGACCCATAGAATGATTAAAAAGAGATGACGTAGAATCAAGAAGGTTAGGGATCATTTCTAGTCCTTTTAGTGATGCAATAATCATATTTAGTATAGGATATAGGAGGAAGCTAGTTAACAACGTCGAAGGAGATAACTTGCTAAGTGCTCAAAAGAAATTCATCATAAAAGTCTTTAGAATTACACCAAACTTCAGTGTTCATCCGGAATGTCTGGACCAGTCGATCGGAATGTTCGAGTGTATGTGAGAGTCGGCTCTAGCGCATTAAATGTTGATCCGGACCCTCCGAGTGAGGTTCGCCCGGAGTATTCGAAGTCTTTCAGAGCTTCTGTCCAGTTGAGTTTCTGCTATTTAGACCTTTTGAGTGAAGTCTGCCCAGACACTTCGAGTGAAAATAGAGTTTCTATTTAGAGATTTTTTTTCACCCGGACCTTTCGAGTGAAGGTCATGCGGTGTCCATGCAATAGCTTTGTCCAGGAGCACAGCTGGGATAGAAGAGGAAGGCTCGTTGGCTCATGCCAGCAACCATATGACGAAGACGGGAGATGGCTTCTCACGCGGCCATTTGGATGGCCATCGTTGAAGCAGGCACGGTTTTCCCGATGAAATGGAGAGGCGAACCTCGATCGGCATCGGCTGGGTAGACATGAACTTCGGCCCAGAACTCATGCAAGGAGCAGGAGGCACTCCCTAGGTGCACACGGTACTTAGGGGATTGTGTCACTCCAAGGGTTTGATGAGCCACGGTCCACATAATGTTTGTGAATCTGGTGAGCTCTTCAGCAGTAGTCTCTTGGCAAAGGGTGCCATGAGGCATCATGTTCACAGGGAAGGAAGATGAGCAGGAAGAGGAGCACTAGAGGCTATGGGCTCTTCTGGCAAGAAAGAGGTACTTTGATCAAGGAGTAAGAGGCATGGTGTGCAGCATAAGAGCGATAGGGCTTTAAATAGCTGCTTGGCAGCATGGAGGTCAACCAAGATTTCAAGAAGAGATTGCCTCAGAATAAGACGAGAGCTCACGTCTTGTCCGGTCGGTGACTTAGGAGCGAAGGAAAGCCAAAGTTGTCGGAAGGAATTGACATATGGCTGACTAGGAGAGGTGACATCAGAGGGAATCAAGGAACAAGTCAAACAGAGGGGACGACAAGACTTACTTGGGTCTTGAAAACAAGGTAAGGCCTATTAACTATTCAGCAGTGGATGTGACCGCTACATGCGTCGGAAGACATATGTGCAGGTCACAAATCTCACATAAGCAAGAAATACAAAGCAACGGGCATATTGCAAATAACACCATAGGGTATACTGCGTATACCACAAAGGACGCCTAAAACCCAGACTAAAGAGGGGTAACTATCTTGCTGTTCCTAGCAAGCAAGGTCTAGTGACCTTACTTATGGGTTTAGTCTACATGATGAATCATTGATGTCATCATCCTTGGCGGGGGCATTCTTCAGTATTGCTGGCTTCTCATTTCTGACGAGGGTGTCACATGCCAATGAGTCTTCTCCACTTAACGTGGTGTTCCCAACGCGAGTTCCCATACTCTTGATGTCGTGGATTTGAAAGGCCATACTGTTTATACTGACCCACTTGTAGTGAGTCTCAACGAGTTCTCGGATCGTGCGACAATGCAATCCGTCTTGAGTGTCAGTGTAAAGATCAAGATGCGTGCCCACAGGTTTTGTCCGTTAGGGCATGGCCGAGCGTGCCATTGAGCCTGCTGGTCCATCTTGGTAGCATGCCTTGGGACATAGAGGTGGCTTCTGGGTAGGGTTGGTGAACTCTTGCGCATTATCCACATGAGTCTCGTTACTTGCTTTACTAGGTGACGATGTATAGTATAGTATCCCGTATATGAGGACATATTCGGTAAGGATTCCCAGGAGATAAGGTAACCCCCTGTAAGGAGGAAGGACACCCCTTAAACTAGGAAGTCAATCCCGACGTTTAAGGAAGCCAGAGTTCTACTCAGGCATAAGTCCATGTCCGGTGCGACTTGGGGAGCCCCCTATAAAAGGATCAGTAATCCCATAGGGGAGGACAAGTCTTTCAAGTCCCAAGAGGAGAAAGTTAGATCTAACAGGCCTTAGAAGGAAGAGAGATCCCAGCGATTCCCACGAGAAGACCCGCCGCCTCGAAGGAGTCGAGACCAGCGGAACTAGTCGTCGTAGTCTTCGATTAGGCCTAGGATAGCTACTGATATATACATCCCTTGTAAAGACATTCTTTGATCAATGTATACGAACATGACGTAGGGTTATTATCCTGAGGGAGGCCCGAACCTGTATAAAAAGGGTGTTTTCCTTGCCGTCAGATCTCTTAGCCTTGTGCCCTAGAGGTCCCTACCCCCCAAGTATCACCGTTCTACGAATACCGTAAGATCGGTGGTTTACCGATCCGTAGTAACGTTCCCCGACCACGAGTAAAGGAAGAAAAGAATGCGCGAATGTGGCTAGGCCAACAGAACCCGCTTGCTTATCCGCACCCCCAACTACTTTGAACAGAAGGCGTCACGGATAGAGTGCAATGTTGTCACCAACAGGGCAAACGTGGAACTTACTAACTAGCGTCCAATATCCCTGCGACAAGGGAACACGAGTTGCTGCTATGGCCATGATGGACTGTACGAAGACCCCTTATCGCGTTTACTGATGACGAGGAGCCAATGAGACCTCCATCCGACTAAACCTAAGGCCTGGTCGATCGCAGTTGGCGGCATACAGCACAACTTGTAAGCCTAAGTTAAGGAAAGTGGACGCAAAGTTCGACTAAGTCTACGGGACCCCTCGCGTCCGACAACATTCGCAATGCAGTTAATTTCGAAAACCAATTCATGCCCAAGATAATATCTAAACCCTTCGATCCAAGAATCACCATATTGGCTAGAAATAGCTCTCCACCAATTTCTAGCTTAACACCCTTGCAAACGAGCTCGGCCCTCAATTCCGAGCCGGGTGTTGCAATTATGAGGGGATGATGCAATGCTGATGATGGAACATGATTATCATGTGCAAACTTGCTGGATATAAAGGAACGTGATGCTCCAGAATCGAAAAGAACGGTGGCGGGAGTTGAGTTAACGGGAAGCGTACCCAACACCACCTCCGGTGCATCCTGCGCTTCTTCGGCGGTGACATGGTTCACTCTGCCACGGCCGGCGGCTTGAGGCTGGTTGGGGGCTGGACCCCTGACTTGAGGACCTCTATTGGCTTGCCCTTGCTGCCTCCCGGGAGCAAATGCACCGTTTGTGCGCGGCGAGGTGCAGCGGTCAGCGTAGTGCCCCATCTTCCCACAATTGTAGCACTTAACTTTGCTCCAATCCACAGCGGGTCGCGGCTGCCCACCCTGGGGATGAGGCTGAAAACCTTGCTGCTGGGGACGAGGCGCATAACCTTGTGGCCTAGGTGGGTGCGGTCCCGCAGGACGGGGTGGTTGTGGCTGCCATGTCCTTGGTTTCTGCGAACTGCTTCCAGCAGATATTTGCAACTCCCTCTCGCGCTTGCGAGTCTGATGGAGGGCTAATTCTTTTGCTTCCACTTTGATGGCCTTGTCCACTAGGTGCTGAAAGTCACGCACATCCACTGTGGCGAGCTTAGCTTGCATTTCCTCATTCAACTTGCCCATGAACTTTTCCACTTTGTCGTCATCCGTGGATACTTCACGCGGTGCATACCGCGCCAAGTGGTTGAACTCTAGGAGGAACTCCAGGATTGACTTCTTGCCTTGGTGAAGGTCACGGAACTCCTCTTTCTTCAACGCCATAATACCCGAAGGAATGTGGAATTCACGGAAGCCGGTTCGGAACTCGGCCCACGAGACCACATGACCGGGGGCTTGCATGGCTAGAAAATTTTCCCACCAATCCGCGGTAGCTCCTTCGAGGTAGTGGGAGGCGAAGTTGACCTTGTCATTCTCCGCGCACTGAGCTAGCTGAAGCTTCCTCTCAATGGTGCAGATCTAATTGTCTGCCTCCAATGGATCATCTGCTCGGTCAAAGGTTGTCGGTTGAGTCCGCTAAAAATCAGCTAGGCTACCTCGGGCTTGACCACCTCCTGCGCCTTGATTGCGCACCAGCTGCTCGAGGATTCGGTTTTGAGTTGCTAACAAGTCCGCGATGTTGGGTTGCTGGGGAGGAGGTGACACTTCCTCCTCATCGCGCTCACGGCGACCACGAGCAGCTCCACGCGTTCCTGAAGCCATCCTGTTGCAACCAATTGACAACCGGATGAGACGGCAACTCGAGAGGCTTGGAAAGCAAAACATTTACACTACGGTACAGCGAGGTATTCATGAATATGTCACATCATTTCATACACATTTTCACAAAAAAATGAAGTACAAAATAATTGCAAGAACGATTGACAATAATACACGAATGCATTAATACGTTCGATATAGTTCATACATGGGGCTGCGGTTTAGATCACCTTACGGTAAAATAAACGCTAACAATGTGCCAAAATTACAGCCACCAATACCCAATTACATGCCTCCAAAAGATACCTTAAAACCTAAGATTTGGTTCAGCTTACACCACAGAATAAGACTCACAACTAGGAGCTAAAATCTGGGCAGCACTACTAAGGACTATTTGGAGCTCCCTCATTATGACGGCGGAGCTCATAAGTCTCCAAATCAGCAGGGAGAGGAACCAAGGAGGGAATGCGAAGAACGCTGCTCACCGACATTTGCGGATGCAAAACATCAGGTTGAGCCCCAATTTTATTCTCCAAACACTCATCCTACTCTTCATCGGTCGGTGGGTTACTAGTGGTGTACCACATATGTATCGAGGGGTCCTCTTCCTCTTCTTCTTTAGTGGGAGATAGTACAGTTTCATGAGTAGGGGCTGGAGCGGTTGGTGCCGAGGTACCTCCTCGGGAGAGTCTTGGGGTGAAAAGCCGTAGATACTCACGGGCTGTCATCCTCCTACGTGGCTTTGCTCCAGAACTCTGGGGTTGATTGGTTTCACAAGGTGGAGTTGGGGTCGGCTCTCGTACCCGAACATGTGGATTCTCACCACAGGATGATTCTTCTCCATTCTCAACACACCGTCTTCTGCGCAACTCAGAACAGAGGTGGTGGTTATCTTTTAACACTCGCAGCAACTCATGAGTAGCCTCTTTGTAATCCAAGTACAGCCTGTCATACATTATCTCCGCAGAGACAACGTGATGGGCAGTCTCCAACTCCATCTCATCTTCTTCGTCGTTGCTTGGCGCGGGTACCATGATATTGTCGCCTCCATTACTTATCTGGGGAATGAGGTGGAACTGGGAGAAGAAGATGTCGTTGTAGCGATGACGGATGTAGAGGGCTGCTTTCCTTGCAGCTTCAAGCCTGGCGTTATCATCACTGGCCCTGGCTGCCTTGAAGGTTCGACCCTCACCCGGGATCTTCACTGTAACCCATCCAGTCCAATAGTGAATCCTCCCTTGGACCTTAAAGCTCCTGGCATAGAAGGCGGGGAGGTCTCCATGGGGCACATTAAGGTGTTCCAACATCCTCCACAGCAGGGTGGCCCAACTCCCCAGCTGGCTCGGGTCGGTCACAACGTTGTGCACCATCCTATGAAAATTTAAGGTTCAGGAGGGTAAGGTCAGCCACAAACAAAAACAAATGCAATAGGAAAGGAAAATTCAGAACTAAGATCGACCGAGGGTAAGGAATAAAAGCAATCTACTTGCTGATTTTAAACATAGGTTTTTAACTTTGCAAATAGTTTTCTCGGCGATGCCAAGTCCTAGCTAACGTCCACCTGCAATTGGCTTCCTACGGTTAGCTCGACTCTGATACCAAGCTGTGAGGGACCCGGTATTCTAATCCGATTCAAGGGATTCACAACAAGTGAAGACGGTGACCATAGCCGCTACCTGCGATCGTCTATGGCCCACCCCCGCCCCGTGCGACATGCATACGACGCAATGCGTATGACTTACCGCGGCCTGATTGGGGAATCACGATTCCAAACACATACGCCTCACGCGTATGACTCACTTTGGCAATGGACCGTACTTTCACTTTGCATTCCACATGGACCGAAGTAAAATAACCAGTACCTCCATATGCACCCAACCACACTCCCCATTTCAACATACATGCATGACAGACGGGAGGTGGGGGCATATGTTGGACAACAAGTATATCATCACACGAACCACTACAATACGATAATACTACTAGCTGTCCACGTTGTGAACTATTAAGTTTCCATCATTCGGTGATAACCGGAAACATATCCAAATCTGGAATAATTAAACAACAGCGGAAGAAAGTTAAATGAGTCCCACAGCGGCGCATCAACCGCTGTCCAAAAGCCCAACATAATTCCCATGAGTCGTAAGCCAACCAAGAAAAACCGAGCGACTAGGCATCATCGAAGTAATCCTCGACCACTGGCTCACCTGCAATGATCTAGGAATATCCTAGGTGAGTACAAATGTACTCGCAAGACTTATTCGTGTTTGATTAAATGTCCTACTCATGCATTACTACAACAGAAATAAAACATGGTACAATCCAAGTTAACTAGATATACAAAATACGACATGGCAATAACAATATGAAGGAAAACTACCGGAATTTAGCTCGCAGTCCAGATTTCATATGATTCAAGGTAAGACCACACAAACATTCGCATCCTCATTTCCAAGTCTATTTGGGGGCAGCCCATACCCCACTTTTATCATTGGTGGAACACGACCACAATTTCAAGCAATATCTCGGACCGTTACCGACAATACGACCACTACGGGTATACGAGTGCATTACGCTTGGAGGTTGCAAGGCTCCAAGCGGAATTGAGACTTACCATCAGATATACCCTAGCGTCGATTCCGGTAACATCCACGTGGTGATAAGGGAGTGCTTAGATGAAATCACCTCAGGATGGTATGACGGCAAAACACTTCAAACACCGGGGGCCGTATTCAATTCTTCAGATAACATACCAACCGTATTCACCAAGCACACCCTCGGCTCTCACATCTCATCTTATTAAGTTAGAGTTGATTGGGCAACAAGTTTAATTCACAATCATAGCTGAACATAATCGCACCACACATCCTAGCCATACTAGTTTGCTCAAATACCGGTCATAAGTTTCAAGCAAACATTCATCGCATAAACATATGTAAGTAAGACAAATAAATCACAATGTAAATATGCAACAAGCTCTGCTTGCCTTGGTCACAGGGTTCCTGATCTTGTTCCGAAGTGAAAGCTGAGTGGTCTCCTTCTTCGGGCTCTAATGCGAGCGATAAGCGATACCGGAAAAGAAACTGTAGAAGAGCAATAAGGTCCAGCATGAATGCATGATGAATGATGCTAGATACATTTTTCTAAAGTGATCTACTGATGTTTAGGAGCTATGACAGCGAGCATTGCTCAAGTTTAAACTTGTAGAGATTAAATCGTAATCCTAATCATGCATGCATGTCCGGTTAAGCTTGGGTTCTTCTTAGGTTTGAAAGTTGCTATTTTTAGTGGATGGTCATGTCTTAAAAAGTGTAAGTTATGAAAGTGTTCTACAATACAAATCTAACACAATTGGAATCGCTAAATTTGGAGTTATATCCATCAAGTTATGAATCATCGAAAAATATTGTATAAAAGGGAATGAAATAATTCAAACTGAAATTGGACAGAATTTGTAGTTTAAATTTTGAGATTTCACCCACACCAAGTTATAGATAATTTCATAAGGTTTCCAGAAAGGTATAATTTGCTCAATTTGGAGTTACGATTTGAAAGTTATCGCATTTCGAAGATTGTCAGAAACCCTAACCCTAACCTCTGCGAAAAACAAAATGCTACGCGCACCCGGCTATCCTACCCCAGGTTTCCTACCCCTAACCCATCTTGCTGACATGCAGGCCCCACTCGTCGGTGCTGACTGGCCAAAAGAATCCCAGTCAGCTGCTGACTGGGTTCCCGTGGCCACTGGGAGGATGCCACCTCACTCCCCTCATTCCTTCCCCCTGCTGAGGTGGCCGGGGACTCGGGTGGGGCGGCGCCTCACCGGAGGATCACCGGAGGAGGGCCCGGAGGCGCTACGGGACTCGGCGAGGGACGGGGAGAGCGGCGGGAGCAGCGGAGGCTTACCCTGAGGGCAACGCGCCAGCTCGGGAAGGCGGAGGAGGACGGAGGCGAGCTGGCGACGAGCAACGGCGGCGAGGAGCTTCGGTGTTGCGTCGGCGGAGCACCTCGAGCACGGGTCTGCAAAGGAACGAGGAGGGGGAGGTTAAGGAGAACGAGGGCTAGCTCGGGGGCAAGAAGATGGGAGGAGGGGAGGACCGGAGCGGCGGCGATTGCTCGCTGGAGCAGTGGCCGGTGTTGGAGAAGAAAACGGCGAAGGGGGAGAGCAACGGGGGAGGAGTTAGGGTTTGCGGGAGTGGGGTGAGGAAGGGGAGGAGGGCTGTCGGGACACCCCTTTTAAAGGGCGGTGCGGTCGGGACGGGGCTGGTCGGAGCGGAGGCACCGCCCACCGCGGCGTACCGGCGGCGGAGACGTGGCGCGGGGGTGCTGACAAGGGGGGCCCATGCGGCAGTGGGAGAGGGAGGAGAAAAGGAGGAGAAGGGGGTCCCGGTGGGTTTATATATGGAGGCCGGCGAGCTCTCCACGGAGACTCCACCGCCCTCCGTCCCCATCCTACGGCGGCGATGTGGCAGCCGAAGCCTGACACTCGGGGCTCACCCGGAAGACGACTCGGAAACAGTCCGGAGTCGAGTAGCCCGAACGTACCGCCCGGAGGTTCCGGAGTGAACCTCCGGCCTTCACAAAATGGCCGCTCACCCTCTCTGGACTCTCCCGGAAATCAATCCGGAGTCCAGCCGGAATCCGGGCTCACCCGGAGGTTCATCCCGGAGGCTCCGGATGGGACCTCCGGTTGCACCGGGATCACCAACTGCTCTCTGGACTCGTCCGGAATTTAGCCCGGAGACTAACCCGGAATCTGGACGACTCGAAAATCCAACCCGGAAGCTCCGGATTGAATTTCCGGTAGAACCGACTTTCTTCTCTGGACTCATCCGGAAGTTAACTCGAAGGCCACCCGGAATCTGAGTATCCCGGAGGTTCCGGACCAACTTCCGGATGAACACAGAAAGCTAAAGTTTGAACAAAAAAAATATTGTTGGAATATAGGACCAAAATAAGTTTGAGTTTTGGTGGTTATCCAAATAAGTTGATTGGTGTTAATTTATAAAAATTAAGTTTTAAGGATGAGATATGTACATATTCTATAAAACATAACTTTTCAATATTCAAGTTTATGCAAAGGTTGTGCATGGATGATGCCATGTATGCATGAAGAAACGCAAGAACTTATTTATAGGATAGAATGGGTGTTACAGCAGACAAGCCATCGCAGCGCAGGTTCCTTAGCGTTTACAAACAGTTTGTCAGTCAATTACCTCAACCCTTAGCACTTGAACTAATTTGGCTAACTAAATAAATCTTATAGCCAAATTACGCCATTAACAGATTGCATGTTGAGGTGGCATGTTTGCATGTAGAGAAAAACAGGTTAGTGGGGATCGCCTATTTAGTTATAGTAGATGATACCCCGCGTGGTGCTGCGGGAATTGGTTGCAATATAATTCAGTGAGATTTGGTTGGATGTAACATGAATATTTAGATTAATAATATGAGAACTAAAACTGGAATACATATGATTTATTGTATTTGATTATTGTGTAGTTGTAAAATATTTATTGAATATAAGTAGCATAACATCATGGAAAACATTTTTCCATGCATGGTTGCATGTTGAGGTGGGCATTTTTCCATGCATGGTTGCATGTTGAGGTTGCATGTTTGCATGTTGAGAGAAATAGGTTAGTGGGGATCACCTATTTAGTTATATAGGATAGGATGGAAGTTGATCGTTACTAGTCAAGGTAACCATTTTTGGTGTGGATCTTTTGTAAGCCAAATTGAGTTCTAGAAATGGACACTGTCTTGGAAAATGCAATAGTTGTATGTAATATGATTATATTTTATGCATCTAATGCATTATATTTTTCATTAAAGTTATACCTTACCCGGATTTAACTTTAACCCCTTGAAGTGAAAAACCTCAACAACCTTTCTCTTAACATTGTTTAATTTAACGATGAAAACGACGATTCCAATGAGAACAGCATCTAACAGGGAACCCTGGTCGTCAACCGAACCAGCTACCAGCAGCATCCGCGACGATGAAATAATCTACTGCTACATGAGTGATTGACATCAACGACTGAGGCGTCATCTACTCCGCTCGCCTAAATACACCCACAAAATATCATATTGTAGATGCATTGTAAATAAAGTGTCTCCTCACCGTGCATATTTCAGTTGCTATGAACTACTGAACTCCTTGTTCTCGTTGTGCTATGATAACCGTAATCATAGTTAAGTTATTTAGACAATGATTCCTTTACAATCGAATTTGTCGGTGATTTTTCCTAGGGGGCGCCCGCCAAGGCGCGCCTTTCATACTAGTACAAGTCTTGTGGTGTTACAAGACAAATCTAATGACACAACGGCTCGAGCAATAGCTTGAGCATCAAAACTGAGTTCTCTCCCTTCATGTCCAAAGACGACATGGTCAAGAGCATGTTTCTTCACGAGGATGGTTTTTTTACCGTGCACGGCACATGTCGGTAAAGGGATCACCGTCCATCTCTGTTTGGGATCTGTGTCTGTATTACACCATTTATTGCTATACATTTCAGGTACTTTAGTCTACATATTGTGTAAAGTATCACATTTGTACACGGTATAGGGCATCTTTTCTCTCTCTCCATTTATTCCCCCCCTCTCTCTCTCTCAATCACGATCTCACTTCCACCACAACCCCAGCGGCGGAGCTCCGAGCTCGGGGAGGACGGAGATGGAGGCGGCGGAGCTCCGAGCTCGGAGAACGAAGATGGAGGCCGTGAAGCTCCAAGCTCGGGAGGACGGAAAAGGGCGGAGCTCCGAGCTTGGGAGGATGGAGATGGCGGTGGCTCGTGCTGGCCGGATCCAGCGGAGGGAGTGCTCGGGCAAGGCTGTGGATGGAGGCAGCAGCGCGACTGGAGCCCTCCTCGGTGGCGGCTTCCACCAGATCGAGAAGAGGGACGACTTCCAGATCTAAAGACCCGCTTTTTATTGAGGTTCACCATATGGACGAAGTCGAACACGAGGTGCACAAGGCTTTTGCAGAGTGAAATGTTTTTTGGGTCATGAAAAACAAGAAGATCTGTAGGTAGCCATGCTTAGCGGCCACCCTGGGAGCTTCGTAGTTTTGTTAACTCAGTCGTATACTTGCAATCTGGGAGTGGCTTTGGATCTAGTTTGCTCATGAGATTGGGTTTGGATGATTCAATCTGCTATCATTTTGTGGCTATTAGTCATTTTGATACCCATGCTTAGCGGCACATTTTTTTTGCAGGTTGGGTTGCTTAATGCCTACATTATTAAGAAACTTTGTTTTCTTTGGGCTGTACAGAGCTCCTACGTGGTTTTGTCACTCCACAGAGTAATTTGTTTGTGTGCAAGTCATTGCTGAACTGTTCTCTTTTTCCTCTATGTTCAGATGGATGCATTGGACATTGAAACATGGAGATTAACTAATAGTAGGTATGTATGCTTTAAGCAAAGTTATATTGGGTTTGGTTTAAACAAAGTTATATTGGGTTTGGTTATGTCCGAAGATTTCGTTGAAGCAACAGGTCAGTATTTTAAAAAAAAGTGCTTAGTTCATTTTGCTTCCTTCAGAAATCAGAGGGAGGTAACTTCGATGGTATTTTGCATTATCTAATCAATCATATGGTTGGCAGATCTCATTAGAGGAGCAGTATCAATTGTACTTGCATATCAGCAGGTGATGTTTGATAGTAACAGTTATGAAATGAACAATTGTCTGTAAAGAAGTCATTTGGAACTGTTACAACATATTTTCTAACGCTATCTTTGAGTGTGTAGATGGTCTGAAGATAACAGTCTTGTAATCCTTTGCAGTATAATGCACTTCGAGTTAATGCTATGACTATCACAAGCACAGTGATTGTTGTTATGTTCAGCACAATGGTAAGACCGACAATATCGCGGTCAGCATAGATATTTAGTCATTTATTGATTTAAAGATGTGCACACTTTATATTGGAAAGTTAAACTTGAGTTGGAACTATATATCCGTTTGCCATATTTTTTTTCATGGAAATTTAAGTGTTTGATGGTAAATTGGCCAAAATGGAGAATCCCAATGTGGTGGTGTCACGGGCTTTATATGAATCCGTCGAAACAAACAAATAAGTGTGAAACATTCGTGACAGGCGAGAAAACACAATGCAACGGCCATGAAACGTTGGTTGAACACAATGAAACATATATCAATCTCCTCCAAGTACTATCTAAAATTTTAATAAAATTTATATATGTAGCATGTATGAAACTTAATGAAACATCTATGAAACTAAATGAACCATCTACAAAACTTTACTAAAAGATACGCTACGGCCAAATGATAAGACAAGTTTCAATGATGTATGTTTATTTTTGCACTGATGTTTTATGATATTTCGCGTGGGTTTCATTGTGCTTCAGTGGTGTTTCACAGATGTTTCATGTTCATGAAACATTACAAAAACAACATGAAACTGTTCAAAATTTGGAAAAGAAAGAACAATTATGGTCATGAATGGAGAATCCTAATATGATGGTGTCATGGGCTTTACATGAATCCGTCGAAACAAACAAACAAGTGTAAAACATTATGAATCATTAGCGAGCTTATATTTTGTAAATTATGGAACATTACAATCGATGACATATCTCGTGTCGGCACCAATTGTTTCTCGTTAGGCGGCTCCAACAAACAAGCAGCAGGAGCAAGGTGGTGCTCCAGGAGAAGATGGGAAGTTCGAGGTAAGTTCAACCTCAAGGTCAAGTTCTAGCCCAGAGTGCTAGAGAACATGAAACAAATACGAAAGGAGTTCATTACAATAAACAAGTCCCACAAGAGTTCATTACATCTACACTACTATTAAAAGCACCAGTTTTGCATATCCAAATAACCTCCACCCTCCATCTTCACTAATCTCTCTTAATCCAACGTTTAATATTTATCTAATGATGTAGCACATCACGTCAATCATCCCGATCTCTCCTAATCATCCCGATCTCTCGTAATCATCATCATCATCAAAACAAAAACAACCCGCCCCTGCCGTCGTGAGCCCTCCCGCCCCCTAGCACCGCTGCGTCGCTCCCCGCCCGTGCCGCCGCTGCTGCCCCCATCGCCTTTGCCCCCGAGCTGCCGGTCACCCCTCCCGCCGCACGCCCGCCTGGCCCTGCCGTCGCTGAGTCGCCGGTCACCCCTCTCGCCGCTGCGCCGCTCGGCCGCCCCTGCCGCCGCTGTGCCGCTCGCTGCCGCCCACGGCGCCGTTACGTCGGCCCCTCACCCCTACTGCCGCGAGCCCTCCCGCCCCCTAGCGCCGCTGCGCCGCCCCCCGCCCCTGCCGCTCGGCCCTGCCGCTGCCGCCGCTGCCGCCGCAAGCCCATCGCTCGCCCCTGCTCACCGGCCCTCTCACCCCTACCGCCGCCGCGACTGCTCCCGCCCGTTCCTCCTTGCCGCCGCCGCCGCCGCCGCCGCCGCAGGCCCATCGCTCGCCCATTCTCGACTCGATTCTCCACGCCTAGCGCTAGGGTTTCTAATGTGCCATGGTTGCTTTTAGGGTTGGGCGTTTCTGGTGTAGGCATTTTCTTGCGGTGCCTTGGATCTATGGGATTCGCCCCTTCCCTGCCATTGGCCTCCTCGCTTGTAAGTTTCAATCGCGTTGGGATCGATTTATTTTGCTTGCACTCTTTTCCTGACTTTGCTGCTCTGTGTCTACACAGGGATATGTGTTTTGTGTTCTTCTGCTACCGATTTGCTCGAAGGAGATTGCATCGCAGACACGAGAGGTTCACTTGGGTATCACTTTTCCTGATAAATTACACAAGAAATTGAGGTTGCTAGGAGTTTCTACCTTCAAATTTCATTTGTTCTTTTCTGTTTCAAGGCTGCAGTTGGAATTCATTTCATATTCCTTATTGTCAGTCAAGTTAGCTCAATTGAGAAACTTTTTATTTCCATTAAGCTATAACGTCGTGTGATTTGTTACGAGCAGTGTGATTTTGCCACATTCTTTTAGCAATTGAATGTTGCTTCTAATTCAGGTCCTGCTAATTTTTCTATTTCTCATCTGTCAATCTATGGACGCTGACATTTCCAAGGGAAGTCTAAGGTGTTTTTAAAATTAGCGTTTATTAGCTCACATATATGCTATTGATTGCTGAAGTCTCGGTCTGTAACAGAAGGATGCAGCAAGTATCTTGCATTGTGATATTCTGCTGGCAGAGAGCAAAAGCCTGTTTGCCAAACCCAAGACCAAAGAAACGAAGCTATACATGTGTCATGCTTTGGGGAAAAAGAAGTGGGTGCCAAGCTGGTGATGAGACAATATATGCATGCCATAATCTGAACAGGGATGGATTGGAGTTCAAACATCTGAAGAATGGTTAGGGGTCTTGTGAAGATGTTCCGATGGAGGATGGGATCATAACTATAACATAGAAAGATTCAGTTTCTTTAAACATGTAGTGTGAATGTTTCTTTTCATATATGCTGGTGGTTCAGTTTGTTTCTTTGCTACCATGTCGTTTTCAGTACCAAATTATAAGCATCAATAGGTAATCTAACTTTAAGCAGAAGTGGTGAGTGTACGATATGCAGGGGCTTATTGTTTTGCCTAAGTCTGAGCCTCTGACTAATTCTTATGTGCAGGCTGCTGAGTGATGATGCATTCCTACTAAATCATATAATTTAATTTACAAGGTAAGTTCTCATGGATTAAATGAGCACATTTTACTGCTGCCAATTTTACGGTACAATAATGTACCCTTATCACGCAGACCTCCAACGGGACTGAACTGAAACTACATCAATATCTTTGTTTATGGACTGAATGTGTGGCTGAGCTTGAACCAGAGACTTCAGTTTCTCGGCTAATAATTAACAAATTGATGCAGTGTATACTGTGAGGCTTGCTTTTGATTAGAGATATTGTTCAGTTTCCCTTTGTACTTAGATATTGTGCTAAATTATCTTGATGGGACAATGTTTGGTAGTTATATTGTCTTCTCCTAGAAAGAGCCATGATATGTTATTACAGTTTTCTTTCGTCATGTCTAACTTGTCTTTTTTGTGCAGTACTCTATCGGCAGTGACATTGCTCATTACTTGATGGCCAGGCATGATGATACACCTATGATTGACAAGGAAACTCATAGGCTTGCTGTTTTAATATGGACTGGGATCATATTAAGGTGTGTGCTAATTAAACTATTCTTATTATCTTGTGAAGTAGTCCTGTTTGCATTAAAAAAAAATTCAGACGTGCTCCAAGGCAATTTGTTGTTCGGTTTGAGCCTGACATGTATTTCTTTCTGTTTTTGCCTTTGTGAGTTCATTATAGACTTCTATAAACCTGTAGGGGCTGTTTTGATGGTAATTTTTTAAATAGATTCTGGTAAAACAGGTTTAGTTAAGGAGTTTTAGGGAAGAAAATAAACTATTTTTAGGCAGTATATGCCAGTTCTAATGCACATATCCCTTTTTTTCCTTCTTTTGTACATGCACACAATAATTCTTATTTTTGAGGGCATGAGCTTAGACAAATATATTGAAGGCTGGTGCAAAGGTGATGACCTGTTTCCCTCAAAAACCTAATGGATATCTTCATATTGGTCATGCCAAGGTTTTATAATCTTCATGAAATGCATTTGCATACTTATCACTTCCGTGAAATTGCAAGATTATGCTTACACTCTTCATCTCATTCAGGCTATGTTTACTGATTTTGGACTAGCTAAAGAGCAGAATGGTCATTGTTACTAAGGCACTTGTCATCTCATATGTTGCTGCAACAACTTTAGGCAGACGAGGTGTGTCAAGGCAGACGACTCGGATTTCGGCAAAACCAAACAAAGAGATAGATCCCACGGGAAAAAGCACCAAGAACATTGTCTACAGAGACGTCTTATTGGGATGAGATAGGTTTGTTCTTCCTTCGTGTCTTTGCATTTCTAGACTATGGACCCTCTATGTATCACTATTTGTAGAGCTAACATTATTTGTTTTCTAATTGAAGCTTTTGACCATTATCTGCAGCCTTGGCCAAATCACCAACTTTGCATCGAGTGGCTAGAGTGAAGGCATGATTAGGTTGGAAGTTATGTTTTCATTAGTTAATACAACTTCAGTTTATTACTGCACAATGTGTGTGTTCCTTTTTCATTGTTTAATTAGTGATGTTTCGAATTTGAAACTGATACCAGTATGCTTGTTTTCACTGTTTTGGACTGGAAAGGGGGATTTTTTAAGGTAAAGTGTCGTTAATGTATATCTGGACAAAGTTTTGTAAGCTCATGTGATTCTTTCAGTAATATCGTAAATATCATTGGCTTGGTATATGTTAGATCATATTTCTGGACTGATTCAGTAGTCTGTGACTGCTACATGTGAAATGGCTTGGGGTCAGTTTATTATTTCTGAGCTGAATGACAGGCGCTCTCTTTTCTTCCTTATTTTCTGAATTGGGATGTAGGACATAGCTACAAGGGTTATTGCTGAGGGGCTACGGGTTGAGCATACCATCATCTCGAAGATCATGACACGAAACCCTCAGTATGTCACGGCTGACACACTTGCTATCGAGGCACTGCAGAAAATGGTCCAAGGTATATGTGAACTATCACTCTTGTTAAGGCACAGTAATTACTTTCACTGATATGCTTATTTGGTTAAGATGTTTCTGGTTTTGTCAGTTGAACTCAAATCTTTTGTCAGTTGAACTCAAATCCTGTCACTTTTAATTTGTGTTCTCAATAGTGAAACTAATTATTCTGAGATTTTTTTTATTCAGTATCAGTAAACTTTCAGTTAATTACATGTCTCCTTTCCAGTTGCCATAATTTAGTCCTTTAAAATATTCTGTGTTTAGGTGTGTTTATTGAATGAAAGCCACTATGTTTAGGTAGTTGTTTTTAGATGAAATTTTGTTAGCTTTTAATGATAAATGTAATCTTAATACATAAAAGGAGATGTTTGGTCATGTATTCCTTATGTTGAAAGCATCATAATTTGTTTATAAATTTCTTTGCAATTTTATTGCCACCATCAGAAACAGCATTACTCCTAGATCTGATCCTGGTCAGCCATTTTTTTGTTTTCTGCTGGCACTTGTTGGCCACTTGGGGAAACTCACCCTGGTTGCCTCAGTGTGGTGTTAGTTAAGGGCTTGGTACAAAGTGGAGGTCTGATAGCAATGTTAAATCAGGCATGCATCATGTTGTCCCAAGAAAACTGTATTGTGGTTCGTCTTGGTAACATTTAGCTGAACTCAAAACCACCATGGTATAACCATAAGAATTTAGCATCAGCATGTTATCTATTTTCTTTCTAACTCAGCAGGTAAGGATTCATGTTGTTGTGCAAGAATTTAATCAATATATTTATATCCTTATACTGTTTATTTTCATTTTTAGGGCAAAGCTCGCGCGGTATGCTCTCTGGTAAATATTCTGTGTCAAATCAGGAGGTAAGAATTTGTTTTTGTAATAGTTGGTATGTGTCCTTTGCATTTCTAGTGTTCACATTGGTTATGGACTAATGGTTCAGTCTGGAGTAGATTGCTTTCTCGCTTCAGTTTAGCTCTTATGCAATACATGGGTGATGGTCTCTTTGATTTCTCACGAAGTAAGGTCCCTATTTAAGTTGGGATTTTCTTCCAGCTGATAGACAAACCACGTCCACGTGTAAACTTCTTTGGTTTGGTTAAAATTTTCTGAAACTGGTGTATGAGAAATTAGAATCCACCTATTTCCTTGGATATGTTTTGCATATTCAGTGGAAGGGAATGTAACTTTGAGCTTTCTTTAACTATGCTACGTTGAGCTGGTAATTTCATGCTTTCTGGCCTGAATAGTCAAGAGTGAGTTTCCTTGAGAATGATATTTCACAGCATCGGTGATGCTTCACAACCTCGATATCACTTTGTTTTACATTGGACTGGGTGGAAAAGTGCTTCTAAGCGACAGATGTTCTGTTGTCCTAGCTTATACAAACATGATTGCAGGTTTATTTGCTTTTGTGGTTTATACAAATATGCTTTCGAAACTATGTACTCTACTACTCATGTGCTGTACCTTGTGTTTAATGTAAGCAATACAAAGTGTTGTACCCAACTACCCATCATACTCAATATTGTTTCTGTTATTCTCAAGACTAGGCTTTCTGAAGCATAATATGTTATAATCAGCAAATTTGATTCTTATTGAATTGTTGTACTAAAATGTTCTCATTATTTTAGTGCTGGAGCTTAGAACCTACTTTTGTGTTGATGCTCTCAGTGCTCTATGCCCAATTTAGAAGGACAAGAAGGAATACGTCCCCGGATGTTTAAGTCAGTTATTGCTGCAAATCATCCTGAATTCTCCGGTATGAGGCAACAGGTACCATCATGCCTATTGACAAAACCTACCCTTCCTACTTATTCATTTATTTTGATCCAGTTGCTACTTGGATTCTGTTTTCGTTTCATTAACCACAGTTTTGTGTACAAAATGTTTCTTAACATTCACTATCTTATTTACTTGTCCAGGATGCCCTTGACTTCTTCCTTCATCTTATTGACAAAGTTGATCAGGCAAACCCTGGAAACCGTGAGTTAAATCCTTCTACGGGTTTCAATTTCATTATTGAGGAGCGGGTTCAATGCCCTTCTGGGAAAGTTTCTTACAACAAACGTTCTGACTACATTCTTTCTTTGAGCATACCATTGCATGAAGCGACTAATTAAGCGCATCAAGAAATAGATAGTTTACTAAGAGATAATTAGTTGTGGCCTTGTTATTTCTATACCATACGATGCTGAATTATAGTTCTTTTTAAACTCATTTCAAGTCGAGGTTGATTTGTTATTTTTTAAAACATTATCAGACTCTCTTTTGTATACACGTGAATTTTCACCATACTCTATTTTGTATCCACGTAAATTCCACATGTACTGGTTGAGACGTGCGTTGCACGTGCACGCTTACTAGTTAAAAGTAGCAAACCATTACGATGTTTCACTAGTAAGCAGATACACCCAAGATTGTGCAGCAGCGATAAAACTCAGTAACGTCGTCAATAGCCAATATTCGCATCCATTCAGTAGCGCTCCCATCTGGACCAGCTGCCAGGACACGTCTTTCTACTGATCAAATTCCTGCATATATGACCTTACGTTTGTTCATCAAGATTCTCTTGTGCCTGTATCAAATAAAACAGCTATTGATTTGACAAAAAGACCTATAGAAAGATTTACTTTCTTTTCAATCAAAATGAACACAGATGTTGTCGTTTGGTAGTAGAGAACAGCAAACAAAACTTACAGCAATGATGATTCCAGAAAGCGAAAAAGAAACTACAGAACAAATACTTCTAAAGGTTTGTTTTGATCATATAGTATTCCTACATATTTCAATTTTTGGAACGTTGACTGCATAGATACTGACAGCATCTAAAAATGAGCGCATAAACTATTAAAATCCAACAGAAAACGGCACTCAAATATCCTATATTGTGCTGCATCTGGCTAGGATGTTGAACGCCATTACTTGAATGCATATCCTGCCGTTATAATGATTATGCAAACTTTGCTATTCACGTCCATTCGACACGTGCTGTTTAGATCCTTCTTATGACATCCCACATTTAGCACCATTAAAGTCTGAAAGTCCTCTAAATCTATTTGTACACCAGCTCTGCCGTTCTGTTAGAAAAACGGCTGCTTTACAAAGAAAAGGAACACAAAGGGCCTGTTTGTTTGGCAGGAACACAAAAGGCCAAAAAAAGCCTAAACAAACAGGGCCAAAATCAGTTGAACATAATTTACTAAATTTTTTTTCTTACTACAGCCTGGAGCCCCAAGAATTGTTTTACCTGCTGATATACAACTCAGGCAGCACGATTTGGAATAGAACAGCGGTTCTAACTACCCTCTCATTGCACACCATCATCATAATCAAGCTAACACACCTGAATTAAGTCCACTAACCACTAGAGTTATGTTCTAACAAAAACAAATGGGGAAAGCAACCTTGAATGTCTAGCCATAATTAGCTAAGTCATTTGGACCATCCTAAGCAATAGAGTAATATGATAAGGCCCTGGTTTGTAGTTCTTTAAAAATTGGGCACACCTATTTACAAGTGTCTAGATTTTTGGTCCTGATGAACTCCACTATCTTAACATTCAACTTAGTTGGAAAAATGATGGCATCAGACTGCTCAGCAAGTACCACAACTAACCCGTAAGTATAGGGTTTCATTTCACCAATACTCAACATATAGGATAAGCAGACCATTCATACAGGTAGTCACACAGAAATGAAGCAGGTACTATTATAGAAACATTACCTTCATCTTTACTAAGATATTTGGAGACTTCACTGGTGCAGTTACGCGTAAAAGTGAAGTCTTTTCCGGTAACAAGCTTAGCAACTCCTTGCAGCTTCTTCTTCTTCATGTCAACAGCAATCACCACTTCCATGTGGCCTGGGCAGGCCTTAGACAGCAGGTAGACAACATCATCATCCATGCTCATGGTGGGGAAACCAATGATGAGGCGTTGCAGTAATGTTGCTTCGGTGGAGTTGTCGCTGATGCTGCGTGGCCTAGGCAGCAGCTCAGAATGCATTGGGTCGACAGTGATGTCAGCAATATCGAAGGTGCAGTCAAAGTCCCAATGCACCGATGGAACAATCGAGATCGATAGGCTCCATGTGTTGGCCTTCCAGCCTGTACAAGGCGTTTTGCACTGCTCTTTGCGACGCTTTTGGTGAAACCAGTTCACATAGGACTCAAGAGGGTTGTGAGGGGCAACCGGTGGGCAAACTTCGATATCAATGTACTTGATGGAATCTTTGAGCAGGCTGACGGTGATGTCCCGAATGAGGTACAGGCGGCATTTGTGGTAGAGTCTCCAGTTACCCCTCGCCGGCAGCGGCAGCGGTATGTCGTGGAGAACGGGATTCTCCTGGAGCACATTGCAGACGAGGATGCCACGCCAGAGGTCAACCCAGCCGACCATGGCAAGCGTGCCACGCCTGAGCGTGATCACCTTCGTTGTCTCATGATACGGGGCACGATCCACAGGGCACACCCTGTCCCTCAGCGGCTCTGCCACCGACACCACCTTGGAGGTCCACCCCTCCTGAGCTTTGGAGGAGCGGTACAGGTGGAGATCGAACTCCGTCTCGTTGAGCGTGCCATCCTCCTTGAGAGTCACCTTGTGGCACCTGCTTGTGAGAGCGGCGACGGCGTACTCGTCGTCGTCGTCGCCGCCGAAGCTCAGGAGGGGCGACCTCCTGGTCGCGGAAGTAGTTGGGGTACGGGTGCGGAAGAAGGTCCAGCGATGGGTTCCGAGGGTGCGCCCTGTAGAGGAAGTAGTCGCGGTAACGCGGATTGATGCAGGCACAGGAGCTCACAGAAACGCAGAAGAGGATGAGATCCGCCTCCGCGCTGATGACCTTGGGAGCCACCAGAAAATTTGATGGTTTAACACCTGGGCAGTGGACACAGAAATGGGAGACGTGGGGCGGGCGGGCGATGCAGAAGGATACTTCGATGCGTTGGCCGGTGCTGGTGGAGCTCTCGGCGAAGGTGGCGTTGGGGCATTCAACGATGTAGCCCAGGATGTCGAGGAGGACCCAGTTTGGGGCGTCGTGGCCTTCGCCCTCGGGGAGTGGAGGCGGAGTCAGGACGGTGGACGAGGAGGAGGGGACGGCGGCCATGGCGTCCTGTCCTGGAGGATTCAACCGCGCCGCGGGGGGTGGGGGGCCCCACTACCGGAATCACGACGTTTGCCGAGTGCCGGAAGCTTTGCCGAGTGCATAAACACGGGCACTCAGCACATCAACCCATAAACCGAGTGTCCAGAACAAAACACTCGGCAAACACAAAACACTCGGCAAACCAACTATTTACCGAGAGCCTTCATCGTGACACTCGGCAAAGAAGCTCTTTGCCGAGTGCCACACGCGTAACACTCGGCAACCCTAGAGCCACGTGTCCTTACTCCCCGCGGTTGACGGAGAGGCGACGGCAACACTCCTTTGCCGAGTGTTTTCCGTCTGGCACTCGGCAAATCCCGTTAGCACTGTTCATGTTTACCGAGTATCCTCTTGACGGCACTCGGCAAACCTTTTTTTAATTGTTTTCTTAGTTTCAATTATAAAATTATTACTTATATAGTGGACCATTTTGTTGTAGGAAATAAAGCACACTTGTTCCATTATTTATTCTCTATTATTTTATTTCTTTTTTTCTTTTCTTTGCTTTGTTTTTTTCTCTTTTTTTTTCTTTCTTTCTTCTTGTGTGAGGTTTGCATTCGAAGCTACCGCTGCTTCGTCGGTTAGCCCTAAAAAATTTTCTACAGTCAACATACACCAATACATGTATCATGTCAAACTTTGGCATTTTCCAGGGTCCGGTAGCTATATTTAAGCGATTAAATGCATTTCTAGGCCTTTAATGGATATAATTCAAACTTGAGCTGCAGGTACATGAAATAATCACCAGAAATGGGTTGAACAATATTATTGGTGGTCTTTAATGTATGTTTAGGCCTTATGTAAGAAAAGAAGAGGAGTCCCAGACACCAGGTGGCCGAGACTCGGGAATCAACATGGTGGTTATTGGCATTTTAATTCTCAAAAATTCAAACGAAACCCGAAAATCATGAAACTTGGCATGGTGTCATGATATGACCCCTGAAGCCTGTGGTAAAAATTTGAAAATGTTTCACAAAAGTTGCCACGTAGACTGCTCACAAACAGGACCATCTCCGAGGAAGAAACAAGATTTCAAGAGGGAACAGGTCAGGTTTGCATGCGAAGCGACCGCTGTTTCGTCGGTTGGACTTGAAAACTTTTGCACAGTCAACATACACCATTACATGTGACATGTCAAAATTTGGCATTTTTCCGGATACGTTTGCTATATTTAAGCCATTAAGTGCATTTCTAGGCATTTAAAATTTAAAAAATATTAAATCAACTCAAAAATTATGGAAACTCCTACAGAAAAACTTATATGTAGTATATTACATGTAAAAAATGTATTGAGGTATATAAGATAAAAAATGTATTAGGTATGCAAGTATTGGATTTGTGCATGTCATATGGAGGTATTTGCCGAGTGTAACACTCGGCAAAGTTTACTGTTTGCCGAGTGTCTCGTTTCTGACACTCGGCAAAGAAGGAGACATGTGGCAATCTGTGTTTCATATGGAGGGTCTTTGCCGAGTGTCTAGTCTTCGACACTCGGCAAACAAGTTGACACGTGGCATGTTACTTCTTTGCCGAGTGTCCGTATTCGGACACTCGGCAAACTACGGGCACTCGGCAAAATATGTTAATTTAGGGCACCAATCCGCCCGCCGCCGGCCATTTCTAATTTCCCCGCCGCGGCACCGATTCCTCGCTTCCTCGCTTTCTTGCTGCCGCGGCACCGATCCGCCGCCCGCCGCCCGCTTGCTTCCTCACCGCGCCGGCCTGTCATCCCATCCTCCCTCCTCCCTCCTCCCCGCCGCCCCCTCCTCCCTCCCCCTCCTCCCTCGCCGCCCCCCTCCACCGCCGCACCCTCCTCCCCGCCGTGTCCTCCTCCCCTCCGGCGCCGCCCCTCGCCCGACCCCGACGCCACCCCGCCGCCACCCCGCCGCCATCGCGGCCTCCTCCCCGCCGCGCCCTCCTCCCCGCCGCCCCCTCCTCCCCTCCGGCGCCGCCCCTCCCCTGAACCGGACCCGGACCCGGACCAGGATCCGCACGCCGACGCGCCCCAGCACCCGCACGGCGGACTCGGCGGCCGCCGGCGCCGCAGGGGGTGCCGCTCGCGCCGCCAGCTCGACGGCGCCGCCTCCACGGCAGCCTCCTCCACGCCCCAGGCTCGCCTCTCTCGCTCCGCTCCCCTGCAGGTACACCAGTCCAAGTGTCATGTCAATACATGAAGTTTTGGTGTGTTCTGATCCATGCTTTTAGTGCAGTTTTTTCTCCCAGTGTGCCAAGTGTCATGTCAATACATGAAGTTTTGGTGTGTTCTGTATGCAATATATGGATCAGTCAATTGTATGTCAATACATGATGTTTTGCTGATTGTCGATGTCGTTTAGGGGTTTAGATGCGTTTTGTATCATTTTTCGGGAGATTTGGTATGTATTACAGATTTGCGCGATGGCAAGAATAGTTTGCTAAAGAGCATCTTATTTTGGTATGGCAACACGAGAAATCTAATTTCGTTCATAGTTGGGCATTTGAAGTTCAGGCATTAGTGTGGTGCAGTTGTGCATGAGTGAGTAATGCATATAAGAATAGGAGGATTAGTTAAGTTCTCTGGTAGGATTAAAGTGTCGCGTCGAAGACTCATTGCATTATGGCTTTCATATTTTTACTTATATGGATGCATTGTATACATGCTTGTTTCTCTTTCTGATGAATAATTAATTATTGTTAACTGATAAATTAGAGTAATTAAACATGGTGTACATATGTTTGCTGTGGTTTCGGTTGGCTATAAGATTTGCCTCTATGCAATTATCATGGATCAATTGCCACTGCTTACAAGTAGTACTTGCTATATAGGAAAAAAGAAGCGAAAACCCTCACAAGCCAATGCAATCGTTTTATATTTGGATCTATGGGCCAAACAAATTAGAACATACAAATCAAGTGGTCCACATGTATTGCCCTACCTCAGCTTAATAGCTCATAATCATCAGTTGTCTCCTTGGGACCATTCAGATATTAACCATTCTGATTTAACCCAATCTCCTTGAGTAGCGAGCATACAGACTGAGATTTATATACAGTCACGTAACCTAGGCGTCTCCCGTAACCTAGCCGGTGATGATTCGAGGCTACGTCCCCGAGGATGTTTGGCTAGTGCTTGCGGAGTTGAGCAATTTCTTCCGCCAGCTTTGTGCTAAGGAATTATCTCATACCGTGGTATCAGACATGGAAAGACTGGCGCCTGTGTTGCTCTGCAAGTTGGAGAAGATCTTTCCACCAGGCTTCTTTAATCCGATGCAACATATGATTTTGCATCTCCCGTATGAGGCACGAATGGGGGGCCCCGTGCAGGGCCGTTGGTGCTATTCAATTGAGAGATTCCAAAAGATTCTTCGAAATAAATGTAAAAATAAATGCAAAATTGAAGCGTCCATAGCCGAGGCATACATCCTGGAAGAGGTGTCAAACTTCACGACAAAATACTATGCTGACAATCTTCCCAATGTGCATAATCCACCCTCTCGTTACAATGCTGGTAACCCCGAAGATGAATCCGAACTTAGCATCTTCAGAGGGCAACTAGGCAGTGCAAGTGGTGCGACTAACAAGACCTTGCAATATGAAGAGTGGCGCACTATTATGTTGTATGCCCTCACCAACCTTTCCGAAGTGGAGCCGTACATGCGGTAAGTGCTCAATAAATTATTCCTCAGCTAGTCAGAAGTTTGTGTCTAACTCCGCTTGTTCTCACTGCTATAGGGAATTCAATGAGCAATTCTGGCATGAATCAAGAGAACCTACCCTCGAGGAAGCTTCCGCCCTTCTTAGGGATGGTGCGGGAAATGGCAGAGTCGGCCCAATCGAAGAACAACAAATACCGGAGTTTTTACTCCAGGTTCAGATGGGGTTGAGTACTACGGAAAAATTGAAGAAATATACGAACTGAATTTTGATGGGAGCAAACCTCTGCGTCCCGTCATCTTCAAATGCCATTGGTTCGATCCAGAAGTAGTGAGACGGACCCCTAATCTTGGGCTAGTCGAAATTCGACAATCAACCGTCTTACCAGGAGACGATGTCTATATTGTGGCTCAACAGGCCATGCAAGTTTATTATCTCTCGTACCCGTGCAAAACCGTGGAGCATCTTAAGGGTTGGGATGTTGTGTACAAGGTACCGCCACACGGTAAACTACCTGTCCCAAATGATGATGATTACAACATAGACCCCAACACATATGATGGAGAGTTCTTTCAAGAAGATGGGATGGTCGGGAATTTCATTATCGACTTGACGGAAACTCAGGGCATGGAAGTCGACAATGAATGTGGTGATGACGAGGACAAAGAAAACGAGGTTGAGAATGCGAAGGACTTGGAATTACTTGAGCGGTTACATTTAGGCATTGACGGTGTGGATGCCATTCCTCCTCCCGGGCACCAGGATGATTATTTCAACACGCGTGATAGTGATGATGAGACTAGAGATCCAGCTGATCCCGATGATGATGATTATTTCTAACGTACTAATTGGTTTACTCTTTCTCATAGCATGTTTTTTTCATGATGCTTCATTTATTTATATGAATTTGTATCATCTGAACTAATTGATTTACTCTTTCTCATAGCAGGTGATTGCATCATGGTGGGCGGTTTGCGGAGATCGTTAGCTTCCCTATACAAAGGGGGGAGGAAGGATGCAGGTGAAGCTTCCGGAAGCAGACCCCGAGGAAGACCTCCAAAAGGAGGAAGGTCGAGAGGTGGAGGACGTGCTCGGTCTTTCTCGCCTGTACCTGCGGCTGAGTCTGAGTCTCAGGAGGAGGAAGAGGAGGAGAGGTAGGAGACGGAGGCGGAGGAGGAGAGGCAGGAGTTTAGGGTTGAGGAGGAGGAGGAGGTACAGGTTGAGGTACAGGAGGAGGAGGGTGGTACCTCCAGCTCTACTTCTTCCCGTGTGTGGCTGCGTGGTCCTTCCAGCCTCCCGAAGCGACCGGTGCCTTTTGATAGACGGCCGATCATTCGACCGGACGGAGAGAAGTAAATGGCTCTCTCTACTCTCATATTTCTTTTTCTTCTGTATCTTCAATATTTCAACACGCATCGATAATTTGGCTTTACACTTGTGCAGGAGCTGGAAGAAGGTTGGAGAGGGTGACCACTCACGCCATGTAAACGGCGTCCTTGGACTTCTGATCAGGGAGAAGTTCCCTGGCATGATCACTTTGGGCGAAGTAACCGAGCCGGCATACACTTGGGCCCACTATGTAGCCGCGCCGGACGCCTGTGACAGGGAGGGAAGGGTGTTTCCCAATAGAGCCGAGCGCGTGAAGGCCGAGCTCTGGGTAAGTTACTTTCGCACTATATTAGTCAATACTAATGGCATGGAAATTATTAAAGTAATGACTGGATCCGTCGAGTCTATATGCAGGATTTCTTTAGATGCGAGGCGGGCTTTGAGGGTAGGGCAGCTGCTGTCGTCGACAGAGCTGCCAAGAAGCTTGTGAAGGATATGCACTACGAGGCGCGCGTCCAGGCCGTCATCCAATATCATGCGGAGCACCTTGGAGAGAAGGTGACAAAAAAAGACGCCAGGACCAAATATCTGACCCGCGAGCAATACCTGCAGGTAAAGTACTTGTTCTTCCTTAGATTACTAAGTCTTAACTTGTTCTTCTTATATGTGATGTACTTGATTATTTAGGTGCCTCCGAGGTGGTGCGCCCAACACCTTGATTGCTGGGGGGAGATCGTGGAGAGGTGGTGCGCCCCCGAGTGGGCGGCGAGTCACGAAGCTGCCCGGGAAAGGCGATTGTTGATGCAAGGCGCACCACACCATCAAGGCAACCTCACCCTTAGTGGTTACACGGCTAGATGGGTATGCAGGCGCCCCTTTTATGAATCTCAGTTCTTTTAAATTTCTGTGCGGGCGCCCCCCTTTATGAATCTTCATGCTTTTGTCTTGCAGTCGGCAAAAAATGATGGTCAGCCTTGCTCCCAGTTCAAGGCATATGCTCTGGCTCATAAGTCGAAGGCGCAGCACGGGGTTGCTTATGATGCAAATGACCCGGCCTCAGCGTACAGCAATGAGAACGTCAAGGCTCGCCTGGATGGATACACGTCGATGGCAAAGGAGATCCACGGGCAGGACTTCGATCCGAGCGAGCATGACCTTGACGGAGAAGTGGTGATGAGGGCGGGAGGAGGCAAGAAACATGGCCGCTTTTGGATTGGCGACGGCACACTCGATACGGCCTCTACTCCCTCTCTCTCTCAGCTCAGAGCTCAGAGCACGAGCTCAAGTCCGGCTATACGCCCTCGCCCAGAGCCTACACGGCTTGCGATGACCCAGCTCCAGGTTAGTTCTATTTCATTTATCCTGCACGGTCTTTACATGCTTTGTACTGCAACGATGAGGAGACTGCGATGACATACTGTAGGCCCAGCTGGATGAAGAAAGGAAACTCCGACAGGACCTGGAGAGAAGGCAAGAGGCCGAGAGGGTAGCGCTCGAGGAGAGGATGGTGGCAGAGCGAGCGCAGTGGTACGAGCTCATGAAGGGTGTTTACGCTGCAATTGGGCAAACTCCGCCACCGATGCCAATCCCTCCTCCTTTGCATGCTCCACACATCCCCCACACTCCTGTGAGTTCGTTTATAACTTTCTAATCAACATTATTGTCCTTTCTATAGCCATAGAGTGTTCTGTAACTATCTCCTACTTTGTGCAGCATCCGTCGGCGGGATCGAATGATCCTGGAGCTGGATCTTCGCAAGCAAGCCCAAACAACCTCCGCGGTACTCCGACGTCAAGGAATTTGCCCCAGTGAACATTAGCTCCTTTGCAGTGAACATTACCTCCTACTTTGAACTTTGAGTGATGTTTGTCGTACTATTTGACATGTGATGTTTGTCGTGAATGTGATATGTGAACGGTATGTGTGATATGTGATATGTGTGAATGTGATATGCTATGATCTGCCCCAGTGATGTTTGCTATGATCTGCTGTGAGTTATAAATTGTTTTCAATTGCAGGGATTTTTGGAAATAAAATAAAAAATATTAGTTTCTGACGACTTTGCCGAGTGTTACACTCGGCAAACACAAATATGCCGACGGCAACACTCGGCAAAGAAGACACGTGGCGCAATTCTGTGCGATCTGGTGACATAATGCACACGGTTTGCCGAGTGCTTATAGCCCGACACTCGGCAAACAGCTTCTTTTACCGAGTGCGACACTCGGCAAACACGGGACACGTGGCCGAACCTGGGCGCTCGTGCTTTCACATTTTGCCGAGTGCTTAGATGCGTGACACTCGGCAAACACGGGACACGTGGCCGAACCTGGGCGCTCGTGCATTCACGGTTTACCGAGTGCTTAAATGCGTGACACTCGGCAAACACGGGACACGTGGCCGAACCTGGGCGCTCGTGCATTCACGGTTTGCCGAGTGCTTAAATGCGTGACACTCGGCAAACACGGGACACGTGGCCGAACCTGGGCGCTCGTGCATTCACGGTTTGCCGAGTGCTTAAATGCGTGACACTCGGCAAACATGGGACACGTGGCCGAACCAGAGTAACCCGATGTGTCAATTTTGCCGAGTGTCGACACTCGGCAAAGAGGGCTAACGGGCGTCACGGCCGTTTATTGACTTTTTTTTGCCGAGTGTTCGGTCTGACCGTCGGCAACCTCTTTGCCGAGTGCCCGAAGGAATACACTCGGCAAACATGGCTTTACCGGCAGCCTGTATGCCGTGCGTGCTTTGCCGAGTGTTGCACTCGGCAAACTGTTTGCCGATGGCTTTTCAGCCTTCGCCGTGTGCCTTTTGCACACGGCAAATTCGTTGATTCCGGTAGTGCCTGGCGCCGATGGTAAACCCTATTCTAAATTGGACCTGTTGTACGCAGCCTCTGAATATCCCCCACTTCTAAAGCTCGCGGACGGCCTGCGCGCTCCGGCTGTCCACGTCGCCCCGATTCTTCCCACCGTCCGATGGCCCGGGGGATGGACGGTGGATTGGCGGCTCTCGCGGTGGCCCTGCGAAGCCTCACCGGGACCCTAAAAACTCGGTTCGGGGCCCGCCGCGGCCCGTTTCAGGCCCCCACGGCCCGTTCCCCTCCCGTCCCAGACCAATTCCCCACTTTCCTTGCGCTCCTCCTCCTCCTCCTATCCCCCGTGGCCTCGCCTCGCGCTGCTCCTCCTCCCGCCATCGCGCTCCCTCCACGGCTGCCCAACCCCAAACCCTAGACCAATCCCATCACTGCCACCACCGCTGTTTCTCCCCCAATCCATAAGACCGGGACCTAGCCCTCTGCGGCAGTGCCGGGCCCGTGAGGCGCTGCGCCCCGGAGCTAGGGTTTCGGCCTCGGGCCATGGAATTCGAGGCCGACGGCGCCCGACGGCCAGAGCCGCGAGGGGGCGCCGCCGCCGAGGCGTCTCCGCTGCCGATGCAGGAGCGCGGCGAGGTCCCTTCTCCCCGCTTCGATTCGTCTCGTGCCCTAGGGTGAGCGCCGAGACACTCCTTCCCTTGGTGTAGTTTCGAATCCTCGTGACTGATGAATGTGCCCACGCGCAGGTGCTCTGGTAAAACTATTGGCTGTGTTCAAGAATCGATGAGGAACTGGCTGTGGATCCGTTCTCGGCTGTGCGGGATCGGGGACCTTGATGCCTAATCTCCAAACCGTTCTTTCAAATCCCCATTTGGTGTGATTTCTTGAGATCCGTTTGGAGTCCATGAGCCTGCCTGCGATGCTTGGTTGCTCGTGACTATCAGAGAACTTCAATTGAGAAGATACAATTATCTTGAAGAGTGTTCTTAACTTGGATTAATAATTTAAAATGCTGCTTTCCAAATTTTTGCCTGGCTGGCTGGCTCCTTTATATCTCCTCTAGGCTGTGCAGATCTGACATCGTTGCTCTTTAATCTTTCTGATCCTTCTAAGTCTTCTATAAATTGATTATGACAGTATTCATTTTTATTTTTCTAAACCCTTTGCATCCATAACTTGACTGAATTTTGACTCCACAGATATCATTTAGCTTTTGTTCTAGATGGCCTATTTGCTCACAGTGGCAAAACGGAGAAACTAATATGCACTAGATTTGCATGGTATATGATATTTACTTATTAACTCCATCCAGTGTTTACTTGGCTTTTGAAACTAATGCTACTTGCTTACAGTGGCGAAACAGAGAAATTAATATGCATTAGATTTGCATCGTATATGGCATTTACTTATTAACTCCATGCGGTGTTTACTAGACATTTGAAACTGACGCTGTTTACTGTTTTGCATGCATTGTGATATAATTTCTGAAATTCATGCCACTTTTTTTTATTTACTTAATAACAAAGTATTTTCCCTGTATGTGACATTTCCAATCGAGTATGTCGCAAAGTATAATCTGTCCTTTGCTCACATTAACTGGCCCACAACCCAACAAACACCGCTGGATTTGTGACACGGTTTTACTTCCGTATGTTGTAGAAGCCGAAATGCAGAAGGGTAATATTACTGGAGGTGCATGTTTTCTTCTGTCAGTCAATATTTTTCAGAGAAAAAAATTCTTCATGATTCTGTATCAACGTAACACATCTAGCCGTGTTTCCTTACAATCATATACTCTCTAATTTAGTAATTATCTCTAAGTTAGAACCCCATGTAATCAGTGCAGTCGCACTCCCTCTATCAGTAAATATTAATTATCTCAACACTAATTGTCGCCATTATGTATCAATGTCCTGGCACATGTGAACATTCTGGCCTGCTTCATTTAATGAGCAGCTTCTCACCTGTGTGACTTGTCATATTTATTACCTCAGTAACTATCTTGTCCAAAAACAGGTGAACTTTCGATTGAACACCCATTTTGGAAGAAATCGTCATCTCCCTTGTGAAAGGATTTCGATTTATATTCGAAACATCTTTTACATCTATACAATATACCGCGGAAGCACATATCTGAAGAAGTGTCAGGAGTGAGAGTTCGTTAACAAAATGAACTAGTACAATGAAAAATCCAGGAATTTGGATGTGGCTTTTCTTTGTTTTCTAACAAGAGTACTATTTTCCTCGGAATTAGTACAATGAATTTTCATGGAATTGGCAGCTATCCACCAAAATTATGAATTTCAGAATAACTCATTTGTTGTTTAAATATTCTTTAGTATTGGAATCATGAAAGCCTAAGTTTTTTTACAAGATAAATAATTTCGAGGGATTAGCACAATTAAAATTACATGAATTTATATGTGGAATTCTCATATTTCCATTCCAAGTGTTAATTTTGAAATTTATGAATTTTCATGGAAATCAATTATTTCAAAAAGTATCCCTCTAACTATTACACTAAGATTCTTTTTTTCTCGTAAAAAATGATACTAAGAGAGAATATTCTCAGAAATATTATAGTGAAACCCTTGTATATTCGCCGCAAATGCCACTCCTATAACCCAAAAACAAAGTTCACAGATTCAAATAGACTGTCCAAAAATTACAGTACGCAATGTCACTAGTGCGTGTAAAAGCGCATTAACTAGCTGCCTGTACATGTGTTGTGGTATAATGCAGTGTATCCCCAGAGCCAAATGTCCCCGTCCGCCATTAGACAATCAACAAAGGCGTAGTCTGTTCGCAGCATTGCACACAGGGCACATGCACAACTGCGTTCTAGTCCTCACACAAACTCCCTCTGTTGGAATAATGTTCTTTGCGAAGCGCCAAGGATAAAGTGTGAGCTGTTGGTTATGCTGATGGCACGAAAAGATACCACCTATATAATTTCAACAAAAAGCTCATAGTCAGGCCGCACAGATGTCATGTCGTTTTTTACAAGAAGGCTTTCTGGAAGTGGGAAGAAGAGGTCGGCACCAATTGTTTCTCGTTAGGCGGCTCCAACAAACAAGCAGCAGGAGCAAGGTGGTGCTCCAGGAGAAGATGGGAAGTTCGAGGTAAGTTCAACCTCAAGGTCAAGTTCTAGCCCAGAGTGCTAGAGAACATGAAACAAATACAAAAGGAGTTCATTACAATAAACAAGTCCCACAAGAGTTCATTACATTAAAGAAAAGTAGCAAACCATTACGATGTTTCACTAGTAAGCAGATACACCCAAGATTGTGCAGCAGCGATAAAACTCAGTAACGTCGTCAATAGCCAATATTCGCATCCATTCAGTAGCGCTCCCATCTGGACCAGCTGCCAGGACACGTCTTTCTACTGATCAAATTCCTGCATATATGACCTTACGTTTGTTCATCAAGATTCTCTTGTGCCTGTATCAAATAAAACAGCTATTGATTTGACAAAAAGACCTATAGAAAGATTTACTTTCTTTTCAATCAAAAATGAACACAGATGTTGTCGTTTGGTAGTAGAGAACAGCAAACAAAACTTACAGCAATGATGATTCCAGAAAGCGAAAAAGAAACTACAGAACAAATACTTCTAAAGGTTTGTTTTGATCATATAGTATTCCTACATATTTCAATTTTTGGAACGTTGACTGCATAGATACTGACAGCATCTAAAAATGAGCGCATAAACTATTAAAACCCAACAGAAAACGGCACTCAAATATCCTATATTGTGCTGCATCTGGCTAGGATGTTGAACACCATTACTTGAATGCATATCCTGCCGCTATAATGATTATGCAAACTTTGCTATTCACGTCCATTCGGCACGTGCTGTTTAGATCCTTCTTATGACATCCCACATTTAGCACCATTAAAGTCTGAAAGTCCTCTAAATCGATTTGTACACCAGCTCTGCCGTTCTGTTAGAAAAACGGCTGCTTTACAAAGAAAAGGAACACAAAATCAGTTGAACATAATTTACTAATTTTTTTTTCTTACTACAGCCTGGAGCCCCAAGAATTGTTTTATCAGCTGATATACAACTCAGGCAGCACGATTTGGAATAGAACAGCGGTTCTAACTACCCTCTCATTGCACACCATCATCATAATCAAGCTAACACACCTGAATTAAGTCCACTAACCACTAGAGTTATGTTCTAACAAAAACAAATGGGGAAAGCAACCTTGAATGTCTAGCCATAATTAGCTAAGTCATTTGGACCATCCTAAGCAATAGAGTAATATGATAAGGCCCTGGTTTGTAGTTCTTTAAAAATTGGGCACACCTATTTACAAGTGTCTAGATTTTTGGTCCTGAGGAACTCCACTATCTTAACATTCAACTTAGTTGGAAAAATGATGGCATCAGACTGCTCAGCAAGTACCACAACTAACCCGTAAGTATAGGGTTTCATTTCACCAATACTCAACATATAGGATAAGCAGACCATTCATACAGGTAGTCACACAGAAATGAAGCAGGTACTAGTATAGAAAAAGGGAAACTCTACACGTCGGCATCCCGATTCATAGCTCCTGTCGGCCCAGCGCGGAGCCGTCCGATCTAGACTAATCATCTAACGGTATTTAGTTAACCTATATAATCCCTCGCCGCTGAATCATCTGCCACTCTACACGCCGGCACTCGCTGAAACCAAACCAAACTAGACCAGAACTTCTCCTTCTCTCTCCCTCTCTCATGCGTGAACTGCAGATCAAGGAAGGAGGAGTAGTTGGACTATTAACCACGGGATTCTTTCTCCGATTTAGGCAGTAAGTTGCCTCTCATCCTAACCCCATCTGAGGCCCGATTCGGTGCTGAGGTTTCTCCTGGTTTTTTTGGGATTGATTCCGTGGCTGTTTTGGATCGATTTGGGTTGATCTACTCTTATGAGATGGTGTTGCAGGTTTCGATCAAAGGGGGAAGGAGCCATCGGATCGTAGCACCGGCATCGCTGGCCTCGCCGCTGAATCATCTGCCGCTGCCATCCATCTCTCATCTCTCGCTGCCACTACTACAGAATGGCTTATATAGGACGGCTTATTCGAGACGGTTCATCGGACCCGTCTGGAATAGCAACCATCGCAGACGGGTCGGAAAGCAACCCGTCTGCAATGACTGCGATGAGATATCCCAGACGGGTCTTTTATTGAACCGTCTATGATAACAGGGTCATCCGAGACGGGTTATAATTTCTCACCCGTCTGGGATGATAAATAGGTCATCCGAGACGGTTTAAAATTGTCAGCCCGTCTCTAATCTCAGTCTGGCCCATAAAGCCCAATAAGCACCATATATAACCTCCCAAGAACCCTGACTCCCTTCTCTCCCTCACAGCGCCCCCCTCCCCATCCCTTCTCTCCCTCACCCCCTCCTCTCCCTCGTCCTCTCCTTCCCTCACCGGCGCACGCCGCCCCCTCCTCTCCCTCGCCCTCTCCTTCCCTCACCGGCGCACGCCGCCCCCCTCCTCTCCCTCGCCCTCTCCTTCCCTCACCGGCGCACGCCGCCCCTTCCTCTCCCTCGCCCTCTCCTTCCCTCACCGGCGCAGCCCCTCTCATCCACTCCCGAACCCCACCGCAACAACTCCCCACGACGGCCCTCCCTCCCTCCTTCCGGTGCCCCTCTCTCCTAGGGTGCGCCTCCCTCCGGCGACGCCTCTCTCCATCCTCGCAGATCTGGCCGCGGCAGCGTGGATCCGGTGGGCAGCGGCGTGGATCCGGTGAGCGGCGGCGGCGTGGATCCAATGCCCGAACTAGGCACCAGCATCCCTCCCTCCCTCCTCCCTCCGATGCCCCTCCTTACCGGCGGCAACCCTCCCTCAGCCACCCCTCCCTCCTCGTAGATCCAGCGGACGGCACCTCGGATCCGGCGACGCCTCTCCTCCCAAGCACCGGCGGACCTCCTTCCCGGCGGCGCACCTCCCTCCGCCACCCCTCCCTCCTAGCAGATCTGGCCACAGTGGCGCGGATCAGGCGGACGGCAGCGCGGATTCAGTCGTCGTGGATCCGGCCGGCGCTGAATTTTTTTTATTTTGCTATTTTGACATCGCAGACGGGTTTCGAACGTACGTCTGGGATGATTTTTTTGTCATCCCTGACCACCAATTGTAGACGACTCTCAAAACCGTCTCCCATGACGGTTTTGACCCGTCTCTGATGTGGGATTCTGTAGTAGTGTGCTGCCGCCACCTGCTTTTTGCCATCGCCGCCACGTGGAGGAGGTCACCGCCATGCTCCGCGCACCGGCCCCAACCTGAAGCACCTACTGTAGCGGCCCTCACACGCATCACCGAGAACACCAAGGCCGGCGACGGCGTCGTCGTCATGTCCATGGCCGACGTGCCACTCGGTTTTGGTGTCGCCGTGAGGGGCCCGCCCCCCGCGGTGGCCTCGTCTTCCCCGACAACGAGAACGGTGATGCCACCAGGACCCGAGCGCCTCGCCGCCACGCTGGAGCCTTCCTCAAATCCGGCGTGCCAAGCTCGCCTCCCTACGCGTCCGCCCTCGCACGCATCACCGAGAACACCTAGATGAAACTTTTTTGTTGTATAGGAAGCATTTTTTTGTTGTATAGGAGACAAAATACCTAGATGAAAGAAACCAATTAAACCAATTTTGTTTCTGTAAAATCGGATTTACGACGTGTGTTGCATTGGTTCAACAAGTTTGTTGCCTATGTCTTACCTATATGTTTCTATATCACGACAACAATGTTTCCACGCACATATACTCTGGCCAATCCAATTATCAATTAAACCAATTAAATTCGCAGTTTGTTTTCTAAAATTTCGGGATCAGTTTCCTTAAAAATCGGATCTATGATGTTTCCTTAAAATCGGATCTACAACATGTGTTTCTATTGTTGTGTTGGTTCGAAAATTTTATTACGCAAGGTCTAGTAAAGTGTTTCTCTCTCACTATACAAATATTTCCATGTTGCATTAACAAAAGGAGCCCACGCTACGTATTGCATGCAGACAGTTGTCCATATTTCATATTATCACTACAATTGTTTCCTATAGTCACTAAAAATGTTTCCCGTAAATTTAGCTAATCATGTTTATTGCTAATCTTGCCGTCAAATCTGACGGCTGTGCACTGTGCCGATGGAATGCACAAATCGACATGCCGATTTGTAGCAGTCGCAATAGAAAAATTACCTTCATCTTTACTAAGATATTTGGAGACTTCACTAGTGCAGTTACGCATAAAAGTGAAGTCTTTTCCGGTAACAAGCTTAGCAACTCCTTGCAGCTTCTTCTTCTTCATGTCAACAGCAATCACCACTTCCATGTGGCCTGGGCAGGCCTTAGATAGCAGGTAGACAACATCATCATCCATGCTCATGGTGGGGAAACCAATGATGAGGCGTTGCAGTAATGTTGCTTCGGTGGAGTTGTCGCTGATGCTGCGCGGCCTAGGCAGCAGCTCAGAATGCATTGGGTCAACAGTGATGTGAGCAATATCGAAGGTGCAGCCAAAGATCCCAATTCACCGATGGAACAATCGAGATCGATAGGCTCCATGTCATTAGATCGAATCTACGTAACCGACTATTGGATCTTATGTCATTAGATCGAATCTACGTAACCGACTTCGGTTCCATCCATGTATTTGACTTCGTCATCGACTTCAAGCCCGACCTGCGAGATGTCGTGTAACACCCTGAAATTTAAGTGCTTGACTATCACCTATGTAGTCAAGATAAAAACTTGATGTGTTTAAACAACATGGTTCTTGCTTCTTTTTGGATCTTATTTGGATCTCGTTGCCTAAACAACTAAAAATTTGCTAAGGCAAACTAAATGAAACAAAAATCCAACAAAAATCATCTCAGTATAGTACAAGGCATCTTGGTCCGTAAAATATTTTTTATGGAATTAATTGTTGGCCAGGACTAGCTAAATATAAATATTTATTCAAAACCCAAAAAACAAGGGTATAACTACAAGTAAAAAAATTTATATTATAAAAATTTTCTGAAAATCTAAATTAGGGTTTACAACACCCTAGAACATCACTAGTACCAAAAATTTGATTTTTGGTGGTGAATAAATAATTATTATTTAGCCTTTTCAAAATCAGCCTTTTAGCATTTTAAATGCTAAAAATAAATTCTAGTTTTTGGGAAAATCCAAGTTAATTCCCTAAGCCAAGTTTTGGCATTTCCATCACCTTGAGGGAAAGAAACTTGCCATGTTCTTTCCAAAATCATTCAAAACTTCGTCAAACCAGATTTGACCTAATTCTATGTTTGCTCAAACCCTAGAGCAAATATTCTTGGAAAAAATCCACCAAAATTCAGAGGCAAGCTCTACCTATCTACCTATCTAATGGACATCAAGTCCAAGCCCAAAACCTACACAAACAGTCCACAAGCTCAAATTCAAATTTCTGTTTGAATTCAATTCAAACAAAATTTAGCTCAAACCTCTCTCTCTCTCTCTCTCGCTTCTAGAAGTTGAGCTTGGACACCAGGCAGCCAGCAGGCAAACCCCTGGCCCCACCTCTCTCTCTCTCTCTTACTCACCCAGCCAATGGCCGTGCCCGGCGTCGGCAGAGCGCGCAAGCCGAGGCCAGACCAGGAGAGCCCTGGCAAACCAGCGGCCGCGGCGACGTCAGCCAGAGCCGTTCTGTCCCTCCCCCCTTGTGCCCCAACACGTCAGAGCTTCGGCCAGTCCCCACTCGTCTCTCTCCCGCACCTGCAGCGCGCCGCACAAAGTGCCAATTGGAGCACTTCGTCTCCTGGCTTGCGCAGCCAGCGCCCGGCCGAGCAGCAGCGGGGAATCTCTCCCCTTGTCCTCTCTTCTCGGCAGAGCCCGCACGCAGTGCCTAGCCCTCTCTCTTACTCGCCACGGTCATTGCAGGGCAGACGCACCCCGGTCGAACACCTCACAGACACGCGGGCCCGAGAGCTCACAGCCCCGAACCACAGCCGCTTACCCCTCTCTCTCGCGTACCAGAGCCTGGAGCACCCCACAAACTCCTCCCGTGCTTATCCTCAGCTCCACACCACGCCATTGTCGCCTTTGACTTCCCCATGCTGGCCGCTCGCACTGAGTTCATTGCGAGAGCATCAGAGCCAAATCCTGCACCCCTAGAGCACCTCCATCACTCCTACACCTCGCTAATCGACTCCAGAGCAGAGCTCAGTGTAACATCCTCAATTTTTTCGGGCTTGAAATTTTTTTTAAAGAGAAGAGGATGTGCAATTGAATAATGTATTTATGTGTATTTTTATTTGGATTTTATTTTAAATTAATTCAAGGCTATGGATTAATTTGAGAGCAATTCAACTTTCAGAAAACAAAACACACAGATTAAGCATAGTTACTAATCAAAAATTGTTAAGTTAGTTTAGCAGGCTATCTGCATCCAGCCATTTGAGACCTCTTCGCCTCGAGAAGCGCCACGACCGGAGACTAGACCTTCGCTCAAGTCGGATGACAGGCATCCTGAGCTGGGGGCTCAATGAACTCCACAGCCGACTAGCCCCATGCTGGAACTGACTTCACCAGTTGAAGAGTGCTTACAGTACGCTGTGCAGATTGACTTCCCGGCCACGAATAACATGGCCGAGTAGGAGGGTTTGCTTGCCGGTCTCCGAGTTGCCTCCGCACTTGGTATCCGTCGCCTACTCGTGAGTAAGGACTCACGGCTGGTAGCGAGACAAGTGTCCAAGGAATATCAGACCTTAGACCAGAACATGGCAGCTACCTAGCAGAGGTGAGGAAGCTGGAAAAGAAACTCATCGGGCTCGAAGTACGGTACACTCTAAGGAAGGATAACTGCCGAACCAATAGTCTTGCTTGCCTGGCGTCCTCACGATCTCTATGACCACCCGGGACCTTTGCAAAAAGGATTTCGACGCCGTCCATAGCATCTAGCGAACCTGTGGATGAACGGACGTTTGACTTCGAGTCCAGGGGCCGTTCAAGGACGTCACCAGGTATTGACGCTCCAAGGGGAGTTACAGGTCGACTCGTAGCTCCCTTCAGTCCTGAGGATTCGTGGATAGAACACATCCGCATGTACCTTCACGATTGGACAGTACTCGAGGACGATGCACTATCTGAGCAGATTGCCCGACGTGCCTGGATGTACTCCCTGGGCGACGGGGCCCTCTATCATTGAGGAGCCCACAGAGTGCTCATGAGGTGTATCACTCAGACGCAGGGTAAAGAACTACTCGAGAAAACCCATGGAGGGCTGTGCGGGGCACATGCATCTTTCCGAACCCTGGTCGGAAAGGCCTTTAGACAAGGATTCTATTGGCCGACAGCTCTCCGTGACGCGAGCGACTTGGTGAAGCGATGTCGTTAGTACCAATTTCACGGTAGACACATTCACCAGTCCACCCAAGCATTGCAGACGATTTCCTTGTCGTGGCCCTTCATGACATGGGGCCTGCATATTCTGGGGCCTTCCCGGTCTCGCCCGAGGGCTGCAAGTTCCTGTTCATCGCAATTGACAAGCACGCTGCGGTTTCGCTAAACATCAGCCGGACAATAGCGTAGGAAAAGGAAAGATTCTTCATCACCACGTGAAAATTCTGCCATGACGGTTCGATTTCCCAGAAATCTACCAAGCGAACGCGTGTCTATGGTTGGCGGATCAGATTAAACCAAAGATGCTTCACGGGCAAGCCAGCCCAGAAAATGCCTTGGACTACTCGGAGGTTTATCCCGACAAGGATATTGCGACTACCCGGTAGAGATATTACCTACTCGGGAACATTGTTAAAAAAAGTATTCGATTTTGCCTGCTCGGAGTTGCTTCCCAAAAAGGGCAGATTTCCTACAGAACAGTCATGACCTGATGGGGGGCTTGACGATGTATAGTATAGTATCCCATATATGAGGACGTATCCGGTAAGGATTTCCAGGAGATAAGGTAAACCCCCCGTAAGGAGGAAGGACACCCCTTAAACTAGGAAGTCAATCCCAACGTTTAAGAAAGCCAGAGTTCTACTCAGGCATAAGTCCATGTCCGGTGCGACTCAGGGAGCCCTCTATAAAAGGATCAGTAATCCCATAAGGGAGGACAAGTCTTTCAAGTCCCAAGAGGAGAAAGTTAGATCCAACATGCCTTAGAAGGAAGAGAGATCCTAGCGATTTCCACGAGAAGACCCACCGCCTCGAAAGAGTCGAGACCAGCGGAACTAGTCGTCGTAGTCTCTGATTAGGCCTAGGATAGCTACTGACATATACATCCCTTGTAAAGACATTCTCTGATCAATGTATACGAACATGACATAGGGTTATTATCCTGAGGGAGGCCCGAACCGGTATAAAAAGGGTGTTTTACTTGCCGTCAGATCTCTTGGCCTTGTGCCCTAGAGGTCCCTACCCTCCAAGTATCACCGTTCTACGAATACCGTAAGATCGGCGGTTTACCGATCGTTGACACTAGGGTTGCCTAAAAGCTTTAAAGTAGATGAGAATGTAGGAAAAGGTTCCAGTTGTTCTTTGAGCAATGTAGGAAAGATAAGAGCTAAAGAGGGTAAGAAGAATAGAACCCCCGCTTATAGTAGTTTTTGTATGTTTTTAAAAATATACCTTTTATTTTCTAAGGTTTATGTCTATCGTCCATGCTAACTAGGGTTAACCTACAGTCAGTATGGCTCTGATACCAAGTTGTGGCATACCCGGTTTTAAGGCCGGATAATTCCTTGTGTTTACTGTACTGGTCCCATGATCAGTGGTCAGTACACACAAGTTAACCTGTATATCATTGTCATACACGCACATATCAATATTTTGATATGATTGGACCATCGAGGTCGAGATCTTATACTTGTAGCTCAATGGCTAGAAAACTTGCAGTGAAAACCAAGAGGTGATGTGGCTCGTCAATATGCCATACCCGACAAGCAACTGACTGGGGTTACGCCCTAACTTTCACGAACACAATCCTATCTTCAGAGTCGATGTCTCCTTCGTCTAGCCAAATCAACAAGTCAGGTGAGTACATTGAATGTACTCGCAAGCATCCCGTAGGGAGAGTAAAGCAAATGTAATTCACGCAAGGCTTGTTCAAGAAAACGGCTCTACCCTAAGTTGAATGTTGAGCATGTGAGTCATGTGATGACGTGAACAATTTTTGTGATGAATATTTTGCCATCTCGTGTGGAGTTGAATAATTTGGTTGCATGAATTCGAGGTTTGAATTATTTGCAATATGCTTAATTGTGTTGAGTTTCTCAATTTGTCTCCAAAAAAAATTGAGTGATTGAAGGATTTTTCTCGACTGACTTGGGTCAAGTGGAAAATTTGTGCTCGCAACGCTTTGCTTGGTCTATTGTGTGCAGGTACGAGTTGGGTGCAGCGATGGTTCGGCCATATGGACCGGCATGAGACTTGGAGGGCTGAGATGGGTCAAGGTGGTGGCGACGACATCGTACGGCTTAAAAGCATGTACGCGGAGGAAAAGAAAGCGGGTGGAGATGAGACGTGAGGACCAAGTCAGTGCGAGGGCGTTTTGGTAAAAACATAGAATCTACCGAAGCATAACCAAGAAACTACAGCGGCGGTAGGGAAGCGGTTTAGGGTTAGTTGCTTAGGATAGAAGGAAAGATGGATGGTGGATGAGTCACTTAGACGCCTTGTGATGCGTGCTAAGTGCTCATGCCATCTAAGTGGGCTTAAGGCCCAAGTGGTGGGATGTATACCTCCACCACTGTAAGTAGAGGGGTAAGAGGTACTTATCCCTCAACTCTTTTTAGATTAACTTTGTGAGAGCTGTACTTAGAGAAGTGATTTGCCTAGATGAGAGGCTTGTAAACCCAAGAAAACCCCACGAAAATGCAATACAAAAAGATTTCTCTAATCCTTATGCGTTCTTGAGTTATCTTCTTCATGAATCTCTTTGAATTTTGTTTCTTTGCTTCTCTTATGATTTGATTCTTGATATGGCAAGTTAGTGATGGAGAAATCACGTTCTATTTGATTCCATCCAAGCATATTCAAGAAATCAATCCCTTTTTCTCATATCTTGAGTTTGCTTGTAAGAGAAGTAAGGATTGGGGTTTTGTAATTGACTTTCTTAGGGGATAAACTTCTGATTTTTGATAGATGGATTAGGTTGCTGTGACATGTGAGAGGTTGCCCTATTGATTTCATATCAAGAACCCTCACGAGCAACAAGAAATTGAAGTTGTGCTTCTCGTCCAAGTTTTGGGGTAGTTTTCGGAAGATCATGAAAAGGTCTTGTTTTGAGGCATTTCTGTGATGATCAACACTTGATTCATAGTCACAAGACATACGTAGACCCTTCTGCAAAGTTTCACTCCTTTTGGTTGGACAGATTTTAAATCGTAGCAAAAGTTGCATCGAAAATCAGGGACTTCGGTGTTCTGGACTACACCCGGAGATTCCGGACAAGAATACCCAGAATTTCCGGGTGTGTAATTTAGAGTTCCTGGAAAATCACACCCGGAGTGTCCGGACACCATCCCGAGAAGCTCCATTTCACCGTTGGTACATCCGGAGTATTCGGGCCCAAACTTGGAGTGACCGAGACTGAACCCGGAGTATCCGGGCCTAGACCCGGAGTCTCCAGACATCATCCCGAGAGGAGTCAATTCTCCAACTGTACATCCGGATTGTCCGGACATTCAAGTCCGGAATGTCCGGACATACATTTTTAGAGAGTTCCGATTCTTCTTCCACTCAAGCCTTGCTCTGATTTCGGCCTTAAGTTTTGGGGGTCTTTCCGCTGCAACCTTGCTCTGATCATACTAGTCTGTCATATGACTATGTATGTGATGATTTTGTGAAAGATTTTTGAATTCGACAATCACCCCCCCTGTCAGAAGCCACCGATCCAACAAGTGGTATCAGAGCCTGGTCTCGCTTTTTCTATAAGCTTTGACCGGCTTTGCAAGCCATGGCTTCCCACGGATACTCGACTTGTCCTTCTGTCTTCAATGGCACAGACTGGGAGTTCTAGAAAAATCGAATGAGAATTTTTATCCAGTCAGAGGGGCTTGCTATTTGGCAAATCATCGAGAGGGACTTTGCTCTTCCTGAGGTAGTGACGCCTGCAAATTTGGTCGATGTTGAAAACAATTGCAAGGCCATCAACTACCTACTCTCTGGGTTGGATAGGAAGGAGCATGAGCGGGTTGCTCATCTTGATACCGCTCACAAGATTTGGTCGACCTTGATCACCTACCATGAGGGGTCCGACCAAGTCAAGATTGCTCGAGCGGATCAATACAGAGTTGAATACAATCGTTTTGAGCAACGCTCTGGGGAATCTATTTCTGAGCTTTTTGAGAGATTTGAAAGGATTGTGAACAAGCTCAGGAGTGTGGGAGTGAGGTATTCTGACTCAGAGATGGCTAAGCATGTGTTGAACACATTAGAGCCCGATTTTGAAGTGCGAAAGATTGCCACTCGAGAGTCCGCCAATCTTGCCACTCTCACACTCGATCACTTGTTCTCCAAGCTCTCTACTCATGAGATTATTTCGGAGAATAGAAATGGTTCAAAGCTCTTGTTGGGAACACTTCTTTGGATCCATCTGGGATAGTGTCTCCTAGTGTCAACTCCGACACTTGCATGATTTCTTCTTCTCATGGACTGTCTCTTGCAGCTTTGTCTTCCTTGTCTGATGATCAACTTGAATCTCTTCCCGAGAATGAGCTCACATTATTTGCAAAACGCTTCTCTAGGGCATACAAGAAAGTGAGAAATAGGAGAAGGAAATCCTCGGACATCACCTACTATAGATGTGGTGAGAAAGGCCACATTCGATCTGAGTGTCCCAATCCTAAAGAGAGAAATAAGTTTGCTTCTAAGTTTCAGGACAAGAGAAGGAACAATCTTGGATCAAGGCCCAAGATACGTGAGGCGGAGAAGAACCTTCGTGAAGCTCTCGCCGCTTTAGCGACGACAGCTCCAACTCTTCTTCATCTTCCTCTTCCTCTTCCTCAAGCGAGGATGATCCGGAGCCGCTCAAGCACAAGAAGAAGGGAAAGAGGAAGGTAGAACATGGCTTCACTGACATGTGCTTCATGGCGAGATCCGAAGAAGAGAGCAACGATGAAGATCTTGAAAGCGATGTAAGTTGCACTTTTGATGAGCTCAGTGTTAGACATGATAAACTGCTTAATATGTTTGATGTGCAAAATGATGCCTTGTTTGCTTCAATCAAGAAATCAAAAGATCTGACTAAGAAAGTTAATTCTCTTACACTAGAAATTGCTAAACTAAAGAGTAGTGATGATGAGTGTGCTAGTTGTGATGTTTTACACAAAGAATTTCTTGAAGCTAAAGATGCTCATGCTAGTGTAAGTGAATTGCTCAAGTCATCCATGATTGAACTTGATAAACTTAAGTCGAGCCCTTGCTCATTTTGCACTTCTAAGGATGATGACTTAGACTCTCTCAAGAAAGAAATTGACATGCTCAAGGCTTCACATGCTAGTTTGCCTTCTTATGGATCTCTAGGATGTTCCTCTAGATTAGCACCTCTGAATGAATTGAATGAAATGAAATTATGCTTCGTTCTAGGTTTCATGTTACATACCCTTGTTATCCAAGAGCTTATGGTCTATAAGGATAATCTAGTCAAGCTTAAAACTGGTTATCTTGCTGGTTGCATTGTTTACTTATTTCGTGCTAAGGAACTTTAAAATGCTAAGAATCAACTTGCTACCATTAGTTCTAAGAGCACTCAAGAACCTTCTCTATGTTTAAGATGCAAGTATTTAGAAGGTAGAAATAAAGAATTGAATCAATCTATGCTTGAAATTAGAAGATATATGTGTGATAAATGCCCAAATCTAGTTGAAGAAAATCAGGACTTAGGGAGACACATCTTTGAGCTTTACAGAAAACTCACTTTAGCTAATGCTACTACTTCTAAGCTATCTGTTGACTCTTCTCATGCTAATTCCTCTACTTGCACATTTTGCCATGAGCTTAAGAATGATGTTTCTGCTATGCATGCTGCATTTAGAGAGAGGTTTAAGAAAACAGTAGCTGAGACCTGTAGCATTGCTTGTGTGTCCTGTGAGTCTCTAAAACTTGAACTAGGAGCATACAAAGAAAATATGAGAGAGCTGTTAGAGTGTCAGCTTCAGGAGCTTATCTTACCTGTGCTCCTTTGCTTAGGAAAGTTGACTACCTCAAGAAAACTTTAGAGAGATTTTCTGGAGGTAGAAAAGAACTTGACATGATCTTAGACAAGTCTAGAGTTAGCTCAGGCAAAGGTCTAGGTTTTAATCATGTGGAAGAAAATAAGAATCATCCTCCTCATCCCATTGGTTCTCTTGGTAGAGGCTTGATTGCAATTGTTGGGGAACGTGCTACGCAAAACAAAAATTTACCGCGCACAATTCACCCCAAGATCACTATCGAGGTGCAGGCAACGAGATCATACCTTCGACGATCACGTCAATGCAGCGGAGAAGTTGACCAATGTCGATGAAGTCCGCAAACTCCCGCAGCTAGGTTATACCTCCTAGCCGCGAGAGTGATCTCCTCGCGAATAGTTCGCCCGATCGAATGCCGAAGTATACGACGTCTCCGAGGTATCCACACGTATCGATCAGCGACACCGTGGTAATGTGTGGACCAGCACACAAGAACAACGGGGATCTACGAGAAGGAGAAGCAGCAGCGCGCCGGCAGCTGTACTAGATCCAATCTAGAAGAGAGAGAAAAAGAAGGCTGTGGCCAATCAAGAGATGGCCGGCCTAGGGTTTAGGGCTGCTTCTAGGGCTGCCTCTGGGGCTGCTCGGGATGCCCTTTGAGGTACCCTGCCCCTCTATTTATAGGGGTTGAGGCAGCTCTCCCTAGGCAGGTGGAGTCCTACTGTAGCAGGGACACCCTGTTGGAGTTGGAGTCTAACTCCACTTGAACCTTCTAGAACCTTCTAGAACCTTTTAGAACCTTCTAGAACCTTCCGATACTTTCTGGAACACTTCCGGACATCACCGGAACCATCCGGGACCTCCCGGAACACTTTCGAGATCATCCGAAACACTTTCGGAACCCTTCTCTCTCGTTCTCCATAAATAGTAGCATTCCTAAATGTCGCTAAAACGTTAAGCGTGTGACCCTATAGGTTCGAATATATGTGGACATGTCCGGAACACCTTCCGGTCAATAATCGTCAACGGGATCTGGACACCCATAACGACTCCCACATATCATCGAAGATCTTTATCGAGCGAACCTCGTATTACCGCATATCATCCTTTTGCCTCACGATACGTTACACAACCTGAGGCGAGACTTTGATGGTATCCCTGTGATCAACTCCTTGATCACCATACCTAGTTATCCTCGTTACTGGTTTGTACTCTTTTCTCGTTTCCGTATTCCGGTATCCCCGTGACTAACCTTTTAGTCACAATACCTGGTCAGGCGATGCTGGACACCGTAATACCGAGTGGGCCCAGAGTGTATCTCTCCATCACCGGATGGGCAAATCCCAGTATTGAGATATCTAGAACCACGATATACTTTCTGGTGTACCTGAAAGTCACCTTTATAATTACCCAGTTACAGAGTAACGTTTGATGACCCCAAAGCAACCATCCGGTATCCGGGTCTACGATATTCTCATGGTCTAAGGACGCAAGTAAACGTTAACACATAATGAGAAGATACTGACAACATATTGACGAAGTGATCTCGCAGTATCTCATAAGGAGGTCTATCCAACACCATTGTTACCCTAACAATGTGTTCCCATTATTGCCGGCATCCTTGTTACATTAACAATGCCCATGATCAGGAAAACAAGACCATCAACAATACATGAGCTAGTCTAGAGGCCTGACTAGGGATCTGAATGGTGTTTATTATTCCACACATGCAATTAGGTTTTCCTCTGAATCTCATATTCAAGAACCAATGCAATTCTAGCATAGAACATAAACTTAATCATGAACATGAAAATAGAATAATAACAACTTTATTATTGCCTCTAGGGCATATTTCCAACAGTCTCCCACTTGTACTAGAGTCAATAATCTAGCCAATGCTTAAGCTCCTAACACCTATGGCATTCCGGTGTTGCTCATGCTTTGCTTGTGGTAGAGGCTTCGTCAACGGACCTGACACATTCAGGTCCGTGTGTATTTTGCATATCTTTATGTCTCCACGCTCCACCAATTCACGAATGATGTGGAATCGGCGTTGTATATGTTTGGACTTCTGGTGGGACCTTGGCTTCGTGGCCTGAGCTATGGCGCCACTATTGTCACAATAGAGCTCCATAGGATCCAGCGCACTCGGAACCACACCAAGCTCGGTGACGAACTTCTTAATCCAAACGCCCTCCTTTGCCGCTTCCGAAGCGGCGATATACTCAGCCTCTGTTGTAGAATCCGCCACAGTGTCCTGCTTGGAACTCTTCCAGCTCACTGCGCCACCGTTCAGTGTATACACCAAGCCTGATTGAGATCGAAAATCGTCCGGATCTGTGACAAAGCTAGCGTCGGTGTAACCCTTTACAACGAGCTCTTCGTCACCACCGTATACGAGAAACATATCCTTAGTCCTCTTCAGGTACTTTAGGATATTCTTCACTACTGTCCAATGATCATGACCTGGATCACTCTGGTATCTGCTCGTAACACTTAGAGCATAGGACACACCTGGTCGTGTACATACCATGGCGTACATGATTGACCCAATCGCGGATGCGTATGGAATCTTACTCATGCGTTCTCGCTCATCAGTTGTTGAAGGACACTGATTCTTGCTCAAACTTTTCCCATGCGACATCGGCAAGAACCCCTTCTTGGTGTTTTCCATACTGAACCTCTTCAGTACTTTATCTATATATGTACTCTGGCTTAGCCCTATTAGGCGCTTTGATCTATCTCTATAGATCTTTATACCTAATATGTATGCTGCCTCGTCTAAGTCTTTCATTGAAAAACTATTTTTCAATGAAGTCTTAATATTGTCAAGAAAAGATACATCATTCCCAATCAACAATATGTCATCCACATAGAGTATTAGAAATGCTATTGCGCTCCCACTTACTTTCTTGTAAACACAAGCCTCTTCACAGTTCCTGATGAAGCCAAACCCTTTGACCACTTCATCAAAGCGAAGATTCCAACTCCGTGATGCTTGCTTCAGTCCATAGATGGATCTCTGAAGTTTGCATACCTTTCCAGCATCCTTTGGATTGACAAAACCCTCGGGCTGTATCATATACACGTCCTCGGTTAGCTTTCCATTCAGGAACGCTGTTTTGACATCCATTTGCCATATCTCATAATCGAAATATGCAGCAATCGCTAGAAGAATCCGAACAGACTTAAGCATCGCTACGGGAAAGAATGTCTCGTCGTAGTCAACTCCTTGAACTTGTCGGAAACCATTTGCGACAAGTCGAGCTTTATAGATGTATACATTCCCATCCACGTCTGTTTTCTTTTTATAGATCCATTTACATTCGATAGGCCTCACACCTTCAGGAGGGTCCACCAAGTTCCAAACTTGGTTCTCGTACATGGATTCTATCTCGGATTTCATGGCGTCTAGCCATTTAACGGAGTCAGGGCCCATCATTGCTTCCGTATAGGTCGCAGGCTCATCGTTGTCTAACAACAATACCTCATCCGAAAACCACTGTGGTTTCGTGCGAATCCTACCAGACCTTCGTGGTTCAGCTGCTGGCCCGACCGAAGTCTCTATATCACATGTAGGGGCTTCCGTATCAGTCACTGTGGGAAACTCCGGAACCACTTCCGGCGTTGCATCACTTTGACCTAATGACGAAGATTCACCAATCTCGTCGAGTTGCACTATCCTCCCACTCACCCCTTTCGCAAGAAACTCTTTCTCGAGAAACACACCGTTCTTTGCGACAAACACTTTGCCTTCGGTGCGGTGATAGAAGGAATACCCAACCCTTCCTTTGGGATAACCAACAAAGAAGCATTTATCCGATTTGGGATCGAGCTTATTTGGTTGTAAACGCTTTAGATATGCATCGCATCCCCAAATTTTAAGAAAAGACAAGTTGGGTTTCTTCCCATGCCATATCTCATATGGTGTCGTTTCAACAGATTTAGATGGTGCTCTATTTAGTGTAAAAGTGGCAGTCTCTAAAGCATAACTCCAAAAAGACAATGGCAGTTCAGTTAATGACATCATCGATCTTACCATGTCCAATAAGGTTCGATTACGTCTCTCAGACACTCCATTCCTCTGTGGCGTTCTGGGAGGCGTAAGCTGTGGAACAATTCCGCAACTCTTCAGATGTTTGCTAAACTCGTAACTCAAATACTCCCCTCCGCGATCTGATCGCAGAAACTTGATTTTCTTGTTACGATGATTTTCTACTTCATGCTGAAATTCTTTGAACTTTTCAAAGGTTTCAGACTTATGTCTCATCAAATAGATATACCCATATCTACTCAAATCATCTGTGACGGTAATGAAGTAGAGGAATCCACCGCGTGCAGCTATACTCATTGGACCACATACATCCGTATGTATGATCTCCAATAAGTCAGTCGCCCGTTCTACGTGGCTTGTGAACGGTGTTTTAGTCATTTTACCCATTAGACAAGGCTCGCAGGTGTCAAATGATTCATAATCAAATGACTCCAAAAGTCCATCACAATGGAGTTTCTTCATGCGCTTCTTTCCAATATGACCCAAACGGCAGTGCCACAAATAAGTGGAATTCAAATCGTTTGTCTTGCGACGTTTAGCGTCAGTGTTATGGATGTGTGTATTACCATCAAGATTCATAATAAATAACCCATTCACAACGGGAGCATGGCCATAAAACATATTATCCATATAAATCGAACAACCATTGTTCTCAGACTTAAACGAATAACCGTCTTGCAATAAACATGATCCAGAAATAATGTTTTTGCCCAAGGCCAGAACATAGTAACAATTACTAAACTCTAAAATAAATCCTGAAGATAAATGTAGAGGTAGGACACCGACGGCGAGCACAGCAACTTTTACTCCGTTGCCGACGCGCATCGTCACCTCATCCTTTGCCAGTCGCTTAGGCCTCTATAGTTCCTGCATCGAGTTGCAAATATGAGCAATCGATCCGGTATCCAAAACCCAAGAGTTACATTGCGGACCAGCAAGGAATACATCAATAACATGTATGACACTCATACCTGAGCTGGACTTTCCAAACTTCTTCTTTTCTGCCAGATATTTCTTGCAGTTCCTCTTCCAGTGTCCCTTCTCTTTACAGAAGAAGCACTCAACATTAGAAGTGGCGCCAGTCTTGGACTTCTTAGGCGTGTCAGTCATACTAGCACCCTTGGATTTGCCCTTTTTCTTAGACTTGCCCTTCTTCTTGAAGTTGGTTCTTTTATTCACCATCATCACATGATTGGCGTCCTTCTGGATTCCACTCTCAGCAGTTTTAAGCATAGTGAACAATTCACCCATACTCTTTTCCATCCTATTCATGTTGTAGTTCATGATGAAGCTACTATAGCTCGGAGGGAGGGAAGTGTTCGCACGAAATTGGATCCGTGAAACACCTAGGTAATGGGAGTCACCAACCGCACTTACGTGTGCGATAAACGGATGCTTTTCGAGCAAAGCAACAAAGGATAACTATCGTACTTACGCGTACGACGAGCGATTGCTTTCCGAGCAAAGCAACAAAGATCTTCTTGCTTATGTGAAGAAGAAACGACTATTTTCCGGCGCAAAACAGCAAAGATCTACTGCTAAGAAAAAGTAAAAGATAAAAGTAATAGATTGATTTGTGTCGATTGTCGGATGTCTCTCAATCGGCCATCACCCTTTGTATTTATAGGGCGGCTGGTCTTCCCGTAGGAGATCTGGACTCCTAACCCTAATCTGATTACAAATATATCTCTTTCCTTATTTAAAGGGTCCTGATCTAATATACACATGACTTTCCATCGCTCGGGACTCCTTTCTTGGGCATGGGATACCTTTCCATACGAATCGAGAGTCTTTCCGAATTCGTAGTCAATTCCTTCCTTTCTGCGACTCCTTCCCTAAGTCTCCGTGCCGGATAAGTCTTGGTGATAGAGGACTCGCCATATCAACTTGCCCGCAGATCGACTTAATTGCATCGTGACTTGCTTCTGCTGTGATTCGGCTCTGTCCGACTTGTGCCTTCTCGGGGACTTGAGCACTCGGAAACATCAGTACTCAGGGATGCCAGTACTCGGGGATACGGGCCCGGGTACTCGGTACTCGGATGTGCTGGCACTCGGAATTGCCAGTGCTCGGGACTGCTCGTACTCGGGTCCGCTAGTACTCGGGAACGCGAGTACGAGTGCTCGGGGTCGATGGCGCTCAGGATCGATGACGCTCGGGGTCGATGGCGCTCGGGGTTGATCGCGAGCGCTCGGGGACGATCGCGAGCGCTCGGGGACGCCTCCGACTGCTCGGGTCTTCGGGAGCTTCTGCGAGTACCTTCGTACCCGGGATGTGGCGAGTACTCGGCGACGCCGTGAGCACTCGGGACCAAGGATACTGCGAGCGTCCGAGCTACTCGACTGTAATGCGGCTATTAGTCCTGTGTTTAAGAGTGAATGCTACATCCATAAACTGTTAGTTCCTTATTTCAACCTTTAGCAAACCTAACACTTAATTTGGCCAACTGAATAAATCCTTAAGCCAAATTACGCTATAAACACATGCCCCCCTGCTTTTTGGCATAATTGCATTTGCCAAAAACACCATGAACCACACCGTTGCTTAGGGCGATACTTATAAAGGACATATCGGCCATAGATTTTGTTAAGCTTCTTGCCACATACTCGGGTAATACCTTTCCAGATATTTCCCATTAAGAGCCTTAGATAACCATTCCCCTTGCAAAGACTCTACAAAATAAGAGTTCCCGGGGACGATCTCGACAACCTTATACGGACCCTCCCAACTCGGCGACCACTTGCCGAATTTGTTGTCCCGAGTTCCAATAGGTAAAATCGTCTTCCATACTAGATCTCCTATCTGAAACGATTTTTCCTTTACTCTTTTATTGTAAGCCTCAGCAACTCTCAACTTCTCCTTTTCGATTTCTCGTAAGGCTTTCAATCTTTCTTCCGAAACGCCGTCTATCTTATCTATCATCAAGTGGCTATAATCTTCAGCCGACAAGTCGTTTTGCCTGGCTATTCTAAGAGCTTGTAATCTAACTTCCACAGGTAACACTGCTTCCTGCCCGTACACCAACTCGAATGGCGCCACTCGGGTTGCCCCATGCTTAGATATTCGATGGGCCCATGGTGCTTCCGAAAGGATTTCATGCCACCTTCTCGGATGTTCCTCAATTTTCTTCTTTATTAACCTGATCAAAGTCTTATTGCTGGACTCAGCCTGTCCATTAGCTTGTGCATAATAGGGCGACAAGTTCAACAACTTGACTCCAAAGGACTCGGCAAACTCACTGAATTGGTGAGACATAAAGGATGCACCCTGATCAGTTGTCAGAGTTTGAGGGATGCCGAACCTATGAATGATATGCTCTAGAACGAAGCTAATCACTTCCTTATGAGTCATATTTCTCAAAGGAACTGCTTCAGTCCACTTGGTGAAGTAATCTGTAGCTACAAGGACGAAGCGATGACCTTTAGACGAAGCAGGATGTATTTGCCCAATGAAGTCTAAACCCCATCCTCTAAACGGCCACGGCTTTATAATAGGGGTCATCCTAGCCGCGGGTACCAATTGTATGTTCCCGAACTTCTGACATGCTTAACACCCTCTATAATACAGAAAACAGTCTTCTAACATAGTCGGCCAATAGAATCCTGCCCTCTTCAATAACCACTGCATCTTGGGAGCCGACTGATGTGTTCCACATATCCCTTCATGCACTTCTCCCATAGCTACCTTTGACTGGTCGGAATCTAAGCATTTCAATAATACTCCATCTATCGTTCGGCGATACAACTCGTCATTAAACAAGGTGTACATTATAGCTTGCCGCCGAATTTTTCTATCTCTTGTTCGACTCGGATCTTTCAAATAACTAACTAAAGGTGCCCTCCAATCATTGACTTCTAAATCGCTTACCGACTCAGCCGCTTGTGTTAAACTGTTGCCCCCCGAGTCGGTACTGGATCTACACGAGACGGCCTCGACTTCCAGCAAGTCAGCCTGGCTTTCGACAGCAACGAGCATCGGCTTTCTAGATATGAAAAACTTCCCTCTCCCGACTTGGTACCCAGATGCTTGCTGTGCCAAATAATTGGCTCTAGAGTTCTCCTCCCTAGGCACATGGCTGATATTAAAAGTGTCTAAGAGCTTGACTATGTCTAAACATCGGTCTAAATAAATATTCAGCAGACCATCAAAGCATTGAAACTCACCATTGACTTGCTGGACTACTAGCAATGAATCACCAAAAGCATCTACATCTTTTATGCCCATATCTACTAAGTTTTGCAAGCCAAACAATAATGCCTCATACTCTGCCTGATTATTAGTGCAAGGGTATTCTAACCGGACCGATGACTCATAGATAACATTATGTGGTGAAACCAAAACAGTACCAATGCCTTGCCCACTTCTGCAAACCGATCCATGAAAATAAAGCTTCCATGGACATATACCAACATAATTAATATCTTCTTCACCCTTAACCTGATGATCGACAATGAAGTCGGCGACAACTTGACCTCTCATAGCACGCAACGACTCATATGTTAAATCATACTCTATTAAGGCATAGGCCCATTTTCCAATTCGTCCGCTAAGAATTGGTTGTTGTAACATATACTTAATCACGTCAACTTGGCAAGACACTATACAGGTACTCGAAAGCAGGTAATGTCGAAACTTGGCACATGCATAAAATAAGCATAAGCATAGCTTCTCGATGAATACGTACCGACTTTCGGTGTCGAGTAGTCGGCGACTTACATATGCGATGATGTACTCCTTCTTGTCGACTTCCTGAGTCAGTACTGCGCCGAGTACTTTATCTTGTGCAGCAATGTATAGTCGGAATGGAACTCCCGACTTAGGTGCTCGAAGCACTGGAGGACTCGATAAGTATCTCTTGATACTATTGAAAGCATCCCGCTGCTCTGCCCCCCAAGTGAACTCGGCTTCGTGTTTTAACCGAAGCAATGGAACAAACGATTCAATCTTCCCCGCCAGGTTAGATATAAATCGTCTTAGGTAATTTATCTTTCCCAATAGACTCTGCACCTCTTTCTTGCATGTCGGCTCCTCTAACTTTCTGATGGCCTCTATTTTCTTAGGGTCGATCTCTATACCCTGCTCATGAATTATGAACCCTAAGAACTTACCAGCCGACACTCCAAAAGCACATTTGAGCGGGTTCATCTTCAACCCGTACCGACGCATTCTTTCAAAGGCTAGTCGTAACCCGTCCTTGCCGATACTGACATAATCGTAGTCGGACAAATCTCTGCCTGACAGGCATCTCATGTCGCCGTGTTGCCAATCGACTGTAGTTTCTGCCAATGCAATGCAGGCCGAGTTATCTGCCTCGATGACTTCGACGTCCTCGTCCACCCACTGGATTAAGCACTGATGCAGGGTAGAAGGGGATGCAACAATTGGCATGAATCCAATCTCGCCCCAGGAGCACATTGTACCGGCCTTTGACGTCGACTACGAAGAATGCAGTCGGCAGAGTTTTGCTTCCGACTGTGAGCTCTACTGATAATATGCCTTTGGCCTCGGATAGCTCCCCTGAGAACCCGCTGAGTCCCATATTTGTCTTCATCAATTCGGACTCCTTTCGACCTAACTTGGAGAACACTGACAGTGGCATAATGTTGACTCCAGCGCCGCCGTCAACGAGCATACGGCCGATAGGTTTCCCATTGATATGGCCTTTGATGAATAGGGGCTTCAAATGCTGCCCATGCTTTTCTGGCTTCTCAAATATAGCAGCACTAGGTCTGAGTAGAAGCTCTGCGACTTCCGACTCGGGAGCATGGAACTCGATAGGCAACTCGAACACCATGTTGATGTCCATGTCGGCGGGTACCTCCCCGACATCACTGACGGCAGCACAATCTTCTTCCTTTGCGATGCGCTTCTCCTTCCAGGTCATCTTTGCGGGTTTATTGGTCTGGCTTGGTTGAACCATTCATCGCGCTTCTTCTCGACGAACTCCTCCCTGAGCTCGAGTGCTCGCAGCCGCTGGACCCTTCATTTCTGAGAATGTGTGAGTCCGGTGGGGCACCATTGCGGCTTTGGTCTTGTTCCTGGTTCAACCGCCTTGATCTTCTTAATCGGCTGACTCGGCGCGGGTTCAGTGGTTGCTTTCCGATCGCCGGGTCCTGCTGCATTGCTGGATTCTGGCTTGTCTGAGTCATGTACTGTGTCGAACCGTACATGCCGAGTCCCCGCTGGTGGAGTCGAGTTAATTTGCGAGCTGATTAACACGGCTGACCGTTGTGGTCGACTTCTCTCTGAGACTCGGGTGATCCTTGCTTCGTCCGACTCGGATTGGGTCATCGTGTGGTTTCCGGGTTCAGACTCGGCGTGCTTGACTGGTACCCAGACTTGCCTAGTCGGCGAGTTACTCCCCTGAACCTTCCTTGGGGTCGCCAGCCGACTTGGTACGTGAGGTGCCTTGCGCCGAATGGCGAGTCGGTTCCTCGCTCGGGTTCTCAACTCGAGCCGAGTCCTTTTCCCGTGGGGCTGTTCTCTGAATCTGGGCCCAGACGGGATCCAACTCGGCTGAAACATGCCGATTGGTCCAGCCGGATGTGGTGCCCAAGGGTTGAAACCCCATGGAGGGCATTGTGGGTACAAAGTATGCGCGCCCCCCCAGTATGCTGGACTTGTCGCGAAGTATGGTGGTTGAATGTATGGCCCTTCCTGCCAGCACTCAGAACCACCGCAGCCTTGTCGAGGAGGAGACCTAGGACGCTTGGCCCCTCCAAGCCGAGTGAACACATTGTTAGTCGTGTACTTGTCCAGCAACTGTTTCACCGTCGGCTTTGACTTCCCAGCTTGTCCCTTTCCCCGATTGACCTTCCAGACTCCGACTTCTGGATTCTTTGGTTTAATCATCTTTGGAGTCGGCGAGGATTTCGAGTTGACTATCTGAGGAGAGGAACTCGGGTTGATCATCCTTGGAGCTGCTTTATCATCAATGATGATGTTCTTCCCTTTTGTCGATTCGACCTGATCTGACCGAATTAACACTTTCTTCTTCTCCAAGTCGATCACGTTGATTGGAAAAGGATCACTGTCGAGCTTCATTTGGGCGTTCCGGGCAAACGTCAATCGTCCGTCATTAATGGCCGATTGCACCTGTCGACGAAACACATTGCAGTCATTAGTAGCATGAGAAAAAGAGTTATGCCACTTACAATATGCTCTCTTGCCCAAGTCATCCGCCGATGGGAATACGTGCCCTTCGCTTACTCTAATTAGATTTCCCTGCAAGAGCATATCAAAAATCTTGTCGCACTTGCTGATATCAAAAGTGTACCTAATCTCTTCTTTCCGGGCAGGTGTAGGTTTTAGGGCTGGACAAACAAAGGGTTTTGACTTGGGCGCTTGAACCCACTCGGCCGCGCATATGTCAACCTCGTCTTCACTATCCGAGTTGTCCTCGTATGCTATAACATTGACTGCCGGCTTCTCTTTGGCTTTGCTCTTAGTATCCCTGAACCGGCTATACGGTTTGACTTCCTTAGCGCGGTTCTCCTATGCTACAGCCCTCTGTGCGACTTGACTAATACTCAAGAACTCTTGGCCCTCTAGTCTATCCCTGATGTGAGCGAGCAAACCCAAAAAAACAAGATCGGCTAGGTCTTTTTCGATTATGTTCAAGCTAAAGCACCGGTTCTTAATCTCCCTGAATCTTCTAATGTAATCACAAACCGGTTCATTGTACTTTTGCCTAACCGCCGTCAGATTTGAGAGCCTAAGTTCGGTCTCACCACTGTAAAAGTAATCGTGGAACTGCCGTTCTAGTTGTGTCCAAGATGTAATAGACCTAGGAGCGAGCGAAGTGAACCACGTGAAGGCAGTACCTGACAATGACAAGGGAAAGAGTTTTATTCTATAGATATCTGACGTGCCGACTTCACTACTTTGTGCCAAGAATTGCCCTATATGTTCAAAAGTCGACCTATTGTCTTCCCCTGTGAATTTGACAAAATCAGGAATTCTGAACCCGCGGGGGTACGGTGTTGTGTCGTAGCACTCAGGGTATGGCTTTAGGTAAGCACGAGATCCATCTTTAGGTAGTACGCCGAGTTCTCTGAGCACTCCGGCGAGTTGATCCTTAAAGCTCATATCGGCTAGCGGGGGTACGTGAAGTTGGCTGCGGTAACTCGGGTTGGACTTGTTGCGGGTTGAAATACGTTTCCGGAACCGGCCCATGGGGAATTCCGGTACCGAGAGGTGGAATAGGTGGTGTGTTGTACGCGACTGTTTGATAGTATGGTTGTGGGGTGCTCGCGCTAAGGCTTAGACTTCGGTCGTTATTGGAAGAATTTTGGGACACCGAAGTCGGAATGACAGAAGTCGTGGTCACGGGGGCGACTTCTACCCAATGACCGACTCTGTTATGGTCAGGGTACATCGGCTGTTTATTCCGATGTTCATCATTGACTTGTAAGACTGTGGATCTAACCTGACCCGGCAGACTACTCTGTATGTCTCTAGCGAGTTGCTCTTTGAACTCGTCAAATCGGCTATTCACTACTCGAGCGAATACTTGTGCCGATTTGTCCATCTCGATGCCATATTTGCTGGCTACTGACACATCAATCAGATGAGCGATCTCGTCAGGACAAGTCGGCGTACTCACCTCGGGTTTGGGCGCAGGAGGTGGACTCGGCACGACTACCTTCTTGATGACGCCATTCCTCGTCTTCTGGTAGCCGGCCAACTTTTGCCGGAGTTGTAGTGACCCTATTCTCAAATATGAGATCAGTGAAAATTTCACGAACAAAAACGATTTCTTTCATTCGCATGCATGCATTTAGACTGGTCGAATTGGCTCAACGCGAAAACCCTAATATGTGGCTTAGAATCGATGTGAAACAGAACGGTGAAACTCATGTCGCTAAAACTCACGATTCAAAAGTTATACATGTTCTAACTATCTTAGCGATCAAAAACTTTTACGAGCCAATTGAACTTACTTGTATACCTAGACCACATTACTTTCCGTAGTTCCTCTCCTCGGACAAATTATTGGGAGGAGGTAACTAAGTTAACTCCCTCTATTCAAAAATTCACGAAGGGTTACATCTAAAGCTTAATTATCCTATTGATTTCCAGTTCTAAGGTTTTGAAAAATGATTGAAGAAATAATCCAAGTACCTAAGATTCCAAATTCGTTTTTGGTCTATAAACCGATAAACTAGGTCATTACTTTTAATATGTGAAAGTGTCGAACTAGGGTTATAAATTTCTAATTGGCGCTAAAACAGCAAGGAAATAAAACAAAAAAAATAAAGGGAGAAGAAAAATCTCTCCTGCCGTTTTCTCCACCTGGCATTCAACACGCACACGCTGCAGCTCCCTATTTCTCTCCACGTAGCAGCTCACCCAGTACATTAAAAATCACTCCAGTCATCTTCCTCCTCCTGCCACCCCATTTCCTTCAACAACAAGAACCAGCCCCATGCCTCCTTCTCTCCTTCCAAATCCCATCCAACACCAAGAAATCAGCTATGCATGTTACACCACCTATTTCCTTGCTTCTTGTTCTTTCAATCCATCCAAGAAGCATCGACATGCATGGAGATTTGGGCATTCTGCCATGGGCGAGACCAACACCAGCTCCACCTCCTTTTCTCCTTCCTCACCCCATTTTCTTCCTCGTTGCGCACTGGACCTCCCTCAAATCCCGCATCTGGCCCCCTCCTCTCCCCTGTGCCGCGCCTCCCCTGCCCCTTTCCTAGCTGCGCCGCCCGCCTCCCAACAGCTCCGAGCCCCCTCTGCTCTCCGCCCGCCGCCGGCGCCTTCTTCAAGCCCGGCGCGCCTCCACTCCCCATCCCGCCCCTTGGCCTCTTGCTCTCTGCTCCCTGGGTCACCGCCGGCGACCCCCCATGGCGGCCTTGCCCCGTCGCCGGCTCCCCTTTGCCGCACCTCCCCGCTGCCGCGCCTCCCTTGCCGCGGCCGAGGCTACCAGGCCCGAGCTCCCCCTCGTCGCCCAGCTCCACGCCGCACCCACCGCCTCCCTAGGTCGCCGTGGCTTGTCCCGGCCGCCCCTAGGCCCGCGCCGCCGCTCGGGCTCCCCTGCGTCGTTGCCCCCTCTGCCGCGCCCTGACGCGCGCCCTCGCCGGCGAGCTCGTCCGTCAGCTCCCCAGCGCGGCATCTCCACCTCCTCTCGTTGCCGGCCGCCATTGAACCCCCGGGCTCCGCTCCTCATCGCCTGTGCTCCACCGTGCCCAAGCCCGCTGAGGAGATGGTCGTCTGCGCCGTCGCCGTCTGATCCCCATCCATCCACCTGTCGCATCCGAGCCAGGCACCACCCGAGTGAAGCTCCTGCTTGCCAGCTGCCGTTGAAGCTCCCCATGGTCCGCCGTCGACGTAAGGTATAGATGCGTGCTGCTGGCCTTCGGGATTAACAGTAACTAGTCTGTAATGATGCTAAGTATCTGAGTTGATGCACGCATGATTGAGGGTTTTAAAATTGTTAAGAACAAATGGTGCGTTAGGTTTGGGTCTTTGCTATGACAACCAACGTTTAAAAGAAAACCTAGGAAAGAACAGAGCTACACTTGATTCTTGCTATATATATATATATATATATATATATATGCCTGTCGGTTAAGCTGAAACAGCAGAGGCTGTGCCGGATTTAGGTTGCTAGAGAAGATGCCCTTGTGTCCGAATTACTTTAATGTTATTAAACTGATAAGTGATCAGTACCGATTAACGTTCATTAGCCATACGAGTATCCGAGCACATTAATAATAGGTTAACCATTTTGGGCATCTTAACAATACTGCTAATGACATGAGGACACCCCGAAGTATAGTGTATAAGCTGAGCTCAGTTGTTTTCGGAATGTTTGCGCATTATCTTGAACTTTGGTTTAACCACATTCCCCTAACGAGCTATTAGTCACCTTATTGAGATAGTAAGGATAGCTAAGTATACTTTAGTAGTAGGCGACTGTAAAGAAATAATGAAGGAGAATATGGCACAGGCCACACTGAATATGCATTAATACCACTGATGATTGTGTTGTCCGAATAAGACTTAACTTACATGCAAGATAAGCTGTTTACCGTGTATGGCAGTTAGTACATAAGAACTCATCGTGATCATTAACTGGAATGAGGTTTAGGATATAACTACCCTCCCAACCTTTTTCACCGGTAGCTAACTCTCCTAACCGTCTCATTAAAGAAATTATGGAAGGGTGCGTATATGATTTAACTAGTATCTTAGCTGCTTATGGCCTCGGTAAAGGAAGAGGTCGATTAGGATACATCTGATATACATGAGTAGAGCTTTTGGTACCTCACAACTAAACTATTAGTCGTTAGTAAGATTTGGGCATCCCAGTTCAATGATGACTCTAGTACCTGTTGGTTGTACCCATATTTGTTGATCACCTTCAATTTGCTAAAAATTAGAAATAAACATTCTACCCAACAATATATTAATCATGACCATCTGAGTTCAGTAATGGTTAATGTCGATACCCAACCTGTTGCCCTCTACCGAGAAGAAGACAGGAAATGCTAAATTGGATTAAATTTGTAGAACTCGTAGAAAATGCATGCAACCTCTAAATACATGAATACTAGAGAATCTAGCTTAACAGCCAAACTTAAAATGTCTAGTGTCATAATTCGCCTAACGGCTTGAATATAAGCACGATCCCATGTTCTCATCTACCCCGACTATGAATTTATCGAATGAACCCTAATCCTAATTATAGATTCAAGGTCCTTCTCCCTAATTGCATATCATACCCCATGCATGCATCCATGTTCTAGTTTCATCCATGATTAAAGTTATAACACCACTAAAACTAACCCAAAAATCTGAAATGAATGTTAACCTGCCTATGTAATTGTATATCTTCGTTTTAATCCACCGTAGTTGCATCGCATGCATTTTTGTAATGTTCGCAATAGTTCCTTAGACTTGTCTCTTTTCCTTTCTAGAGGTTGTTTGCTTCTTATTGGAGTTTGGCTACTTTGGATTTCCTCACAAACGCTAGTGGATACGTTATCCATCGCCACCCGGCTTACAGCTCTCCGCAAGACCAGGAACAACCCGAATCAGGCAAGCAGAGCTTGTTGCATCTCTACCTTTCGTACTCTCGTGTATGCCCTGTTATATGTGCTATGTGTATGATTGTTATCGTTGAATCGTTGCAAGGTGCGTACACTAGCATGTGTAGGATGTGTCTTACGTCGAGAACATCTTATAGCTCTTCAACTAAATTGTTAAGTGAGTTGGGAGAGCCGAGGGCGTGCACAATGGGTACGGTTGGTGTGAATTGATGCATGACGGCGACTCAGGTGTATGAAGGTTTTGTCGCCATACCAACCCTATCTTCAGCGTGTCACCATCCCTTATCACACGTGAACGCTAGCGAGAACCAACACTGAGGATAGTTGGGGTAAGTCTCCAGGCACTTTGTGAGGCTCGCTACCTCCAAACTGTTATGCACTCACTATGCCTGCAGGGGTTGAGTTGTCGGTAGTGGTTCAAGAGATTTTAAAATGAACATGTGTGGATTGGAATAATCTGGATTTGGCTCATGTGTGGATTGGAATAAAGTGGATCAGTTGGATTTGAATTAGGGGCTGCCCTACTTGAGTTGGATGATGTTTATTGGATGGATTTGGAATTGATGACTCGATCTCGTGATGCATTGGTTGATGTATGTTTGTATTCCTGAATTGGTTTGTTATTTAGCCTATCTGTATTATGCCTTGTTAATGGATAGGTTCTTGAATTGTATATTGTTACTCTGAGAAGCATTCATGTTTAATTGTTGTTGCACTAGTATGAGTAGGACATTTAATCAAGCACGGATAAGTCTTGCGAGTACGTTCGTACTCACCCAGGTTACTCCTGGAGCTTGCAGGTGAGTCGGTGGTGGAAGATTATTTCGATGGTGCTTAAACTTGCTGTTTCCTCGGTCGTGTTCGATTTATGGGATAGTTGTAGCTTTTGCTCAGCGGTCGCTAAGCCGCTGTGGGAACCATTCACTTTGTTTCCGCTGTCGTTTAATTTCTCCGTACTCGGATATGCTTTCGGTTATGACTGGATAATGTAAGGTGTTGTCCCATCGTGGGTAGTTAATATTAATATCGTATCTGTAGAGCTTGTTATGATATCCGAGTTGTTAATTCCAGGCTGCCCTTACGCAATGCGTGTATGATTTGAAGCGTTTGGGTATGCCGTGAAGGGTTGAGGTTGTACCGGTTGTTACTAGGTTGGGCAGGAATCGGTTGAGTGACCCGCTGGCTGAGATGCTGTGCCGGCCAGGCAGGGTGAGGGCGTTCTACCGGGCTTTCGAGCGACCCACTAGCCTTCGGGCTAGGTTAGGGTGTGGGTAGAATTGCCGGGCTCCTCCGACCTTGTCTTCCCTGGTAGTAATTGGGAACGACTCTACACCTTCACCGGACTACGGAATCGTATGTGGTTCTGGGAAGATTGGTCGCTTCCGGCCGGCTCGCGTGTGCGGGTGTCGGATCGTTCTGTCTTGGTGCGTACGGCGCAGGTACCGTGCCACCGGGCGGACGAGTCCTTCGGTCCTTGGCGACTTCGCGTTCCCTTAATCATATGCAATTCCGGGTCCGTGACAGCTTGGTATCAGAGCCGAGCTGACCGTAGGAAGCCAATTGCAGGTGGTCGTTAGATAGGAGCTTCCGCTGCGCCATCGCCATTTGGCCAGCAAAACTATTTAAAAAGTTAAACCTTATGTTTAAAATTAATAAGTAGGTTGCTCTTTATTCCTTAACCTCATCGCTCTTAGTTCTGAATGTTCTCCTCTATTGCATTTGTTTTCTTTGTGTGGCTAACCTAACCCGATTGAAGAAGCCGAAGATCTAGTTCAACTCATCCGGGACATCTATTCCTTGACATGTTAAGCTCTATGACCATTCGCGACATCTGCTTCCGCAGCTAAAGATTATCCTTGTTCTATATGATTATCGTGTGCACAATCGTCTTCTTAAGTCAGAATTGCTATTTATAGTGTGCCATTAATTCGCAGTTTTGCTCCAAGTTCCGAAGTTGGCATCCTCTTCCTTTTTCCCCCGCCTTACCTTAAAGACTTATCTCCGTCATAATGATGACTTAGGGAACCCTACCTTACTAACTGAGTTTCTGACTAACCAATATTCCCTATTCTTGGAGGACATTGAGGTGTTTGCCCTCCTTTTTGTTCCTCCGCTCTACCCCTTGAGCCAGTTTATGGACCAATTCCTCCATGATGTGCTGGAACATTTCCCACTAATTCAATCCCCAAAGCCTCTACCTCAAGGTGAAGGATTCTCCTCATAGTATGCCATCGTGGTGGGCTCTCACACCATTAAAGTGTGTGCGGTCCAGAAATTTCAGCAAGCCTAAACTTGCTTCTTGCTACCATGAATTAAGTTTCTCCAAATTCCTTGTCAACCTTTTGTGTTCTCCATCTCTTAGTTCCTACCCTAAGCCGAGGTCTTCAACTAAATTCAAGTGGATCTAAGCACTGGTTCAGTCTTTCCCTTCCCCCTCCTTAGCAGGATTGAAGGAAGTTCAAGACCAATCTCATAATATCTTGTTTTACCTCAAGGATGTGAATCTGTACATGATAGATTATTCAGAATTGATGCCATGCATTCGGTATTCTCGAACGTTTTTGTGCCCATGTTAGCACGTCAATAGGGAGCCTGATCACCTCCTCGTTGATGGCGCTAAGTGCGGTACGGAATTGTTCTTCAATCCCGACAATTTTGAACTATCATCTCTACAGCGTGATACATCCAAACCATTTTCATCCAATAAACCTTGCTAGCAAGATTGAACGAAACCTTCGACCAATCTTAAAGATATTCCCCTCCATCTTAACCACTTAAGTTTCTAAAATGTTGGATGATTTGGAATTGCCCCCTTACGTGTCACATATACCTGTTATGTGAATACTTTGGTATATATCAGTGTGCACTCTCAAGAACTATAAAGTTTTATTGGATTCCTCTTAGGAAAATGACTCTATTGTCGGTGGATGATGTTTTCGAGATCAGAGTCATACTGAAAATAAAAATTTGAGAAAGGAATAGATGATTACTCAGTTTATATGGATTACAGGGCTATGCAAATCTTGGATTTTGATTGGATTATAGGGAATTGTTGGACTAATTCCTAGGTCAAAAGTCATAGTATTAGCAAATACCCTTTTTACATTGGAGTAAGATCAGAGATAGTAGATAAATTTCGGTGGGTTAACCTAAATGAGTTGGATTAATAGGAGATGCAATGGAGTGCGAAGAATTAATTGATTTAGCAAAGTAATTAATTATTGCTAGTAGATAATTTCCTTGACATTGATTCTAAATGAAAAAGTGATGGACAGAAGTAGAGATTGATTACCAGACCAATTGATTATGATTATGACTTAGCATCAAAGACGAATGGATTTTGGTGGTTCATGATATAAGCATTATCGGAGGATCTAATGTATTCATAGGTCTCTAGTGATAAGGGCCTTAGGTTGCTGTTGGTGCCAATAATTATAATAGATCCGAAGATTGGTTTAGTCATTGGACATTGGTGAAATTATAAGTATTGCCGTTGGGCTTGGATAATTATGAGTTGGCAGGTGATACGATAGAAGACGTATAGATGGCAACACTACTATTGGATTTGGAAAGAATCAGGAGTAATAAATAAAGGGACTTAGATAAGTTGTTGGATCGGTGGAATATGATTAATAATGAAGATTTTGAATACTAGTGGATGAGACAAAAATGAAGTCTATAGATGGAGGATTAATAGAAAATGATCATGGGCAAGGATAAATGTGGATTACCATTAAGATAATACATATAGGTTAGGTAGATGATCTTTGGAAATTCGATTTTTCTATAGGAAATTGTTAAGATAGTGATCTGTCTTTAGGAAGATGTCTTGGTGAAATAGTTGAATTCTACAGGCTAAAGGATTAAACCAAAATAGGTTAAACAGAATTGATAGTGCATGTTGGAAGATTAATGGATGATTTAGGAATAAGAACTTGAAGTAGTTGCTAGAGGGTATGTTTTGATTTAATTTAGGGAGATTTGATGCAAGACAGAAGAAAGTCAATGATTATAGGCTACAGAATTGATGGATTGCGAAAGAAGGAGCATTTGAATATTGATACTTTGATGGATATAGATTCCTGAATTGGATTTAATTAGGTCCACCCAGAAAATAGCTTAATAGAAGCATAGTTATCCCAGAATAGCACCTAATCTATCCTCGAGTAAAGGACATCTCAACCTCATCTGTACCTAAGCAAGGGACACCTTAATAGATCTGTAACAAGGACTTCTTCTTAAAATAGTGAAGGCAATTACCATCACCTGTAACCCATTCTCATTCGTCTTGCCCACGAGTTGAGTAAGAATAGTGGTTCATAACAGCTATTCTCACTCAAACCAACAATCTTGAATTCTGAGTTTGCAAGACCGTCGATCCTTGCAACACCTCTTAATTGCTTCTACTCTTTCCACCTTCGTCTCTCCTCTTAATTGAGTGTAGAGCCTATTAAAGCTGAAACACCGTAGAAGGAGTCATTTCCAAGAAAATAATAATCCGATCTGGTTTTCTCTTTTCAGAACTAGTGTAAAAGTCGATAAGTGATTCTGCTTTCCCACTATCGACAGCTGGGTATCTCATCAACGTCTTGCTGCAAACTGAACACCTCTTCCTCTCTTCTTTACCGTAGGAATCTCGGGACGAGATTCTTTTAAGGGGGGTAGGTCTTGTAGTGACCCTATTCTCAAATATGAGATCAGTGAAAATTTCACGAACAAAAACGATTTCTTTCATTCGCATGCATGCATTTAGACTGGTCGAATTGGCTCAACGCGAAAACCCTAATATGTGGCTTAGAATCGATGTGAAACAGAACGGTGAAACTCATGTCGCTAAAACTCACGATTCAAAAGTTATACATGTTCTAACTATCTTAGCGATCAAAAACTTTTACGAGCCAATTGAACTTACTTGTATACCTAGACCACATTACTTTCCGTAGTTCCTCTCCTCGGACAAATTATTGGGAGGAGGTAACTAAGTTAACTCCCTCTATTCAAAAATTCACGAAGGGTTACATCTAAAGCTTAATTATCCTATTGATTTCCAGTTCTAAGGTTTTGAAAAATGATTGAAGAAATAATCCAAGTACCTAAGATTCCAAATTCGTTTTTGGTCTATAAACCGATAAACTAGGTCATTACTTTTAATATGTGAAAGTGTCGAACTAGGGTTATAAATTTCTAATTGGCGCTAAAACAGCAAGGAAATAAAACAAAAAAAATAAAGGGAGAAGAAAAATCTCTCCTGCCGTTTTCTCCACCTGGCATTCAACACGCACACGCTGCAGCTCCCTATTTCTCTCCACGTAGCAGCTCACCCAGTACATTAAAAATCACTCCAGTCATCTTCCTCCTCCTGCCACCCCATTTCCTTCAACAACAAGAACCAGCCCCATGCCTCCTTCTCTCCTTCCAAATCCCATCCAACACCAAGAAATCAGCTATGCATGTTACACCACCTATTTCCTTGCTTCTTGTTCTTTCAATCCATCCAAGAAGCATCGACATGCATGGAGATTTGGGCATTCTGCCATGGGCGAGACCAACACCAGCTCCACCTCCTTTTCTCCTTCCTCACCCCATTTTCTTCCTCGTTGCGCACTGGACCTCCCTCAAATCCCGCATCTGGCCCCCTCCTCTCCCCTGTGCCGCGCCTCCCCTGCCCCTTTCCTAGCTGCGCCGCCCGCCTCCCAACAGCTCCGAGCCCCCTCTGCTCTCCGCCCGCCGCCGGCGCCTTCTTCAAGCCCGGCGCGCCTCCACTCCCCATCCCGCCCCTTGGCCTCTTGCTCTCTGCTCCCTGGGTCACCGCCGGCGACCCCCCATGGCGGCCTTGCCCCGTCGCCGGCTCCCCTTTGCCGCACCTCCCCGCTGCCGCGCCTCCCTTGCCGCGGCCGAGGCTACCAGGCCCGAGCTCCCCCTCGTCGCCCAGCTCCACGCCGCACCCACCGCCTCCCTAGGTCGCCGTGGCTTGTCCCGGCCGCCCCTAGGCCCGCGCCGCCGCTCGGGCTCCCCTGCGTCGTTGCCCCCTCTGCCGCGCCCTGACGCGCGCCCTCGCCGGCGAGCTCGTCCGTCAGCTCCCCAGCGCGGCATCTCCACCTCCTCTCGTTGCCGGCCGCCATTGAACCCCCGGGCTCCGCTCCTCATCGCCTGTGCTCCACCGTGCCCAAGCCCGCTGAGGAGATGGTCGTCTGCGCCGTCGCCGTCTGATCCCCATCCATCCACCTGTCGCATCCGAGCCAGGCACCACCCGAGTGAAGCTCCTGCTTGCCAGCTGCCGTTGAAGCTCCCCATGGTCCGCCGTCGACGTAAGGTATAGATGCGTGCTGCTGGCCTTCGGGATTAACAGTAACTAGTCTGTAATGATGCTAAGTATCTGAGTTGATGCACGCATGATTGAGGGTTTTAAAATTGTTAAGAACAAATGGTGCGTTAGGTTTGGGTCTTTGCTATGACAACCAACGTTTAAAAGAAAACCTAGGAAAGAACAGAGCTACACTTGATTCTTGCTATATATATATATATATATATATATATATGCCTGTCGGTTAAGCTGAAACAGCAGAGGCTGTGCCGGATTTAGGTTGCTAGAGAAGATGCCCTTGTGTCCGAATTACTTTAATGTTATTAAACTGATAAGTGATCAGTACCGATTAACGTTCATTAGCCATACGAGTATCCGAGCACATTAATAATAGGTTAACCATTTTGGGCATCTTAACAATACTGCTAATGACATGAGGACACCCCGAAGTATAGTGTATAAGCTGAGCTCAGTTGTTTTCGGAATGTTTGCGCATTATCTTGAACTTTGGTTTAACCACATTCCCCTAACGAGCTATTAGTCACCTTATTGAGATAGTAAGGATAGCTAAGTATACTTTAGTAGTAGGCGACTGTAAAGAAATAATGAAGGAGAATATGGCACAGGCCACACTGAATATGCATTAATACCACTGATGATTGTGTTGTCCGAATAAGACTTAACTTACATGCAAGATAAGCTGTTTACCGTGTATGGCAGTTAGTACATAAGAACTCATCGTGATCATTAACTGGAATGAGGTTTAGGATATAACTACCCTCCCAACCTTTTTCACCGGTAGCTAACTCTCCTAACCGTCTCATTAAAGAAATTATGGAAGGGTGCGTATATGATTTAACTAGTATCTTAGCTGCTTATGGCCTCGGTAAAGGAAGATGGTCGATTAGGATACATCTGATATACATGAGTAGAGCTTTTGGTACCTCACAACTAAACTATTAGTCGTTAGTAAGATTTGGGCATCCCAGTTCAATGATGACTCTAGTACCTGTTGGTTGTACCCATATTTGTTGATCACCTTCAATTTGCTAAAAATTAGAAATAAACATTCTACCCAACAATATATTAATCATGACCATCTGAGTTCAGTAATGGTTAATGTCGATACCCAACCTGTTGCCCTCTACCGAGAAGAAGACAGGAAATGCTAAATTGGATTAAATTTGTAGAACTCGTAGAAAATGCATGCAACCTCTAAATACATGAATACTAGAGAATCTAGCTTAACAGCCAAACTTAAAATGTCTAGTGTCATAATTCGCCTAACGGCTTGAATATAAGCACGATCCCATGTTCTCATCTACCCCGACTATGAATTTATCGAATGAACCCTAATCCTAATTATAGATTCAAGGTCCTTCTCCCTAATTGCATATCATACCCCATGCATGCATCCATGTTCTAGTTTCATCCATGATTAAAGTTATAACACCACTAAAACTAACCCAAAAATCTGAAATGAATGTTAACCTGCCTATGTAATTGTATATCTTCGTTTTAATCCACCGTAGTTGCATCGCATGCATTTTTGTAATGTTCGCAATAGTTCCTTAGACTTGTCTCTTTTCCTTTCTAGAGGTTGTTTGCTTCTTATTGGAGTTTGGCTACTTTGGATTTCCTCACAAACGCTAGTGGATACGTTATCCATCGCCACCCGGCTTACAGCTCTCCGCAAGACCAGGAACAACCCGAATCAGGCAAGCAGAGCTTGTTGCATCTCTACCTTTCGTACTCTCGTGTATGCCCTGTTATATGTGCTATGTGTATGATTGTTATCGTTGAATCGTTGCAAGGTGCGTACACTAGCATGTGTAGGATGTGTCTTACGTCGAGAACATCTTATAGCTCTTCAACTAAATTGTTAAGTGAGTTGGGAGAGCCGAGGGCGTGCACAATGGGTACGGTTGGTGTGAATTGATGCATGACGGCGACTCAGGTGTATGAAGGTTTTGTCGCCATACCAACCCTATCTTCAGCGTGTCACCATCCCTTATCACACGTGAACGCTAGCGAGAACCAACACTGAGGATAGTTGGGGTAAGTCTCCAGGCACTTTGTGAGGCTCGCTACCTCCAAACTGTTATGCACTCACTATGCCTGCAGGGGTTGAGTTGTCGGTAGTGGTTCAAGAGATTTTAAAATGAACATGTGTGGATTGGAATAATCTGGATTTGGCTCATGTGTGGATTGGAATAAAGTGGATCAGTTGGATTTGAATTAGGGGCTGCCCTACTTGAGTTGGATGATGTTTATTGGATGGATTTGGAATTGATGACTCGATCTCGTGATGCATTGGTTGATGTATGTTTGTATTCCTGAATTGGTTTGTTATTTAGCCTATCTGTATTATGCCTTGTTAATGGATAGGTTCTTGAATTGTATATTGTTACTCTGAGAAGCATTCATGTTTAATTGTTGTTGCACTAGTATGAGTAGGACATTTAATCAAGCACGGATAAGTCTTGCGAGTACGTTCGTACTCACCCAGGTTACTCCTGGAGCTTGCAGGTGAGTCGGTGGTGGAAGATTATTTCGATGGTGCTTAAACTTGCTGTTTCCTCGGTCGTGTTCGATTTATGGGATAGTTGTAGCTTTTGCTCAGCGGTCGCTAAGCCGCTGTGGGAACCATTCACTTTGTTTCCGCTGTCGTTTAATTTCTCCGTACTCGGATATGCTTTCGGTTATGACTGGATAATGTAAGGTGTTGTCCCATCGTGGGTAGTTAATATTAATATCGTATCTGTAGAGCTTGTTATGATATCCGAGTTGTTAATTCCAGGCTGCCCTTACGCAATGCGTGTATGATTTGAAGCGTTTGGGTATGCCGTGAAGGGTTGAGGTTGTACCGGTTGTTACTAGGTTGGGCAGGAATCGGTTGAGTGACCCGCTGGCTGAGATGCTGTGCCGGCCAGGCAGGGTGAGGGCGTTCTACCGGGCTTTCGAGCGACCCACTAGCCTTCGGGCTAGGTTAGGGTGTGGGTAGAATTGCCGGGCTCCTCCGACCTTGTCTTCCCTGGTAGTAATTGGGAACGACTCTACACCTTCACCGGACTACGGAATCGTATGTGGTTCTGGGAAGATTGGTCGCTTCCGGCCGGCTCGCGTGTGCGGGTGTCGGATCGTTCTGTCTTGGTGCGTACGGCGCAGGTACCGTGCCACCGGGCGGACGAGTCCTTCGGTCCTTGGCGACTTCGCGTTCCCTTAATCATATGCAATTCCGGGTCCGTGACAGGAGTCGTTCCGCCTGCTCCTCTTCGAGTTGACGTTCAATCTCTCGCCGCTCATCTTCGGATAAATCGTCGAGCATGACGGCGATGATGTTGTCGGAGTTGACGATGCTTCCGTCTTTGGAGTCAGGATTCATTGTGTAATCTTCTCTTCTGTCCCCAGCGGAGTCGCCAATTGTGTTCGCACGAAATTGGATCCGTGAAACACCTAGGTAATGGGAGTCGCCAACCGCACTTACGTGTGCGATAAACGGATGCTTTTCGAGCAAAGCAACAAAGGATAACTATCGTACTTACGCGTACGACGAGCGATTGCTTTCCGAGCAAAGCAACAAAGATCTTCTTGCTTACGTGAAGAAGAAACGACTGTTTTCCGGCGCAAAACAGCAAAGATCTACTGCTAAGAAAAAGTAAAAGATAAAAGTAATAGATTGATTTGTGTCGATTGTCGGATGTCTCTCAATCGGCCATCACCCTTTGTATTTATACTCCACTTTTCATAATAGAATCCTCATATTTTATTATGAGAATTCTATTATGAAAAGTTCATTGATAGGAAAATAAATACTTAGCACACAGTATACCAAAAACTTTTATTCTATATATCAGATATCAGAGGGGTTTGTTCTAAGAATATTGTACCGAGTAATTCGACACATAAAAGTACATTCATTAATTAATCCAAATTTTTCATATTAAATAATTGGAATTCTTTTTTGATAGGTCAGTTCAGATTATTCCAAAACCTGATTATTTGTTTGTTTGTTGCCCAGAAAAACCCTTTGGTTTTGGATGCTCGTTGCCGCTAGAAAATGATCTTGATTTGCTAAAGAATAAGATTGTACTATGGAAAAATAAGTCTTTTTCTTCCAAAGAATAAGATTGTACTATGGAGGCAAGCATGACGCACTGTACTGCAATGGAATCATCGCTCTTAGATTGATAGATACGAGTCTCATCATCCGTAGCGTTAGCGGGGAGTTCACCGAGAGTTTGCGATAGGACATAGTCCTTCTTGGCACTCTTGAGGACAATCCTCACATTACGGTACCAGTCCGTAAAGTTGTTACCAGATGAATTCAGTTTTTCTTTCTCAAGCAACGCGCATAGTGGAAAGGTGGTTACGGGTGCCATAGATCTACAACTAAAAAGAAATACACTTTAGACATTGTTCATGATTAAAGCAACTCAAATTAACACTTAATTAGAGTAAGCTCCCACTAAAACCAATATCCCTCATAATTGATTATTAGTGATTCAAGATCCACGACTCACTTACTCCGTCATTGATGTGACATCACTGATGATGGAATAATGAGACCGGTAGGTCAACATGCCAATCATATCCCATATGACTCTTATTCATCTTTCGATGGGTGTGTTCCGAGCCCAAGACGATCTTGCAAAGCTCGTTAAAACAACCGAGTGCCCTGCTGTGCGAACGGTTCGCGCCCGCCTCATATATGTCAAACCTATCGTACCCATGTGACATGGCGCACCTCAGAATGGCAAATACTCCAGACGGTGCTACAGTTGGAAGAACACTAACTACTTTGATATTTGTGTGAGGGATCACCCTATTTAACAACGTCTACCACGCATCAAACAAGGTGCATAAAAGGGATTAACATCACATGCAATCAAATTATTGTGATATGGTATAGCCCCTTTTGTTGAAGAAGACTTCTTCAACATCCTTTGGCTTCTTCAACAAAAGGGGCTATCGATGTAAGATAGTCACCACCATGTCCTCGCAATTACAACTATTTGCTATCACATAGCTAATAAAATAAATGCATTACATGGCTTTCTAGTTGACGCGCAGGTCAATACAATAAATAATGACAATCATATTGGCTCCTGCCGATTGCCGTACTCACGACACGCAGGTCACGATAAAATTAAAATTACAAACACTTTGCATCTCATACAATCACATTGCATCACATAGGCCATACCACATCACATGCATACCCTGCAAAAACAAGCCAGACGCCTCTAACGTTTATGCTACAATACGTGGCATTATGGCTACGTTGCAAACCGTTTGCTACCTACGTTACCATAAGCACGATTGCTCTTGCAGTTATTTAACTGTCGGGGTGTATGGAATTAGAGATTCGGAAATCTCGAACCCCATACTAAACTTCGCCATACGCATGACCCCCCGTGTAGATCACATCTACAAGCCCGCTCATTGTAAATTTATCTTTCTCAACTAAAGTGAAACCAAAGTCATCCTTAGCATGTCTCGATCCGAAGATCGTAAGGTTCGCCGGACCTCTGAAAATTTCACGATGCCGCCGAGATCAAAATTATGCAATGAGAGGGAAACAACAAGAAAATCCGGTGGTAGATCTCATTTAACACCCCGCACATCATATGTGCAATGCTGCATATCACATATGCTCTAGTCGTACCTACAACTACGCATAGTACCGCTCTGATACCACTGTTGGGGAACGTGCTACGCAAAACAAAAATTTACCGCGCACAATCCACCCCAAGATCACTATCGAGGTGCAAGCAACGAGATCATACCTTCGACGATCACGTCAATGCAGCGAAGAAGTTGACCGATGTCGATGAAGTCCGCAGACTCCCGCAGCTAGGTTATACCTCCCAGCCGCGAGAGTGATCTCCCCGCGAATAGTTCGCCCGATCGAACGCCGAGTATACGACTGTAACATCCCCATTTGAATTCTCTTTTGTTTGTGCATCATGGCATGATATGGCATTACATTAGTTGCATCAAGGTTTGAACTAGGGTTTTAAATCTAAAGAGAAGCTTCAAATTCGTCTAAAATTTGTAAAACCAATTCAAAAGAAACAAAAGGATCAGAAAGTTCTTGTTGAGTTTGAAATTGGATTAGAGGCAAAGAGCTTGGAATTGGTTTGAGTTTGCAAAGCATTTTGAAATCAGAAAACAAAAAGAAAAAATAAAACCTAATCTATCTAACCCCCCCACCGGGCCTCTTCTCCTGGCCCATTCTCTCCCCCGCGTGGGCCTTCCTCCCCTCCGGCCCATCTCCTCTCTCCCGCACAGCCCGCTCGGCCCGCCCCGCACGCCCCCCCTTTCTTCCTCCTCTCTCTCTTCCCCCTTCCGCCCCCGGTTTCTCCCCCCCGCCACCACACCGCCGCGTGGCAAGCGCTGCCTGCCCCACTCGCCACCTCGCCTCGGTCGCCCGCCTCCCTGCCCTTCCCTTAAAAGCTTCTCTCTCGGCCGGCCCGCCCCTTTTTCTCCCGTTTTCTCCGCCGCCTTCCTCCTTAGCTCCGTCGCCGGCCCCGTTTGCTTCGCCCTGGCCGCTCTCCGGTTCCTCCCCGCCACCACGCCGCCGCGTGGCAAGCGCTGCCTGCCCCGCTCCCCACCTCGCCTCGGTCGCCCGCCTCCCTCCCCTTCCCTTAAAAGCTCCTCTCTCGGCCGGCCTGCCCCTTTTTCTCCCGTTTTCTCCGCCGCCTTCCTCCTTAGCTCCGTCGCCGGCCCCGTTTGCTTCGCCCCGGCCGCTCTCCGGTTCCGCCTCGCCACCAAGCTCCTCCCCAGGCCGCCTCTTCGCCGCTTCCTCGGTGCCTCGGAGCTCGTCGCCCCCGTCGCTTCCCTTCGCCGGCCCCGCCCCCTCTTCTTCACCATTTTCTCCGCCGCCTCTCCCGTTGCCGCGCCGCCCTTTCCGAGCTGCTCCCGGCCGCGCTCCGCACCGCCCCACCGTCGGTCTACCCCACCTCGCCGTCGCTCCTCTGGCTCCGCCTTGGTTCGCCGCTGTTCCCTCGTCTCGGCTCTCCGCCTCTCCCGGAACTTCCCCTCCGCCCCACCGCCACCTCGGTCCGGAGCTGAGCTCCCTCCGGTGCCCCGCCTCGGCCTCGCCTCCGCGCCGTCCCGGCCACCTCGAGCTCCCCCCGGCGCCCTCGCCACCTCCGCCTCGCTCCAACCGCCTCGCCACCCGGAGCTCGCCTCCCCGCCACCGAAGCGCCGCCGCCCGAGCCACCCCGCCTCCGTCCAGCCTCGCCATGCCTCCACCTCACCGCCCGAGCTCGCCACCGACCCTAGCCGCCGCCTGCCTCGTCGCCGACGCCCTCCCCGCCCCTCCTCGCCGCTAGCTGCAACGCCGCCCGGACCGGCCGAGCCCGACAATTAGGTTAGGGCTTAATGCCCCTTTAATTAGCCGGTTAAGACACATTTAGTAGTATATTAATTGCTAAGTGTATTTATTAGCCCCACTAATTGCTGTTCCGACACGCATTGAATGCTAATCATCATTTAATTAACTGCTAAGCTGTGTGATAAATACACTCATTTAGTTTGTCTCAATGACAGCCGGGTCCCACACGTCGGATTTAAATAAATCAGTAAAAGAAATAGGAAAAACCTGACCTATGGGCCCCATCTATCATAGGCTCAGTCAATTTTGACCCAGATTGACTGAGGGGCCCACTTGTCATTGTCTGTGGCTAGGTTAGTCTGAGTAATAAAAGTTAACTAATGAATTTCTTTACTGAGAAAAATACAAAAAGGGGATTAAACATTATAAAATTCATAGAAAATTCATACTTTGTCAAAAAAATGCAAATAATATATCAAAATGTTCAGAAAAATGAGAGCTATTCAAGTACATCATTTTCATACATGTTTGCATGCTAGGAAAAGTGAAATTAACTAAAAACTCAATTTAGGGTTTCCCCGAACCCCCGGAAATCTTCGGATCGCGATATCTTGCGCGTCCGGACTCCGATTAACTTGATACTAGTTGCATTAGTTTTCATTTTAAATCCTCTAGGTCATGGCATACATTGCATCTCATGCTGAAGTTCATCATCATGGCGTTCACACTGCGCTTGTTTTCGGTGTTTTCGTTCTTTCGATAGAATCGGACGGTATCGACGATTCCCTTTCCGATCAGGAATAGCACGTGGTAGCAGAACCGCAAGGCAAGCAGCCCCCTTTGATCATCTTGCGGATATCCTACTATTTGCAATTTATTATTTGTTTTCAAAACCGTATTGCATGCGATCCACTGATATTTTATGTTAAGGTTAGCCCTATCCCTGCATGAAAACTTACTTTGTCGCTAATCAACCCCACCAACCCTCCCAACCTATTTAGAGTGGCTTACTTGTTGTGTTAATATTGCTTATATAGCTAATGATGCTTAGCCATGCTTAGCTGTGTAAAAGTCGTAATTCCTGGGATGGCAGATACAACACAACACTCTGGATGGGTAATTGGTAGGTGGGTATTCACCGGGAAGTGCTTAATAAACCTGACTAATATCAATCGGGCTAAGACGAGAGGCCATGCTGGAAGCATGGTGGGTTGTCTCGTTTTTCCCACAAGGACCGGTTCCCGGTGTCCTGTCGAACCAAGATTTGCGTACTTCTGCGCGGGTGGTATAATGGGCCACCCATGACCGAATAACCTGTCTAGGCTTAGGATATGAGCCGCATAGTTTGCCATTTTCGTGAATTGGGTGCGTGGAAAATGAGGAGGTGGTATGATGCAACAATATAGGAGTGAGGGTTACACACGGTCCGGGACCGGGGATGTATCACCTGCCACAACTAGTGGGACCGCGCCGAAGTATCGGCCGAACTGTCGTTCGCGGATTAGCCCATTAGGGCGGCTCATACCTAAGTCGAAAACATTGTAAAGGTCGTGTTCAACCACCCTCTGCTAGCACACCTCGTGAAAGTGTGTACTCGGTAGCACCGAGAGTCGGTTGATACGCGTAGGTAAAGATGTACACCCCTGCAGGGTTTAAACTATTCGAATAGCCGTGTCCGCGGTTATGGACAGCTTGGTAAGAATCCGCATCGAATTAGACAAGTATAACCTTGATCTAAAATTGACCCACTCTAAGGATGAGGGTTAGCGATTGCTTCCTCCCTGGTGGTCGAGGAAGAATCGAGGGTTTCATGTGTTCGATGGTCTGCTTAGAGTTCATTATGCAGTTTCAGCTCCTCTCCTCCGCAAAGCATTCCAGTAGACGGATTCAATCTAATTACAGGTATTGTGAAAGATTAACTTAGCTTTCTGCAAAATAGTCCACAAATAGCCCCCTTCTTGATACCTGATGCATCTATTACTACTTTCCCCTTGTAAGTCTTGCGGAGTACATTTTTGTACTCACCTTGCATTCGTTGATGATTTGTGTGCAGAGGAAACCACTCCCGTAGCGGATGGTTTCTACGTTGAGTTCGCCTCCTGCATCAACTCCGGCATCGGTAATCCCGGGCAGTGGTCCTGCCCTGGGTTCGGTAGTTTGGTTTGTTCTGCCGCCGCTTTCAGCCCTACCTTTAGGCTTCTCAGCCAAACTTAAACTTCCGCTGTGTGAATAACTTTTGTTATGTATATGTTGTTAAGTTTTCAAACAACTAGTATTATTGCAGTTTCGGTCGTAGAGTCTCTGTTATGATACTGGTTTGTTCTCCCCCTGTATCGTGTACAATGCGTGTATGTTTGAAGTACATGATGCAGGTAGGATTTCAGAGTCTTTAACATAGAGTTATTAAGTTTAATCACTCCTGTGAAGTGACTCTCCACTGAGAGGTTGGGAACTATATCACCCTACTCCAGCCGCGCATTCATTTGCCGGGACGAGGTCGGGGTTGATGTTCCAGCTCAGTGGGAAAGAGTGAGGAGACCATATCACCCTACTGCTCTGTGCATTAATTTGCCGGAGTAAGCTTTGGGGTTGACGTCTCGGGCTATTCGAAGCCATATCACTCCACTCCTCTCGGATTTGACACCCGTGAGTTGAGGTCGGGGTTGACGTTTCGACTTACCGAGTGATTCCTCTTAAGACTCTCTGTTACGGAATCTAGGGTCCGACAACGACGTCTCCGAGGTATCCACGCGTACCGATCAGCGACACCGTGGTAATGTGTGGACCAGCACACAAGAACAGCGGGGATCTACGAGAAGGAGAAGCAGCAGCGCGCCGGCAGCTGTACTAGATCCAATCTAGAAGAGAGAGAAAAAGAAGGCTGTGGCCAATCTAGAGATGGCCGGCTTAGGGTTTAGGGCTGCTTCTGGGGGCTGCCTCTGGGGTTGCTCAGGATGCCCTTTGAGGTACCCTGCCCCTCTATTTATAGGGGTTGGGGCAACTCTCCCTAGGCAGGTGGAGTCCTACTCCAGCAGGGACACCCTGTTGCAGTTGGAGTCCAACTCCACCAGAACCTTCTAGAACCTTCTAGAACTTCTGGAACCTTCTAGAACTTTTAGAACCTTCTAGTACCTTCTAGAACCTTCTAGAACCTTTCAGAACCTTCTAGAACCTTCCGATACTTTCTGGAACACTTCCGGACATCACCGGAACCATCCGGGACCTCCCGGAACACTTTCGAGATCATCTGAAACACTTCAAAACCCTTCTCTCTCGTTCTTCATAAATAGTAGCATTCCTAAATGTCGCTAAAACGTTAAGCGTGTGACCCTATAGGTTCAAATATATGTGGACATGTCTGGAACACCTTCCGGTCAATAATCGTCAGCGGGATTTGGACACCCATAACGACTCCCACATATCATCGAAGATCTTTATCGAGCGAACCTCGTATTACCGCATATCATCCTTTTGCCTCACGATACGTTACACAACCCGAGGCGAGACTTTGACGGTATCCCTGTGATCAACTCCTTGATCACCATACCTAGTTATCCTCGTTACCGGTTTGTACTCTTTTCTCATTTTCGTATTCCGGTATCCCCGTGACTAACCTTTTAGTCACAATACTTGGCCAGGCGATGCTGGACACCGTAATACCGAGTGGGCCCAGAGCGTATCTCTCCATCGCCGGATAGGCAAATCCCAGTCTTGAGATATCTAGAACCACGATATACTTTCTGGTGTACCTGAAAGTCACCTTTATAATTACCCAGTTACGGAGTAACGTTTGATGACCTCAAAGCAACCATCCGGTATCCGGGTCTACGATATTCTCATGGTCTAAGGACGCAAGTAAACGTTAACACATAATGAGAAGATAGTGACAACATATTGACGAAGTGATCTCGTAGTATCTCATAAGGAGGTCTATCCAACACCATTGTTACCCTAACAATGTGTTCCCATTATTGCCGGCATCCTTGTTACATTAACAATGCCCATGATCAGGAAAACAAGACCATCAACAATACATGAGCTAGTCTAGAGGCCTGACTAGGATCTGAATGGTGTTTATTATTCTACACATGCAATTAGGTTTTCCTCTGAATCTCATATTCAAGAACCAATGCAATTCTAGCATAGAACATAAACTTAATCATGAACATGAAAATAGAATAATAACAACTTTATTATTGCCTCTAGGGCTGAATGTTCCTAAGACACACACGAGGCCTTAACATGTTGAGGTTTCTGGTGGCTCTAGCAGGTGACAGGGTTTATGTCGCTTAGAGTCTTCCCGCCATCCTTTTGGAGGTGGCTCACGTGCTTCGGTGCATGACATTCCTCCGCGGCGCGTTCTAGGTCAGGGTCGTAGAGTTGCTCAAGATGTTGCATTGCATGCTAATCACTCACGACCGTCTGTGCCTGTTCAGCGAGTGACTCAATACTGGATTCAAAAATCTTTGCTTACTAACCCTAGTACTGAGTCCACTAGTTTTCGGTCTTTTGTGTAGGATGACCGGCGAGGGTTAATGAACATGTGGCTCGTTGATTCTGGGTGTTCACGTCACATGAACGGAAGCTCAAAATGGTTCACCTCTCTCAACAAGACGTCTGGTGATGAGTTCATCACTTTTGAAGACGACTCCCGTGGACGTGTGACACACAAGGGTGTAGTGCGAGTCAACAACAACAACATTCTCAAAGATGTTGCCCTTGTGAGTAAACTGAAATACAACCTCATTTCTGTTTCACAACTTATTGATGATGATTATGAGGTGTGCTTTAAGAAGAATGGATATCGTGTTCTTGACTTTTCAGGTGCACTTGCTTTTGGTATTTCTCGCCCTGGTAGAGTCTTTGCTGCTGATTTCAGTTCTTCTGAATCTAGATGCTTTCTTGCTACTAGCTCTTCAGTTTTTCAACTTTGGCACCGGCATTTGGGGCATGTTGGTTTTGATCACTTGACTAGAGTTGGCAGTCTTGATCTTCTGAGAGGCTTGCCCAAACTCAAACCGGTCAAGGATTTGGTTTGCGCCCCATGTCGGCATGGCAAACAAGTTGCTGCTTCTCATCCACCTGTCAATCAGGTGAAGATTGACGGACCAGCTCAGTTTTTACACATGGACACTGTAGGTCCAGCACGGGTCTGATCAGCAGGTGGGAAGTGGTATGTTCTTGTCATAGTTGATGACTACTCTTGGTTCTCTTGGGTGTTTTTCATGGAGCACAAATCTGAAGCATTTGAGTTCTTTCGAGATTTGGCTTTGAGGCTCTTGAATCTCTTTCCTGGCTCTTTGAAGGAAATTCGCGGTGATAATGGTTTAGAGTTCAAGAATGCTTCTTTCACATATTTTCTTGCTGATTGTGGTGTTGAGCACCAATTCTCCACTCCACGCACCCCTCAGCAGAATGGTGTTGTGGAGAGGAATAACGTGACTTTAGTTGAGATGGCAAGAACGATGCTTGATGAGTATGGCACATCGCGACGGTATTGGGCCGAGGCCGTCAACACCGCTTGCTATGTGTCAATCGAGTTTTTCTGCGTTCCTCTCTGCACGTAACATCTTATGAGCTTATGTTTAGGAAGAAGCCAAATATGTCCCATCTTAGGGTTTTTGGTTACAAATATTTTATCCTGAAGAAGGGCATTCTCGATAAGTTCGAGTCGCGTACTTCTGATAGTATCATGCTTGGATACCCTGGACATTCGAAAGGATATCAAGTGCTTAATTTTGAGAATAACAACATTGTGGAGTCATGTGATGTGACTTTTGATGAGGCTAGCTCTGCTAGACCCGAGCTTTCATATGTCTCACAGGAGTCCGAGTCGATCTTCCAGGATGAAGATGACTTTGAGAGTGGCATGGGTCGTGCCTCCGCTTCTCAGGCGGCAGCTGCTGGTCCTCCAGTGACCTCTTCAATAGTAGCTGAGGGTCCAGCACCGACGACTTCATCATCGGCGGTGGCACCTTCTTCACCGGCAGCTCAGCTTCCTACCTCTTCTACGGCTGAGGTAGAGGTTGCCGAGGCTACTTCCACTCGAGTTCCAGATGATCTCGGGGGTCCACAACGCCTCCAGAAGGATCACCCTCCAGCGTAGATCATCGGCGACATCTCTGAGCGTGTAACTCGCTCCAGGTCCATTCCTTCCTCAGAACTTACGTATTCAGCTTTTGTTGCATCTTTTGAGCCCAAAGATATATGTCATGCACTTTCTAATGATAGTTGGGTCAATGCCATGCATGAGGAGTTAGAAAATTTTGAGAGAAATAAGGTTTGGGCGCTTGTAGAGCCTCCACTTGGTCACAATATCATTGGAACCAAGTGGGTGTTCAAGAACAAGCAAAGTGAGGATGACATTGTTGTTCACAACAAGGCTAGACTTGTAGCCCAAGGGTTAGTCAAATAAAAGGTTTTGATTTTGATGAGACCTTTGCACATGTAGCTCGCTTGGAGGCCATACGCATTTTACTTGCGTTTTTAGCTTCCAAGAAGTTCAAGCTTTATCAGATGGATGTTAAAAGTGCTTTTCTTAATGGTTTCATTGAGGAAGAAGTCTATGTTAAACAACCTTTCGGATTTGAGAACCTAAATACCCTAACCATGTGTACAAATTGTCCAAGGCTCTCTATGTTCTTAAGCAAGCTCCTAGAGCTTGGTATGATAGACTTAAGAGTTTCTTGATTCAAAATGGCTTAGAAATAGGAAGGGTAGACAAAACCTTGTTTCTTCTCAAGCGTGACAATGACCTACTAATAGTGCAAATCTATATGGATGACATAATCTTTGGTGGCTCCTCTAATGCTCTTGTGTCCAAGTTTTCTGAGATGATGAGCAGAGAATTTGAGATGTCCATGATGGGTGAGCTCCAATACTTCTTAGAGTTACAAATCAAGCAGACGAAGGAGAGCACTTTTGTCCATCAGACCAAGTACACCAAGAATCTATTGAAGAAGTTTGGAATGAGCGACGCCAAGCCAATCAATACCCCGATGTCTACTACAACATCACTTGGACCTGATGAAGAAGAAGAGGCAGTCGACCAGAAGGAGTTCAGGAGCATGATCGGCTCCCTCCATTACCTGACGGTGACTCGACCGGACATCCAGTTCGCCGTCTCTCTCTGCGCGAGGTTCCAAGCCTCGCCAAGAGACTCCCACCGGCAAGCTATGAAGCGCATCATGAGGTACCTTCGATCATCCCTGGAGTTTGGACTTTGGTATTCATGCTCTTCTGTTCTAGGGATTCGGGGTTTTTCAGATTCAGACTTTGCCGGGTGTAAGATAGACCACAAGAGTACATCTAGAACTTGTCATTTTCTTGGTACTTCTCTTGTTCATGGTCCTCTAGAAAACAATCTTCTGTTACACAATTTACTACTGAAGCTGAGTATGTTGCCGCCGCTAGTTGTTGTAGTCAAATTATCTGGATGATTTCGACTTTGCGGGATTTTGGGTATCTTTTGATAGTGTTCCACTGTTCTGTGATAATACTAGTGCTATTAACATTGCTAAGAACCCAGTGCAGCATTCGAGGACTAAGCATATAGATGTGCGGTTTTATTTCCTTAGAGACCATGTTGAGAAGGGTGATGTAGTGCTCAAATTTGTTGATTCTGAAAATCAGCTTGCAGATATCTGTACCAAGCCCTTAGATCCCACCCGATTCTGTGCACTTAGAGGGGAGTTGGGGATTGTTCATCCTCATGGGTTGGTTTGAGGGGGAGTCTTTTAAGTGTGTATCATATTGTAGCATAGTGCATTGTGCAGCATATGTAATATATCATGTGAAGTTTACATTTTTATGAGCTTTGTTTATTATCCTTGATGAGACAATGATCACTTAGAGTTCTCTATATGCCATGTTTTTTGCTGTCTAGCTCATTTCACCATGTTTTGACATGTGTTCACAAGAATCTGCAATGCTAGCTTAATTGGACAACAACTTGAACTTAAAATCTTTGATCTACTGATGAGTTGCTTGCTAGGGAATCCTTTGCTTTTGAATCTACTCATGTCTCTAGTATTGCAACTGTGATCTCTGTTGTGACTGGTCAAAGATAGGACTTCATGGTAATCTTGATTAGGATTGCCAGTGACTTGACATGCCTAGGCTTTTGTGGCTCGGGCCGGAATATGCTTATTGTCATTAGGAGTCAGTGGCTTTGCTCTACATGCTTGAAATCTATCATGTGTTGATGTGAAAAATGATAAATCGGGGATGAACCACTCAAGGTACTTGCTCGTGCAGGAGGTAGTACTTTGATTGTAGCTAGTCCAAATAATCATGTGGAATCAATGTGAAAAAGTCAGGATGAATCACTCAAGGTACTTCCTCGTACAGGGGGTTGTATTTTGGTTGTGACTAATCCATTTAATCATGTGATTGCTTAATTCAGCATGTGGTAGAGTATTTTGGTCCTAATTTTGATCGGCTGTCCTCCTAGTCATGGCTTAGCGCTAAGTTGTTATACTTCACTCATGTTTAGATTCAGTGCAATTGTGACTACCTAGTCTGGAACTCATCACTAGTGAAATCTTTAATATGCTAAGAACTTGAGATGCTAGCTGTTATTCTTGATATACATGTTGCTCTATGGTTTGATGAGCACCTATCTGGCATATTAGCATTTGTGTGTCTCCTTTTGGATAATTCTCAACGCTCGTTAAAACCTGAAAAATTAGAATCTTATTTCATTCAATGCATACCTGCTTATTATTGATATCCTATCATTGCATAGTCAAGGGGGATGCGTGAAGTCCCTTGATGACTATAGTGCCAAAGGGGGAGATATAGTAAGGGGAGAAAATAGATCAATTACAACCTTGGCATGTGTGTGCATTTTTGTTGATGCTTTGATTTGGAGTAGGTCATAAATGCATAAGTTGTAGGAGTGAGGGAGAGTTTCATCGCATATGCTAAGCCTTCACTCACTGTTTGGATCTTACTCTTGTTCACATTCACTTGGCCGCTTTCTATTTCATCTGGCCAAGTTTGAATTCTTGCAACTTGATTGCTTTTAAATCTTTAAACCAACTCCAAATTAATTGATTGAGAGGTGTTGGCAATATATTCATCAAGGGGGAGATTGTGAGTCATATGATGACGTGGACAATTTTTGTGATGAATATTTTGCCATCTTTTGTGGAGTTAAATAATTTGGTTGCATGAATTTGAGGTTTGAATTATTTGCAATATGCTTAATTGTGTTGAGTTTCTCAATTTGTCTCCAGAAAAATTGAGTGATTGAAGGATTTTTCTCGACTGACTTGGGTCAAGTGAAAAATTTATGCTCGCAATGCTTTGCTTGGTCTATTGTGTGCAGGTACGAGTTGGGTACGGCGATGGTTCGGCCATATGGACCGGCATGAGGCTTGGAGGGCTGAGATGCGGTCAAGGTGGTGGCGACGACATCGTGCGGCTTAAAAGCATGTACGCGGAGGACAAGAAAGTGGGTGGAGACGAGACGTGAGGACCAAGTCAGTGCGAGGGCGTTTTGGTAAAAACACGGAATCTACCGAAGCATAACCAAGAAACTGCGGCGACAGTAGGGAAGCAGTTTAGGGTTAGTTGCTTAGGGTAGAAGGAAAGATAGATGGTAGATGAGTCACTTAGACGCTTTGTGATGCGTGCTAAGTGCTCATGCCATCTAAGTGGCCTTAAGGCCTAAGTGGTGGGAGGTATGCCTCCACCACTGTAAGTAGAGGGGTAAGAGGTGCTTATCCCTCAACTCTTTTTGGATTAGCTTTGTGAGAGCTGCACTTAGAGAAGTGCTTTGCCTAGATGAGACAATCAATCCCTTTTTCTCATATCTTGAGTTTGCTTGTAAGAGAAGTAAGGATTGGGGTTTTGTAATTGACTTGCTTAGGAGATAAACTTCTGATTTTTGATAGATGGATTAGGTTGCTGTGACATGTGAGAGGTTGCCTTATTGATTTCATATCAAGAACCCTCACGAGCAACAAGAAATCAAAGTTGTGCTTCTCGTCCAAGTTTTGGGGTAGTTTTCGGAAGAACATGAAAAGGTCTTGTCTTGAGGCATTTCTGTGATGATCAACACTTGATTCATAGTCACAAGACATACGTAGACCCTTCTGCAAAGTTTCACTCCTTTTGGTTGGACAGATTTTAAATCGTAGCAAAAGTTGCATCGAAAATCAGGGATTTCGGCGTTCTGGACTACACCTGGAGATTCTAGCCAAGAATACCTAGAATGTCCAGATGTGTAATTTAGAGTTCTGAAAAATCACACCCGGAGTGTCCGGACACCATCCCCGAGAAGCTCCATTTCACCGTTGGTACATTCGGAGTATTCGGGCCCAAACTCGGAGTGACCGAGACTGAACCCGAAGTATCCGGGCCTGGACCCGGAGTCTCCGGACATCATCCCGACAGGAGTCAATTCTCCAACTGTACATCCGGAGTGTCCGGACCTTCAAGTCCGGAATGTCCAGACATACATTTTCAGACAGTTCTGATTCTTCTTCCACTCAAGCCTTGCTCCGATTTCGGCCTTAAGTTTTGGGGGTCTTTCCGCTACGACCTTGCTCTGATCATACTAGTCTGTCATATGACTATGTATGTGATGATTTTGTGAAATATTTTGAATTTGACATTCACTTGTCGGAAGCCACCGATCCAACAGAGCAGAAAACTAAGTTCTTATTCAAAATATAATAGTAGTAGATTCAAAAACATTTCTGGAAGCAAGCTTGTCTTTGACGGGTCGGTATCTAGTGTCGGAAGTTACATTCCGATAATCATCGACTAGAGGCTGATAACCCTTGTATCGCCTCAGGCAATCCTTAAAACCCTCCCCGTGGTATCATCTTGCAGCATGGGCTAGGTTTCACTCCTGCAGTTCCTCACTGCCAACCTATAGTTCAAACTGCACATTGTGGACACATCATGCCCACGTCCTTAATCTCATTCCCCAAATTTCACAACCAAAACTTAGTTTAACCAGTGTGTGGCCTTTCCAAGTCATGTCCATAATCGAGGACGCGACTATTCGAATAGATTTTAACACTCTACAGAGGTTGTACGGCTTTACCAATAAGATGTAAGTCCCCCTTGTTGCCAGAGCTCGATGGGCACACTTCGCGAGGTGTGCTGGCAGGGTTAGTACAACGAGGCATTTCCCCTATTTTTGTACTAGGACTGAACCCGCTAGATGAGATCTTACCTAGTTTTGCTCATGTTCGGTGGTTCCTGACACATAACCCGAAGTGGACACACATTTGTGTCGAACAACTCTCTACATAGCCACGCGGAGGTCCTCTAGGGATAACAATCCACCAAGCACTTACTTCCTACTGCCCACGGGTCCAGACACTAGCACTTGACAGGGTAATTAGTCAAGTCATTCTCACAAAGGCCATGTGGACGTACAGGGTGAACTTGGTCGAGCGACACTTAGACTCAGTCCTTAACTGATTCGAGCAAGACTGCACATCATCACCCCATAGCCATATCCTACATGCTACAACCATTCCTCCGATCTCCTCTTACCGTTCTCACCCGAATCAAAATCATCCTCCACTTTGTTTTGGAGTTTTGGCAAACATTACTTTCAAACACTTGCCTCGGAAGGTATGCCCCTTCCTAAGGTTTTTATTCCCATAACCAAAGGGGTGGTTCGCGTGAATCGAACAAAAGTAGATTTTCTCTACAGCAGGTATAAACATGGCTATCACCTATAATCCTAATATCCTGCTGGTCATACGTTGACCGGCTAGTATTGCTAGGGTTACAAGGAGTAACTTGCCGGACCTATGTCATATGCAACTACAAGGTGTAACAAGGTTTCGCATAAAATATCATTGATACTCACATAGCATGCAGAGTTGCAAACAAAGTAATTAGGTTTTGACATATATGAGATTCGACATGATCAATGTGGGAATGCTTGCCTGGCAATATTGGCCGAGTCTCGAGATCGGGCTCGGTACGACAATTGTCGGAAATCCTCCGCACAAGACTTCATAACGTCTGCATCTACACATCGAAAGGATGTTGAATAAATCCACGATGCGAGTTGAAATCCAATCAGATCCAAACAATAAAGAACAATACAACCCATACAATCACGACATAACTGGGTAGCTAGTACCTTAGAAGATCCCATAAAGTCGGCAGAAGGGAACTCAGGCTCGCATTGCATGGAATGATGACCTACTTTCGAATAGATAAGGTAGGGTTTTACTATCTAAGTCTAGGTGTTTATAGTTTTCATGATCTTGTTGGGACTAGGGAGCAATAGTGTTTGGAAACATTTTTTGAAATTTACAAAGCGCTCTGAACATTATATAGGTGCACCTAAATCGAAATAAGGGTTTTTGAAGCCATATATACCATCTACTATCTAAATAATTCTGAATCTCGAAATGCTTTTGGACTTAAGATACCATATTTTCTTTTATAAGAAAGGATGGATTGGTTCGGGGCTAAAATGAACAAGATATGTCAATATAGCATACATATTTAAAACATTTTTCAAAATTGAAACTCCAAATCTTTCAAAAATATTAAAGTTACCTTCATGGCTAGTTCTCGACTTTATATTACCATAGGAAAAAGAAGTAGTTCGATCGGTGTTGTAATGGGGAAAATATAAATGTCCAAGGGATTGGCCAGAAGGAAAAATGAGAGGGGTAGGGTTTCCACCGAGAGGAAGATGATGACGCCACAGGCGGGGAGGAGAAGTGTGCCTTTGGCACACCGGTTGTGGCTTTGGATCGATCAACAGAGAGGAATGCGTTTCTTGAAAGGGAGTGTACACTTTGCATGGAGAACAGAGGAAATACGCTTTTAGCCAAGAGAAAGCGTAAACAGCATAGAACACACAAGAAAATATGTCTTCAACATAGTGGAAACGGCTTTCACGGGGAAGAGGAGTTGAATACGTCTTCCTGTCGGGATAACCCATTTTACTTAACTGGCCGATGGGCCTGGGCTGAGAGTTGATAGCTACCTGCTTAGCGGTTGCTTAACCGACAAGGCGCATGGGTTAGACCTTAACCGCTGTCGGGGAAAATAATTTGCAGGGAGGGGTCAGACGGATAGGTGGCCGGTGCTCACCTTACCAATGCGCCATCGGTGGCCAGGCGGCGGCGCAAGCTGGATGCCGGACTCAGGGGGCGTCATAGCTAATGGAGAGCGGTGCTCTGGTGGCCGCTGTCGGCCGAGGTGGGTCGGGGTGACGGTCCCGCAGCTGGAGAGAGAAGGTGACCGGGGTAGACTGGCCTCCGTCTACCCCGCCGACGGCGAGAGGCGGATTGTTGAGGAGGTGGCGGCTTGAGTCCCCAGCAGGGTGGTGGAGCAGACCCCCGCTGGGGTGAGCAGCGGCTCGAGAATCCGTACGGATGCAAAGGAAACAGGGACACCCGGCTTGGGGAAGAAACGGGAAAGAAGAAGGTAAGGAGCAGAGAATAGCTTGGCTGAGGGGACGATGGGGGTGGTCATGCGTGAGGAGCTCGGAGGGCTAGAATCCTGGCCTTGGGAGGAGAAAGAAGAGGGATGAGCTGCTCAGGGAAGAAGCTTGGTTCGGGGAAGAATAGGAAGAGGAACGGAGGAGCTCAAATATTGGAGGAGGGAGCTCGACCGTGCTTTGGTAGGGAAGAGGAGAATGGAGCCGGTGCAGGTGCTAGGGGCTGCTGTAGAGGAGCAAGAGAGTGGCGAGAAGAGCTGGTAGGGGAAACAGGGGAGCACTCAGGCAGTCTCCTGGAGCCCGGGATGGATGAAGAAGAGAGAGGGAGCTCGAGGAGAAGATGAAGAGTAGCTCGGCTTGGGAAGGATAGAGTGCTCGGATAGATTTATAGCCAGGGAAGGAGGAGCTCAGGCGAATGTGTTCAATGGTAGCGGGGCCGGGAGCTGACTGCTGCTGTTGCTACACAGGGAGGCTCGGAATGAAGTTAGGCACCAATTCACGGAGTTAGCGCTGCTAGGAGAAGAGGTGGCACTGTGCGGAAGTGTTTGCACTGGAGCTCAATAGAGGTGGGGAATGAGGGGGCTTGGGTGGAGGAAGAAGAGCGGTTGGGAAAGAAGGTGCTGGGCAGTGGGACCGAGGTCCACGTGGCAGGTGGAGGCGGTGAGAAATAGGCGATTCGGCTGGTACACTTGTGTGGTTGTAGCAAAGAATAGTTCAACAAAGTTTGAACAACATCACTCAGATATTTGGACTTGATTTTTGAGGAAAATTCTTGTCACAAGATATAAAGTTTAATTGCAGAAATGGTTTAGGGATTCAAGTAGAATGCCTCACAAAAGTTTGGCAAATTTTTAGTTGGAGATTAAGCCAGGTCTCAAATGGGTTAAAACTTAGCTTTAAATCATTCCAAAAATTTTGTATTTTACTACATCTTATTATTTTAGAAATGAGCTCAGAACATACATAGGCCCCCTTCTAGACAGCTTATTGGGTGGCTTATGGCCCCAGGAAGCCATAAGCTATCTAGAAGGCAAAGCTTAACTTGGGCTTAAATTTTAAGTACTCATTATTCCTGTTGGTGCCCAGGAAGCCTCGTTTTGAGGCTTCCCAAGCTTATTCCAGCTCCCACCTCTGATAATTACCCTTATATCCCCACTACTTCCTAAAATTTACCCGCGTATGCCACTCGGTATATATTAAAAAATTTCCTTCAGCCCCTCCATCGCCCACCCCCCTCCCTGCCCAGATCCAATCGCCCCTCCCCTTCCCCGCCGCCTCCTCTTCCTCCCCGCCCCGCGCCTCCTCCGTCTCCCCGCCCCGGTGCTCTCCTCCGCCACCTCCCGCCGCCCCGTCGCCCCCGGACCCGCTCCCGCGGCCTCCGACAGGCCCCGGCCCCGCTGCCTCTGCTCTCCCCCCGGCCCGCCGTCCGTCGCCACCTCCGACAGCCCCCGGCCCCGCCCTACCTCCGTCTCCCTGCCCCGTCGCCCCCGGCCCCACCCCCGCCGCCTCCGACAGGCCCCGGCCCCGCCGCCTCCGCTCTCCCCCCGGCCCGCCACTTGTCGCCACCTCCGACAGCCCCCGGCCCCGCCCCTACCTCCGTCTCCCCGCCCCGGTGCTCTCCCCCGCCGCCTCCCACCGCCCCGTCGCCCCCGGCCCCGCCCCCGCCGCATCCGACAGGCTCTAGCCCCGCCGCCTCCGCTCTCCCCGCCGTCGCATCCTGTATATTGAAGAACATGGCAATTTGGCCCAATCAACGATCCTCTCCCTAATTCCTTCAAGCCAAGGACTTTCGTGGTAAACATTAACTCATCCCTCCCTTCAATTTTGTAGCAAAATCAGCGAAGGACAAATGCCCAATTGAACTGAGCATGCAATCAATCAACCGTGGATCAAATTTCCGATTGGAGACACGTGATGGGAGAAAGTCATGGTTGAGTTGATACCTAATCCTCCAATAGAAAACTTGTGTGCGTATGAGAAAGGAAGAGAAGTCAGTGGAGCGGTCCTGGAAGAGAAGGAAAAAACTAAGAAGAAAAATGAGAGGAGAAGGTGAGCATCCATGGCGGATGGGAAGGACAAGAGAGACGAGCAGAAAAAGGAGGAGAGGATTGTTTCTGATTGAAGCATCCTGTATATTGATTAGCATTGTTTCTGTGTGCAGCTAATGAAGCTTTGTAGTAGCAGTGGTTTGGTCTGTGATTGATCTATAATTGAAACTATTGTATGTGAAACTATTGTATGTGATTGAAACTAATGTATGTGATTAGCATTGTTTCTGATTGAAGCATCCTGTATATCGTACGTTCTATTTTTTTGTTGGATAAAAAATTAGTGTGCTTCAATGTGCAATTTACATTTTTATGGCAATTTAACAATTTTTATTTATATTTTTCTATTTTTATATCTCATTTATGTGTTAAAACTACGTAAAAAAATATGAAGATAGTGTTAATATCATTCAAACAGCAAACAAATAAGACAAAGGGTATTACAGACTTTTCACAATCCACCTCTGCCTATAAGCTCAAATCTCAGAAGCCGTCTAGAAGGGGAAGGTGGGGCTTATCAGGCTTCTCCACACCGCAGCTTCCCCACACCATTAAGCTTAAGCCGGCTTATGCACAAGCCGAAGCCGTCTAGAAGGGGGCCATAAGACATCACTGTAGTTTATTTGGAAGGGCGGGGAATCTAGGAATTGGGGCTTTACCCAATTATCGAGAGATAACTGGTTAGGGTTTTGGGGGGTACTTGAGAAGTGGCACAGGTGTTTGAATGACCTTGGCCTTTGTGGCAAGGATATACCAATTGTTGTTATTGAGGCAAGGGGTAGGTGTATATATACATATGTATGCGATATCCTGAGTGGATGCTATTAGAGCCGAGGACAGAGAAGCCGTCGCAGGGCATTTAGGGATTAGGGCTGTTTCCACTTGCGCAGTTTCTTGGTGCACAAGTTAAAGATGGAGATTAGGGGAATACGGAGGCGAAGGTCAAATAAGGAGGAAGATCTAGGTCATATAGCCGGATTGGGGTTTTGACCCATAGCTCGGGAATGAAGGGTTAGAGTTTTCGTATATGCATATATACATAAAAGCAGTATATACATGCATATACTTATAATAGGACATGGATAGAAAAATGTCATGGCATGTGGGAGAGGTTCGTGCCATATATATGCTTCAACTTCGCAAAAGTATCATGGGGGCACTTAGCTTCGGATGCCGGTCCGGATGCACCGACGAGATGGAAAACGAAAGTGTGTCAAAGACAGTTTCAGGGTGGGAGTGCAAGACTGAGTAGCCATGCATGAAGACAAGATATAAAGCAAGGTTATTTGTTTTGTCGGACGTAGTTCTAAAGAACTAGGGTTTCAATGAAACGGAGATCGAGAGAAACAAGAGCAAGGATAGAAGGTTTTTGTTTTGCATTGATTTAGAATTTAGCACAAGCGTGATTTGAGCAAGGGTTTTAATTGGGTGTATTTTAGTTGGCATTATTAGCAAAAAGTTTTTGTAAGCCCTAATCTCCGGGTTATCAGCAAACAAGGTGTTACAAGGTTGTTAGAAATTGTTTGCTTTCTATTTTTTATACTAGCATCTTTATGTCATAATTTTTTAAACTACCTATTCACCCCCTCTAGGCGACATACTTATACCTCAACCAAGCACTCTAGAGGCATGTCAAAAGCCAAAAACAACAGCTAAATAAGCAACATAGATAGATGGATTGAATAGGTCAGTAATTAAGAAAAATAGTTAATATATAATTTTGTCCCTCAATTATGCTTATTTTGATCTCTAAACTCTCAAGCGGGCCAAATCGGTCCCTTGGCTATTTGCTTTGGTTCATTTTGTCATCTTGCTCATGTGGCGGCACACGTGGCTCAGCAAGAGAGGCCTAAGGACATGATGTGAATGCGAAAACCCTAAAATACCCTCCTCCTCTGAGCTTTTGTTGAACCTTTTTCTTTTGTGTTATAGCTCTAACTTGATTGTTGAACCCTTTTCTATATGAATTTGTTGATGATTGTATTGTGATTCATTAACAGAAGCATTTTTCCTTGGACATTTTGGAGCTTTCATGAGTCGATATATCCTTAGACCCTCTCCTGCTGAGTCAACATGCAACGCATACCGCAACATGAGCAAAAAGACGAAAATGTGTCCAAATGGATAGCTGAGTGACCAATTTAGTCAGTTCAACAGTTTAGAGATGAGAATGAGTCGTGGGTGTTAGACGAGGGACGAAATTGTATATCAACTAAACATTGCTCCACCGCGAGTATGACTGGACAAAATGTGCAACTGAGTTTGTATGGAAGAATAAGAATTTCTTTGGCTTAAATTGAACAAGAATTTTAACACACCTCGATCCACTATTCGGAACAAACCAAATACATTACTTTTCTTCCGATGGGGAAATACAACAGTCAAAGAATAGCTAATTGTTTTTTTTTAAGAATAACTAATGCCTGCCCAGCTAACTACTAGTAAGAATGAGCTACCTGCAGCAGATTAATTGAATACAACACTTACAATCCAATGGCTACAACAAGTCTATAACCCTACCCAGTTACTCACCAAATAAAAATAAAAATCAAAGAATGTCCTCATTAACTCATTTGGGGTTCATATAGTCATCAATCCAAGAAACATCCGCGAGGGCGTCTTCGTCCATCATCTGCCACTGCGGGATGTCGTCCTCATTCACTGGAACGAGATCACGCTGAGAGTCGCCGCCGGTGCTGCCCTGCTCCTCGAGAGGCTCGAAAATTTCAAAGATTTCGTCCATGGTCATGCTCTGATCATCCGGCGACGCGTCTATACTACGAACGCACGGCGGCGGCGGCGCTTCCGCCGTGCCCTGCTCCTCGGGCGAGGCGAAGAATTGGTTCACGGGCATGCTCTCATCATACGGCGACGCGTCGTCCGCCATGACCTCCATGAACTGCCCCTGGTAATGACCATGGTATTGACCGAGAACGTCTAATGGTGGCGCGGTCTCCAAGAACTGCCCCTCAAAATGACCAAAAACACCCGGCGGCGGCGGCGGCTCCAAGAACTGCCCCTCAAAATGGCCAAAAGCACCCGGCGGCGGCGGCACTTCTCCCGTGCCCTGGAGCTGCTCTTGGCCAATACAACGAACACGCGACGGTGGCAGCAACGCCGCAATTGCGTCGAAGTAAGCCGTTGGAACCATCACCCGGACAGCCTGTCCCATCGGCACGCCGTCATCCCCATCTCTGCCTCTCTTCTTCTTGTCAGGATCGCGTGGGGAGATGTACATCTTGTAGAGCGCAGGCATGGCGATCTTGCCGGTGCCATCGACGACGAGGGAGGTGCCGTTGGTGTACTCCTCCATGAGCCACCGCGTCTTCTTCTCGTCGTCGCCGTCCTCCTCCCCGACGTCGTAGAAACCGAAGCTGCGGGAGAACCCGAGGATCTCGCCGCCGCCCGTGTGCAGCTTCTTCTTGGCCTGCTCCAGCTTCCAGTAGCCGCCGGTGGCGACGCCGCGCTGGCCACAGTGGGCGCCCTTCCCGCCGCTGCGCGCGGCCTGCAGCTTGCAGTGGCAGAGGAACCACCACTTGGGTCGGAGTTGCGGGTGTTGGCCGGCGGGTGCCTCCGCAGCAGCACGTCGGGGCTGACGCTGTAGACGTCGTCGAGGAAGATGATCCCCTCTTATGTCCGGCATATCATGGCCGGCGATCCACCGGTTGAGGTAGGTCTGCACGCTCTCTTCCGAGCCCGGGCTGAAGGAGACGCCGGGAGGCAGTGCCAACGACGGGAGGTGGTTCATGTCGCTGCCGAGCGGAGCCATCTCCACCATCGCCATCTCCACGCCAGTGGTGTTCCCCGGCGGCGGCGGCGGCGGTTTTCTTGCTTCCGTTCTTGCCTTCTTGGTGGTTATCAAGTCGGGTGGATCAGCAGAGTTTCGGAGCTGGGTTTGAAGATAGCTCGGGGAGAGCGCGAGAGTTTATATGGCGCGGTTGTGTGCGAAACGGAGTCGCGCAGCTGGGTTGGGCCTCCTCTCCCCGACCACTAGTCGGAGTCGGAGTCCGAGACCAGGCGCGCCAGGCTCCCAGCCATTAAGGTGGCGCGTAGAACTTGCCTTATTAAATCCAATGAGCTGTAAATTGTTGGACCAAACTAGAAAGAATCCACGGCACAAGTTAAACAGCAAATTTTCCATTGAAGATGGCGGTCACATTTATCAACCAATCAAACCATCAGCTGCATTTGTATAGCACTAGCATACGTTATACACGATTTATATCGTATAAAATATATAATGCTATATACAACTGAGAGGAGAGATATATCATACGAAATATTTACTAATATATGTAACCAAGAAAATGGGCCACGAGGAGCACCGTGCGCAATAGCACAAACATAAAGAGAATTTAAACGGCAATTATGTGTTGACAATTAAGAGGTTAATTAGTGCGTGAGTGATTATATGGTGTAAGCTTTTAATATATCTTCTCATTTATTGGAAGAAATATACCAGGAGATGGATCACATCTAGGTGATTTAATACTAAAATCAAGCAAAGTGTTACCATTGATCACATCACATCAAGCATAGCTTAAGATAACAGCATGTGCAGAGCTCTCACTATGTTTGGTCTGCAGATGATTCCAACATAGAAATAAAACAGAAGCTGCTACTCGCATTACAGATTTAGCACTCAGGAGCTTGACAAGGAACAGATCAAGCGAGCACGACAAAGTGGGAAGAGGTTGACGAATGATGACCAGAAAGACTGGATCATGTACTTGGAACCGAGGCAAACTCTGCTCCACGTGACAGTAGAAAATGTGAAATTACGTCAACAGACAACAATAGCTCTCCATTTGCTAAGTAGAGCAGCAAACTCTGCCTTTACTTGAAGGCAAACTAAGCCTACAAGCAATAAATGCCATGGGAGTTATCCAAGTGGTTCCTCTTATTCCATGGCCTATTATTTATGTCAACATTAGTTGCTTCATTGATAAGCACAGCTCAACAAAGTGGTGTTTGATAAACTTACTACAATAAGCACTCATAGTGGCCAATATGGTACAGTGTCAAAAGATACAGATACACCATTAAAATATTGGCATTAGACTTGATGTTAATTTAATTGCCAATGAGATGAATTGGCAGCATCAGTAGAATATTGGCCTTTGAGTTGACATTTATTCTTAAACCAATGAGACAAATCGGGAGAATCTTGCACGTAAGGAATGTTAGCCAGGTAGACAAAGCATTAGTGAATTCCATTTGATTTTCAGTGCACATTAGTCCAACTGTTCAAGCATAGCCTCTAATCAGATCAGAGACCATACGAAGCGAATCCAAAAAATATGATCATATATTTAGGACAGCATGGGAATGAACCCAACTCTTCAAGATCAACACTAAAAAAGGCCAACTATAGGTCAAACATGAAACAATAGCCGTATATTTTCCTGAGAAATTCATCACTAGAATCGAACCTTCCATTGATGCCGCGGATGCTCATAACAAAAATGACACTGGAGACTGGAGTTATAGGCCTCTCTTCAACAAAACATCCTTGTACCACCTCACTCAAAATTTATCTGCATCTCAGTAACTCGACATGAACTACTGAAATTTGAATAGTTGACAGATAATACTTTGTCTGAAGTGCTTTTCTTTCCCTATCGGAGTCTTCAAGACCTCCGCAAGTTCTTATCCGGAGCTAGGAGCATCAGTCTTTACTTGCTGCAATGCAGATAATTCAGATTTACAAGTTGTGAAGTCATACCAAACAAAATTGCACAGTACTCTGTAGCACAAACATAGTAAAGTCCTATGATAGTGCAAAGTCCAAACTCCAAAGAATATCCCCAGGCATATAATATTAGAATCCTACTAGATGGTAATTGCATATTAGAAACTGTTGTTTCATTTTAACAAGTAGGTACCATCCTAATTTATAAATAGAAATTATCTTTGGATAAAAAATTTATAAGATATAGCAGTTAGAAATCTCTTTAAGAATCTAGGATGGATTCAGTGCAAGTGAACACTGAACACTCACAAAAGCAAACCGCAATTAAAATTGATTATTTTAACAATATCCGTTAAATAAACAGATCCTAATTATATAATGAAGAAAGGTAAAAAAATCAAGAATTACATACATTCTGAATGAGCAATCAAAATAATCCACCAATGAAATATAACTAAAAGTACAAATATTCTAGACTTTGATGTAATTAGATAATAGAAGATGGCTGGAAAGTATCTCCAAAAATAATTAAAACATGGAGCATATTACATCCTCAGATCTTAGTTATAAAAATGATGTTCTAGTAAGTTGCACACATATTAATAAGTGATGATAAAGATTACCAAACTATTATCAATTAAATCTCTTAATAGATCCTCTTTCACACTCTATTATTTCCTATCAGTCCCTCTTTCATACCCTATTCAACCATAATGAACAACATGATTAAAAAGGGGCACATTTGGAGGAGATAATATTTTGCCTTGAAACCTAGCGCATCATATTTTTTGTAAAACAAATATGTTTAAGTTACAATATTATATAACATGTAATGGAGGAAATACAACAATTAAGCCATGGTGGGAGTGATTAACATCGTGTATACAGAAACATAAATGAGCTACGACAACAACGTAATGTGACAAATAGAACTAAAGAAGGAATGGAAAACAGTAGCTTCGAACAATATAGCACAGTGGTATTAAACTTGTGCAGAATTGACATATCAAAAGAAATCATGAGGAAAATGCTGTACCAGATGATCGCAACTAATTCTGAAAAACATTGAAAACTCCGCTATCTTGACTCCAGGCGGATGATAAGTGAAAGGTTATGGAATAGGTATGGACTGATGGAGCAGGAAGACATCAGTCCTGAATTAAGAATAGAGAAGATGTGGAACATGACTAAACTCACTTCAGGCTACTGATATTCAGACTTCAGACAGAAGGAATTAGGCTCCAATAAATTAAAGAGCAGTTCAAGGTCAGATTGCTCTCACTATTTCACTGCTGTACACATGCAAGCATTCTCCTTTAAAAAATTCCAGTGTTGTTTTATTCATAGTTATGCTATCGGATAACCATGTTAGCTCATCCAAAAAGGAGCATAGTTTGTACAACACAGAAATGAACCATCCAGATGAAGGTCTTCCTTCAGTTTCCTCCAAGCAAACTAAATAAAGAGTCATGTGTCCTAGTACTAGTAAAACAGTTCCTATCCTTCATCATGGAAAGCATTTCCAAGCATGGACCGCTGTGACCCTTCTCATGTAGGCAATCAATTAAAAGTTTCCACACAATCTCATCAGAGTTGTAACCTATGCCAAGTATGTCACTGAAAATAGATAAAGCCATTCCATGGTCTCCACTATCACAAAGGCCAGAAAGAAGAAGGCAGCATGACTTTAGGTGTGGTTGATAGCTAGAATGGGTCATCGATCTGAACAGTTTACATGCCTGGGTGTACATTTTTAAGTTACAATAACAGCACAGTAGATAATCAGACATATCTTCATCCAAAAGAACGCTGCTTTCATTCATTTTCAGTAACAGCCATTCCACCTCCTCCAGTCGACAATGGTTACATAATCCCTTCAGAAGCGCCTTGTATGTGCTAATACCAGGGGCGGGATCATATTTATACATCTGTTCGAAAAGCTCCTGCAAACTGCTCACATGTACTGTCTTCCATATTTTGTCATTATCAACTGCCTCACTGCCATCCATATTACATAGATGTTTTAGCAAGGCAGAATATGTTGCACAATCTGGATCAAGCGGAACAGAAAGCATCTCTGCATGCGTAGAGAAGGCTTTCTCCATCAGGCCAGTATCACTATACGCCATTATGAGAGTGTTATATATCACCACGTCAGGAGAAACCCCTGCTTCATGCATTTCTAGAGTAACTATACCTTGATCTTCCTTACTTCCTCCTTCATAGTTTGTTCGGATTTTCAGTGCATATGTCCATTTGTCAGCCTTGCAACCTGAACAGATCATTTGATCATACATCCTTGCAGCATCCACAGGCTTCTTCTCGCAAAGCATCCGCTCAATGAGAATGTTAAATGTACAAGTGGTAGGTTCTATCCCCTGCTTCTTCATCTTATCCAGTAAATTCGTGGCCTCATCCAACCTGTCCTGTTTGCACAGACCATAAATCAGGGCATTGTAGGAGTGAACATCAGGTAAACAATTCTCTGAACCCATCTTTTCCATCAGTGCAAAAGCTGCATCAATATTTCCTACTTGGCAATATCCACGAATCAATGAATTGTATATGAAGTTGTGTGCCTTGATGCCTTTTTCAGAAAGACATGACAACAGATAATTAGCCTCATCCACTCTACCTTCGTCACAAAGAGCATCCATAAAGATAGCATAAGTCTGTCGATCTGGAAGAACACCATATTGCTCCATCGAATCAAGCAACCGAAAAGCATTCTTCATCTCACCCACACTGCACTGACCGGAAATCAGTGAATTGAATGTAATAATATCTGGCAACAACCCAATCGCAACCATTTGTGTCAAGAGGGCCATCGCCCTATGCACCTTACCACTGCAACAGAATCCATTGATCAGCTCATTAAAAGTCTGCACATCCGGCTTGACCCCATTCTCCTCCATCAACCACAAAACAGCAAGAGCAGCCTTCACATCACCAACCTTGCAATACCCATCGATCAATGCATTGTAAGTGCTAACTCCAGGTGCAAAGTTCTTTCCAAGCGCTGCATGCAACACCTTGGCAGCACGCTCCACTTCACCATGCTTGCACAGGCCATCAACAAGCTGGGTGTATGTCCAGCAATCCGGCACAGGACCCTGCATCTCCATTTTATCCAACAACCTAAACACATCGTCGAACCTCCCCTCCCGGCAAAACCCACCAATCAAAGCATTATAAGTCACCACATTTGGCACCACCCCTTTCCCCACCATCTCGCCGACCAGCGCCTCAGCGTCCTCGACCCGGCCGTCCTTGCACAGCCCATCAACCAGCACGGTATAAGTGTGCACCACAGGCCTGCACCAGCTCCTCGACATTTTATCAAACACCCTACGGGCATCGTCCACGCGCCCCTCAGCGCAAAGACCCTGGATCAGGATGGTGTAGGAGAATGCATCGTGGTGCACCCCCCACCGCCGCGGCATCTGCACGAAAGCCCCGCACGCGGCCGCGAGGATGCCCGCCCTGAACAGCCCGAGCAAGAGGGAGTTGCAGGTGAAGGTGTCCGGCGCGATCCCGGCCTCGCGCATCCGGGCCAGCGCGGCCCTGGCGTCCGCGAGGAGCGCCACCTTGCAGTGCGCGTTGACGAGCGTGTTGTACGTGCAGCGGTCGGGCTGCGCGCCGCGCTTGAGCATGGAGGCGAACGCGGCGAGGAGGTGGCGCGGGCTCCCGCTCCCGCCGCGCTTGGAGAGCGCGATGAGGGCGGCGTTGTAGGACCGGACGTCCGAGGGGTCCGGGAGGCACGGGGGAGCCGTGTGGGGCGCGGATGGGAGGGTCTCCGCGGCCGCGGCCGCGGCCTCGGCGGAGGTGGAGAGGCGGAGCGCGGTGGCGCGCGCCGCCGCCGGCGGGGGCAGGCGGCGCATGGCAGGGGCTTTTCGCGCAGAGGGGTAGGGTGTGACCACTCCCGATCCAGACGTATTAGGCCCCCTTTCTTTTGGCTTTTGTAGGCCCCCTTTCTTTTGGCTTTTGGAGAGGCTTATGGCTGAAATAAGCTACAAGCTAAAAAGTAGAGAAAACTGCCAGCATGAAGAAAATTCTGTTGGTGAGAAAAAGCTAGTGCTGAAGGGCTTTCCAAGCTTATGGTTTTGGCCGAAATAAAAAAGCCCTTCAACTTTGGTAGTTATTTACGCTATTTTGCCACCGTGTACACACCTCACCCCTCACCCTAATCCCCTATCCCCTATCCCCAATCCCCTATCCCTATCCCGCAGCTCGCTCCTCCGTTCCCTGTCCTGAGCCGCTGGCCATCCCACCGCCGCCCGCCAGAGCTCGGCCTCACGCCGCCGCCCGCAACCCGCTCCTCCATTCCTTACCCATCCCGAGCCTCTGGCTGTCCCACCATCGCCCGTGAAGCTTGGCCTCTCACCGCCACCCGTCGTCGCCCGCAAGCCGCGACCTCCCGCCCCCGCCGCCGCCCGCAAGCCACGACCTCCTTCCCCGGCCGCCAGCCATCCTGCTCCCTCGCGCTCTTCCCCTGCCGCAACAAGCCGTCCCCGCGACGAGCGGCCCGCCCTTTTCCAGTCGGTCCAAGGCCAGATCCGGTCGTCCTCTTCCCATCCCTGCCATCCTCTTCCCACCCTGGCGCCAGATCCCCTCGTCCAGCACAACATCCCGGTGCCGCCGTGCTTCTCCCCCGCTGGCCCACCTCGCGATGGTCGTGTGCAACCGTGTGGGACTGTGAGCCGCTGCCATCACCGTCAGCCTCCGTCGTCGCCGCCGGCGTCCACCATGAGCCATCCACCAGCCCTTCCTCCACCGGCCATCGACCGAGACAGCAGAGAGAACCAAAGGTATAATTTGTTTTTCATTTATATTCTCATGTGCAGATTAGAATGTGTTAAGAATTTGTGAAATTTGTGGAATGTTGTTGTACAGAATTTGTGGAATGTTGTTGTACAGATAATATGTGCAGATTATAATGCTGTGTTTCTTTTATACCTTTTATTTTGCTTAGTCATGTAATATATACTATTATTTTTATTGTAACTGTAGGAAAATACTATCTTGTTGACTCTGGCTATCCAAATCGAACTGGCTATCTCGCTCCATTCAAAGGACAGCGGTACCATGTATCAGAATTTACACAAGTAGCTCCAGTTGGGATGAAGGAGACTTTCAACCATTGTCATTCATCTCTATGAAACGTCATCGAAAGGTCTTTTGGTGTTCTCAAGATGAAATGGCGAATTCTCTGTGGCATACCAAGCTACCCGGTTGAGAAGCAAAACATGATTATTACTGCATGCATGTGTTTACATAATTTTATTCGTGATAGTGCTCTACGTGATGAACATTTTGATAGGTTCGAGAGAGGAGAATATGTTATGAACGACACACCAGCTTCAATACATGTAAACCATACCGCACCAGTAGATGATGGTACCATGGACATAATGCGTGATGCGATTGCTTCAAATTTGGTAGGATGAGGGTCAATGGTTGTATGATGTGGTGCTTTTCATATCTTGTAGCTCATTTTGATGGTAAGAAGATATGCACATTTTACCATTATTTGACGTAATCTTTGTAAACTATTATAACTAGACCATACCTTGCGTAATTACGCGAGGCTAAATTACATCGTCACATCTAATTCACTATCTACTTTAGCTAAGTCTTGACTCAATTGATGCTAATTGAGAGCAAAATATAAAAGAAATAGAGAATAGGAGCATAATTAGGAAGATGAGGGTTCGTTGAAGATTAGAGTATTAAATGATTGAGATTTAGGTTAAAAGGAGCAGAAAAATGGAATCAGGACGTCAAGACGAACAAAATGGATATATTATGTATTTTTAGGGTTTGGTGAACAATAACGGATCGGGTGAACAGTACCGGGTTGGTTACTGTTCATTACGGGCGGGTCAAGTGAATAGTATAAACTCGATACTATTTATTACGGGTCGGGAGAACAGTGCAAACCCGTTAATCAACACAGAATCTGGACCGTACACGGAATATCCGACAACTCACAGTGCGCCAGCTACTTTTATATGTAAAGATTTAGCACGAAATATATTTTCTTCATTAATTACATGCCAAAACAGTTGAGAAGAACGATATTAGCAAATAAACAGAGCACAAACTATTCCAAGGGTATTACAGATATTGCACCATTTATCTCAGCAAATAAGCTCACATCTTAGAAGCCGAAAAGAAGGGAATCTGAGCTTATCAGGGCTTTCTCCCACCGGAGCTTCTATGGGCAGTTAAGCTTAAGTCGATTTCAGCACAAGCCGAAGCCGGCCGGGGGCAAAGCCGTTTTCGTCCCCGCGTAGTGGCCGGCAGGTGACACCTGGCAAACCCGCAGGCCGTACCCGCGACTGCTCGATGACCGCGGCCCCCAAGCGCGATCGGTTGCGGTCCGCGACGCACTTGAGGCCGCGCCCCCACCCGCGATGACCCTGGTCGTGCCCCTAGGCCGCGACGAAACGGCTGGCTCCGTGCTCCTGGGCCACAACCCCGAGCCCCCACGTCCGCGCTCCTGGGCCGCGTCGCAGGCGGGGTCCACGGCCTGCCCGGCCTCGCGGGCTGGAGGTGCGGCGCCAGGCCGGTCGTAGGCTGGACGCGCGGCTCTGCCTGTTGGGGAACGTGCTACGCAAAACAAAAAATTTACCGTACACGAACCAAACCAAGATCCACCATCGAGGTGCAGGCAACGATATCATACCTTCGCCGATCATGTCAATGCAGCGGAGAAGTTGACGATGTCGATGAAGTCCGCAGACTCCCGCAGCTAGGTTATACCTCCCAGCCGCGAGAGTGATCTCCTCGCGAATAGTTCGCCCGATCGAACGCCGAAGTGTATGACGTCTCCGAGGTATCCACGCGTACCGGATCAGCGACACCGCGGTAATGTGTGGACCAGCACACAAGAACAGCGGGGATCTACGAGAAGGAGAAGTAGCAGCGCGCCGGCAGCTGAACTAGATCCAATCTAGAAGAGAGGAAGAGGAGGCTGCGGCTAATCTAGAGGTGGCGGCTGCCTAGGATTTCGGCCAAGGGGCTAGGGCTGCCTTTGGGGCTACTTGGGATGCCCTTTGAGGTGCCCTGCCCCTCTATTTAAAGGGGGTGGGGCAGCTCTCCCTGGGAAGGTGGAGTTCTACTCCAGCAGGAACTCCCTGATGGAGTTGGAGTCCAACTCCACCAGAACCTTCTGGAACCTTCTAGAACTTTTGGAACCTTCTAGAACCTTCTAGAACCTTCCGATACTTTCTGAAACACTTCCAAACATCACCGGAACCATCCGGGACCTCCCGGAACACTTTCTAGATCATCCGAAACACTTTCAGAACCCTTCTCTCTCGTTCTCCATAAATCGTAGCATTCCTAAATGTCGCTAAAACGTTAAGCGTGTGACCCTATAGGTTCGAATATATGTGGACATGTCCGGAACACCTTCCGGTCAATAATCGTCAGCGGGATCTGGACACCCATAACAACTCCCACATATCATCGAAGATCTTTATCGAGCGAACCTCGTATTACCGCATATCATCCTTTTGCCTCACGATACATTACACAACCTGAGGCGAGACTTTTATGGTATCCCTGTGATCAACTCCTTGATCACTATACCTAGTTATCCTCGTTACCGGTTTGTACTCTTTTCTCGTTTCCGTATTCCGGTGTCCCCGTGACTAACCCTTTAGTCACAATACCTGGCCAGGCGATGCTGGACACCGTAATACCGAGTGGGCCCAGAGTGTATCTCTCCATCGCCGGATAGACAAATCCCAGTCTTGAGATATCTAAAACCACGATATACTTTCTGGTGTACCTGAAAGTCACCTTTATAATTACCCAGTTACAGAGTAACGTTTGATGACCCCAAAGCAACCATCCGGTATCCGGGTCTACGATATTCTCATGGTCTAAGGACGCAAGTAAACGTTAACACATAATGAGAAGATACTGACAACATATTGACGAAGTGATCTCGCAGTATCTCATAAGGGGGTCTATCCAATACCATTGTTACCTTAACAATGTGTTCCCATTATTGCCGGCATCCTTGTTACATTAACAATGCCCATGATCAGGAAAACAAGACCATCAACAATACATGAGGTAGTCTAGAGGCCTGACTAGGGATCTGAATGGTGTTTATTATTCCACACATGCAATTAGATTTTCCTCTGAATCTCATATTCAAGAACCAATGCAATTCTAGCATAGAACATAAACTTAATCATGAACATGAAAATAGAATAATAACAACTTTATTATTGCCTCTAGGGCATATTTCCAACAGCAATAGCTCAGGGGCAGAAGGGAATAGTGTTTAAGTTAGGTGGCTATCTAGATTCATCTCTTAAGGATAAGAGTGCTTCAGTTTCAGTTGGTGCTACCTCACAAAGGGTAAAATATCAATACACTCATTGTCACAAGGATGGTATCTAGTTGGGTTCTGCTTTCGACGTCTCAAGGAAGAGCGTCGTGACCGTGTTCGTGCTCTTAGGGGTATTTAATGACGCAACAATGCGCTGAATGTTCCTAAGGCACACACGAGGCCTTAACATGTTGAGGTTTCTGGTGGCTCTAGCAAGTGACAGGGTTTATGTCGCTTAGAGTCTTCCCGCTGTCCTTTTGGAGGTGGCTCACGTGCTTCGGTGCATGACATTCCTCCGCGGCGCGTTCTAGAAAATAGAATAATAACAACTTTATTATTGCCTCTAGGGCATATTTCCAACACTGCTGCCTTGCAGGCCCCCAGCGCGGTCGATGCGTCTGTCGCGGTTCAGCGGACCGTCGCGAGCCCTGGCCGCGAAGATGCCACGTGTTGGCTGCCGCTGCGTTCGTGGTGACAAAATTGCGTTTGCCCCCTGCTGGGGGCTATTTCTGGCATTGCCACTCGGCCGGGGGTCAAATCCGGCTTTTTCTCTTAGTTCAGTAACAACGGTTTGTACACATACAGTAGTCGTTCGCTGCTAAATTGAGGGTGTGCGCGAGTTGCCAAACTCATGCAAAACACCCCTGGTCGCATCCGAGAGAGGTAATTCCACTCCTAGCTGACTCCGCGTATTATCTACACTATATAAATTTGTATTAAGATTTTATAAAAGATCTAGTCTTATTTTTTTTATTGTATAGCCTCTTTTGTTTTTGTAAAAAATGGTGCAACCATTACATTCTTATTTTCAAGTATTCTATTCTCTATATCTATTCGTCCATGATCTTTTCTCTCCTGAACATGAGAACATCTAACTGACTCATAATAATAAATCATTATAACACTCAGTAACATTCAGTGAGGATTTAGTTCATCCGATGGTATTCATGTTCAAACAAAAAATATTGTGCTAATAATTTTTTTTCACGTTCATGAACGAAATAATCAAGAACAAAATATATTTTTCCATACTTATGAACCAAAAAATTCCATGTTATGAATAATGATGCACAAAAGTACATTATCTCCTCTCTCTAAAATAATTAAGAATAAATTATCAAAATCATAAAAATTGAAGGAAATTGTTAAAGTGTCATACACAAATCTTAGAGTAATTCGGATGACATAGGTGATTTACGGACACTACTATGACAGGAAAAGCTACACTCCCTCGCATCCACATAGTTTAGACGCTAGGTTTCCTCATAGCTGAAAGCATGTGTTGTTTTAAGCTTACCACGACTTCGTGTAGTGATTTAGCCTCTAAGGTAGGATCTAAAAATAGATCGAGCTACAATGGACGATAAAAAAAAATTCTCATCTATATTCCCTGACATATCCCTCTTGCAGGTGGACCCAACAAGTTCATAAACAGCCTATGTCATCTTCTCTCCTCTATACCGTAATCTGAGGCTCTGAACCGTAATACTCAACCAAACAGGCACTCTATGTTCAATCTAACTTGATACAAATGCAAATGTAACAAATATCATGTCGGACTTCCGTGTACATTTACATTTCCCGTTGAGGCACTAACTAGTCGTTTACATATACAAATTGACCATCACTACTACAGAATTCATTTGTCCAGACGGTTCGGAAACACCGGGCAGGACGGTTTTCCGAACCGTCTGGACGAAACAGTCTGGACAAATGAACTTTGTCCAGACGGTTATTGAACCGTCTGTACAAACACTTAGTACAGACGGCTCCACACACGAGCCGTCTGTACTACTATCTGGTATAGTGCCTCCGAAGCATTTGTACAGACGGCTCCCAACAACAAACCGTCTGCACAAATGCATAGAACAGTACTTCAAAAGCATTTGTACAGACGGTTTCCGTTTTCAGAACCGTCTGCATAAATTAATTGTACAGACGGTTCTACCCCTGGAACCGTCTGCACAAATGCTGTGTTAGGAGAGCGTTGCTGCCGCGGCAGCAGAAACAACCCGTTTTTGCTGCCGCGGTAGCAGTGCGGCAAGGCGCCATGCTGCCGCCTGCTGCCGCGGCAGCGGAAATGGCTGATTCCGCTGCCGCAGCAGCAGTGCTGCAGGGCTACAGTAGTGCCGCCTGCTGCCACGACAGCTGAAACGGACGTTTCGGCTGCCGCGGCAGCCGTGCGGCAAGGCGGCATGCTGCCGCCTGCTGCCGCGACAGCGGAAATGGCTGATTCCGCTGCCGCGGCAGCAGTGCTGCAGGGCTACGGTAGTGCCGGCTGCTGCCACGGCAGCTGAAACGGACGTTTCGGCTGCCGCGGCAGCCGTGCGGCAAGGCGACGTTGCGGCCGCCTGCTGCCTCGGCAGCGGAAATGTCTTATTCCGCTGCCGCGGCAGCAGTGCGGCAGGGCGACAGTGCTACCGCCTGCTGCCACGGCAGCGAAAACAGAGGTTTCTGCTGCCGCGGCAGCAGTGCGGCAGGGCGACGTTGCTGCCGCCTGCTGCCGCGGCAGCGCAAACTACCGTTTCCGCTGTCGCAGCAGCCGTGCGGCAGGGTAACGATGCCGTGCGGCAGTGAAAACGTTAGAAACAAAGTGATCAATCACGGGCATAGCATACACAGACACACAATGTAATCACTGATCTTAGACATAACATTCAGAAGCAAACTTAAAAGATCATTCTCGACAACCACAAAGTCATTTACATGCATTGTTAGTGAAAAAAACTCTCAAGTCATTGAGGAGCAATTTGAGGACAATGGAACTCTCCGGTCTCCTTCAACACCTCTCTAAATATGAAAGCTATTAACCGTTTTTGAACAATCGAGACGCCCTCAGTGTCGAGCTCATCTGTAGGGAACTTCAAAGTCTGGACAAGGAAATTAAATAGCTAGGTTAGGCACGACGTCCGAACGATGAAAAATGGAACTACATATAGTGTAATGACACTAACCTCCAGATCTACCGGACTAGAGCCAACGATCTGCATCATATATGTCGCCACATAGTATCCACAGAGATTGCTGCCCGGCGGCTGCTTGTGGCACTGTAGAAATCATGGTTACTTGCAGGGTAATTTAGTTTTACCAAATACATATTAGAACGTGCGAGGTGATTATTCTTGGGCGAGGGAGGAATTATTACCGGGAAATGAAATCGGTGGGTAGGTTCGGTTTTTGTTGTTTTCACAAGCCCGCCCTTGGCAACATATTTCTTGAACGCCCCGTTGAGCACCGTCGTCAAATCTGCGTACTTCTCTGGTGGGTAGTCCCTAGAGTCGAAGTACGTGGCATGTAGACGTTCTGGCTCGAGGCCGACGAGCATCCAGTGGAAGCCATAGTTGTACGGTAGAAGAATGGCGTGCTTAGTACACTGAACGAGCATGGCGTCCGAAATGTAATCCTCGACCTCGTTCGGCTGGAATTGGACCATTGTGCATATGACCACTCCCGGATCGAGGAATCCGATATTAGGGTTATCTATCCTAGCCTCTTGAATCATATGTCTGCACATAAAAGTAATGTCATTGAAAGAGCGTATCAATAAGTTAGACAATTCATTTAGCTTAAACAGTGATTGAGAACACTTACAGTGTCCAGCATCTTAATAGGCTGGCATCGAGGGCGTCATGACGGTAGAGGTCTGATAAATCCGAGAACTCGATGGTAAAGGTTCCACCTGCATGAAGGAAATGTTGCCGCTTGTACGCGGCGCAGATATTCTGAGGAAGCTCTGTCTCCTCGTTGGACCTCTTCATGTAATAATCGTGCAAAATCTGAGCTGCCCAACCAAGTCGCTCTAACGCCGCCCGTGTCACTAGCGGCTGCCGTTCCGTGTATTTTCTTATCTCCGGTTCTTCGTCTACCTCTTTGCCCTTGGCCGACTTTGTGCTATTTCTGGTGGCCCTACGCTGAGCTTGAGGAGCTGTGTTGGCAGCCTGTTGGCTAGATCTGCTAGATTGCTGAGATCGTGCTGAGGCGGATTTCACCTTCGGTGGAGGAGGACGGCGTGAGAAATCTTTACCGTAATGCACCGGAGACTGCGGCCGTGGAGGAGGTGGAGGGGCAACCAGGGAAATGTACTTCTTCGGCCACTGGATGAACGTGTGGAGGGCCTGCCCCAGTGTCGTGACGTCGTCCTCCGGCGGTACAGGAAGTCTGAAGGATCTGCAATTCGCATGCACCATGTCTACTGCCACCTTAGCGTTATCCGCCGCTAGCGGAACTCCGTGCACCGTCATCGTGCTTTCTGAAGGTGGAAATACTAACCCCTGGCCAGCCTCAAGCATATCACCGGGGCCAAAACTGCTGGGCACGAGGAGCTTGCACTTGGTTGCCACCGCTATCTCGTCGAGAGGGAATCTTTCATTGACGTCTTCAGGCAGAATAGGGTCGAAATGAGGTAAGCCGTCGGCGCGGTCGTCATCTCGAACGTGCTGCGGTGGGGATTGTTCTTCCACGTCTTCGGCATTCTCGTTTTCCACGGATGCGCAGCTACTCCGGCGCCGACCATGTGGGGATGAGGCTGCGGGGCTGCGTTCGGCCCCGGCGGCTGCATCCTCCTGCCTTATCTGCCGTACCCGTTCTTCGACCCTTGCATCGATCCTCTCTTCTAGGCCTGCAAATATTTCGTCCATCAGCTCTTTCTTCATCCGTTCACGCTCGGCTGCCTCGCGCTCTGCTTTTGTTCTCGTCCGACTCCTATACTGTTCCGCATCGTCGGGGAATCCAAGTTTCCATGGAACCGTCACCCCCAGGCCACGCGTTCGACCCGGGTGCTCTTTGTTTCCCAGAGCCGAGGTTAGTATGTCCTTCTCCCTGGCTGGTTGGAAAGTTCCTTGAGCGGCTTGTTCTGACAGTCGCATAATGTTTTCAGCCACCTGGACGGTTTCGGGCTTGTTGAAGGCGACGGTGCCATCAGCCGAGATGTTGGCTCTCGCGCGATACCAGTTCCGGGCCCGCCTCTCTGGGATCTGGGAGAACGGCGTGTCACGACTCTCCTGAGACGCCCGCTCGTCCTCTGTTCTCCATTCCAACTCCTTGCGCGCATACCCACCGCTTCCGAGCCTGTGGGGGTGAACGTTGCATGCCTGGCGCGCCCTGTTTGCCTGACTCCACTGCACGAATTCCTCCGACGTGCACCTCTCCACGAATTCTGCCCATTGATCCTCCAGGTACCCGTAAGTGTTCGGGTCCTGCCTGTAGGGCATAAGATCGTTCTTCACGTACGTGTTGTACAGCTCGCTCTTGAAGGTCTTCCACGCCTTGCCCATCTTCGCTTTTGCCTGTCTTTCGACGGCCTGCTCGGTACCTTCCGGGAAGTCGAACTGTCCTTGGATGGTGTTCCACAGGAACTGTTTCTCGTTATCCGGCACTGACGGCCAGCTGGCGTACGTTATCGGGATCTTTTCCCTCGCCAATGACGCGCACGCTCTACGGAATGCCGCCTGAGCCTGCTGAGGCAATATGGGCACACCCTCAGCACTGATTTGAGTTATCGTGAAGTGACCCGTGGGCATTTTATTTTTGCCTCGGCCACCTCGCTTTCGCTTCTGCCCACCCGATTCTTCGGTTTGCTCATGAGACGAGGCTTCTGCAGGTTGGGAGGGCATCGGTTGAGCCGGTTGAGGAGACACGTGCGGCTCGTCTTGTCGGGGAGAAGAGGCCACCGGCTGTTCACGTTCATCTCCTCCGGACGCCATCTTCAAAAGACGAAATATTCAGATATGCAGTTCACGACTAGATTGTAGACATTTTCATATAAAGACACATACTTTGTGAATTAAACAACAATGAGATACATATGTACAACAACTTCGTAAATAGTGCTAATGTTCGTAATCTCATCATAAATATCTTCCTGAACTCTTCTCCATTCTCTCGATCGTAGGCCCACCCCAACCCTCATCCCATCTCTTCTCAGCTCTCATCTTTCTACTTACGAAGTTTCTATTCTTTCGCTTAGCTTTATACATACTTTGTGTCTGAATCAGTTCTCTCACATTTACTTACTGTATCTGAATTGTATTTATACTCTTTAAATCTAAATGTACTCTCTATTTACTTCTTTCTCGTTTATTACTCTCACCACTTTTCATTTTTTCTTCTACAACTCGTATCTCGTTCATTCGAGCTTTCTCTCAAGTTCTTCACTCTCTGTCTCATTCAATTTATACTCAGTTATTTCTCTTAATCATCTCTAACATTCACACTTCTCATGCTTAGATTTTCTCAACACTCTTTCTCTCTGTAAATCTACTTCATGCTTTATATAGCAAACTTCTATTATTAGATCAGTTATTTTTATACTCTTCTACAACATTTCTTCTCTTTCTCAAGTTTACTCTTCACAACTAACATCTATTAAATTCATTCTCTATATGGAGCCGTTTGTTTATCTAGATAAAGTTATTCTGTTATCACTCTTTTCTCTTAACTATAAAAGTTGTAGACTTACTATACTTGCTACTTCTCTTATAATACTATAATTTCTCATTCTCTCTAGTTATCTTAAAGAGCATATAGTTAATGATCTATAGGATAAATAGGTTCTAGAGATCAATTCTTTAGCTTTATCTCTTCTAAGAGACATGTCCCTTCAAATGCAACTGCCATCTCTTCCCTTCTTGTATATAAGCGTAAAATGTACAAACAATGAATAGATGGTTGATCTCTCATTCTCTTGTGTCCAAACACTGCCTCTACAATTCTTACTCTAACAAATAATATTAGATTAAATACTAATGTAACCATTAATGAACCGGAGAGACACCACCATAGCATGGAAACAGAACGAACAGGCAACAGAATAATATTCAGATGCAAATTCAAGTCAGAATAATTGATTGATGCAGCAGATCGTTTCACTAGCCCTAAAAGTAGAACAATTATCATCAAAGTACCCTAACACAGATTCCTTATCAACACAAGCTCCCAGCCATGGCTGGCCTTCTCCAAGAAAGCAGAAGTACCACTGTCAGTGTCCCGGTTCAGGGCGGTCGAGGAAGGTCGCCGGAGATTGGGGCCGGTCGAGGAAGCTCGCCGGAGATCGGGGGCGGCGGGGAGCTCGGAGGCGGCGGGGAGCTCGGGGGCGGCGGGGAGCTCGGGGGCGGCGGGGAGCTCGGGGGCGGCGGGGAGCTCGGGGGCGGCGGCGTCGGCTAGAGAGCTTCGGGGCGGCGGCGGCGTCGGCCTGATGGTTTCAGGACGGCGGCGGTGTCGGGGCAGAAGGCCGGGCGACGGCGATGTGCGGCTGTGGCGGCGGGGAGCTCGGGGAAGAATAGGGTAAGGGACTTAGCGAAAATTGAAGTGGTGGCGCGGGATTGGAAAGAGGGGATTTATTAGAGAAGGTAGTCCAGACGGTCCGCAATACACAAGCGTCTGGACTAATAGTGCAGACGGTTCTCAATATGGAGCCGTCCGCACTAATCTTAGTGCAGACAGTTCTCACTATGGAGCCGTCTGCACTAATGTTGCAGGCGGGACCCTGCTACATTAGTGCAAACGGTTCTCCATGTGGAGCCGTCCGCACTAACGTTAGTGCAGACAGGTCTCAATATGGAGCCGTCTGCACTAATGTAGCAGGCGGGACCCTGCTACATTAGTGCAGACGGTTCTCAATGTGGAGCCGTCCGCACTAACGTTAGTGCAGACAGGTCTCAATATGGAGCCGTCTGCACTAATTAGTGCGGACGCTTTCCAATATAGAACCGTCTGGACTATTAGTGCACCGTGCAGAGCCGACGCGGGGTGGGACTTTTAGTCCCACCTCGCTAGTTTACGTAGGCTTCGACCGGTTTATATACCGTTCTTTGAGCGGGGCTGTCGAACTTCTTTCAACCGAGCATATTCGTCAGATCCTTCGCCTGGCCACTGGGGCCGCTGGTCAGTACGGGCCTGTGCCCGAGTCGCCTGTGATGGGCTTGATGTGGGCTTGTGCCCATGTCGCCTGTGATGGGCTTGATTTGGGTGCAGGCTTTGGAAACCAAAACCCCAGTGGCAGCCGGGCATTTTTTCTTCTTTTTACCTTTTTTTTAATCAAACGCCAAGGAGTCTGGCGTTTATCTCCCAAAAGGGTTCTTATGATGACACCATGCAAAGTTTCTTTGCTAAACCTTCTCAAATTTTTACCATAGCCTCTAGGTGTCATATGATGACACCATGGAAAGTTTCATGTTTTTCTGACTTCGTTTACATTTTTTGGAATTAAAAAACCAATAACCTCCATGTTCGGGGTCGAGTCTCGGCACCTTGATGTTTGGAATTCCTTTCCTTTTCTTGGATAAGGCCTAAACATAGACTAAAGACTACACATAGGATTTTTCAACCCAATTTTGCCAACTTTTTCATGCACTTGCAGTTCAAATTTGAATTATATTCGCTAAATGCCTAGAAATGCACTAAATGACTTAAATATAGCAAACGAACCCCGAAAAATGCCAAATTTTGACATGGAACATGTAATGGTATATCTTGAGGGTAGAAAAAATTTCAAAGTTAACCGATGAAGCAATCGTCACTTTGCCTTCAAATCTGACCCGTTCCCTCTCAAAACCTAGATTCTTCCTCGGAGATCTTGGGGTTTCTAAGTAGTGTACGTCACAACTTTTGCAAAACCTTCTCAAATTTTTACCACAGCATATTGATGCCATATGAGGGCACCATGCCAAGTTTCATGTTTTTCTGACTTCGTTTGCATTTTTCCGAATTAAAAAACCAATAACCTCCATGTTCGGGGTCGAGTGTTGGCACCTTGATGTTTGGAATTTCTTTCCTTTTCTTGGATAAGGCCTAAACATAGACTAAAGACCACAAATAGGATTTTTCATCATAATTTTGCCAAATTTTTCATGCACTTGCAGTTCAAATTTGAATTATATTCACTAAATGCGTAGAAATGCACTAAATGACTTAAATATAGCAAACGAACCCCGAAAAATGCCAAATTTTGACATGGAACATGTAATGGTATATCTTGAGGGTAGAAAAAATTTCAAGGTTATTTATTACTAGAAATAGGGTTATCTATTACTAGAAATGACTTAAACTTCTGAAAATCATAGAAAATGGGCAAGCAAATGAGTATAAAAATTCACCAAACTTTAGGGATGGACATAAATAGGGGAACATTAACTTCATGCCAAATTTCAGAATTTTTGGAGAAGGATAGGACCTAGCTCTAGTTCAAATCATCGAATTAGGTCAAACCCTAGCTTTGAACTAGAACCCTATTCAAATGAACTCCAAATCACCTCAAACATCTACAGCAGGTTCCAAATAATGTTAGAAGGCGCCTATAAAAAGTTCATAATTTTTGGACAAATATTTATATATAAAATGACAGGAGGAATGAATCTGTATAAAAGAAAAAGAAAAATCTTTAAAGGAAAAGAGGCCGAAGCCTGTTGGGCCGCCTCGGCCGGCCCGTTTACCCCCGCGCGCGCCTTCCACCTTCCCGCGTTCCGCCTCTCCCACTGGAAAGCGCCCCCACGCATTAGTGCAGACGGCTCCACATTGAGACCTGTCTGCACTAACGTTAGTGCGGACGGCTCCATATTGAGAACCATCTGTACTAATAGTGCAGGTGGGACACTGATTAGTGCAGACGGTTCTCCATATGGAGCCGTCTGCACTAACGTTAGTGCAGACAGGTCTCAATGTGGAGCCGTCTGCACTAATACGGCGCCGCGCAGAGCGTACGCGGGGTGGGACTATTAGTCCCACCTCGCTAGTTCACCTTGGTTTCGACCGGTTTATATACCCATCGGTTGCAGGGGTCGTCGAGCTTCTCTCAACCAAATGTATTCGGCAGATCTCCCGCCCTATGGGCCCGGCCCCTGGGGCCGCTGGGCAGTACGGGCCTGTGCCCGAGTCGCCTGTTATGGGCTTGACTTGGGCTTGAGCCCATGTCGCCTGTGATGGGCTTGATTTGGGTGCAGGCTTTGGAAACCAAAACCCCAGTGGTAGGCTGGCATTTTTTCTTTTTTTACCTTTTTTTTATTTCATATTGCATTTAATGGTATTTTTTAAACAATGTGAACCATATTTTATGTAAGTCCAAAATTTATTTAGGGATTTGGGGTGATTTTTGGGGATTTCTTCAAAATTGGAGATTTTTTCCTTAGGGCTTTTCTTAAATTGACTCATCCCCACCTTCTAAATGCTACAAAGAACACGGCTGAGAGCAACAAGACTTAACCGTGCTAATCCACAAATTTATTTACGGATTTGGGGTGATTTTATGTAAATTAATGAAAATAGACATTACTGATTCATTGGGAATTCATAAAATTGAATGCAAAAAACGCCTTAAACTTGTAAAATTCATAGAAACTTCATATGAACTCCAAACGAGTTGAACTTTTTTTATAAATTCATATTTTCATATGTACAATTTTATGGTTACATCACACAAAACAACCTAATCTCCTTTAACAACCAGCCCTTCTTGATGATCGACACGCAGATAGCAGGTGGCCCCGAACGGTAGTTGTTCTTCGTTGAGCGCGGTGCCGTCTCCAAGAGGGTACTCATCAAATTGATTGTACTCTTCCTCGTCCACGACATTCTCAACTCCGACAATCCTTCTTTTCCCCTGAAGGACTAAGTGAAGTTTCTGATTTGCCGGGTCTTGGACATAAAAGACCTGAGTAGCTTGTTTAGCGAGTACGAATGGTTCCTCTTTGTATGCGGCACGTTCGAGGTCCACTGTAGTCATGCCGTACTTGTCGACCTTAACACTTGAGAGTGCGACCCAACGGCACCGGAAGAGGGGGATCCTGAAACGTACATAGTCGAGTTCCCAGATCTCCTCAATGTACCCGTAGTACGCACACACCCCACGTTTGTCCTGGAAGGCATCTATGCGGACACCGCTGTTTTGTACCGTGCTCTTCGTATCCTGTGCTCTGGTATAAAAAGGTGTACCCATTTATGTCGTAGGCTTCAAATTTCAGGATCGTGTGACTTGGCCATCTGGCCAACCAGCCAATATTCTCCTCTGTTGTACTATTAGCACTTCGAACCCGCAACCAGTTGTTGAAGCTACGGTTGTGTTGTCTGGTAAGCCAAGCCTCCGTACGGCCTGGATTCTCTCTGCGCAGCTCGTCCTTATGCATGTTCATATACGGGGCAACTTCAGTCATGTGTTGCAAGACTGCGAAATGGGCTTGAGATAACGACGCGTAGTCAGGGATGAGTGTTTTCCTTCCTATGGTCCCTTTGCCATCCAGTCTCCCCTCGTGGCGAGACGTAGGCACACCTATCTGTTTGAGCTGGTCCATGTAATCGACACAGAACTCGACCACCTCTTCGGTTGTGTAACCTTCGACGATGCTGCCCTCTGGACGAGATCTATTTCGTACGTACTGCTTGAGAATTCCCATGTACCGCTCAAACGGGTACATCTGGCGTAGAAATACCGGTCCACAGATCTTTATCTCTCTCACGAGGTGGACGGTAACATGGACCATGATATCAAAAAACGACGGAGGAAAGTACATCTCAAGATGACATAATGTCTTCACCAGATCGGCCTACAACACATCTACTGCTTCGGGATCGATGACCTTCTGAGAGATTGTGTTGAAGAAGTAACATAGCCTAGTGATTGTGTCTCGGAGATAGCTCGGCTGGATATTTCGGATTGCAACAGGAAGCATCTGTGTCATCAACACATGGCAATCGTGGGACTTCATGCCGACCAATTTTAGATCTTCCATCGAAACAAGTTTCGAGATGTTGGCGGAGTAACCGGACGGAACTTTCACACCTTGCAAACACCGGCATAGTTCGGTCCTCTCGGCCTTTTTCAGGTTATAGCAGGCCGGAGGAAGCCTTGTTCTGCCTTGTTGGGAGGGCTCAGGTGCCAACTCGGGCCTGATCTTCATGTCTACTAAGTCGAGGCGTGCGTTGAGGCCGTCCTTCGTCTTCCCTGGAATATTGAGTAAGAGACCAATCAGGCTGTCACACACGTTCTTCTCTACGTGCATAACGTCGATGCAGTGGCGAACTTCAAGGTGCTGCCAGTAGGATAACTCCCAAAATATTGATTTCTTCTTCCACATGCCGCTGGCCTTCGCTTTTTTACCACTCTTTCCAAGGACAACATCGATATCCTTAACCATATCGTACACCTCTTGCCCGCTGTAATGCCTTGGACATAAAGCTCTCTCCCTCGTCCCGTCAAATTGGTCCTTCATGTTGCGGTACGGGTGATTCCTCTTAAGGAACCTACGGTGGCGCATGAACACCGTCTTACGGGAGTGGGCCAGCCACCTACTCGCCGTACCATCCAAGCACTGAGGGCAAGCCTTGTCTGGCTCTTTACTCTGGCCCGAAAGGTTGCGTAGGGCAGGCAAATCATTGACCGTACAGAACAACATGGCGTGTAGGGTGAAGTTCTCTTGTTTGTACGCATCCCATACCTGCACCCCTTCGTTCCACAGTGTTTTCAGATCTTCCACCAAAGGTCTTAGGCAGACGTCAATATCATTCCCAGGTTGTTTCGGCCCTTGGATAAGCAGTGACATCATGATGTACTTCCGCTTCATACACAGCCAAGGTGGTAGGTTGTACATACTAAGAGCAACTGGCCAAGTGCTGTGCCGGCTGCTCATGTTGCCGAAAGGATTCATTCCGTCCGTGCTCAACGCGAACCTTATATTCCTCGGCTCCGCACCGAAGTTTTCGAAGATCATGTCGATGTTTCTCCACTGCGCGGAATCGGCAGGGTGTCTTAGCTTTCCATCTTTCTTACGGTCCTCCGAGTGCCAGCACAACAATTTGGCCTCTTTTGGGTTCGCAAACAAACGCTTCAGACGCGGAATTACGGGCAGGTACCACACCACCTTAGCGGGAATTCCTTTCTTCTGCTCGATGGAAGACTCGCCGTCGCCTGGTTGGCTCTTACGGTTGTAACGAGATGCTTTGCACACTGGACATGAACGCAAGTTCGATAATTCATTACAGTACAGGATACAGTCGTTCCGACATGCATGTATCCTTTCTACCTCCATCCCCAGGGGACAAACCACCTGCTTTGCTCGGTACGTGTTTTTGGGCAGCTCGTTACCATCCGGAAGCATCTCGGAGAGGAGACCTAGGAGCGCCGTGAAACTCTTGTCTGACCAACCATGGCTGGCTTTCAGTTGGAGCAGCTCGAGCACGGATGACAGTTTTGTGTATTTCGGCTTGCAACCCGGAAACAAAGGTTTCTCTGAGTCCTCAATCAAGTACATGAACTTGTGTAAGTCTCTCTCAGTATTAAAGTTCACGTCGGCATCGCGCAGCATCTGATCCAACCTATCACCGTCCTCTGCGCCACCACAGTCATCGTCTGCACCTACTTCCTCGTGGCGGCCACAATCATCGTCTGCACCTACTTCGTCGCCATGTTCTCTCCTTTCGTTGACTTCGGGTTCTTCGACGATGCCAACGTCTTCCTGTGACATGTTCTGCTCTTCACCATGTTTGGTCCAACACGCGTAGTCCGGTTTGAAGCCCCTAATAATCAAGTGCGCTTGGATCTGTAGGGCTGAGTTGTGTCCGAGAAATGATCTCTCATTTCTACAATCGCAACAAGGACAATATATATATTCAACACCCTTCTTCAACCTATCCTCCTCGGCAACTCTCAGAAAATTCGTCACACCGTCAAGGTACGCTTGGTTCGTACGAGAACCGTACATCCACACCCGATCCATCAAGCTACACACGCTGCACAACAAGGAAATTAGTGTTAGATTGACCTAATAAAAGAAAGCGACCTAGCTTCTCATCGGGAAAAAGGAGCTTATCTAGAAATCGTACTGCAGTTTAAGGGTTTAAGGGTATAAACATAAATATCAAAATGCGGAACATCGGCCTGAGATGAAATGCATGTCATCGAATAGATGACATAAAATAAGGACTAATGCAAATAGAATCAATTTCATCGGAGTCCGGACGCTCAAAATATCGCGATCCTAATTTCTCCGGCGGTTCCAGAAACCCTAATTTGAGTTTTTAGTCAATTTTATTTTTTCTACAATGCAAACACGAATCAAAATGACATAATTGCGTAGATCTTATTTTTCTGAACATTTTGATATATTATTTGCATTTTTCTGACTAATAATGATTTTTCTATGATTTTTATAAGATTTAATTATTTATATACTCTTTTTGATCTTTTCCTCAGTAAAAATAATAAATAAATAAATAAGATTAATATATTCTGACAGGTGGGTCCCACTGGTTTTTGTTTTTTTTTCCCTTAAGTCGCCTGAGGTCCGGCGGTCGGCCAGGACGCCGGCCGAGCTCGCCGGCGGCAACCGGCGGTGGCGAGGGACAGCGGCGGCGGACGTGGGAGGGCGGCGGCTTACCGGGAGGCGGCGGGGCGAGGAAGGTGGCCGGCGGCGAGGTGGAGGCGACGGCCGGCGGCGGGGAAGCTTCGGGGCGGACCTGGCGGCGGCAGAGCGTCGGCGGGTGGCGGCGGCGGCTCGGGGAGGTCGCCGGCGGCCGGCAGGAGCTCCGGTGGCGGCGGCGCTTGCGGGCGGCTCGAGAAGCCGGAGGGAGTGGGAGTGAGGGGAGTGGGAGTGAGGAGTGAGCAAGCTACATTAGTACAGACGGCTCTAGATAGGGTGCCGTCTGTACAAATAGTGCAGACGGCTACCAACTTGGAGCCGTCTGTACTGTATCGATTTGTGCAGACGGCTCCCAACTGGGCCCGTCTGTACAAATAGTGCAGACGGTACCGGTTGGGAGCCGTCTGTACTGTATTGATTAGTGCAGACGGCTTCCAACTGGGACCGTCTGTACAAATAGTGTAGACGGTCCTTGTTTGGAGCCGTCTGGACTGTTGTGCACAGTGCAGACGGCTCCAGTTGGGAACCGTCTGCATTATTTGTACAGACGGTTCCTAACTGGAGCCGTCTGCACTGTGCCATCCCGCTTGTTCGGCATCCTTCTTCGTGATTTGTGCAGACGGTTCGTGTTGGGAACCGTCTGTACTAAGAATTGTGCAGACGGCTCCCTGTTGCCGTCTGTACAGGTGGCGTCCCGTTAAATGCTATCTGTAGTAGTGCATCCTACTCCCTATGCTCAAAATAGTTATATGTATGCTCTACCTGAAACAGATCATATACAAAATCGTTAAAAACAGTGGCTAAGATTTTGTTCGTACGCATAGCACAGCTAATTAGTAGAACAGATTGCCCTGGCCTTTGATTCTGAACGGCATTCCAAAGTTCTGGTACACCCTGATCTCCCCGCTCAAGGTCGCCGTCACCACCACCAACCCCCACGCATTGCCGCCGTCCGCGGTGCTGCCGCCGCCCTTGCGCGCCGAAGCCTCCCCGACCGCGTAGACCAGCTGGCCGGAGTGCGTCAACGGCACACCGGAGTTGTTCAGCTCGCCGCTCTTCGCCACGTCCGGCTTGGCGGCGTGGCTCGCCATGGTGCACATCTCGTCGTTGCATGACACGCCCTGCTTGCCGGCCTCCCGCGACTGAGGGCTGCTGCCGTCGCCGGCGGCCGCCGCGGCGCCGGGGAGGGACGGCGAGTGTTGCCACGGGATGGCCGCGGAGACGTCCTTGCAGAAGAAGTTCTCGTAGGAACGGATGGTGCACCACGTTTTGGGCTTCATGCCGATGCCGATGGCCGCCGCGGCGGGCGCGCTCCGGGTGGTCCTCCACAAGTAGACGTGCGAGTCCTCGCTCGCGCACACCACGTACCGCCCGTCGGAGGTGTACGCCGCCGAGATCTGACTGCTCGTGTTCTTGAAACCTGCATTGCTCCATGCTCTTTAGCTGCGAATAATTTCCGAAGCAGAAGGTTGATGATCAGGTTCATGGCCGTGTACCTCTGAACTTCTGGACCATGGTCACGCCGTCGAAGACGCGGATCTGCGAGTCGGCGGAGGTGACCAGCACTTCGGAGGGGTTCGCCGGAGCAAACTGCGTACATGTCCACGAACATGCATGGCCAATACAAATGATATAGCACACATTGCGAGCTTGCTCAGTGTTAAAGAGTCACGATGAATTCAATAAAAAATGTGATGCATACATAGATACGTACCTGGAATCCGGTGATCTTCTTGGCCTGCGACTTGCGCTTCTTGGTCTGGATGTCGATCTGCGCCTCCGGGCTCAGCTTGCAGTCTGTCACGGCGCGCCACAAAAATTAAGCAAACATTTGCACGCACACCAACAGTTCAGCACAATCGCATGCAAATTTAATATACTGATGTGTACCTGTTGTCTTGTAGAACCGGCAGCTCCCGTTGTGCGTGCCGATGATCGCGCCCTTCGGTCGTTCATGTCAGCAACGAGGACGGCGAGTCAGGAACAAGGAGAGCCAAAAATGGGCGTGAAATGTTTCGAGCAATATAATGCTATTGCTATAGCTAGTAATTATCAGGTGTTGGTGCAGCCGGCGACGGGTGACGAGGCGGCGGCCGGGGGCGGGGACGTACCTGGCCGTCGGGGGTGTAGGAGGTGGCGGTGACCATCTCGTTGATGTCGGTCCAGTCGACGACCTGCCGGTTGGGGATGCTCCACAGGCGCACCTTGGCGTCCAGCGACCCGCTGATGAAGTACCGGTCGTCCACCGGGTTGAACTGGATGCTGGTCACTGCATGTGGCACAGAACATTTGGTTGAAGAACAGCACGAGGTCGATCGCCATGGTGAGATTGGCAAGTAAGATGGAGTGAATTGGTGTGCAAGAACAGTCGCAATCGGCGGGGCGCTCACCGTAGTCGCTGTGCGAGAACGTCTTGAGGCACACCTTGCTCACCGTGTCCCACAGCCGCACCGTCTTGTCCATCGACGACGACAGCAACTGCAAGTCTCACGGTTAACTTACATGGTATACTCGATATGTGCAGTTCATGCAGTAGAGACGAGAGTGATTTGCATGTGGGTGTTAACGGGCAAAGACCTGATCGGACTTGGACCAGGTGAGGTCGAGGACGTCGTCCTGGTGGCCCTCGAGGACGCAGAGCGGCTGCTCGGCGAGAGCGAACACCTCGTCGGGGACGACGAGGTGCTCCGGGAGCGTGTCCCTGCCGCTCTTGCCGGCCTTGGCCGTCGACTTCTTGGACAGCGCCGGCGTCGGCGACGACGACGCCGCGTCCGCCGTGCCGCCGGCGGGCAGCGGGGGAAGGGACCCGTCCTGCGGCACGGAGCCCGGCGGGGCGCTGGTCTCCACCACCTCCCACACGCGCACCAAGCTATCCTCGCCGGCGCTCGCCAGCCGCCGGCCGTCGTTGCTGAACTTGATGCTCCATATCGATCCCTCGTGCGCATGGATCTCCTGTTACACATACACACCATGATCAAGAGTCCTACGCGTGCATTTCTCCGTGTGCAGCGATGGTTGTCGCCACTACCTGGGACATGTAGAGTCCGGTGAGCTCCTTGCTCGACTTGCCGTAGTTGTGCACCTTGAGCTTCTCCGATGACGCCGAGGAGAAGGACGACGGCGCGGCGGTGGCGGCGGCGACGGCGGGGCCCGAGCTGGGGACGGCCGTCGTCGCGGCGGCCGGGCCCGATTTGACGTTGCTGTCCATGAAGCCGATGGCGACGGACTTGATGTTCTTGAGCCACCCGCCCTTCTTCTTGCCGGCCGACTTGTCGCCCTTGCTCGGCGCGGCGCCGGGCAACCCGGGCTGGCTGTGGTGCTGGCTCTGGCCACGGCGCATGAGGTGCTTCACGATGGGGGTTTTGCCGATGAACTTCTCGAACTCCTCCAGCCCCAGTTGCACGCCGGTCTGGCTCTGGTCCTTGGGTGTGGCGACGACGGCGACCTCATTGCCGTTGTCCTGTTTCTTGGTCCCGCCGACGCTCCCGTCGTCGCCGTCGCCTTTGCCACCTTTACCCGCCGGTGGTGCTGCCGGCAGGGGCACGGCGGCCATATCACGTGTCGCCGCAGCTTTAAACTTCTCGGCGAGCGAGCTCCCGCAGGGGTCGTGCGGACTCAACAAGGAGCGAGCACGACGCAGAGACGGCGACGGCGAAGCCACCGAGCCGGGTGGGCCGTCTCGCGCAGCGAGGAAGCTTTCCGACCGGCGCCGCGTGATGGCCTTCACCGGCGGCTGTTTCAGCAGCATTTCGCGCGCGGCGGCCAGTCCCGACGGTAGCGACGCTAGATTCGCCGGGGTGCTCGGCGCGTCGGCGGCGGGCGCGGCCGGCAACGGTGGCGCCGCCGGCTGGAGCAGCCTCCTCGACACGCTCCGGGGGACGTCGACGAAGCGCTTCTTGGTGCTGTGGCGGCGCAGCGCGAGGTCCCGGCTGCTGACCATCCCCAGCCCCTGGTGCAGGCGGCGGCGGCGCTCCTGGATGGACATGGGCTCGTCGGACATCCACATGTCGTACTTGGACGCGTCCTCCATCTCCGCCTCCTCCTCCTGCTCCCCGTCCTCCTCCAGCACGGCCGCCTGGTGCCTGCGGAAGCTCTGGAAGTTGTGGTCGTCCATGGCGGAGGCGAAGGAGACGCGGACGTCGTCCTCGTCATCGTCGTCGTCCTCGTCGGAGGGGAAGTCGGTGTCGATGTGTAGGCCGGACGGCACGCGGTCGAGGCAGTGGAAGAAGGCCTCCTTGTTGCCGTCGCCGCCCCTCATCTCGACGTCGTCGTGCTCTTGGTGGTGCCGGACGCGCGTTGCATACCAGCGTGGTTTGCGCACGCAGAGAGAGGAGAGAGAGAGAGAGAAGAGAGAGAGATAGAGGGAGAAAGAGGGAAGGTGGTGGTGGTGGTGGTGCTGCTGCTAAGTTTAGGGTGGTGATATGAGAGGTTGGAGACGAAGAGTGCTTTTAAGATGGGTTTCGTTTGAAGGAGTCGCAACGTGCATGTGCTCCTCATAGGCTCATCTCATATAGTACATAGCACTACAAGATGTAGCAAACCAGATGTAGCAAACTTTTATCATTGCATTGCTTTAGTTTCCATTTCTTTCTTTCGCAGCAAAAGTAAAGTTAATAAGCAACACCACAAACTTCGAACTTTTGCAAGAAACGGAGTTTTTATCCATCACACGGAATTAATGATTGTAGCAAAAGTATAACTTGAGAAGTAGAACGTACGAAAGAAAGGATGATTCGTATTTACTCGGCGAAAAGATCCAACAATAGTCGCACTACTAGGTGGACTATTGGCTTATTGCAACATGGAAATATTCTACCTGGACTAACTCCTTCCTAGCTAGCTGCTGCCTCTTCTAGAGTGGCTTACTGTCTAACCTGGAGAGAATTGAGCTTCTTATTTATCTCTCCGAATTTCTCTTTTAAGCGCTTGATCTGAATCCAAGAGAAAAATATCAATTGGGAGGCCAGTATTAGGGTAGTTATGTGGTATGTGATTAAATTGCTTGAGAGACGACGTACCCGCTTCAATTCGATGTCCAGCTCTCGCTTCCTCTGACCGAGTGAGTGGCGCATCTGAGTGACATCGAAGATGCTGTCAAGATCATCTTCGAAAGCTGATTCAAGGTCTTCTCTTAGCAGTGCTGCTAATTTGTCGACAATTGGCATGAGGAGAAAGCAATTGAACTGCAATTTCATGACGAGGCTAAGTATTAGGACATAAACAGAAATCTCCAGCATATTCAGGGAGTGCAGGATTTACTGCAGGGGGACCTTTAGTTCTGTGGTGACAAGAAAATGCTCTTTGATCCCATGAAAAATCTGGTGAACCAGCGCATACACAAGTCTTTCAGATGAGGGCGCCAGTCTTCTGTTCCAGAGTGTGCTGTCCAAGAGATCAACCAGCCTAGTTTCTGACACAACACTGGATGGATTTGAGTCTGAAGAATGACTAGATTTCAAGTCTCCCTTTTGGCTATCCTGTTTATTGTCATTCAACCCAGAGGGTTGCTCATGCAGCACAGTTGAGTGGGCAGTATGTATGTTCGCAGATAATTGCTCAGGTGCAACAAATGAATCGAGGAAGTGTCGCAATCCGGCACGGTTCTATATCCAATGTACCATGTCATTAGGCATGCCAATAGAAAAGTACTAGTTATAATTAGTGAGTAAATAATTGTACCTTGTTGTGAAGGGACCAAGTGACATAACGAGTGGTGCTCTCCAAATCTTCCATACATCTGCATTGTATATTTGAACATGCAAATCAACTATGTCATCAGATAGAAACAGTATGTAGGAATGCATCTGTGGTACTATAAAGGATCCGATCTGGCAGTTAGGATTGAGAAGGAAATATGAACAGCAATAACAAAGAATTATTATCTGAATATGTTTAGTTTAACAGCACCGTAAATTCTACTTCACAAATTTACATGAGACAAACCTCTGAAATCACAGATTGCAATATATGCTCTGGAACAAAAGGAGGCAATTGAGGTGAGGATATGGTGTGCTAGATCAAAAGGAGGCCACCTAACAACTTCAATGAACAAATTTCTAAAAGGAAGCTCAGTTAGAAAATAACCAGTTGGTGAGTCACTCAGACACTAGTGTTTGCCAACATTACTACTATCACATGCTTCATAAAACTAGAAAACAAGGATCTGTTATGGTAATAAAACGTATGTTGACCAGGACCCAATACAGTACAAGTTTTGCCTTTGGCTTGAGTAAGTATATATCCATAAGCTTTAGTAAAGGAAATTTACATTTATGTCATTATTTGATGCGAGCAACTCAACTGAGTTAGAGAAGCAACTTTAACGTCTCCTAAATATAGCCAGTAGATGTTAAGATGAGCAGTGGATAGCACATTACTCAGTTGACAAAAGAAAATGTCAAAAAAAGTATATTTAACTTGCGATCAAGCCCCAAGGAGTTAGTTGCAACTGAGTTTGCAATATGACTTGACTAGAGTGCACTCAACCAATAAATTGAAAAGTAATTCAAAGTTATTGGAATTGAGAAGGCTAGTACCTTTCACGGCATGATTGCTCAGTAGATTCAGCAAACCTATTAAAAGCAGCTTGGACACGGTTCACAAGTACATCATGGCTGCTGAAGTGTTCACCATCTTTCTGTTGGAGTTCTATCAAAGTATTACAAAAGATATACAAACAGAAATTGAATAACTTGTGGATAAATTAGTACCTCCAACAGGAAAACAGAGATTGGACTAAGTCTCTTCAGTATGTACAACAGCCTAAAACCCAACTGCACCAAAAATAAAATAAAGTAAGGGATAGATTTTAATCTCCAGAACGTAAGGTATTAAACTCCGCCGTGGCTGGTCCCAAGCCCGGGTAAAGGAGGAGGGTTGTGTTAGGCTTGGAGAGCCAACGTAAAAACCCAGCCATTTTTATGGATATGAAACCCAATAGAAATTCGTTGGGGCGTCACCCTCTTAGCGACGCGCCATATCGGAACCCGGGTGTGGTGTTAAATGAGTAAGGGCCGGGTCGTCACTCCCTTAGTGGCGCGCTACATCAGCGTCCGGATGTAGTGACAAGTGTGCAAGGGTCTTCGCATTTTGCTCAACGAATGTGAAGGGTAAGGAAGCTAGTCGATGCAAATAGGGTTCGTGTGGGTAGTTGGAATGTAGGGTCCTTAACTAGAAAGTTACGAGAATTAGTTGATGTTGCGATTAGGAGACGTGTAAATATCATTTGTGTCCAGGAGACTAAATGGACGGGCCAGAAGGCGAGGGAGGTAGAGAACACTGATTTCAAGCTATGGTACTCAGGGTTAGTTGGGAATAGGAATGGTGTAGGCATCCTGATTGATAAGAACCTCAAGAATGGAGTAGTGGACGTCCGGAGACAGGGAGATAGGATTATCCTAGTCAAGCTAGTCATTGGGGATTTGGTCCTGAATGTTATTAGTGCTTATGCCTCATAAGGAGGTCTTGATATGAGCATTAAGAGGCAATTCTGGGAAGACTTAGAGGACATAGTTAGAAGTGTATCTACTAATGAGAAACTCTTTATAGGAGGAGATCTCAATGGCCATGTGGGTACATCAAATGTGGGGTTTGAGGAGGTGCATGGGGGCTTTGGGTATGGCGATAGGAACCAAGAGGGTAAGGACATCTTAGATTTTGCTCTAGCTTTCGACCTAATGGTAGCTAACACCTTTTTTAGAAAAAGACAATCCCATCTAGTGACCTTTAGCACTGCTCAGCACTCCAGCCAAATTGATTTTGTCCTTACTAGGAGGGTGGATAGACGTGCTTGTGTAGATTGCAAGGTGATACCTGGAGAGTGTGTTGTCCTACAACATAAGTTGGTGGTGGCTGATTTTCGCTTTCTTTTACGGGTTCCTCGGGACAAAGGTGATAAAATTATGAAAACAAAGTGGTGGAAGCTCAAAAGAGAAGCACAACAGATCTTTAAGGATAGGATGATTGTAGGAAGATCATGAAACGAAGAGGAAGACGCGAATAGCATGTGGATGAAGATGGCAACTTGCATTCGAAGGGTGGCTAAGGAGGTGCTTGGAGTGACCAAAGGAAAGAAATACGAACCTAAAGACACCTGGTGGTGGAATGAGGATGTTCAAAAGGCTATTAAGGAAAAGAAAGAATGCTATAAGTCCTGGCATCATGACAGAAGCACAAACAACATGGAGAAGTACAAAGATGCCAAGAAGAAAGCAAGACGAGCTGTGAGTGAAGCAAGGGGGCGGGCTTATGATGAGCTATACCAGTGATTAGGCACAAAGGAAGGTGAAAATGATGTCTATAAGATGGCTAAAATTCGCGAGAGGAAGACGAGATTTCAACCAAGTTAAATGCATTAAGGACGAAACAAATCGACTTCTAGTGAAAGACGAGGAGATCAAGAACAAATGGAGAGATTACTTTGATGAATTGTTCAACGGTGGGAATGAGAGCATTATTCTTGAGTTAGACGACTCCTTTGATGACACCAATAGGCGTTTCGTGCGGAGGATCCAGGAGTCCGAGGTTAAGGAGGCCCTAAAAATGATGAAAGGAGGCAAGGCGTTGGGCCCTGATGATATCCCTATTGAGGTGTGGAGATGTCTTGGAAACATGGTAGTAGTATGGCTAACTAAGCTATTCAACCGCATCTTTCGGTCAAACAAGATGCCCGAAGAGTGGAGGAAAAATATGTTAGTACATATCTTCAAAAATAAGGGAGGTATTCAAAACTGTACTAATTACCGAGAAATTAAGCTTATGAGTCATACTATGAAGCTATAGGAGAGAGTGATTGAGCATCGACTAAGAACATTAACGAACGTCACAAAAAATCAATTTGGTTTTATGCCCGGGAGATCGACCATGGAGGCGATTTTCTTGCTACGTCAGCTTATGGAGAGATATAGGGAGCAGAAGAAGGATTTACATATGGTATTCATTGACTTGGAGAAGGCGTGTGACAAAATACCAAGGACAGTCATGTGGTGAGCGCTAGAAAAACATAAAGTCCCAACAAAGTATGTTACCCTCATCAAGGATATGTATGATAACGTTGTGACAAGTGTTCGAACTTGTGGCAGTGAGACCGATGCCTTCCCAATTAGGATAGGACTACATCAAGGGTCAGCCTTGAGCCCATACCTTTTTGCCTTAGTGATGGATGAGGTCACAAGGGATATACAAGAAGATATTCCTTGGTGTATGCTCATTGCTGACGATGTGGTGCTAGTAGACGAGAGTAGGATGGGCGTCAATAGGAAATTAGAGCTGTGGAGACAAACTTTAGAATCGAAAGGGTTTAGACTTAGTAGAACCAAATAGAGTATATGAGATGCGACTTCAGTGGTGTTAGGTGTGAGGAGGAAGAGGTTAGTCTAGAAGGACAAATAGTGCCTAAGAAAGACACTTTTCGATACTTGGGATCAACGCTACAGAGCAATGGTGGTATCGAGGAGGATGTTAGCCACAGAATCAAAGCAGGGTGGATGAAATGGCGACAAGCATCTGGCATCCTTTGTGACAAAAAGGTCCCACAGAAGCTAAAAGGTAAGTTTTATAGGACAGCGATTAGACCTGCGATGTTGTATGGAGCAGAATGTTGGCCCACTAAAAGACAACACATCCAGCAAATAAGTGTCACAGAGATGCGTATGCTACGGTGGATCTGTGGGCATACAAGAAGGGATCGAATTCGAAATGAGGATATACGTGATAGGGTAGGTGTGGCACCAATTGAAGAGAAGTTTGTTCAACATCGACTAAGATGGTTTGGACATATCTAACGGAGACCTCCAGAAGCACCGGTGCATAGCGGTATTCTAAGATCTATCGACAATATTAGGAGGGGCAGGGGACGACCAAAGTTGACATAGGAGGAGGCAGTAAAAAGAGACTTAAAAGATTGGAATGTATCTAAGGATTTGTCTCTAAATAGGACCGCGTGGAAATTAGCGATCCACGTGCCCGAACCATAATTTTCTTTCTAAGTCTTTTTCTTTTATCTTTTGACTTATGAATTTTCTTATTGGGTTTCATCTCTAGTCTACCCCAACTTGCTTAGGACAAAAGGCTTAGTTGTTGTTGTTGTTGTTGTTGTTGTAACGTAAGGTATTAAACGTAGGAAAGACCACCCTTATCCAATCACAAAAAGAGTAATTCAACTACTAAATTTGTTTTTATAATCATGTTACACTTTCAGTTGATTTCACACAACTTATGTGCAAATGTGTGGCAGACATTAGTCTCAGTCCAAAACAGAATGATGCACCAAGCATGAAAAACATGGTTGATGATTTCACTGAAACCATAATCAACACAAACATCTAAGAGATGCAGCAAGTCTGGAACAGGCAGACATTAAGAAATTTGAAGAGGGGCATCTAAACGTAGATCATTAATATGCGCACCCTTGAGGCAAGCTCACCAACCTGATGAAGGAAAGGCTCAAATGTGTCACGTGCTTTTGCCACAGCAATTACACAAGCAGTCCTAACAAAACAATATCGAGAATGAATAAATCTACTACATAAATACAACCAAAGCATTTCTGATGTGTGGAAGAGAATACCTGGAGTAATTTGTCCCATCATGAATATCTTCAACACCAGAAGCATTGACAATTTCCTCCCTAGTAATTGGAGGGCACTTTATACTTCCAGCTATCAGACGAAATTCAGCCATTGCCCGATGGTATTGCGCACCACCATAAAGACGCATTCCAGCATTCTGAGGGGGAAAATACATTGTACGCATATTCATGACAAATGTGCATTTCAAACATCTTCAATACAAAAAGGGAAAAGGTCTATTTGACCTCCTGAACTTTTAGGGTGTGTAAATGTGTTACTTGATACCCTCCCCCCCTGTAAAAGTGTCTAACCGGCCCCTTAAACTTACAAAAAAACATCTATTTAACCTTCTAAGACGGTTTTGGAGGTGGTTTTGCCACCATGGTGGGTGAATAGCCAACAACGTGGCAAATGACTCAGCAATTATATTATTTATATAAATATATATTTTAAGCCATTGAGGCCCACATATCAGTATGTTCTTCTTCCTCATGTCTTCCCCCTCTTCATGTCTGTCTCATTGCGTTGGCTTCTTCCCCATGCATGAGAAGAACATCACCTTTGCAGCTTGGCCTCCCCTGCAATAGCGCAGGCGAGCAGACAGTCCGGGCAGGCAGACCAGCAAGTACCCCCTAGGCGTGGCAGAAGATGAAACCCCGCGAAGACCAGGAATGGGAAGAGCAGGTTTATCAGAAACATAAAAAGAGAAGGGGACATACACAAAAAGAGAAGAGGAAAGGGTAGATAAAAAAAGAGAGAAGATAATGACAATTGCTTCCGTTGCCAATTCGTTGCTCTTGGAGAAAATCCAATAGGGAAGAGCAAGGATAGTTCGATTGCATGGGCATTGCCACTGCTGGCGACGCCAGATAGCACAGGCACGATGTATGGAATCTTGGACAGCTCCTGGCGCCCACTGCTGTTCTTGGAGAGGAAGCTGACCACCTCGGCGCCGTCAACTCAACTTGGAGCTACAGGACCAGGACAGGTACTGCCGATGACGACGGTGTGGGAGGAGAGGGGAGGGCTTCGGGGAAAGAGTGGGAGAGAGAAAGGGGCCCCCATGGTTGATGGTCGCTGATTCAGTCAAGTTGGGAGTTGGAGATGGAGAGAGAAGAGAGAGGAATAAGGTTTAATCAATGACATGTGGAGTATGGGATAATTCTATAAGGATTTGTATTTGTTTCATCTGCTGAGTCATCCGCCATGTTATTGGCCACGTCATCCGCCACATCGGCAAAACAGCCTTAGGGGTTTGAATAGATGGGTTATGTACGTTCAGAGGATTGGTCAAGGTTTTATTCAGGGAGTTAACTAGATGCAAACCCAAAGTTCACAGGGTCAAATACACTGGAAAAGGACTTACAGGCATCATCTTGTTCGGGAGCTGGAAATTCTCACTTCCAGTAAATGTTCCTCCATTGATCCTCTCATTAACTAAAGTTTCCCCTACAAGCCCAACAGTTCCGAGAAATATTAACAAAGCATTTAACAAGAATATCACATTCTCCGAAAAAAGACCAGCAGGAGGTAAAACACCCACCAAACTTATCAGGAGGTGCCACCACCATGCCTTTCAATAGCAAAGATGACTGAAACAAGGAAATACTAAATCAATATTCAGATTTATTGTATGCAGCTTTTGTCCCGAGCGTTAGATTGAGTGAGCATAAGTCCATCAACATTCGTCTGATGCACATGCACTAAAAAAGATTTTCCTCATTACATGAATAGATACTTGATACTGTCATAATTTGTACACAGTAACCTAAAAGAAGTAAAAAAGTTTAAATAACGTGCAAAGATTATTTGTTGCCCTGTAATGCATGAACAGTGCTTTCACTTAAAATAATGTAATATCCACTAGGAGTATAGCGACAGAGAGTAATAAGCACCTTTGTCAAATATGAATCATGAAACAGGCGAGCTTTCTCCTTCAGTTTCGCTTCATCCAAATCACTGTCCAGATACAGAATGCCATTAGCAGGATATATCAGGCATCTTAAATAAAAGCATTCTTACAGCATCTATGTTGTTGTGAGAGGGTGGAGCCCACAAAAAACACCTTTTTATAACAATGGTCTCTCCAACAGAGCATTTGCTTGGTACTAGTGTCTTGGTACAAACTCTCTTTTCTCTCCCTCTCTTCCACGTTAGTAAAAAGCTTATGTGGCAAGCTCTTAGTAATGAGTGATGTTTATTGTTGAAGATGTTCTTAGAAAGCATGTACGGGCAGAAAGAGCATGCTTTGAGCTTTCTTTTCTTTATAAACTAGCGAGGAGTCCGGACTGAAACAAAATATTGCTACATGTTTACAAGACTATTTTCTTTATGGAATTGAGGTGTTGCTCAGTGTATCCACAAAATCCATGTTAGAGCAGGGTGTCTTTGCAAAACAGTGGGCAATCCCACCTCATCTCAGCTGTTGGCAGCAGATCGGGCGGTTGGTGTGACCCCAAGGTGAATGGGCCATCATCACCAACTGATTTATTTATAGGTGTAAAGACTTTGTAGTTCAGATAAACTATCCCGCTATAGGGAAGAGAGATCAGTAGTTTTAGGAAAAAATTTATATTACAGGGCAGAAAGAACATAGATTTTGTGCTTTCTTTCTTCACTACCAAGGTATCCGTGCTCCACTATGGACTAATTTGTAACTTCCAGGAAATATGAGGGGCTTTCTACAAAATTGTTGGTATAGTGAATGTGCACACAGGGGCTGGTTTGCAATTATGGGAGCAGAAAATGTTTCCTTTGCAAAATTGTTGGTACAGTGAATGTGCACACAGGAGCGATTACAAGAAACACCAGGTTCTTTTTCCAAAAGTGCAGAGGAGAATGGTTCATTCACCAACTGCTCCATTTATAGTAGGTATAAGATAAGCTTTCAACTTCAGAAAAAGAAAAAAGGAAACAATCTTACTACAGGGAAACAGAAACCAGTAGTTTTAGGGGAAATAAATCCAGATTCAAGGGCCATTTAACTATTTAACTGCACCATAAATTATAGACATACTTTCTGACAGTCAACTAAGGAATCACCTGATTTCTTGATTGACGTTGCGCAGCTTCCTCATTGCACTGCGATGTTCCTTCTCAAGAAGTGGAATAATTGATGGAACACTCTCGATGTACCTTGTCCATATTAGTTGTATTACTCCAAGAGATCTCTCACAAAGATGATAAAAAACCTATATGCTCTGGCTCTGCAAATAATATACACGAATACCTCTTCTGCAGCAATTCTTCCAAAAATAATCTTAAATGATTCACACCTATTTTATTCTTCTCCTCCCTTGTAAGTGACCTTCCTAGCTTGTCTTCGAGAGATGTAACATCTTCCAACTCTCGCAATGAGATTGCCTGCACAGTAGAGAATAATTTAGATGCCTACGAAGCATGCAGTTAACACTTATCAGTAAAGTTACTGGATTACTACAGAGTACACTCACGAGAAAAAAGAAAACCAAAATTCGCTAGCAAGTGCTGACAGAGAAGAATCCTGGCAAAAAGGTGCTCCTTAACATGGACATAGGTGTTCTATAAAGCAGCTCTCTCTTTTCTGCTAGGTCAAAACAGTTGTTCTTCCGAAACACTAACCAATAATCCAATAACGGCACACCTAATTAATTTTCAGAGCCAGATTCTGAGCACAGTCTATTTACATTCCTGCCTGCCTGAACTCCACAGAGAGAAGTACTGCAGTAGAATCCTATTTATTAGTGATACTTTATTCCCGAAAAGTATACAGAAATATGGAAGCATAATTTAAGTGGCACTTCATGGAGTTTGGGAAGTTTAGAAACAACCATATAATAATATTTAAAAGGAATTTACTCTTAATTAAGTGCACAAAAACAGAAAAATCAATTGCAACTTTTATCTGAAACTTGACTCCCTATAAACATTTTAAAACTAGACTTCCTTCTGACATGATTATACATATCTGTAGTGCTTGAGATCCTATGGAAGGAAATAATATATAAGACAAATGACACATTTCCAGCATGGCCTTCATCCAGTTGACAGTGTGGTTACGTGCTTGACAGAATCAGATGACCAGTTGGCTTGCCCATGCATAAGGAGAAATCTCACAGGCGAATTAAAACTAGAGTTCAGACAAGCCAGCAGGAACAAACTCGCAGAAAACTCAAAAGTTCATTGGAGGAAAAACAGAAAGCCCTAAAGAATTTGAGTGACACCGGCATGTCTTACCTTCTTAAACTCTTCATTTGATCTGAAGACAGCTTCATGGCAAGAACCAACTCTCCCAGAAGGCACTGATGTGAAAAAGGGAGAATCTCCCAGTAAGGAACCATCTAGAACACAAGTTGGTGGGTGAAGAAACACTTCAACATCAGAGGCACGTGCGAATTGTGGGATTTTTGTATCCAGTTTTGTGGAGACTAGAACAGTCCTTGCAAGATCAGGATCAACCTGCAGTATCAAAAAGGGAACACAAAACGTAGCTTACAGGCACTGCCTTATCAGTTGACAAAGGATTTGTGTTAACTGAAAACTCTGATTGAAACTTAAAACTTGAGATAGTCAGTGCATCTTTTATTTAAACATAGCAACCCAGTAAATGGGTGCAACTAATGTGGATTCACGCAAGGACCTTGTAGAGGACCTTTCCATATGATAGACAGCTTTAAATAACAAACCTGCATGACCACTCTCCTTGTAGTTGCGTTGCTCCAATCACTACAATCTTCAAGGCACAGAATTATGGTTTCTTTATACTGGATTTTCGCACGAACAAGGTCCTCAACAGCACAAGCCTGACTCTGCAGATCGCAAGATTACCAAAGGATGTAGCTTTTGTAAATATTAGTGTGACAAGGAGTTCCTAGGACCGTAGTAAGTGCAGTTGCTGTGGAACCAAAGGAAGATAAAAGGCTACAAAGAACTAGTGTTAACTGTAGAGAACCCAAAAAAAACATACCTGCAAAATTCGGTTTTTGCGGCCAGGAGCTGCAAGGATGAGGCCTGGAGTGTCAATAATGGTGAGATTGGGGCAATGTTTGTATTCTATCCTTATTATAATTTCCTTCTCAGAAAATTGGCAAGGATCGTTCTCCAGTCTCATGTTTTCAGCTTCAATATATGCCTGAAAGTAGCTATTCTTATAAAATAATACTGTCACGCAATGGAAAAGGTTCGCTCAGTAAATCATGTAATGCAACAATAGTCCAGTCTCTTCCATGTTTCAAGTTGACAATACCAACAAAGTGATATACTTGCTTCCTACGAAATTAACAGTACGATACAAAAGTACTGCATGCTTCACTTTGAAAACCATAACGATTGGGCCAAATCATCTACCAAGTTGATGCACAGAGAGTACTTATTTTATACACCTCCCATTTATAGCAAGTCAATCAACCAGTTCCCACAGATTCTGATTCACAGTTTAAAGGCTGTTATGGCCTTGTAAAATGCCCGTTTACAAGGTAAAAGTAGCTTATTCGCTGATATCAACATTTTGGTATTATTACGTTTTAACAGGCCAGTACAAATAAATCCATTTACGCTTATTAGGTCCATTTACAAGGCTGTTTACATGACAAACAATGAAGGTATTTGGCAAAGGAACAACAGGAAAAGGTCAAATGATTATTTTCCACATTGTAACTTACATGTGCACTCCATTTGAGATGTTCATTTTATGAATTACCATTCTTTGTTACATTTACATCACGGGTAAGACGATGAACAATGGCAGAGTCTAATGTGAAGTATTTGGCAAGTAGAAGTGTATGACTCTGAATTTACATAGTAAAATCGCTGTACAAGTCCATTTGCAAGACTGATTACCGCACAAAAGCTAAAAGGTGGGTAGACCGTTCATTAACCGTTTACTGTTATTTAGAACATCAGTAGATTATATAGCCCTTATGCACTCACAAAGTTAGCTACCCACGTGTTGGCCGAGTCTCAACATGCAAAACAGATAGATAAGAGTTTCAAGTTAACTAGCCTACTACAGTTGCGGACATAACAAATATAGAATGGGTAATATCACAAACACAAGATGTGCATACATACACCTCATCCTCCCCTTCTCCTCAACTCTTCTACAGAAATCTTCTTGTTTTGCAATTTTCGTAATTAAGCCCCTGCCTCCGTCCCCCGCGACCTCGAGCTACGAAACAGTCAGATGACACCGGCAGTAACACAAACACGTACGGCGAACTACAAAGACGCCACCAGGATAGATAGAACACAAGACACCGGCATATCCGCAAACACATGTGCGCATCGATGAGCGTACCTGGATGTCGGCCAGCGGCATCGGGCGGTCGGCGGCCCCGGCATCGCCGTCGTCCGCGTCCGCGTCCCCCTCGCCCGAGCCGGCGAGGAGGCGGCAGTGCGGCGCGTCGCAGCGCGGGTTGAAGCGGAGGTGGAGCGCGATGGGCCGGCGCGTCTTGGTGCCGCCGCCGACGTGGTTGAACTGGAACCCCATGAGCGCCTCGACCAGCGCGCTCTTCCCGTCCGTCTGGTGGCCGACCACCACCACAGCCGGCGCCGGCACGGCCGCGCCGCGTAGCTCGGCCGCCAGGCGCTGCAGTTCGTTGTAGGCCTCGTAGAGGAGCCCCCGCGCCTCCTCGTCCTCCTCCGCGGGCGAGAGCGGCTCCGGGGGCGGCGTCGCCATTGTTGGGTGGTTTTCGAGGGGTTTTTGGGCCGGGGAAGAGACTGGAGAATGGTGGGGGGAGGTTTGAAGGGCGCGAGACGCAGGGGTTCGTGCGTTATCTCCTTTGTTTTTCTACTTTTCCCTTCTTTTTCTATGTATTCTTTCTCTTTTTTTCCTTCAAAAATCGTGTGCTACGTACAAAAAATAGTCGTATGCTTCATCAAGGTTTCGGGACAAACTCACTCACAATGTGCTAGACGGATATCGCGCAGTCTCTGCATCGATTGATACCCACAACTAAATATTTAGGTAAAAATTCAATAAAAATAAATTATGTCGATAGTCTATAAACTTGATAATTGAGATTCTTTAAGTCCATCATCTTGTAAAATAAACACTATAAATTTGGCTAAATGATGCAATCTTTATCTAACTAAGCCGACCAAAAAGTAACATTGGACACAAATCGCATACGTGGCAGCTGAGCTGGCTTAGGGGTAGATCATGCGCTTTTTTCTTTTGCAAATAGGTCCTTGCCGATTGCCCCTCCGTGTCTGCGAGACGCAAGCGAGCTCGCCACCACCTCCTGCACGAAGCTCACTGTCCCTCCATGCCCAAGAGGAGCACCACCCACCTCCTGCATGAGACCACACACGTTGTTCTCTTGCCTCCTCGAAAATGAAAATCTTTGGCGCTCGCCGGAGGCGAGAAGAGGCCAGGGCCGGGGACGACGGATCCTAGTCGGCCGCCGTCGTCGACAAATACGGAGTCCAACACCCCATTGTTGAGGACGACAGATCCGAGCAGGCTAGAGTCCGTGACGATGTAGCTCGTGGCCGTCATCGTCGAAGAAGACAGAGCCCGTCCCGCCGTGGTTGAGGACGACGGATCCGCGCCTGGGGTAGACGAAGACGGCAGATCCGACAAATTTAAATATTTTCATGACTTTGGGTGATGGTTCCTGAGCTTGGGCGGATGCGTGGGGTGCGGTCACCATGATCGTATTTGTAATTTAATGCAGTTTACCCTCTCAAACAATTCTAAATTGATCAGCACTAATTTTGAATTCTTCTAACCATTCTTTTTTAGTTAGCAGTAACAATTTAACATTAAATATATACAGTAAAAATTAGACTTTAATTCAATTAACATGAGTCATTAATACCAATTAGCATCTGTAGAACGCAGAAAAGCCTGAAGTCACATTTACCACCGAAGCATATGTTTTAGTGGAGATTAGGGTACTACGAATTATAAAAAAATTCAAATCTCTAGTGTATTTCAAAATTATAAACTATCGGACTTTTTGATTCCTGAAATTCATACTTTTGGAATCAAAACTGAAAGTTTCAATTCGTTTGTTGGAACATCATAATACAAAATTTCCTAATTTGACTTCTAATCCAAGATTCTATTATCTTCGGAATACGACAACTAATATTACTTTATGTTGTTTCAAACATTTAAGAGTTCCAAAATTTAGAATTTTAATATTCAAATTTCAAAATTAAAAATTTCCAAACATTCATATATGTCGCCCATTAAGATGGTGATTAAGAGTAATCATCCATGGACAAATACATATTTTAAATCCTTAAAAGAATATTGAACATCAATTAACAAGTACATACAAAAAATCTCTTGGGCAGCAATGAGGTGGATGAGAGAGAAATTGTGAGGTGCACCTCAACTAAACCATACTATACTTGTGGCCCTCTAATGTCTGTATTTCTATCGTGGACATTAGTAGATTGTATCAAGGCAGCAGCAGTTCAGTTGCGGCCAGCCGACCGGCAAGAAGGCTAGTGTCATGGACGAATTGTAGCAGGAGGTAGTCACGTGTTGGGCAAGGACTTACAGCAGCAAGGGAAAGGAAGGGAGTAGTATGGTATTAGGAAGTTTAGGACCAAAAGTCTATTTCGTTAGGAGTTCATATTGTGTTAGGAAAGGTCAAAGGTCTAAGAATCCACCATATAAGGATGTCATGTATCTAAGTTTGAGACAAGCAAGAACAATTAATTATTCTCTCCCAAATATTCTCTCATCCAGTCTATCTCTACTCAATCCCCTCACAGCCATGCCGTTTGGCTATCTTTAGCACGGTAGTTATCCCATGATGGATCAAGTTTCACAACATTTGGTATCAAACCAACCGCCATGGCTTTCGCTACGGAGAAGATGTCGCGAAGGGTACTTCTATCACGATTCATCGGGTTATTCATCAAATCTTTGATTCCTATGGAGTGGTGGACGACTTTAAAGTTTTCTCAGGGAGATCAAGGATTGTGGTCTTCATCAAATATGGTTTAAGTCATGATGCAGCACGAGGCTTTTGGGAGTTTGCAAGGCTGAAACATCTATGATGGCTGTTGTCAGCTTGGCATCAAGTTACTCCCTATATCATCAGGTGCAACCAAGTTCACAACGGTAACACAGCAAGAGTTAGCGGTGGCAGAGGCACCGGAGCAAGAAGCAGTAGCAGAGGCGCTGCAAGAAGCAGAGATAGCACAGAGCAGCCGTGCACAGCGGCAGACGCAGACAGCGGAACGACGGCGGAGCAGCCTGGCACAACAGCACAACTAACGGTGGTGCAGCCAGGTGTAACAGCGTCAGAGGAGCAATTGAACAGCCAGGTGTAACAACTTTTTTCTGATCTTTAATTTACATGTAACAAGAAATTATCATTGGTTCCAGGAATCGTCCCAGAACCTGCACTTAGTCCGGTGATCAACCTGAATATTGACTCATGTTAGAAGATTATTATCACAGGTTTGAGGAATCGTCCGAGAAATCCGTACTTATTGTCATGATCAACTTGAATATCTTTTTCCTGGATACATTCCAATGGATCATCACTAAAAAAGTGTACACTTACAACAACCAGAATACCAGATTAATGTTTTTATGCAAACTGGATGGTCACGCAGTCCTCACCTGTTGACAGAATGATCTCCAGCTAATATATTTCACCTTATCTTCTTTCCTCATGACTGATTTCTCCAAAGATTGTTCTTACGGGAGACTGTAATTGCCACAAAAGATGATGACTGGACAGCGCATGTTCAGCTTACATTTGGCACAGCTAGACTTCCCATCTGAAGTATTCTGGGTAGTATCTGAAGAAGGTGGTTGCAATGCAACACATCAAAGGAAAACTCAAGTCATCTGCTGCTGCAGTATAGAAAACGTAGAAGTATGAGATACAAACCTCCCCACATCTCGCACTGATTTTCAAGGATAGAATGCTATCAGCCCTCGTGTCCCCAATGTTGATTGCGGCTATTGGAGCATTTGCTTCATGTGCAAGCCTGATATTGGGAGTTATGTTCAATTTGATGTTGCAATAACCAATAAGAAAATCAGACAGCTTAATCCAGTATGAAAAATTTGGTCGAAAAGCACGAATTATCAACAAACATGATAATTAGCTATCAATGTAAATAAGGAAATGATTAAATAAAATTTCCCAGTGATACCTTGCCAGCCTAAAAGCAGACATTGTCATTACCGCTGAACCAACCACCAGAAGAGAATCACAGTTTCTTGCAGCTTCCTTAGCGCTATCAGCTCTCTCTTGAGGAACATTATCACCAAACATCACAACCTTCAAACAACAGAATAACACCCTCAAAAAGTTCTTTTGAATTTCAATATTTGTACCTTACTAAATTATTACATGGACTTGAGAAAGAAAGTCGAACAGTGGAATGACATATTGATATAGAACTTGCACATCACATTTTAGCTATGTGCATTGCTAAAGAGGATACTTGTTAGTAATGGGTTCATCAGATGCTACAGAAATCACTGTTTACTAATACCAAATGTTTCTAGCTGCTAAACCTAAGTGGCTTGATTTTCCTTACTGCCTTAGTACCATCTTTCCAATCATTCAAATTATAATCCATAGTTATATGTCAGCTTTTGAAATTAATAAAAAGTACTCACGGAAGATATAGAAAAAAGGTTCTCACATCAGGTTTTAGTACTCCACCACATTGACTGCAACTAGGAATGTCAAAATCTTGCTCCCAGAACTTCTCATCAATCTCAATATCACCATCAGGGCGCTGCTGCATTCCAAAACTTTTGCCTGAGCCTGGTTGTCCCTCTTCCAAACTGTCAATAGCTAGGGCCCACTGCAGACACAACAATATAACGTCAGTCCTCCGAAATTACTGAAATCACAGTGCAAATTAGGCAGCTAGGAAGCATTATTATTTTTTTGGCGGGAAAGGTAGGAGCTCTGGTATAAATTTATAGATAATAAAGAGTTTACAACACTTAACAACTGGGCCAATGAGGCCAAAACAAATGAAAAGAAACAAAAATAGAGACAAGATTGGGAATATACAACACAGCCCTGTTCAAATGGCATCAGCCCTGTACGGACATGTATTTTCCAATGGTCAAATTGGATACTTGTAACAATATTAACGTGAAATGCAAGTGAGCGGTACATCTAAATAATCAGTAGGAACCATATTCAAATAATTCAAATGAATTTTAAGTCATAGAATATCAAATGGTTACAATAACTCAACAACTTCACAAGCAACTGAAAATCACTATCTCATTACACCTGAAACATTTACCACTTATATAATTTTGCGGGGAATGCCCACTTATATAATGAACCGCAGTTTTAAGGATAAATAATAATCAGTATCAAATGGACAAACCTTTGGGTTGAGGTCCTTCACTTGTTCTTGGAATAACTCTCGGCTGATGGATGTACCACATTCTAAACAAACTACCTCATACACACTTCCATGCAACTCAATTGGCTTACTACCAGCACGATGATGCAACCTAAAATACTCATACACAAAGTGATGGTGAAAAATAAGCTGCATAGTCGTTCACAATTATCAATGACATAGACCCAGGTTAATACCTATCCACATTCTGAGTAACCATTGAGTGAACACGACCAATTCTTTCTAGTGATGCAAGAGCATGATGAGCTGTATTTGGTTGTGCTCTTGTGAACCTTCTCCATCCAGCATAGCTCCTAGCCCAGTAGCGCCTCCGGGCTCGAATAGAGCAAACAAACTCCTATTTTGTTCAAATGGTAAGTGGGGAAGGATGACATAATTACTGGTTAGTTGATGTGGACAAATGCAAAGAGCATTAGGGAGTGTTCACATAATTTCTACTGAAAGTTGGTACAGTGACAGCAACAAGGCAAAAACAACAGTAAGTTAAAAAGAGAGTAAAATTATAAATAAAAAAAGAAGGTAAGACAACTTAAGGTGAATGCTATAGAAGTTAAAAGATGAGGCCTAGATAGATCCAATAGTATTTGTTAATGGTAGAAGCATTTCTTCAATGGTTTCTCTAGGAGAATTATTTTTCAAACCAACATGTCTTTAGTCAAGACTCCAGATAAGTTTTCTACGACCAAAAAAGGAAGCACATGAGATTATTTTGTAAATTTTCTTGATGGTAAAGAAAGAAATAAATGATGCCAGTAGCCTTCTTGATGAGATTTCACAGTGATAATGGATGTCAAGTTGTCAACAAATGCAGAACATGTAGCCTTGTTATTTTTAGGATTCAAGAGTTAAGATAAAAAGACCAGGCCTGATAATTTGAATAAGTTGACTTAGGACATGTCCCTTTTGAAATAACTCCCTATGGAAGAAATAAAAATATGTCCACCTACATCAAGAAGAAAAACCTAAAAAGCATGTACAAGAGTTGTCACTACAAGCAAATAGTAGGCACACACCTGATGGGTAAGTGGTTTAAAACCAGAACTGTATGCACCATTAGGACTGCAGTAAAAAAAAATGCTGGTTAGGATATTAGAAGAATGGCAAGGCTGGGGATATGATTCCATGATAGATTTAGCAATGTGTGTACCTCCTATAATCAGGAATTCCTGACTCGGTGCTCATTCCTGCTCCAGTTAATACCATGAGCTTGTTACTGAGGCAAGTAAGATCTAATTAAGATCATTGGACTTAAACATAGCTCGGGAACTTGACAAGGAAGTTCAAATGCAGACTCTCACCTCTTATCAATAAACCGGTACAGTAGGTCCACATCCTTAGAGCTTGGAGGATCTGAATCAGGAACTATCCGTTTGTCTCTTAGAAACTGGATGTAGGTTTCACAATAATCTTTAGGTGCAACAGCTGATGAGTGTTTATTTTGGGCTTGAATGGAGCGAAAAGAGCATCTCAAAGGAAGATGATTTTTCCTCCTGTGAAGAAGTCCATTATTTACTGATGCTTGGACATTGCACAAATGAGCGCAAAATCCTGACAGGTAATTGATTTCAATTACTTAGTGAAATAATAGAACAGCCAAATTGCCTCAGAAAAAGTAATTATCTCAACCAACTTGCCTTTAGATGCTGCTTGCAGAGCACCTCCAAGACCTGCAATTATCTGAATTCCATTACACATGTAAGTTCGTTGTATAATTAGCCTCGATATTTCCACTCAAATAATTGGACATTTAAATACAGCCAAGTTAATTGCATTGATGTGTGACCAACAAGCAATTATAACCTGCAGATTGTCCCAAGAAACTCAAATTATGACCCCACTATGAGAGAAAAGTCATACTTGCTTTCTTCCACACTACGTCATAACAATAGTACTAGATATTAAAATAATAATGAATAAGTCATGAAATGTTCGCTTAAATAAAATTTGTATAAAATTCAATTACCGTTTGCAAGTCTTGAGCAGCACCTTCTCAATTTAAACCAGAAGTATGGTTTTTCTTTCTTTTGAAAGGTAACATGAGGTATAAACCTCCAACTTCCCAGAACAACATGTTATGACTTCCATGCTAATATGTTCGATCCGGAATGGATCGCTTGAACGTTTTACTAGGGAACAATTTGGTACAAGTATCACAGGTCGTTTCCCCCTAATGATGCCGCATAACAGAATTTACGCTGAGGTGCTCAGCTATCAAATTCTGTAATCGCACCTAAATTGAACCAGAAATGAATCCAACTATACAAAACGATAATCTGTCACATTTCAATTTCCTAGTCCCGAGCTGAAACCTAAATCATCAAACTCTACACTGCACGTATCAGCCCTCACAACCGTGGCCGCTGCTGAGTCCCAGCAAACGCCAATCCGCACACCAAGATGTACACACACTAGATTAAATTAAGTCAAGGAACGAGGTCAAAGGATTAGTGTTTCTTTCAGTAACAAAATAGTATAAATGGGGGAAAGAGAGAGAGAACAATGTAAGGGCGAAATGGGGCAGGGGGAGTGATTACGGAGGCCGAAGCGCGGGAGGCGTGCACCGCTGGCGCCGCCGCCATCGGGTACCTCCGGCGGGCGGCTGGCGTGGTTCTCCCTCTCCGGCCGGACGGCGGCACAGGTGACGTGGAGGCGGGGTCGCCGCAGGCGTGGAGGAGAGGCCGCGCGGGGGCGGAGGCTGCTGGTTGCTCAGCAGTTGCCTATTTTGTTTGGTGGGAAATAAAGACGGGGAGGAGAACCGCTAACGCCTGTTTGGATGTTTTGTAAATTTTTACACTTGTAAACTGATTACACCTGTAATTTACTTATCACAATAAATATCTGTGTATACAAAGGTAATTAATTACTCTTGTAAATGATGTTTGGAAGAATTGTAAAATGATCAGCACAAACAACAGGAAAACCAGCACAGGGCACAATCCATTTCTTTCAGCACAGGGCACATTTGCGGTGCCCAACGAAGGAGGCAGCACAAACTTCTCGGACATTTCAGCAAACATCTCGCGTGCAGGTAAACAACAGCCCCAACAGTGATAGGCGAGAACTAGGCCGAGAACCCACACAAGCACAACCCCACGGGCTTAGCCACCTCACCTGATAAGCTCCGGGCGCTCGCGCCCGAAGCGGAGGCAGGCGGTGCGGATAAGGTTTGAGTCCTTGGACGGCGCGCCGCCGGCGAAGGCGGAGGGGTCGAGGTGGCCCCTCTGGACGAGGAGCCCCATCAGCACCACCCACTCCGGCCACGGGTGCGCGATATCCACGGCCGCCGGTCTGTCTCCTGCGCGAGCGCCACTACTTCTTGGCTCCTCGATTACTTGCCATTGCTCTCGGGGTGGTGGATGTGGTGGTGGGTGGGAGAGCTCGAGGCCGTCGATTTCGGAGCGGAGGAAGGCGAGCCTCGGGTCCGGTGGGGGAGGGGAGCGGAGGTGGGATAACCGCCGGAGCGCACAGGCCGCGGCCGTCGGGGCGAGGCGGCGGTGCATCTCTCGCAGGTGGAGTCGCTCGAGAGCTCAAATTGGTGCCGGGCTCCAACTCGGTTTCAATTTGCCCAACGGAACGCAGTAGCCTCCTTCACAGCCGCTAGCCGCTAGGAGAGCAAGCGGCGCTCGGCGTCGCCTTCCTCGCGCGCGGTGGCCGGCGTCGCCTTCCTCCCGGCGGCGGCCCGGCGTCGCCTTCTCTCCCGCCGCGCTCAGATCTGGCGGAGGCGAGCGTGGGGAGGAGGCGAGCGGTGGTCGACTTCTGTCTTTTTTTTTCATGGCCTCTGGAGGCCCGTAATATTTTTCGGGTGTAAGTGGTCCAATACCGGCCCAATACCAGGGAGTCCGAAAATAAAAACAGCCACCCAAACATAGTATTGGGCTTTGCTCGGAAAATAAATGGGCTCCGTAAATTACACCGGTTTTGGGCCAAAAAACGGCCATCCAAACAGGGCCTAAGGGCCCGTTTGGAAACATGGAAAAATATACCCCTGTAAACAAATTACAAGGGTATTTTATAAGTCTCTAACAAAACCCTCAAATACAAAGATAATCGATTTGGTTGTTTGAATAAGGAGGTATTTAAACCAGTTGAATCTACGGTTTGTGCTAGGAGAGATAATGGCGGGAGCTCGATCGCTGGCTTGATAAAACTTTGGCATAACAAATTCATACATGTTCCTAAAATTTTTTGCAAATAAAACTAGCCCAAAATTCCATCTCAACTCAATTGCAGTGCACACACAATTTCATCTCAACTCAATTACAGTTTGCTGAGCTGCATGCTTACTACCTTTTTCAAACAAATTCTAAAATCACAACATTACCAACATCACCAACATCACCAAGAACCATAGCCCAAAATTACAAAACTGAATTAACTACTGCGCATGAAACGGCATAGCAGATCCTGAAAAGAGACCTTAACCATTGCCCAAAATGACCAACATCACCAAGAACAACTCGAGAGGAGAAGCGGGTTCGATGCGGGTGAGTAGGAGAGGAGTTGGACGCTCGAGTTCCTACCCACCGTTTTTTGCAGCAGCTTCCTCTCGCCACTTTGCCCGCCGCTCCAGCTCCCTCACGTCGTCGAAGCTAGGGCTCCAATCGTTGTTGCTGCCTCCGCCGCTGGCTCCTTCCCCCACTCGTCCTCAGCGTCCACGGCCGCCGCCCGTGCTGCGACGCGCCGCGCCGCCCACAGCGACGGGAAGCACCGAGTCCTCCCCGCTGGGACAAGGAGCCACCGCGCTCAGATCTGGCGGAGGCAAGCGTCGGGAGGAGGAACCCGACTTCTGTCGGATTTTTTTCGTTGCCTCGTTCGGTCCGTAATGTTTTTCAGGTGTAAGTGGCCCAATACCGGGGAGTCAGAAAATAAAAATGGTCATCCAAACACAGTATTAGGCTTTGCTCGGAAAACAAATGGGCTCCGTAAATTACACCGGTTTTGGGCCAAAAAAAGGGCCCCGTTTGGAAGCCTGGTATTGGGGCCCAAACTGTTGTATTTTACAGGCCTGTAAAAAAATTCGTGTTGAGTTGGATTGGGCTGTTTGGATAGCCATTATTGAGCCGGCCCGTTACGTCGTTTTTTCATTTACACCTGTAAAAGAAAAATTCGCACTGCACATTCGTTTTTTAATCCGACTCCTCTGCCCGCTCGCGACGTGCGCCGCCGACGCCGCGCCTCGACCCCTTCGCCGGTCTCTCCCCACTCCAGCGCCGCCTCTCCCCGCTCCGGCCCGCCTCTGCTGCCTCTCCCCGCTCGGCGCCGCCTCTCCCCGCTCCGCCTCCGCCACCAGCCTCAGCCCCGCCCGCTCGCCGCGCCGGCGCCACCGCCAGCGGCGGCGGTGTGGAGTTCCGCCGCAAGCTCCACTTCCTCTCGGCCGAGCTCCACCTCGACCCCTTCCCTCTCCTTGTCCTCCACCCCACGCTCCGCTTCGCCCCGCTCCCGCTCCTCCACGCCTCCCTCCGCCTCCTCCTCTCCCATGGGCTCTCCACCGGCGACGCCTCCCGCATGTTCTCGGCCTTCCCGTCGCTCCTCACCTCCCCTCCCGAGGAGTCCCTCCGCTTCCTCTCCACCGCCGTGCCGCTGCCGCCTCCTCTCCTCCGCACTGTGGTGGTCCGCTTCCCTCACCTCCTCACCGCGTCCATCCCCGACACCCTACGCTCCGCGCTTCACTTCCTTCGCAACCGCGTATCCCTGCGCCGGAGACCCCTTCCGCTCACCGCCGCCCTGCTCCTGGCTTTCTCCGTCGACCTCCTCCCTTCCCAATTACAAGCTCAAACTCAAGTGGCCCAAACACCGAATAATATTACAGTTGTATTCCAAGGTTTTGGTGGTGACAGGTAAATTACAACTGTAAACAATTTACAAGTGGAAAAAAAATACCAATTTGTCAAATGGGGCCTAAACCGCCACGTCGATTCCAACGGTCGATATCGGAAGGCCCGTCCCATGTGTGGTCCTTCTATGTAGCCCATTTCAAAGACTCCCCCCCCCCTAATTAAATTAACTTCTACATTTTTAACACCAATTTTTAGATTTGGACTTTCAACAAATTTGAGACGAGTCATTATAAATGTTAGCATCAATCTTTCGACCAAATAAATCATACTTTTGACTAATATAACACCAAATTTCAACACATAATTATTTAAGCTCCCAATCTAGAGAACATCAAACTCTCAACCAAATAAAATTATGCTTTCAGCTAATATAACACCAACTTTCAACCAACAATTTATGAACATTCAACCTAGAGAAGATCAAATTTTCAACTAGTAAAGTTCAAACTTTCAACCCATAGAACATTCTAAAAAAAATATAAGTTTCATATCCATACCAACGCCAACTTTCAGCCAACAAAATTTAGGCTCCCAATCATCAAGTCGGAGCTTTCAACACATAGAAAGTCACCTTTTACATGATTATAACACAAAAATTCTATTTAAAAAACCCCAAAAAATCAAATATGTCTGGAGGGGGAGGGGGAGCCGACCCCCTACCTCTAGCTTGCTACTGGGAAGGGCCATAGTGGTGGCATGAACCACACTTCACAGCTCCAGTGAAGGGGAAAGGGAGCTGGCACCGGCGAGGAGCCACACCGCCGACACGCTGAGACCGTGGTGGCGCTGGCAGTGGTGACCCTAAACCTTAGCAGCATGGGAGTGGAACCTCCTCCACCTCCTACGACGTCGTCCACCTCCTATGACGTCGATAACGACAAACACGAGAAGGCCGACGCTAGTAGCAAAGAGGGCAACACCAATGGAATATTGCGGTTGTGCCTCCACCACGAAATCCTCGCTGAAATAGGAGGGCGCGATGGACCTCGGCAATTCTCATTGTGCGAAGAAGAAGGGGAAAGACAGGAGAGGGTGGCCGCCGGCAGGAAGGATCTGAAGGGGAATGATGTAGAAATGGGAAGAGAGACGATGCTAGAGGGATAAGCGAACTGATTGGATCGCTCCCGTGGTCACACATAAATGATTGATTTAGTTAAAAAAAACTAGAGTATCTTTTTTGCATTGCCTAATTCGAGGGTAGAAGGGCATGTGTGGACAACAACATGCTGTCACAATCGACCGCTCCGTGGTCATGCACAAATTATTGATTTAGTTAAAAAAGTAGAGTACCTTTTTTGCATTGCCTAATTCGAGCAAATTACCGATGTTCACATCTTAGTTGTAGTTTATTTGTGTAGGGGCATGTCCTAACTTAGCTTGTACTAAGGATGCAAACAAAGGATGCAAACGAGTTGAGTTTAAGTGAGCTATGTAAGTTCAAATCGTACTACAACTCAAGCAAACTCAATTTGAGTCAAGTTGGTGGTCGAGCTACATAATTGGGTCATACTCTGATTGTATCGATCTTGAGTTGATCGATCTCGAGCCTTTTGTAAGTCCAATATAAACCATGAAAGTTAATGTGATCTGTTTGTTACATGCAAATTTTCTATACTAATTAGGCCACGACAACCATGGAACGACATAAACAAATTTGTCAAAAGCCATTCATATATAACGGCATCATGAAGTAATATAAATAGTAGATTGATTCATCCATAATTGTAAAAAGAAGACAATATGTATCGTAACATGAAAAATATGACATGAATATCTAAATGGAGTAACAAAAAAATTAATTAAGGTTTTGTAGTCGAGGCAATGGGGTCACATGACCACATAAGTGCCTAGTTGATAGCACTGCTTACAAAAGTCCAGAAGATATAAGGTAACAAATAATATACAAAATATTACTTTATGCTATATCGAGCCAAAATCAAGCGAGCTAGCTTTGACTTGAACTCATCTCGTTTTTCAACAAAGATGTTCATATTTGGCTTATAAATTTTCGAGTCAATTTCGAGTCGAGCAAAAAAACTAGTCAACCTCAAGCGGTTCACGAGACTCGAGCTCTTTTTGCACCCCTAGCAAGCTCAGTGTAAGTCAAGTTGGAGGTCGAACTAATGAGTTGTCTTATACACTTGGCTTATATTGATATCAAGTAGATCTCAAGGCCCTTGCGAGCCAAATATGAAAATTGAAAATTTTGGTGATTTACATGTTACACCATTGAAAATTTTGGTGATTTATATGTCACACCACCAGAAATTTCTGGATTAACTTGGCCACAACAACCACATAATGAAACATAATAGCCATTCATAATAACATCATGAGATTGTTTAAATCTTGAAAGTAGTTTGGTTTATCTATTCTCAAAATGAAAAGCAAGTCTTAACTGTAACAAAAGACAATGATTCATAACATGACAAATATGAGATATGTAAGGAGTAACTAAAAGAATAGTGGCTGAGAATAGTTCACAAGGGTATCCAAATGCACAGGTCGATAATAATTGGAATCAGGGCAATGCGGTCAGCGTGACCGCACGAGTGAACTGGAGAGGACACTAGTCCATGAGACCACGATGATGGTATACACTTATTGCTGAAATTTGTACTGCAAGTATACATATGCTGTTCCCCCACCCAAAAAAGTGTATATATATTGTTAAACTTTGATCATCTCATATATATTCACACGTTTTTGTCTAGACGTGCTGAATACCAATGCAAATGTATAGGCGTATAACAATTGCAATAAATTAAAAGAGTGAAAATATAACACAATGCAAGACTTGGATATTATTTTTTATGCATTCATGAAGAGGAGATAAGCTCACCGTATCACGCAAGATGTCGTCACATCTTTCTTCAACCAAATTTCGCTCATCCTATCCATTTTCATCCATTCAATCAAACAAAAATTTTACTTATCAATTCACCCAACCCGGTGGATGACTCTATCCCTACTAAGTTGGATGATCATCTCCCTTCCAGATTGATCCAGGAACCAAATACTACGTAATTGATAGTGTTACTTTTACCCTTTCAAATATTTATATACAAATAAATGGCTAAAAGATCTTAAAGGTAACTATACAAGGTACTAATTAATATGTAAAATATTAAATACATGTTGTCCAGTTATATCGAGCCAAAATTAAACGAGCCAGGCACCGATGGGACAGTCGTGGGGCACGGTGTGGAAGTACAACTCGGGCACCGCCCTGCAGGCGCCCATCTCGATCCGCCTCACGTCTAGCGTCGACAAGGCGCTCGTCGCGGCAATGTACATCATCCCCGCCGGCTAGCATCTGTCACACCCTGATTTTTTTAAACTTGTATAACAACATATTATCACATGTAATTAGAGCATCCCAATATACGTAGACTTAATACACCGAAAACCACCACACACGCACCATATATGTGCATAAACCCTAACGCAACATATACACCATATACGTCGAGACATCCACGGCACCCTGCAACTGAGTATTCCTAGGCCAAGGCAGGAGAGTTCCTGAGAGTTTCCATACCGTCACGTCACCTTGCCGCACACCGGAACCCTAGTTCCAGCCCTGACCTTTTATTCCCAATTAAATCCAAATCTTTCCAAAACCCTAATCGCGAGATCTACCACTACTCGACCTTTCCAAAAATTCCGGGAAAATTTCTGTGGCGCCCCCGGTTTTAAGGCCGGAAACGCTCCTGTGTTTACTGTACCGGTCCCTGGAACAGTAGCCGGTACGCACAAGAACTTGATAATGTCGTCATACATTACCGATTATTACAATACAATACTGTTTTAGAGTCATTACACAATATGGCCTATTGGCCGAATTCAAGTCTTGCAGCGGAAATATAAGAAATACGTAGATAGACCCATCAATATGCCAACCTCACAGGCAACTGACTGGGGAAACGCCCTAGACCTCAAAGTCGGAATCTTCCTCGTCGGAGCAGTAATCTCCTTCTTCTTCTGGCCAAATCAACAAGCCAGGTGAGTACATTGAATGTACTCGCAAGCTATTTCCACAGGAAGGAGTATACGGAAAATAATTCATGCAGAGGATAAACAAGGAATAGCTCTACTCTAAGCTGATTAATGTGCGGAAAAATAAGTGCATAATTGAAATACTTGAATAGTAGATTCAAAAGCAATTTAATAAAACTGTTTAAAGTAAAAAGAACAGAATCCTCCCGAGGTAGACCCGGCTACCTCCTTACAATCCTTGAGACAGCTCAGACCATATTACCCTGGGCAACATGTCTAGCTTCTCGGTACCACACTCGACTGACACTATCTTGGATAGCTCAGCGAGTGCCCCTGGCTCAGCCCGTGTATCCCGAATCACACGGCTAGCCTACTCCTCCGGCAATTCCTTGCTACCAGCCTGTAGCGTAAATTGCCCTCTGTGGACACATCATGTCCACGTCCTTAACCCCTTTCCCAAGCTTTCGCAAACAACACTTAGTCTAACCAGTGTGTGGCCTTGCCAGTTCATGTCCATAACCGAGGACGCGGCTATTCGAATAGTTTTTAACACTCTGCAGAGGTTGTACGGCTTTACCCACAAGATGTAATCACACCCCTTATGCCGAGCGCTAACAGATACACTGCACAGGGTGTATTGGCAGGGTGGTTACAACGAGACCTTCGCCCGCTTCCATACCAGAGTTGGACCCGCTAGGTGAATACCCAAGTTTGCGTGTCCTGGACACCAAATTGGGGCTCTCCACCTTTGTGTCGTATCAGCACCTCCCGCCTGGCGTAGGTGGATCCTCTAGGACTTAAAACACCTAGCACTAACTCCCTACTTCCCACGGGTCCAAACCCTGATACTTGCCGGGGTACTAAGCCAAGTCCTTCCCATAAAGGACATGTGGACGTACGGTAATGGAACCGGTTTAGCGGCACTTAGGCTCGGTCCTTAACTGATTCGAGTAGGACTCCATTCCCGACCCCATGACGTCCCGGACGATCATGGCTCCAACCAATGTTCTACATCCCCGAACACCACTTAACATTCCTACCCGAATCCAAATCATCTCCTCTTTTCTTTTGATTTTCGATAAACCTTTATTTGTGAAAGTCACCTTGGACAGCATATGCCACCCGAGGGTTTGTTTCCCCATATCCCAACGGGGTGTTTAAAACCTGGTTTTTGACTATAGCAGGGCTAAGCATGGTTAACACCTATAACCTTAATTATTCGACGGTCGAGAGTCGATCGCTGAATATACCTAGGGTTACAAGGAAGGACATTCGGACCTAGGTATTTTGCAACTAATGGGTATAACTACCTCTACATAAAATATCGATATTAACACATAGCATGCAGAGTTTGTAAACAAAATATTCATAACTTTGCATATATGGGATTTCGACATGATCGAAGTGGGAATGCTTGCCTGGCAGTTCCTGCTCTTGTTCCGGACGTGGGGGCGATGCCGGATCTTCCTGACGCACGTACGTCGCTCCGTCAACTACGCGCCGAAAGAATATCGAATAAGAGGAAAATCCAAATAACTCCAAATAAAACCAAATGACATGCATGCTTGAAAGGAAATCATGGTCAAGGAGTTGAATTAGGGTTTACGACTCTGAACGGTCGCTTCCCATTTAATCCGAGGGATGGATAAATTAAACGGTAGCTGTGCGGAAATCGGGGGAGTGTACATGTGGACTCAAATGAGTGGTGTGGTTCCGATGTTCTAGGGTTTAGATCTATGAGCATACTAACCATTCCGAGAGATGGGTATATGCAAGCGTATCACATAAAATGATAGCGCATTTAGTCGAGGGTAAACTCTCGCTAAGTTCTTTAAAATATGGACGCTCTTATCCAACTAAACTACGGAATGCCGCAGATATATTAGGATCTTGTGCAAGAATAGGACTTTTATGGAGTCGACATGCTCATATCTAAAGTATGAGCATAAGAGATTAAAGATAAACTACAATCTAATCTTTTTATCTCTATTGTTAAGGTGTTCAAATACATTTCAACTCTTAATACCTTTTGAACTAAACTTTAATTACTTATTTTAATAGCTCACTGGAACTGTGTCTAGGGCTGTGGAATACCAGTCGGATTCGGTCCTAACCGAGAGAACCAGAGGCTAAGGCTGCTAAATCAATTAGCTATTTAAATGAGCTACTCGGCAGTTCAACTGCTTTCACTCGGTCGGCAACGGGATTAAAAAGGGGCAGCGCAATAAGACTTGGGACGTGGCAGCCGATGGAGTTAAATGAGTACGTTTTTGAGAGAAAAACGGCAACTCAGCTAGTGCCTTTACTACCTGGTCGCCCGGCTGCTCAGAGTAAAACAGGGGCGGCGGCGGGGCTTCGGACAGGGGTGATCTCGGCGGCGGCAGTTGCTCCGGTCGGGAGGGCGGTTGGGGATGGTCCGAAGGTGGGTTGATCTAGGGTTCGGGTGAGTTCTCCACTACCGTTTGTTTTGGGGAAAAGGGATTTGGTTCTTGCGTTTCATGGGATTGAGCTCGGGTTTGAGAGAAACGGTGATGGGACTGAGTTTGCTTGGGTGAGGGTGGGAGCTCGGATGGGGAATGGGAACTAGCTCAAACGTGCTGGAACAGAGGGCGGTTTCGGCGGTTGGTGGAGGCAGTTGGTGGCCGGCGATTGGGTAGTTGGTGGCCGGCGGCACTTTGGCTCTTGGAGAGTTTCTCAGCGGATTTGAGTGGAGACTGGGGGTTATTGTGCTGAGCTCCAGTGTGCTTGGGTGAGATATGAAAGCTTGGTGATCTGAGCTAGAGGAGGAGGGGTACTCGGCGGCGGCTTGGGTGCTGATTGGAGCTCAGGTTGGTGCCCTTTTATAGGCCGGCGGCGGTGCAGCTGGCCATGGCTGTTGCCAGAGCTTGCTTGGCCTCGATGGGACGTCGCCGGAGGGGACGGCGGCGCTGCTCCATTACAGGGCCGGCGACGAGACTCGGTCAGTGTTTGGGCTGTGGCCACAGGGCAAGGGAGGGACGGCTGACGAGCCGGTGGCGTGCTGGAGTGGTGAGATGTCTGAGGAAGGTGGTCGGGCTGGCAATGGAGTGAGTCTGGAGTGCGGCCAGTGCTTGCCCGGGTGGCATGAGCCTGCTAAGGAGAGGATGACACGTATTTGAGCTGTCGCTCATTGCCACTGATGTGGAGGAGAAAGTGCTGGGGTGATCAGTGAAGTTAGGCACCGCTTGGTACTTGGTGTGCTGAGAACTTCGTGAGTATCAGTGCATGCATGCCATGGAATCCGTGCCTAGAAAATGAAATGAGCTGGCCAGAAGGAAGTGTGTGGTTCTTGCCACTGATTCTAAGAAAACTCATTCGAGCGACAGAGAAAGTTAGGCACCGATGCGAATAGGATTCCTCTCGGGACTTGCATGCCACTGCTATGGTTTAGGAATTTAACTGAGAGATGTTAAGGCATGAGCTGCCCGGGAAGAATAAAAGAGATGAATAAGCTTGAAGGATGGTAAAGGAAATATTTTTCCAAGCCTTAGACGGGGTCGATTGGAAAACTATTATTTTACGACATAACTGGGTTAAATGTATTGCCAGATTGTCCCATACTTAATTCCAGCATTTATCGAGAAACCGAGAGGTGGTAGGTTTCCTGATTAGGGTTTTCCGACTGGAGTGCGTGTGTGCGGGTGTTTATTGTATTAAATTTAATTAAATGCAAATGACCTAATTTATATGCGATGACATGCTCGAATTAGGGTTAGGAAAGCTGGGCGTGACAAACCTACCCCCCTTAAGACGAATCTCGTCCTCGAGATTCATCAGATTGGAATAGGTGAGGAAATTTGTCCCGTAGAAAATCTTCTCTTTCCCAGGTGGCTTCTTCCTCAGTGTGGTGATTCCATTGGACTTTGTAGAATTTGATATTCTTGTTCCTGGTCCTTCGTTCAGTGCTTTCCAAAATCTCAATTGGCTGCTCTTTGTATGTAAGATCTTTTTCAATATCCAATTCTTGATATTGCACTTGCTTTGTCGGTGGTTCAATGCACTTCCTCAGCTGAGATACATGGAATACATTGTGGACTTCTGATAATTCCGGAGGTAGTTCTAACTGATACGCTACCTGTCCTCTTCTTTCCTCTATCTTGAAGGGTCCGACAAATCGGGGTGCTAATTTCCCTTTTACGCTAAATCTCTGCGTTCCTTTAAGAGGTGTCACTCGTAGGTAGACGTAGTCTCCAGTCTTAAAGACAATGTCTCGCCTTTTGGAATCGGCATAGCTCTTTTGTCTTGATTGCGCTGTCTTAAGCCGTTCTTGAATAAACCTCACTCTTTCTTCAGCGTCTTGGAGAATATCTGGACCAAAGATTTTTCCTTCTCCGGTTTCAGACCAATTCAGGGGTGTTCGGCATTTCCGTCCATACAATGCCTCAAATGGTGACATTTGCAGGCTTGCTTGGTAACTATTATTGTATGAGAACTCGGCATATGGTAGGCTATCTTCCCAACTATCACCGTAGGTTAAGGCACATGCTCTCAACATATCTTCCAAAATCTGGTTTACCCGTTCTGTCTGTCCATCTGTTTGTGGGTGATAGGCGGTGCTGAAATTCAATCGAGTTCCCATGGCTTCGTGCAGCTGTTCCCAAAATCTGGAGGTGAACTGAGTGCCTCGATCTGAGATTATTCGTTTGGGTACTCCGTGTAAGCTGACTATTCGGGCTAGATATAGCTTTGCCAATTGGTCTCCTCTGAACGTGGTTTTAATCGGTATGAAATGTGCTACCTTGGTTAACCGATCTACAATGACCCATATAGAGTCGTTCCCTTTTCTTGTTCTTGGGAGTCCTACGATGAAATCCATACCAACTTCATCCCATTTCCATTCGGGTACCTGGATTGGTTGCAGTAATCCTGCAGGTTTCTGATGCTCGGCTTTGACACGTTGGCATATGTCGCATCGGGCTATGAAACTTGCTACTTCACGTTTCATTCCATGCCACCAAAATTTCTCTTTTAAATCTTGATACATCTTTGTGCCCCCGGGATGTATAGAGTATCGGGATTCATGGGCTTCTCTTAAAATTAGCTCCTTGAGCTCTTCACAAGCGGGCACACATAACCTATTTCCAAACCACAGGGTGCCTTCTTCATCTTCCCTGAATTCTTTTGCTTTTCCAAGCTTTATTTTCTCCTTGATGCCTTCTATACTCTTGTGTCCCTTTTGGGCATCCTTGATCTGAGTTGTGAGGGATGGGGTTACTTCCAGGTTAGCTACATATCCCTCATTGACCATCCCAAGATTAAGCTTCTCCAATTCCTTGCACAACTGGGGCTGGGTTGTTGGTCTTAAAGTATTTAGTGTGGCTGGCTTCCGGCTAAGGGCATCAGCCACAACATTGGCTTTACCTGGGTGGTAGTGAACTCCAAGGTCGTAATCTTTGATTAACTCCAACCATCTTCTCTGTCTCATATTGAGGTCTGACTGGGTGAAGATATACTTTAAGCTTTTATGGTCGGTGTATATTTCACAGCGATTTCCGATGAGGTAGTGCCGCCAAATTTTTAGGGCGTGAACTACCGCAGCTAGTTCCAAATCATGGGTGGGGTAGTTCACCTCATGGGGTCGCAACTGTCTAGAAGCATACGCTACTACCTTTCCATCTTGCATAAGCACGCATCCTAGTCCGTGTCGGGATGCATCACAGTATATGTCAAAGTTCTTCTGAATGTCCGGTAGTGTTAATACTGGGGCTGATGTTAACCTTCGCTTCATTTCTTGGAAGCTATCTTCACATTTTGGCGTCCATTCGAACTTCTGATCTTTCTTCAATAACTGTGTCATGGGTCGGGCCAATTTTGAGAATCCTTCGATAAAACGGCGGTAGTATCCCGCCAAACCTAAGAAACTTCGAACTTCTGTTACGGTTCTTGGTGGCTTCCAGTCGAGAACATCGTTTACCTTACTCGGGTCTACAGCTATTCCTCCGGCGGATACTATGTGTCCGAGGAATCCAATCTCTTTCAGCCAAAATTCACACTTGCTGAACTTGGCGTATAGCTGGTGTTTCTTGAGGGTCTCCAATACCGTTTGTAGGTGCTGCTGATGTTCTTCATCGGATTTGGAATATATCAGGATGTCATCTATGAATACCACTACAAACTTATCCAAATGTTCCATGAATACTTTATTCATTAAGTTCATGAAATATGCCGGGGCATTGGTTAATCCAAAGGGCATGACGGTGTACTCGTACAGCCCATATCGAGTTGTGAAGGCAGTCTTGGGTATATCCTGCTCCCGGATCTTAAGCTGGTGGTATCCTGATCTCAAATCTATTTTGGAGAATACTTGGGCTCCGCTCATCTGATCAAACAAATCATCTATTCGTGGCAGTGGATATTTATTCTTGATGGTGACCTCATTCAGAGCTCTATAATCCACACACATGCGAAGGGTTTTGTCCTTCTTCTCAACGAATAGCACGGGTGATCCCCATGGTGATGCACTTGGTCGAATGAAACCTTTTTCTTCTAATTCTTCCAGTTGTTTCCTCAATTCTGTTAGCATATCTACTGACATCCGATAAGGTCTCTTTGCTAGGGGTGCCGTCCCAGGTACTAACTCGATGACAAATTCTACATCTCGATCCGGTGGCATTCCGGGCAATTCTTCAGGAAATACTTCAGGGTATTCTTGTGCCACTGGGACTTGGGCTAACTCGGGTGCGGTTATGCTACTCAAAGTGCTGAGTCGATGAGGGGGTGACTGCGGAGTAAACTCAACTGTTTCTCCTTGGGTGTTGGTAAGGGTGACGGTTTTGGTTTCAAAATTTATATTGGCCTTGTGTCTAGGTAACCAATCCACTCCTAAAATCACATCTATATCTTCTGATCTTAGGACAATTAGGTTAGCCAAAAACTCTACCCCCCTTATGATAATGCTTACATTCTTGCAACAGAATTTAGCTTTTACCACTGATCCTGGGGTTCGGACTTTCATGGGTGTCTTCATTAGATGAACCTCAACTTGGTTTTTATCAACGAACCGCTTTGATATGAATGAATGCGAAGCTCCAGAATCAAATAAAACGGTTGCTTGAACTGAGTTAACAGGAAACATACCCATTACTACGTCGTGGGCGTCCTGGGCCTCTTCTGCATCAACATGGTTCACACGCCCTTTGCTGTAGTTCGGCGCTCCCTTGGATCCTTGGCTTCTGGTGGACACAGTGTATTCCTGACGCGGGCGCTGGTCGGCGTGTTCCTTTGCCTTCTTGGGACACTCACGGGCGAAGTGTCCAGGTTCTCCACATGAGTAACAATTGGTCCTTCCTGAGCTCTGGTTCGCACTTCCGGTGTGGTGGTTCCCAGTGTTTCCCCTCGGGTGGTTCTGGAAGTTACGGGTACTGAATTGGGGTATGGTAGGAACGGCCTTGTACTGCGGAGGGGTTGAATACCTAGGCTTTGACTTCTTCTCGAAACGGAGTCGCTTATGTGGTTCTCCCGTCTCAATGGTCTTGACATTTTTGCGCTTCCGATTGTCCATTAGTCCGCGACGCTTGTCTTCTACATTCAGAGCAGTGTTGACCAAGTCCTGCAGTTCTGTGAACTTCTGTGATGCCAGCTGGTACTGCAGAATCTGTTGTAGCCCATTCATAAATTTTTCCACCTGGGCACCTTCAGAAATCATCTCTTCCCCTGCATATCGGGCTAACTGGGTGAATTTATGCAGGTATTCCGTCACCGTCATTGTTCCTTGTTTAAGGTCAAGGAATTCTTTCTTCTTGATTCCCATTAAGCTCGCTGGGATGTGGTGTTTGCGGAACATGTCTCTGAACATATTCCAGGTAACTTCTTGGTTTCTCGGCTGGGTGCTACGGACTCTTTTCCACCATGCTGCGGCGGGTCCTTGGAGATATTGGGGAGCAAAAGTACTTTCTCCCGGTCCTCACACTTGGCTACCTCTAACTTTTCCTCCATGACCAGTAACCAGTCGTCCGCATCTAAAGGTTCTGTTGAATAGGCGAAAACGGGTGGAGAGGTTCTCTGAAATTCTGCAAGCTTGTTCCCTTTACCAGATGAGTTGCCGCCTTGCATCATCTGTTGTAAGGCTGCGTTGGTGGCCAGACAGTTCTGTCCCAGCATTCTAAACATCTCGGCTGGGGTTGGTTCAGCTTGCGGGGGTTTTGGTAGAGAATGGACAGATTCAGAGCAGTTCGGTTCTGGGTTTTCTCCATTTCCTGGGGCAGGTGGGTGTCCTCCTTGTCCTGGGGCAGAAGGTTCTTTACGGTTACTTGCTTGGGGTTTACCTTTGCGTGCCCCGTGGTTCCGGGAGTTGACTGTCTCTTGGGAACGTGTTGGGAGCACGGGTGGTGGGGCATTTTCTCCTGCATTTTCTCCTTTCTTCTGTGCGGCAGAGTTCACAGGTTTGTGGCTCATCTTCACGTATTAAACTGCATTAACACCAGTTGATTATCAGGTGATGGGCTTTTATTAGCAAGGGGGTAAGAAGGAAAAGCGGGGTTCGGTGTGACGCCAGAACTGAAGACTAGAAGCTTCAATAAGATTTCAACAGTTGGGATGAACCAACCAAAAAGCAACTGGAAACAACGATAAAACTCACAATGATTTAACCATAAATGTGCCTAAGGGCACTGGTACAACACACATTCCTCAAGCTTAGGACACAGGGCTAAGCCCAATTACATTATCATGGCAACGGGCGTCTAACTTCTTGTCTGCGCGGGAGCGACTACTCCACTCCCTACTCCTCTACTCCACTTGGTTTATGTCTAGGTTGGGTGGCTGAGTCAGGGGAATATCTCCATGGGCTTCCCCATCCTCGGAGGTCGTCGGGGTGTTCCGCGGGGTGTTGTGGTTCCCGTGGGGGTGCGAAACTCGGGTGGCAGCCGCATAGGCTGAAAACAGCCTGAAGTACTCAGCGGGCAGGGCAGACATGTTGTTGCCCCCTATCCGCATAGGTATCCCGGGGAATGGCGGGTTTTCTGGCACCGGCGCGTAAGCGGGTGCCGAGGCAGAGTCTCTGGAGTGGGGACGCGGCTGAGCGAACGTGGCAGTTCGCTGTGTCTGGACGAGGGTGTCAGCGAGCTGGATGAGGACTTCAGTCAGGGCGACGAGGTACTGGGTGAGATGCACTACGGCGACGTCCTGCTCTGACTGGGTGCTGGGGTAGACTATCTCTTCTCCCCAGGCACGGCTGGGAAAGAACCGAAAGGCTCTCCGGTTCATGTTCGGAATCATGTGGCGGAGTCGGAGAACAGCTTCCCACGCCGCCATCTGGACTGCTAAGTCGGGGTTGGGCATCGCCTTCCCAGCGAAGTTGAAGGATGCGACCTCCTGGTTTCCGGCTTGATATACGTGTACGTCAGCCCAGTACACGCTGGCTGCATTGGGTCCTTCTTCTTGATAAATATCATACTCGGGTCTTTGGGTGGCTCTAAGGGCTTTCTGGGCTACTGCCCATAGAATGTCCGTAATTCCAGACATCCCTGCGGCAGTGGTCTCGTCGAAGAGCACTCCGCGAGGCATTTCTTTTGGTGGAGCTCAACAAGAAGAGAGGATATCTAGGGTTTGAGGTAAGCAAGGAAGTGGCTCTTGGTGTGGGCGAATGGGGATGAAGGTAGGGGTTTTTATAGCCGGGTGGAGTGGCTTTGTCACAAGGGAAACAGGGTTCTTTGCTGTTGACGGGACGGTTATCGGCCTTCATAAATGCGGTCAACTAACATGTCACTTCCCTACTTTGGAACTCGGGGTTTTGAATGACAGATAAGAGGGATTCGCGGGATAAGGTAGAATGGTAAATGCTTGTGTACATAACAGGCCGACAGGCCATTTTATTTAAATAGTAGTGAGTCACGGTGCATCACCTACTGGTGAGGCGTGGCACACAGAATACACAGCAGTACAATACATTACACATACATCCATGATGGTCTACTACTAGCATACTTAGCATCTACCTTATTTATTACAGGGTTCCTGGCTCATGGTGTTATGCGGCTATGAGCCTCAACGCCTAGGACACTATCTGGACCTCTACCTCTTCTCCAGCCGGGATCACTTCTTCCGGGTCTTCCTCCTCTGAGTCTGATACGGCGGTCTGAGCTGGGGGAGGACCGGGTATGATGGAGTGGGCATGGGAGGTTCCGGCGCTCGGAATGAACCGGCTGATGTAGGCCTGAGTGTTGCCGCAGCGACGTCTCTTCGGTGGAGGTGGCGGTGCAGTCTCGCCCACGACATGAATGTCGCGAGGCTCCGAAGGTGCTCCATGGGTGATGGTGGTTGCCGGTGCAGTGGCTTGGTCCAGCAGCTCCTGTACACGCTGCAGCTCATCTCGTACTTGCTCCATCTCGACGAGTAGGCAGTGCAGAACGGAATCCTGAACCTCCACAAAGTTGGCCAGTCCCACTACTGCGGGGTCGTCCTCATTGTCCGGTGGAGTGTAGTGGCGATGGGTCCCGTCCAGTGGATACTGTGGGTAGTACATCATAGTCCTGAAATAGCCTATCTCCGGGATCTCGTAACGGAGGTGCACCAACGCCTTGTATGCGGCTAGCTGGATGGCCTGACCATAGGACCAGCTGCGAGGTCCGGTGATGACGTAGACTCGGGGGTCATCGGGGCTTGTCTTGAATATGAAGGCTCTGGCCCAGTACTCTGTGATGGTATCCGATATCTTCTCCCGGTACATGTGGTACTCCGGTACGGCCATGCCTCCGACGATGCGTCCAAGTGCCTCTCGAAGAAGCTGCGAAAATCCTCCGCCGGTGGCAGCACAAGTCTCTCCATAGCGCTCGATCGTCATCTGTGTAAAATTTTAAATCAAGACAGAGTGAGTTTAGATTTGTTCAGAAATTCCTACCAAGATGAGATAAGTATTGGAGGAGTAGAGAATACCAGAATGTCAGTCTAATGAGTTTTAATTTTTAGAAACTAGTTTTTATTCTACTTTTTGTCTAACGGCCATACTAGGGTTTCCTACAGTCAGTATGGCTCTGATACCAAGCTGTGGCGCCCCCGGTTTTTAAGGCCGGAAACGCTCCTGTGTTTACTGTACCGGTCCCTGGAACAGTAGCCGGTACGCACAAGAACTTGATAATGTCGTCATACATTACCGATTATTACAATACAATACTGTTTTAGAGTCATTACACAATATGGCCTATTGGCCGAATTCAAGTCTTGCAGCGGAAATATAAGAAATACGTAGATAGACCCATCAATATGCCAACCTCACAGGCAACTGACTGGGGAAACGCCCTAGACCTCAAAGTCGGAATCTTCCTCGTCGGAGCAGTAATCTCCTTCTTCTTCTGGCCAAATCAACAAGCCAGGTGAGTACATTGAATGTACTCGCAAGCTATTTCCACAGGAAGGAGTATACGGAAAATAATTCATGCAGAGGATAAACAAGGAATAGCTCTACTCTAAGCTGATTAATGTGCGGAAAAATAAGTGCATAATTGAAATACTTGAATAGTAGATTCAAAAGCAATTTAATAAAACTGTTTAAAGTAAAAAGAACAGAATCCTCCCGAGGTAGACCCGGCTACCTCCTTACAATCCTTGAGACAGCTCAGACCATATTACCCTGGGCAACATGTCTAGCTTCTCGGTACCACACTCGACTGACACTATCTTGGATAGCTCAGCGAGTGCCCCTGGCTCAGCCCGTGTATCCCGAATCACACGGCTAGCCTACTCCTCCGGCAATTCCTTGCTACCAGCCTGTAGCGTAAATTGCCCTCTGTGGACACATCATGTCCACGTCCTTAACCCCTTTCCCAAGCTTTCGCAAACAACACTTAGTCTAACCAGTGTGTGGCCTTGCCAGTTCATGTCCATAACCGAGGACGCGGCTATTCGAATAGTTTTTAACACTCTGCAGAGGTTGTACGGCTTTACCCACAAGATGTAATCACACCCCTTATGCCGAGCGCTAACAGATACACTGCACAGGGTGTATTGGCAGGGTGGTTACAACGAGACCTTCGCCCGCTTCCATACCAGAGTTGGACCCGCTAGGTGAATACCCAAGTTTGCGTGTCCTGGACACCAAATTGGGGCTCTCCACCTTTGTGTCGTATCAGCACCTCCCGCCTGGCGTAGGTGGATCCTCTAGGACTTAAAACACCTAGCACTAACTCCCTACTTCCCACGGGTCCAAACCCTGATACTTGCCGGGGTACTAAGCCAAGTCCTTCCCATAAAGGACATGTGGACGTACGGTAATGGAACCGGTTTAGCGGCACTTAGGCTCGGTCCTTAACTGATTCGAGTAGGACTCCATTCCCGACCCCATGACGTCCCGGACGATCATGGCTCCAACCAATGTTCTACATCCCCGAACACCACTTAACATTCCTACCCGAATCCAAATCATCTCCTCTTTTCTTTTGATTTTCGATAAACCTTTATTTGTGAAAGTCACCTTGGACAGCATATGCCACCCGAGGGTTTGTTTCCCCATATCCCAACGGGGTGTTTAAAACCTGGTTTTTGACTATAGCAGGGCTAAGCATGGTTAACACCTATAACCTTAATTATTCGACGGTCGAGAGTCGATCGCTGAATATACCTAGGGTTACAAGGAAGGACATTCGGACCTAGGTATTTTGCAACTAATGGGTATAACTACCTCTACATAAAATATCGATATTAACACATAGCATGCAGAGTTTGTAAACAAAATATTCATAACTTTGCATATATGGGATTTCGACATGATCGAAGTGGGAATGCTTGCCTGGCAGTTCCTGCTCTTGTTCCGGACGTGGGGGCGATGCCGGATCTTCCTGACGCACGTACGTCGCTCCGTCAACTACGCGCCGAAAGAATATCGAATAAGAGGAAAATCCAAATAACTCCAAATAAAACCAAATGACATGCATGCTTGAAAGGAAATCATGGTCAAGGAGTTGAATTAGGGTTTACGACTCTGAACGGTCGCTTCCCATTTAATCCGAGGGATGGATAATTAAACGGTAGCTGTGCGGAAATCGGGGGAGTGTACATGTGGACTCAAATGAGTGGTGTGGTTCCGATGTTCTAGGGTTTAGATCTATGAGCATACTAACCATTCCGAGAGATGGGTATATGCAAGCGTATCACATAAAATGATAGCGCATTTAGTCGAGGGTAAACTCTCGCTAAGTTCTTTAAAATATGGACGCTCTTATCCAACTAAACTACGGAATGCCGCAGATATATTAGGATCTTGTGCAAGAATAGGACTTTTATGGAGTCGACATGCTCATATCTAAAGTATGAGCATAAGAGATTAAAGATAAACTACAATCTAATCTTTTTATCTCTATTGTTAAGGTGTTCAAATACATTTCAACTCTTAATACCTTTTGAACTAAACTTTAATTACTTATTTTAATAGCTCACTGGAACTGTGTCTAGGGCTGTGGAATACCAGTCGGATTCGGTCCTAACCGAGAGAACCAGAGGCTAAGGCTGCTAAATCAATTAGCTATTTAAATGAGCTACTCGGCAGTTCAACTGCTTTCACTCGGTCGGCAACGGGATTAAAAAGGGGCAGCGCAATAAGACTTGGGACGTGGCAGCCGATGGAGTTAAATGAGTACGTTTTTGAGAGAAAAACGGCAACTCAGCTAGTGCCTTTACTACCTGGTCGCCCGGCTGCTCAGAGTAAAACAGGGGCGGCGGCGGGGCTTCGGACAGGGGTGATCTCGGCGGCGGCAGTTGCTCCGGTCGGGAGGGCGGTTGGGGATGGTCCGAAGGTGGGTTGATCTAGGGTTCGGGTGAGTTCTCCACTACCGTTTGTTTTGGGGAAAAGGGATTTGGTTCTTGCGTTTCATGGGATTGAGCTCGGGTTTGAGAGAAACGGTGATGGGACTGAGTTTGCTTGGGTGAGGGTGGGAGCTCGGATGGGGAATGGGAACTAGCTCAAACGTGCTGGAACAGAGGGCGGTTTCGGCGGTTGGTGGAGGCAGTTGGTGGCCGGCGATTGGGTAGTTGGTGGCCGGCGGCACTTTGGCTCTTGGAGAGTTTCTCAGCGGATTTGAGTGGAGACTGGGGGTTATTGTGCTGAGCTCCAGTGTGCTTGGGTGAGATATGAAAGCTTGGTGATCTGAGCTAGAGGAGGAGGGGTACTCGGCGGCGGCTTGGGTGCTGATTGGAGCTCAGGTTGGTGCCCTTTTATAGGCCGGCGGCGGTGCAGCTGGCCATGGCTGTTGCCAGAGCTTGCTTGGCCTCGATGGGACGTCGCCGGAGGGGACGGCGGCGCTGCTCCATTACAGGGCCGGCGACGAGACTCGGTCAGTGTTTGGGCTGTGGCCACAGGGCAAGGGAGGGACGGCTGACGAGCCGGTGGCGTGCTGGAGTGGTGAGATGTCTGAGGAAGGTGGTCGGGCTGGCAATGGAGTGAGTCTGGAGTGCGGCCAGTGCTTGCCCGGGTGGCATGAGCCTGCTAAGGAGAGGATGACACGTATTTGAGCTGTCGCTCATTGCCACTGATGTGGAGGAGAAAGTGCTGGGGTGATCAGTGAAGTTAGGCACCGCTTGGTACTTGGTGTGCTGAGAACTTCGTGAGTATCAGTGCATGCATGCCATGGAATCCGTGCCTAGAAAATGAAATGAGCTGGCCAGAAGGAAGTGTGTGGTTCTTGCCACTGATTCTAAGAAAACTCATTCGAGCGACAGAGAAAGTTAGGCACCGATGCGAATAGGATTCCTCTCGGGACTTGCATGCCACTGCTATGGTTTAGGAATTTAACTGAGAGATGTTAAGGCATGAGCTGCCCGGGAAGAATAAAAGAGATGAATAAGCTTGAAGGATGGTAAAGGAAATATTTTTCCAAGCCTTAGACGGGGTCGATTGGAAAACTATTATTTTACGACATAACTGGGTTAAATGTATTGCCAGATTGTCCCATACTTAATTCCAGCATTTATCGAGAAACCGAGAGGTGGTAGGTTTCCTGATTAGGGTTTTCCGACTGGAGTGCGTGTGTGCGGGTGTTTATTGTATTAAATTTAATTAAATGCAAATGACCTAATTTATATGCGATGACATGCTCGAATTAGGGTTAGGAAAGCTGGGCGTGACAATTTCTGGGACAACTTAATACAATTCTCAACTCAAGTATAACATAAAATGGACAAGTCCAGTTCAAAAATACTTAAATATAAAAATAATAAACTTTAGGGCAAAAACGAGCATTGAACTACAACCTATAGAGATATGCCCCCAAAAATTCCAGGAAAATTTCTCAATACTCCCTATAGCTCTAGGAGACCAGATATGCAAGATCATAACTACTTCCAGTACAAAAATTTGCAACCCCTGGCATCGAGCACCTTCGTGCCAATCGCTTCCCTGCATGAAATCATGTGCGAACCTCAGCGGAAATCGCTCAAAATTATGGAAAGATCACTTCATTGCTCCCTTGACGTACCTACTTTCTTAACTCTCAGTGGCAGCACCACATTCTATCTCTTCCATTTAACCCTAGCCCTTGACATCAATAGCATCCGAGTGCTGTAGGCAAGCCCTATTCCCTTTCGGTGCCTAACCTTTCCTGTTAGCTTGAACACGTGCCAAAGAGCCACTCTGACATGACTGTGCGTGGCAAGGCAGCTCAGCACGCCGGTGGCACTCAATGCCATTTTGGACGCGCTCTGGCCTGACACTGGACGCGCTCCAGCATGCACACAATGGCACCACGTCTCCGCCGACAGTCACCCAACGCCGCTCGCCGGTGCCACACGCCATGATCGTCCTCTGATTCCTCTATAGCCACAGCCTCACTCCAAACACCTCGACAACGTCCCATCACCAAGCTCGGGCCTGCCACAGTGTGTGCCCATCGTGGCCACGCCGCGCCGGACGCCGGCACCACCACGCCGCACGCCGATTGTCTCACCGCTCACCCCATCAGTGTGTGCCACGTTCATATTTCCGTACCCCTGTGACTACAACATCACTTAAATTGCTCCGCGACGTCCCATCATCGAGCTCAAGCAAGAACCGCGGCCATCGTCATCCCTACATCGCCGCCAGCCTATATAAGGGCAACCCGAGCCTCCCTCCTATCCCCAAGCTTCTTCCCTTTCCCTCAAGCGCAGCCAGTTGAGGTCCACTCCTCTTTCCACTGCCCCAAGCCACGCCATTGCTCACCCTTCCCCCATCTCTACCAAGGCAATTCCAACCAAAACCAACTCCTTAAGACAGGAACTCCCCTGCCATTAGACTCCCCAGCACCTTCTGGACTCAATTCCGCCACCAATTGCTCCGATTAGCCAACACCACCGAAAGCCCCAAATCCAACCCAACGACGCTGCCGCCGCTGGTCTCCCTCTGTCTGAGCAGCCGACCAAGCTGATGGAGTCAAACCCACCCACCCGAGCCAGACCAGGTGAGGAAAACGCCCCATGACGCGCGGGCCCCGGGTAGGATTGAGGCCCACTGCCGGTTAAGTAGCCATGCCCCTACCCATTCCCGTCAACCTCTCTGGAAGACGTATTTGGCTCCTGGAGAAAGCGCAAAGTTCTTTAAAACCGGTTTTTCAGTACCGGTTCTATACTGGTTCATCCGGTTTAGGGTCAAACAGACCGGGTTCTGGCACTCTGAAACCGGTTCTGAGATTCTAAGTTTAATTCCAAACTTTTGGTTCAAAAAGATTTCAAGTTTCAAATATATTTCGAACATAAATGGAGAAGACTAGGCTTAGGGCTTTTCTTTTATTTTCTTTAAACCAACATATACACCATATATATGCCATTTCTTTTAGGAGACCAAACATAAACCTCCACCTATCCAGTATACCTAACATATCTATGGTATCCAATAACTCGGTAGGGCAAGTACTTTAAGAAGTACAACCTTAAAGGCATGAATCTTCTATGATTTAAAACACCGTCATTTTATGTGACATATACTCATATACCCAATGTCTAGGGCATTCCTTGTGCCCGTGGACTTAAGCTCTAAAACCTCGGGACCCTACCACTGAGTTAAGCTCCTATATACTCACCCCACTCTCCGTTCTGATTTGCCCTTGAACTTGACAACTCCTCGGATGGGACAATCATCTACCTTACAAATCCTAAACCCTAACTCGACCAAAACCCTTATCATCACACTTTAGCAGCATCACTCCTTTCTGAACATGCATATCATCTATTTTGTTGAAGTTGTTTTGGATTGCTTCTTATCGCCGATTTTCCGACGTGTAGTTGACGAGTGAGGTACGTACGTCAGGAGGACCCATTATCACCCCCACGCCAGGAACAGGACCAAGATGATGTTGAATCACATATGTGTGAAAACTAAGTAATTTGTTTGCGAAACTTGCATGCTATGTGGATATCAACGGTATTTTATGTAGACCTAGTTATATCCTATAGCTGCATATGGCTTAGGTCTGAATATCCGATCCTTGTAATCCTAGATGTATTAGTCAGTTGTTCTACGACTGACAAGAGTATTAAGACTATAGGCACTAGCCATGCTTAGACCCGCTATAGTTAAAAACTGAACTTTTGATCGGTATACTGAAAACCCTGGGACATGGGAAATAAAACCCTCGGATAGCATGTGCTTTCCGAGGTGACTGTTTCAAAAAGAAATGTTTACCAAAACCCCAAATAAAATTGGAGGATGATTTTGATTCGGATAAGAATGGTAAGGGCAGCCCGGGGCTGTAGAATGCCAAGAGGCAACGTGGTCGTCGAGGACGAATATGGAGTCTTGCTCGAATCGATTAAGGACCGAGCCTAAGTGCCGCTAAACCAGTTCCTCACCGTATGTCCACATGTCCTTTATGGGAAGGACTTAGCTTGGTACCCCGGCAAGTACTAGAGTATGGACCCGTGGGAAGTAGAAAGTATGTGACTAGGTAGTTAAAGTCCTAGAGATCTACCACCGCTGGGCGGTTGGGTGTTGATGCGACACAAAGATGGGGAATCTCATTTTTGGTTCGAGACGTAAAAGTTGGGTTACCCACCTAGCAGGTCTAGCTCTAGTATGGAAGCGGGCAAATGTCTCGTTGTAATAACCCTGCCGATACACCTCGTGAAGTGTATTCGTTAGCGCTCGGCAACAAGGGGGACTTACATATTATGGGTAAAGCCGTACAACCTCTGCAGAGTGTTAAAAACTATTCGAATAGCCGCGTCCTCGGTCATGGACATGAACTGGCAAGGCCACATACTGGTTAGACTGAGTTTTGATTGTGAAAGCCGGAAAAGGGACTAAGGACGTGGGCATGATGTCCACAGGGTGCAATTTATGCTATACGGCTGGTAGCAAGGAATTGCAGGAGAATGAGGCTAGCCGTACTATCCGGGATAGTACGGGCTGAGCATTGAGTTAAACGGAGGCTAGCTGTACTGCCCGGGATAGTACGGACTGAGCATTGAGTTGAGCAGTGATAGACGGAGCTATCACTCTGAGACGAGAAGAGGAGGTAGCTGGGACTACCTCGAGAGAAGTTTTGTTGCTTTGAATTGATCTGTTTTACAAAACTGCTTTGGAATCTACTATTCCTGTATTTAAATCGAAACTTATATTTCCGCACAACAAGGCAATCTAGGATAGAGCCATTTTTTTTATTTACACCTCGCATGGAATATTGCCGTATAATTTCCCCTGTGGGGATTGCTTGCGAGTACATTAATGTACTCACCTGGGCTGTTGATGTGGCCAGACGTAGAAGAATTCATCTCTGACGAAGACGACAGCGATTACCAGGGCTAGGACGTTTTCCCCAGTCAGTTGCCTATTGGGTAGGTATATTGATGGGCATCTATCTACGCATTTCTATGTTTTTGGCTGCAATTTCTATTCAGCTAATCGACTATGATGTTGAACATTGACCATAATGGTCTACGTGTGTAGAAGACTCGGTATTATATGACAATGCTATCAAGTCCTTGTGTGTACTGGCTACTGATCATGAGACCAGTACAGGAAACACAGGGGAGTATCCGGCTTAAAAACCAGGTACGCCACAGCATCCCGGCCACACGTACCAGTCCATCGTCAACTACTGATCGATCGATCCATGGAGGTAGTAGCTAGGTATAATTTAATTGCACGTGCGTGCTGCCTAGCTCGCTTGCTGGTATATATAAAGGCATATTCAACCATATTCGTCAACACCTCAGTTCACGCATAACGTATAGACTTAAATGGCGGAAACGTTTTTGCTAAGAATGCAGATTTTATGGATTACTATTTTAGAATCAGTAATGTGCAAATATGGATGATTGAAATTTACAAAAAATTTTAGGTAACTTGGAATTAGCAAAGCTGACAATTGTTAGCTGATGCTAAAATAAAACTCAATAATGCCAATTGCTTTCTTGTCATTTAGAGGTTGAAAGTTATGTATCACAAATCTAAGTTGGATCTACCAAAGTACTCCATTTGTTTCAAAGTACATGACCAGTCAAAAAATTAAAAAAAATATGGAATTATTAAATATTTTCATGACAAAGTGAACGATATTATTTTCATTTGACCAATCTCAATAACTAATCTCAATAATGGTCAAAGTTAGAGAAATTTGATTGCATATTTTTGAAACATCATCTATTTTAGAATGGAGGTAGTATCTCACTATAATTCCAAGAATTTGAGTAAAGGTAGTATCTCATTATCTATATCTATATTTATACTATTTATAAAAGTACGAGTTAGAGTTTGACACACTTCATCCTAGCCATCCAATCTAATCCAGCCGCTAATAAAAATGTACATAAATCATTTTTCCGAAAATCCCACATAGTTATTGCCTACTAATTACTCCTCTTTTACTCACTATTTTAAAACGGTGCTCATATTTACTCAAATCAAGCTCATTTTGTAGGTTATATCATGTGGTGATAATTCAAGGCATTCAACTAAATTTCAGAACCTGGTGCCTAGAAGTTCCATTGTTTACTTTCACGTGAATCATATTTCTTAATAGTACTATGGTAACAAACGGCGTGGACTATACTATGGTGGTGAGGAGCATGGTGGCAGAGTCGGGATGCGGCACAGGCCGAACACGACAGCAAAGAGGGTACATGACCAAGTTTGGTGAGGCCGAGCGTGGAAGTTAAGGGCTCCGCTTAGACCTATCACCTCACAAATGCATGTGCAGTTAAATCTTTTTGGGCGAAATGCTGGACAAGAGACACAAGAACAAAATAAATTCAGTTGTTGCTGCTTGTAATTTGTAGAACTTAACAATGATTTTTGCTATTAGATAAGAAACATATCAAACAATACTTAAAGGTGTTTATTATATATAAAAAATAGGGTTAAAATGTATTTCACATGCATTGTTACTGTACCACTTGTACTACTTATAAAAGTGACACTTTGGCGTGAACCAATCAATCCTAGCCATCCATAATAATCAGATCCAAAGCCCGAGAAAATAGTTGGAACCTTGTCCTTTAATCCCGCCCATGTAATTAACACCTTAGCACAGAGCTTAGAAAAAAGTTAGAGCATTGTCCTTTGATCTGACCCATGTAATTAACACCTTAACACAAAGCTTAATGCCCCCATTACAAAAATCAAATAAAAGGCTATTTAATTGATTTTTCATCCACGTTTGTTAATTCAAAGAATTGAAAGTTACGATTAGAGCTAGCTCACATTTGTTATGAAATATTGTGGTTGTCATATCATTCTTATGATATTAAGTTCACAAATTTTCTAAATCATTATAAGAACGCTTTTCTAAATTTGGTGATATCATATTATTGGAGACGTAACTAATGTGCATTTCACGTGTGCGATGGCTACTAATTCCAAGAATTCGAGTAATAAACACCACAAAATCATGTTTTGTTTTTAAATGGAACATTTCCTCAAATTCATGATTAACCACGACGGCCTTATTTTTTCTTTTAAATTTGGCCTAAAATTAGTTGATTCGCTATGATGCCTTAAATTCATGATTTACCATGATGGCCCTAAATTAGTCGATTGCCTTAAAAAGAGTATTTTCTTAAATTTATGGATTTATCCTAAAATTAGTTGATTTCCCTCCTATTTTGAAACATGATAAGGATCCCCTACTATTGAGGACATCTATAAAGACATGGCATCTACCATATCAGATAATTATCGATGTGAATGAGAGATGAGAAAGATAGAAAATAAAATTAACTCAAGTCTGGTCCTATGAAGAATGAAAGATGTAGAGATAATTTTATTATGTCTGTACGATGTTGTATTTAATTTAAACTTTTTTGTGTAAAGCCGGATTAAGAGACAACGTATATGGTGTAATTTATTACTGCTTTGTACTGGCAGTTTAGCACCAATGTAAGTAGCAGGAGTATTCAGTTGCAAAGAAGCAGTAATGTAAGTATTCAGTTACAGATTATTATTATTTTGTTTATTCGGCCGCCGGAGCTATTGCTCGGCAGTTTGGCACCAAACCAAGCCACAGAGATCGCACATGACGAGGTGCGCGGATGTGAATTTGCTAGCCTATGACATGTTACTTCATACATCCTGAAATATTCGCATTTGCCACACCGAGATTCCGCGTTGCGCGCGGAGGCAGCTTCACTTGGCTGGCTGGACCTCCTTCGCTACACAACATACAAAATGGAGCGTGATGCCATGGCAACATGTATGTTGCTCTCGACGATTACACACGGACACAAGGTTCCTTCGTGGTTGAACAAATCATGTGGCTATTTAGGCCTAGCCGGTAAACGTGTGATTTCTGAGCCATGTCCTCGACGAGGACGACGATGACAACTTGAAGCCATCTGTCCGGAAGTTTAACCATATGCTACACACATATTGTTTTTTCTTACTGCTCCTTTGCTTCTTCTATTTTTGTCAGCGAAAAGTAGATGCGCTGGCGAGATCTATGGGCTGACGAGATTAGCCGTTGAATGTCGCCGATGGGATAAAAACCAGAAAAAGAAAGAGGAAATTAAGAAATTAATTGATTTTAGATCTATGTAGAAATACAATCTATCTGCGATTTTAGAGCAAGATCCAATAGCTAGTATCGTCGATTGAGATTTGTCAACTGAGAGTTAGCGATTCCATATTTTCTGTCGTCCAACCATATACCACATGAATTATTCTGTTTGTATGCCTCTTTTTAGCGAAATATACATTTTATTTTTGTAATGAGAGGTTACAAAACATGAGGGTTTGGCCAGGGCAAATTGGCTTCATTCTTTTGAGGAAACTGCTTCCTGTTGATGCTCATTTGAGTTGGATCTTGCGACCTCTCGTGTTAGACAACTCTTACTACGCTCTACGCTTTGTCAAAGAACTATAATAATCTGAAATTCTGCTTAGGTCCAACTAATCTTTTTGAAGTGGGCTACCCTCACAGACAAATGAAGTTGATCTTCCTCGTGCTGCGCATGGAGGCTGCCAACGAATGATTCGCCATGCATAAGCTTAGTCGCGGAAGGACGGCAGTCCTCTACCGGCGGTGAGTTCTTTTGAAAATAATCATGGCTTATCATTGCTTTAATTCCGAGAATATGTAACAGATTAAACATCATTGTTACGTAAACTCTGTCAGTCATTAACAGATTAATAACTAGTACTACACATATCAACAACTTAATCCCTAGCTATACTAGATTTGATATAAAGCCGCTACACAAAATCATGGTGGCACACGAATCATAGAGTGAAGATGTATTTTCTTACTGCGGATGGATGGAGAGTTGATGTTGCGAGCGAAAAAAGATGTGGCGGAGAGGTCAGCAGTCGTGCGGCGCACTTTCTAGAGACTTGATCGCCTGGTACCTGTGCGGGGTCGTCGAAGGCCAGGAAAAGCATGGTGACAACTGCTTTCCTTGGTCCCGCTATACGGTAGAAACAGAGATGACAAGACTCAGAAGACGGGGAGCACAATAAAAGAATAGTCGATGGTGCTTCGGTGTGTCGACTACCGACATCTCTCTATATAGACGTTGCGTCACAACAGCCACTAACAAAATGTGGCAGTCGTGGTGTAGATAAAGTGAAAACACACATGACAAAAAGAGAGATGAACTTAGCATGTCGCTATCATAAGTAATTAAACACAAAACACATGCATGTATGCATGCGTGGTGTACCCATAGCACACTTTCTTCTTGCTATCTCCTCTAAAGGTGCCATGTGACAGACCCTTATATGTTAGTTTTCATCTAGTTAAATTAAGAGTTAATTACACTGGCAGTCCTTAAACTTGGGAGGTGCGTGTAGGTTAGTACATCTTCAAAAACGCTCGATCGGCCCCTTAAAATTGATTTACGGGTGCAAATACGGTCCAATCCAGGTCATGTAGCCGTATTCCGCGACCGTGGCGTGCTGATCTGGCGTATGTGGCCTTTATGGCGCGCATTTCTTTCCCCAAATCACAGTCGCAGCGCCTCCCCCAAATCCCTAGCCTCTTCTCACGTTCTCCCCCAAATCCGCCGAAGCTCGAGCATCTTCTCCCCCAAATCCGTAGCTCCTTCTACCCCCAATCGATACCCTCTGCTCGTTCTCCCCCAAATCCCTAGCCGGAGCTGTGCCCCTACCCTTCTCGTCGCTGCCATGGCCGAGTATGCCTCTTCATCGCCATACAGACGGAAGAGGATGACGCCGCACATGCAGTTGGTGAACTGCCCGTGCTGCAGGTGGAGAGTGGTGCGGGTTTTCACTTCATACACAGAAGACAATTACTTGCGCGATTTCTACAGATGCGATAATCACAACCCGGTACGTGGTGATTTCCTTGATTATTCTTTCGTGGTTTTCTTGCTCTGTTGGTAGAATTGTGAAAATCGATATTGATTTGTTTTAGGACGATCCAAACGGTTGCAATTTTTGGATGTGGGACACAAACTACCGAGACTATTTGTTGTCTCATAGCTTGGATGCAACACCTATACCACCAGCGCATGGTCGTGGCAATGGTGTAAGAGCTGGATTACAGCTTGGCAATGGAGAAAGGGGTGGAGCAGCTGTCGGCAATGGTGCTACAACATGTGTGTCAGGCCAGAGCGGAGGAGAAGAGCAGAGCAATGCAGCAGAGCATAGTAGAGCAGATTCAGTACAAGGCTCTATGAATAATGGTTTAGCATCTGCATTGAGAGATGTTGTGAGCTTGCTTAGTTGGATTAGGAACATATGCATTTGCATTCTGGTTGTGGAGCTTGTTAGGCTACTGAGATGATGCATTAAGCTGGTTGTTGAGCACCAGATGGAGTTTGCATGTCTTTGTGTTTGGATGTGTTGTACTCTTTTGTTCATCATTGTATGAGAGCCACTGTATGCAGGCCAAAAATGTTCAGTTAATGCAGCCTATATCTATTTGCAATGGCAATGCACAACACACGATTGTTCAGTTAATATTCTACCTTATAGGTTTATGACATAAGATGAATATACTTTACACAACACTCTGAGACAGTGCGTTAAACCATCAGCCTGCCGTTTTGGTTTGTGAGAACCCATTGCAACCATGTACAAACAAATAGTACCAATGCCAGCATTGCAACCAAATGAGGCTCACACAAGTTTGTGACAAGCTGAATTTTAAAACTACACCATCAGTTCGAAACATCTAGATTAGTCTGAAACCCAAAAAGGCTTAGCTCTAAACATCTATTACAACACTATCAATTTAGAACCTCACTCATCTTGTGTCATGTTTTCAACTGGGGCATCTTGGGTGTTGTTGAGCTCTGTAGCAGCATCTGCCATGGTGTTGGTCCTATCTTCTCCAAAGATCATGTAGTACATGCTACCCCTCCCTCCTGCACCCCTTCCTCTTCTGCCACCTCTCCCTCTGCCTCTATTGGAACCCCTCCCTCTGTTTCCACTAGCAGCCCTTCGAGTTCCAGTAGTGCTAGTCCTCCCCCTTGACCTCCCTCTTGCCCTACTAGAAGCCATAGCTGTAGTAGCCCTGGGTGGAGGGATTGCATCCCTGTGAGCAGCCACAAAAGATGATTCTGGCATTGGCCTTGGGTTTTGTGCTGCTTGAGATGATGTGGCCTACAGGAGGAAAAATGAAATGTAATCAGCCCTCACACATGGTATTAGTGCTAAGTTCAGGTAAATTGCATAAAATAAGAGCTTAAAATGAGGCTTACTTCATGCATGAAATTGTATACCATGTTGCCACTTATCTGAGAAGGATCCAAAGATGGGTCTACTCGTACTGGCATTATGTTCTGCATGGCATGCACTGAAAAGTTAACAAGATTGACACATGTATTAAGTGAGAGAATAGTGACAATGCCATACCTGAAGGATATGTTCATCATCTTCCACTTCTTCATCTAGATCATCACTTCTTTGTCTCTTTGATGGTTCATGATTATGGCAACCCTTCCTATTGTGATCTGCTAACCCACAGTTACTGCAGTGCATGGTAACTCCATGCTTGCTCAATTTTGTCCACCTTCCAGTTCTACTGGTTGTTTTTTCCTGCACCTCCTGGGTCTTCCAATCTTCTTTTCATACAATGGAGGGTGCACATCCACACCATGGTTTTCTCCCAATGTACCTTGTCTCTCAGAGGCATGATGTTGTATCCATAAGCTTGTAGGTAAGTCTGCATTGAGTAGCACTTAGGTACCATATCTTCTGGCCTAATCCTTTCTTGCCTGAAGCAGGAGATAGCATGACTGCATGGGTGCCAGTCAGCTGCCACCTCTTGCAGTCACACCTTCTCAAAGTGATATCCACAATGTACTGACTATTTCTGTCAGTTACCTGGAATATACCTTTTCCAGCTGGCAGAAACAAATCATGTGTTTGCATCGTCTGCATTCTTCTCTAATTTCTTCCTAATCTTGGGCCACAGCCTGCCATACCACTTGTCAACAACTTCTTTTTGCTTCGTGTAAATTCTATTCATCAGCTGGCACCTAATCTTCTCAAGCATGGTCAGAATTGGCATTTCTCTTGCATCCAATATGTACCTGAAATCGTAGAACCCATATTGGTTGAAAATCAATACCAACAAACACACAACATACTACTAAGCATAAGGTAAAAGGAAGAGAAGCTGACCTGTTAAAAACTTCACAATTGTTGTTTACAAGCATGTCACACTTTGGAAATTCACTGAAAAAGGCCCTGACCCATATGTTGGGAGGCAATTGCCCTACCCATGCATAAGCTGCATCCTCCTTCAAGTGTGCCATATTCTTCTCCCACTGAGGAATGGTACTGGATCTTGCACATGCCCAAAGATTATTTTTTAGTGTTTCTCCCTTGTGAAGCATGTCGAAGTTCTGGTACAAGTGCCTCACACAAAAACCTGTGCTCAGCATCCAAAAAAGCTTTGTGTACAGCTTTAATAAGGCCCTGCATACATCGTCATAATTTAGATTCGAAAGCAACAGATTCTAGATGTTACAGGGGAATTGAGACAAATTGTGAATTGTTAGTACCTTCTGTTTATCACTCATAATGGTGTATGGAGTTGTGTTGATGATATTGAGATCATTCTTGAGTGTTGTCAGAAACCACAACCAAGTGTTTGCTGACTCAACTTCAACCACTGCCATTGCAATTGGAGATAGATGCAGTCATTTGGATCTATGCCCACAGCAGTAAGTAATTGACCTCCAAATTTTGTTTTGATATGAGTACCATCTATGCATATTAGTGGTTTGCAACCAGTCAAGAATCCCTTTTTGCATGCATCCAATGAAAAGTATAATTGGCCAAAGTGTTGCAAAGTGGTCCCATTAGGGGGCTCTATATCCTGCAAACTCAGATAAAATGTGCTTCCAGGGTTTGATAATCGTAACTCCTAAGCATAGTCCCACAGTTCATTATACTGCTTTATCTCATCCCCATAAATCTTCTTAAGTGCTGCTTTTCTCGCCCTTCCCAACTTATGCCTGCTTCGAGTCATGTTGAACTCCCTTTGCACTATCTTAGCAAATGCATGTAGAGACATCTTCTCATCATCTCTGAAGCACTCAGCATATTCTCTTAGCAAGGAAAGCTGCAGTCAAACCTTTGATCTCCCAAGCCCTTTGGCATGTGTGAGTGCCAACATATGACTTCACTAACATGCTTCCGCTTCTGCTATCTAATGTGGCCTTCAACATCTAGGGGCATCCATGAACACAATGCGCCTCAAGCCTCTTCTTCTCATTTCTGGTTTTAGTGATCTGAACCCTGTTCTTGATGCTGTAAGAAGTAATAGCCTCCCTGACCTCCTTCACATCAGAGAATACCATCCCTACCTTGAATGCTGGAGCTACCATGTCAACTGCAGGTCTAAATGTTTTGAACTTGAACCTGATCCTGTCATCTTCCTCGGTCACAGGCAGCTGTAGGTCTCCATCATCAGATGGATCACTGTCCTCACTGTCATCTTCAAGTGTAGGTTCCTTCTCAGTGTTAGGATACATGAAATCTTCTACCCCTTTATCTACATTATCAGTAAACAGGTCATCATCACCCTCGTCAAACTCATAATCACTGTCAATAAAATCTGAGTTAGGGTCATCATTTCCTTCAACATGATCTGTTTCTCCTTCTTCTTCTTTTACAAACTCAGATGCTTCATCCACACTTTTAGGTGCTTCTTCCCCTTGCACACCTCCATGTCCACCTTTCCTTCTTCTTTCACCACCTCTTTGGTTCCTTCTAGGGCTCACCACAATATCATCATAAAAAGAAGGCAGCTTAGCAGGAGATTCTTTATCACCTTCATCAACATATACTGCTTTCTTTGGACTTACAAAAACTGGAGGCAGATCCTTTGCCACTCCATTAGCAAGCACATCATCCCACTTCTATTTTTCTAGTAAGTTGACATGATCCACATAAATCAACAGATTCTTGAAACTTCTGCTAGCATTGTTCATAGCAATAATGTCAGCATCGGACTTCACTGGCCTTAAACCATCTGCAATTGTCCTCTCTGGAAGGCACTAATAAAATCTAGTGTCGGATGACCTTGAGTATTCTAGTGTCCTCAAGAAATCCTCAACATAAAGCAATGACCATGTATCACTCTTACAATTATTAAACCAGTCAACACTGCCATCTATGTACGTCCTATTCCTGCCCAGACCACAGAAAAAAACCTCCATGGTGCATCTCTACACTAAATTCATCATCTGCAGTACCTACAGCACAAAAAATTCAACTTATGACATTTGCCGTCTCTGTTCAACCAAACCTCTAAACCAAAATTTCCTCCCAAGATCCCTAAGTCCACCAATGCGGCGTCCTACTAAAGCAACTAAGGGGTAATCCAACCATTATCAATGTGAAAACAACAAGAAAAACAACCTCAACTCATTGGATCATCTTATGGAAAAACCCTACCAAAATTACCGCTAAACTCACCGTAATCCGGAGGGATACCACCAGGTTCCCGACGTCGTGGCTCCATCTCCGCTCCCTAGTCAACCGCCGGCGTGTAGCGGAGCGCTTTACCGACGATCGACTCACGGTCGCCTCGCCACCTTCCCGTCGACGAGATGACAAGACAGAGAGGGGGAGGGCAGTCCAGGAGTCGGGCAACGCTCACGTGATGAAGCGTGCGCCATAAAGGCCACATACGACAGATCAGCACGCCACGGTGGGGGAATACGGCTACGTGGCCTCGTATTTGCACCCGTAAACCAATTTTAAGGGGCCGATCGAGCGTTTTTGAAGATGTTGTACTTACCTGCACGCACCTCCCAAGTTTAAGGACTGCCAATGCAATTAACTCTTAAATTAATAAGGTGGAACTAAAGTCTCACCATACAAATTCTGCTCACACCTCTTTAACTTCTTCCTTTGAATAACAGTCCATTAGAGTCCATTTATTCCAACAAGTTCATCGTCATCGGCAACATCGACATATATAGGACTTGATAATGTTTTTAGGTTTTTCCATGGTCCTCTTCGTTAGTTGAAGGGACCGTATTTTAATTTTAAATTTCTTCATGCATCCTTGTTTGGGAAGAAACCTAGAATCTCTAGGCCCTTTCAGCCAATTATCCTTTAGTGATCAACACTAACTCTCGTTTTGTGCTTAGCAGTTTGACTCCCACTAATATGGACTAATTCCATAGATGTAAACTTTTTCCTTTTTAACTTGATTCGGTCACCTCTAGATAGCCGAACCAAAGGATGACTATAATAACGAACGATAGGCTAGCAGCTCGTTTTGAACGCTAAAATTGTTTCCAATTTATGCAAGATTAAGCTACTACCCAGGAAATTCTTGCCAAGAGCATAAGAAAACATTGGTATAAAGGCCGATTAAGTTTGTCATACTTAACATTAGTTGTGCCATAATTTCTTAGGCATCTTTTTGGTCTGTTGCTCCGATTATGGTTTGCCATAGTTTGTTAGCTCCGTTGTCCACATGTCATGAACCAATATTTTACCAAAGTTTATTATAATTCCAGTGGCCATGTTTTTCGCCACATATATTATAACAGCTACAATTTAATTAAGATTAATCATGACAATATTAGGTATTAAACAAACGTCCGCTAAATCACATGTGGCAGAAAAGCATACATCACGCTAGCCCATGTGCCTCTCCGAAGTGAGAAGGAAAAAGCAGTTAACCTTTCCCTTTCGACTAAAGATGGCAACAGGTATAATACCCGGCGGGGTAAGATCCCCGTACTCGATACCTCGCCTCCTCTAATTTGTCTGCTACCTGTACCTATTTACCCGCTCGGCTATGATTTTTTCCCGTCCTTGTTACCCGCTGGTATCCGTATCCGATAAAAAATGGGCTAGCTGTGGGCTGAAAAGGCCATGGATTGTGGGCCTGTGAGCTGAATTATAATATAAGATTATTTTTTATTTGATTTTATGTCATTGGCCCACCTGTCATAAATATTAATGGGTACCTGTTGGGCCCCGTCCCTGATTTACCCGGTGGACAATAAAATTTATCCATCGACATCCACGCGGGTAAAACGTTCCATATACCCGGTATTTAGGATAAATCTCAACCGAGTATCGGGTACCGACCCGGTGCCCGATACTATCTTGACTTTCGACCCCGCCTCCCCCCTATTTCCACTCCTCCCCGCGGAGTTAAAAACACCACGTGAGCAGCAGCGGAGGGGAGAGAGAGAGAGACGCGGAAAGGTAGGCTAGCGAGCGGCACTACACCGCGCCGCGCCGAGCAGATCGCCACCCACCTACCTACCCACCCGGCTCCTCCTCCTCCTCCTCCGCCCGCACCATCGTCGCCGCCCGCCCGCCCGCGACGGCAGGGGTCTGCCTAGCCTAGGTTTTGTTTAGCTCGGCGCCGGTTGGGCTCTCCCGCACAGGCGGCGGCGCCACGAAGCCGGGAGATCTCGAGGTGATTACACTCCACTCCTTTTCCTGCTCCCGATTTGGCGCCACTTTTGCTCCCCACTTCTCCTCTTGTCTCACTCCAAACGAATCCCTGCGATGCCTCCTGCGGGATACGCGTGGTCGGTTCGTGCGGTGAGCTGTGGTAGAGTATGGCCTGGCGAATTTTGGTTAGGATTTAGGGTTCGAAGTGCCAGATCTCTGGGTGATCTGCTTAGCACTCGAGGTTGAAGGCTAATGGTGGATGTTCCTGTTGGAGATCTTGCAAGTTGGGTAGAAAAATTGGATGTTTAGATGTACATCTGTGTTCAGCAGGGAATTTTTGGGGCCAAGATTTGCTCCTAATTGGGCTCGCCGACTTGAATCTCTGGAATTAGTGCAAATGTGTGGACATCATGTGCTTCATTGGAAGCCACATGATTCATTGATTGGGGTTTGGAGCCAAGTTAGTTCTAGCTTACAGTGGTTTGTTCGAGCTTGGTACTAGGACATGAGTAAGATCTAGCTCGGTCAGTGCTCTGCATAGGTTTTGATGGGCTTCTTGAGTCGTCTACGGAACATGTTTCCTCTAGTAAATCTAAAATCTAATATTGTTTGGGCATGTTTTCTTTCTTTTTTTCTTAGAATGTAGAGCTTGTGACAGTCTAAACCATATGGCTCACAAATTGCAACCTTTGCATTCCAAACGGTGGTCTACATAGTAGCAACACAATACGGTAGAAGAGACACATTATGAACAATGTCCATGTCTTGATTCATCTTACTAAACGATGCATGTCTTCATTGAGCAGGTCCCTTGAGTTAATGCGCAACATATAGAGCTTTGTCTGTGTTAAATTGCTTATGAGATCAGTAAACTGCTGCGGATATATGAAGCACAGTTGAAGAAGCCCACATTGTTTCGTATCGGTGAATGATCAGTATTTTGTCTGTTTCAGATCTTAGTATTCCTAGAGATGGAAGGAAGAAAGGCAGGTTTATGGTAAACCCTGGTGAGTATTCGTGGGAGGTCAGCAAGTGGTGGCCTGATTAAGACTGCTACGAAGTTTGTTGCTTCACCTCTAATTATTAATGGCGAGAATGAAGTTCCCAAAGCGTTATGTCATAGTATTGCTGACATTTATCTGCACAAATGTTTGTTACATTGAGCGTGTGGGTTTCTCGATTGCTTACACCGTAGCAGCTGATGCAATCAACGTGAATCAAGCAAACAAGGGCCTGATACTCTCCATGTTCTATTATGGTTATGTTTTGTCACAAATTCCTGGTGGATGGGCGGCTCAGAGAATGGGGGGTAGACGTGTTCTGCTGCTGTCATTCGTGTTGTGGTCTTTGATATGCGGTTTAATTCCACTAGACCCCAACAGAGTAGTCATTCTGGTCCTTTCTCGCCTTTTTGTTGGTGTAGCACAAGGTTTCATATTTCCTGCCATCCACACTGTTCTGGCACAATGGGTGCCGCCACAGGAGCGCTCTCGCTCAGTGTCTCTTACAACCTCAGGGATGTACCTTGGTGCAGCTGGTGGCATGCTGTTTTTTCCAAGCCTGGTGAAGCACATGGGACCCCAATCTGTGTTCTTTGTTGAAGCAGTACTGGGAGTAGCATGGTCTGTAATATGGTTGAAGTTTTCCAGTGAGCCACCTCGTCCTGATCTTCCAAAAGTGGCAATGCCAAAGGTGGCATCTCGAGAGAAGATTAAGGCACAAGCAGGAGGGGTTGTTGCACCTCGCACTGTTAAGATACCATGGCGAAGGATTATCTTCAGTCTTCCTGTTTGGGCAATTGTTGTTAACAACTTCACCTTCCACTATGCCTTGTATGTTATAATGAACTGGCTGCCTACCTATTTCGAATTGGCGCTTAAGCTTAGCCTCCAGGATATGGGATCCTCAAAGATGCTTCCCTATTTCAATATGTTCATATTTTCCAATATTGGTGGAGTAGTTGCTGACCACTTGATTACAAGAAGGATCTTATCAGTTACCAAGACAAGGAAACTCCTGAACACCATTGGGTTCGTTGTCTCAGCTGTTGCACTTATGGCCCTTCCTTCATTCGGGACACCCTCAGGGACTGTGATCTGTTCATCGGTGTCTCTTGGTTTTCTGGCTCTAGGAAGAGCAGGCTTTGCTGTGAATCACATGGATGTTGCTCCAAAATTTGCCGGCATAGTGATGGGGGTTTCAAATACAGCTGGGACATTGGCTGGGATAGTTGGTGTCGGCCTCACAGGAAATATTCTGGAGGCTGCAAAGGCTTCTAATATGGATCTGACAAGCTCAGAAACCTGGAAAACAGTCTTCTTTGTTCCAGGATACCTTTGTATTTTTAGTTCTGTCATTTTCTTGATTTTCTCGACTGGTGAGAAGATCTTCGAATAGAGGATGACTATTTTGCCTGTTCTTTTCTTCTCATTTACGGTGAGTCAGGATAGCAAAACGGGAATCACACATGTATTTGTTCATCATTTGTCATATTTCGGAGTTCAGACTGCATCCCACACATGTTAAGAAGCAATGTTAGGAATAATCACACGTTTTTGTAGTAGATTGTGTTATCAGGAATGATCTCATGATTCTATCATTCCGGCTGGCTGGTCGGCTATTTACAAGTATTAAAATATTTGCAATTTTTGTCCTAATACCGTTTAATTTCTTGATTTACTTGTCCTAGTACTTTCCTATAATTGAAGGCATGAATCATCTCTCTGTCGTGGGCATGGAAGAGAGTGTTACTTGTGCATGGTAGCATGGCATTGGGTTTCCTTCTCTGGATGATATGCCACCTGTGATCCTGTCGACGCTGAGTTTGGTGGCAGAGTAATTTTTCTGGAAAGAAAGTGTGATGTGTGTATATTTTTGAAAAAGGAAACTGCTATTTAGATGTACCATTCGTATTTTTGATTCAGTTCCAGTGTAAGCTTAGCTATTCCTTTTACTAACAAAGAAACAACTCTCTACCCCATGCATATCCCCCTCTCCCGCCTCGCATCTCATGAGCCACGACTCACGAGGCAATACCTTGACGCCCAAACCCTATCTTATCAACCCCATCTCCTCCTCCCCGTCACCATTGCCAGTGGCCGATGGCGGCATCAGGACTCTCCTCCGCCCCCGCTGCTTGATGTCGCCTGCCTTCCTACACTACTTCGGCTCCATCGTTGCATTGGTCGTTGGTAGTGTCGCGAGGTGAGGCCCGCGACTATTGCGGTAGGATGTGGCGCGCGGCGTTTGTTGTGGTCAGGCTGGCGATTCCTGGTCGACACGGGTGGGATGACTATGGATCCTAGGAACGTGTGCACGTGCCGTCGGATTTGGACCTGGCTACGACGGTCTTCGAGCGGTCGGGGCGGCTTTGGCGACTGCGGGCTAGCTAGTGCTATGGCTTGGGCGTTGTTCTGGCCCTTGGCGTGAATCTAGTCCAAGTGAGTGCACGCACCTTGGCTGCCATTCGGCGATGGCTGGTGCCAAATGGCTTTGCGGCCCTCCTCCCCTCCTTCACGGTGGTGGTGGCAGGTGAGAGTTCATCTAGCCCCTAAGTGTGATTTTTATAATTGATGCCAATATTTATAGACTAACGTTTATCTGTGAGATTGGATATGGAGTTATGTCTATAGGTGATGCATGAAGAACATTGGACGGATTCGAGAAAAACTGTGAGAACCCTAGTTTTAGGGTCAGTCGTGAGAGGCGTGAGGTGGAAGTCGGTTCAACTCGCACTGCTGGGTTGACCTAATTCTACCGAGGATCATCGTGAGCTATGTCGGAAGTTAGGCTGTGAGAGGGGGAGGAAATTTGTTGCGCATTCATGGCATATATGTAATTCGTTGCATTCATCGTTCATACACCGTAAGTATAATTGAAATTTAAACTTTATTGATTGAATGAATATTACAAGTGTCATGATACAACAATATGTTTACAAAAGGAATAAATGAAGAAGAAAATAAAAGTTACATATCACAATATTTCTACCTATACAAAATCTAACCTAATCCTTGGATCTTTGGATCTTCGAAGTCTTCAAGTCGGAGAAGAATGTCGAGAGTCGGAGAGGGGAGATTTTTGGAAATATTGGCGGTCATCCGAGGTCGACGAGTATGGGCACTCGAGACCGTTGGATTTACGCCGTTGCTGTAGGAGGCAAGGGTTTTTTGAAATCGAGATTTTTGAAACTGGTATTTTGAAATACGTGGTTTCACCGGCACAGTTCCGCCGACATCCACAGGGTAGCTACGGGGGCAAAATTGTGCCGGGGACCTAAATAGTTGTTAGTTTTCGAAAATAGGTTTGTAAAACATTTTTGAATTCGAAAATGTCCAAGGGCCATTTTAGCTAAGACCCTTATCGGACTAAACTACAATACTTGTATATGGAGAGAAGAGGTGAGAAGTAATAAAATATATTTTTTTCTCTATTCTAATTGCCTCCATGATTTCTTATTTTTGAAAAAGGAAATTATTTTATAAACCAATTAAAGAGATAAGGCAACCATCCCTTAAGGATTATCCAAAAGCCCACACTTTTTGACCATAGTCAAATTCCTTGAAACATAAGGCAACATTTCATCTGAATGAAAAATCCAGCAGCAACCACATATAAAATGAACCAAGGCAACATGTTCAGATAAGGCAGCTGTCGGAGTATTATTCCGGCAATACTGAATATGGGGCAGTGTGAGCACAGCAAATCCGGATGGGCGCACACGGGAGACAGGATTTAGACAGGTTCAGGCCCTTGCGGAGAGGTAACACCCTACGTCTTGTGTTTGGTGGCTAGTATAGCTTGAATCCCGAGTGCCGCAAGCCCTGGAGAATCGATCTCGAGGTGGCTTGAGCTATGAAACAATGGCGATTGTCTATGACTAAAAGCTTACCGATCGGAGGTCCCCTACCAGGCCTTATATAGGCGACCGAGATAGGGTTACAAGAGTCCAGATCGGTTAACAGATTGATTTCCTAACTAGTTACAACAGATTCCGGGTAAGCCGGGCAGGTGCTAGTCCATGTCTTGTACTCCACGTTGATGAGGCGCTCCCGTGTAGAAGTCGGACTCCGAGTAGTCGGCCCGGCCCGCCCTGTGGCCAGAGGGCCGGATTCGTCCTCCTTGATGATACCCGGGTGCCATGTCATCATCAGTAGCCCCCGAGTCCTTCACGATCTTACTGCTATATATCGGTTTCCACTTCAAGCTTCCCGAGTGACCTCTGCTTACAGGGAGATTGCGAAGGACTAATAGAACTCCTGTGGAAAAGACAATAAAAAACCGAGTAACATTCACCTGTAAGGTAGGAATATCATGGTGGGTGAGCTAATAGCGGGTAAATTCTGGTGGTACCCGATCCATCGTGAGGGACAGAGACTGGCAGATAGCCCAGCGTGAGGCATACCATGAATCCCGACTGGATTTCCGAGTAGCACCTAGCCCTCCCGAGTAGATTAAGGCCAGCTAGTGTCCCCTGAAGGAATGCCTCTGAAATTCGCGTCAGAACCAGAAAAAAGAGCCACGGCGCCCAAGTGACGGAGTCTTACACCGAGTCATTCCACTGAATTTGGAAATTCTGGATCCCAGAGCCTCCGGAACGGCATTCTCGGGAGGTCCAGGTGGAGAATCCGGCAGCTCCGAGTTGCTCGGCCTCCGACTTGTGGCCTACGGAAGGCACGCTATTACTGCCCTTCACTCGGGTGTATTCAAGTGATTGCGTTCCTGCTTGAGGCCAACCACTGAAACCCTTCACAACCGTAACGCCCGGTCCCGAGTTTGCCGGTAACCGGCTAGTGGTTTGCGGGAAACACGTTGCAGTTGCCGTTTTGCAGAGGTATATTTCGAACGGCTATTAAACCCCGGAAGGCCAAGCGTCGGATCCCCTTTCAATTAAGCGGCACGAATCGCGGCGCTGTTAAGTCGTGGGTGCGGAAGAGCCGCGACGTGGCCCGTCCGAAGCGCGTAGTGGAATCCGAAGGGGCGCATCGTGGGCGCGGAGAACCCGAATGCGTGCAGACGTGGGGAAGTCGAATCGCTCAATCCGTTCCCCTTTATATTCCGAAGAGGTCGCGGGATCGGTCCATGCCTTCACACACATTCTCATTCCTTTTGCGCCCGAGCCCTTCGTCTTCCTTTCGCCCAAATTGGCCGGTGCACGCCGCTTCGCCCAAAACCCTAACTCCCACTCCAACCACTTCGGATGCAAGCCCCATATTGGGAAGCTGACCTGACGGAAGCCGAAGAAGACGCTTTGGTGTGGAAGCTGCTGAGCGAAGAAGATTCCCCGGCTAATCCGATGGCCTCGTGGATGAAGTCGACGACGACGGAGGCGCGGCTGGACACCCTCGTGCGGCTGGGGATGCTGCCGCCAGGGGAGTTGGTCGAATGGCGCGCCGCCACGGGGGAGATCGTCCCCACTCCGAACACCGGCGAGCTGGTCGTCCACAGCTCCTTTTTCGAGCGGGGGTTCTCGGTGCCGGTCCACCCCTTCCTGCGGGGGTGTCACACCCTAATTTTCCAAAACCCGAAAATTAGGGCTTTCAAATTTTTTTGTTAATAACGCTAACTGAAGCACACCCGATTAAAACTTTACATCAAATCATTCCAACCCTAAAGCAAATCAGGCCAAAACCATCCACCCTTGGTCCCTCCCTTTAATCCTAGTCGAAAAAACCTAGACCACAACTATGGCTAATTACCACACAATACCTTGCTAAATTTAAGCGTATACATGCCCTAACCTTTCTCTGAACAACATGATCTTTTGCCACCTACCTCGCCAAGCCATATCGTGAATATAAGCACATATATACTGCTTTTGGTTTATGCACTAAAACCCTAACGCAAGAATACTCTAGCTCAATACCTAGACTGTATACGCTGGTATGTCCGCGGCACCATGCAACCGATTGATCCCGAATCTAGAGGAGAGAACCCTTGAGAGTTCCCACCATCTCTCCCCATCTTGCCGCACTCCGAAACCCTAGGTCCGAGCTTCCGATTCCTTTTCTTCCTATTTAAATCTAATTCCTTCTAAAACCCTAACCACGAGACCTAGCGCTCTTCGGCCTGTCCAAAAATACTAGGAAAAATTCGTGGGACAACATAACACCCACAACCCAAATGCGACAGAAAAATAAAGATGCCCAGTTCAAAAATATTTACAAATTGAAATAATTAACCTCAGGGCGAAAAGGAGCATGTAACTGCAACCCCTAGAATTAAATTTCCAAATTTTTTGATAAAATTACACAGCACTTCTCACACATCCAGGAGACTAGACACGCAAGAGTATGGACACCATATGTTCAAGAATCCAAAGTGGACAGCACCGAACACCTTGTCTTCAAGAAGTTCCTCGCATAAAATAAAAGGGCAAACATCAGTGGAATCAGCTCAAAATCCTAATAAGGCCTCCTCACTGCCCACTTAACACTCTCCCTGGCAATACTACGATCTGTCCATTCCAGTTAAACCCTAGCCTTGACACGACAATTCTTGCATTCAATTCTTGCCCTGTGCTCGTTGCCATATTCGGTGCCTAACACCGGTATATTCCTCTCACACTTCATTCCTCTCCATTACTCTCTCTGCTGTCAAATTTCAGTGCACGCGGTGCCTCACCAGCCACGTCACCTATCTAGTACCGTTCGGTGCCCAATTTTTACTGCACTTCCTGCCAGCTCAAACGCTGCACAATGCCCAACTCCTCTATGTTCCCTGCTCACCATGCCACCTCCCTAGCTTGAGCAGTAATCGGTGCCTAATTTCCTCTGTGCAGTTTGACTTCTCCCTTGCCATGCCTGTGCCGCACACATGCACCCCTTTGGAGCCAGGCTGAGCTACCCATTAATTCCAGCACACTCTCAATCTCTCTCCATTTCATCAGCGGCACTGCTCATCCAAGCCACCTCACCATTGCTCGGTGTCACTTACTCTCATTCAACAGAGGGCAACCCCTACCGTCACTATTGCTCAGCAGCACAGGTCCCAGCTCCTTTCTTATCTACTCACCATTTATCCCCTGCCAGTCAGCTTCTCGGCCATGTGCTTCTGCTCGTCTTCCCAGTTTTCGAACCGAGCCCGAGTTATGTTCCTTTCTTCGTCTTCATTTATTCCCAGCTGAGCTCACCGATCCCCATTCTTCTCCAAGACGAGCTGCAGCTGAGCTCCAGTCCTTTTTCCTCCCCTAGAATCTGCTCCCCAAGCCAAGCTTCACCCGAGCAACCCAAGCAGCTCATTTCTTCTCTCCATACCTTTCTCAGTGGCCTGCAAACCGAGCTCCATAGCAGCTGGGCAACTCTCTGAACTGCTACGAAATCCACCAGAGCTTCTCTCCTCCCTGATGCGTGTTCGTCCCTCTCGAGCCCTATGCCCCAGTTGGAGCAAGCCCTCGCCGGCAACGCTTCTATTCCGCCGCCCCAAGCGACTGTGGCCCCGATTCTGGCCCTGCCCAGCCGATGCTCCCACAGCCACTCCCCCTCCCGCGGCTAGACTTGCCGGGATCTGCCCCATTCTTCCACCGCCACCCCCCTCGAGCCACCGCTTGGCCGCCGCTCTGCCCCAGTCCAACCTCCTCACCGACGTGGATGTATCCGAGCTCGGCAGCTACACCACCCTCCGCCGCCGTCCAGATCCGCCACCGATGAGCCACTAGCGGCGCCGACCTCCTCCATTCAAGCCACGCGCGACAGCTTCAGTTCCAGAGCCACCGCCAGTCGTCTCTCCTTCCCAAGCCTCGGAGCCGAGCCACCTCGAGCTCACTCCCGACCTCGCGCCGCCGCCGGCTCCAACCGCCATCTCCTGGAGTCCCCGCTAATCCCGCCGCTGCTGCAGCACCCAAGGGCGGCAACCCCACAATAACCGTCACCACCAGCTCCGACGCCTCTCCTTGTTGCTCGCTTGGTCCCGACCACCTCGGTGCCCCGAACTACTTATCCCGGTCACCGCCACCATTGGCTCTCGGTTTCGAGTAGAGCAGGCTCGCGTGTGAGCTGTTTAAGCCGGTGCCGAATAGGTAATTAACGCCAGTCCCTGGCGCGTGGGCCTAGGGCACTCGGCCGGGCCACGGCAAGTGCCAGAGGAAGCGCTCCGCACTGCACTCCGTTTTCAAGGTCTAGAAAGCGTAAACCTACTATGCGGAAAGCGTAAATCACTAGGAATTTCTTTTCTTTCCTTTTTAAACAAACCGTTAAGCTCCGGTTCAACCAGTTAGGGTTAGCCGACCAGTTCTTGGCACTCTGAAACCGATTCTGGAGTCTCAAGTTTAAATTCAAACTTCTGGTTCAAAAGGATTTCGGGTTTTGAAAATATTTAGCCAACAAACAATAATATTTTGGTTTAGGGTAAGTTCTTCATTTCTTTTAATCAATATGTACCATGTATGTGTCACCTTTGGAGCAGCCCCAACATAAACTCTTCACCCTGTCAGCTTATCCAGAGCGTCTATAGTACCCAGTAGCCCAAAAAGGACCCACCGTTTAGGAAAATACAACTCTAATAGCATGAGCTTCCTACAATCCCAAACATTGTCATTTTATGTGGTGTATATGCACGTACCAAATCATCTAGGGTGTCTCATATTCTTGTAAACCTAAGCTACAAACTCTACAGCCCAAAACTAACCGGAGATCATATATACTCCTTCCCCGACTTCGTCTTAAGCCGCTCATAAGTTAACAATTTTTTTTAATGGAACGACGATTTGTCGTTCAAAACCCTAATCCTAATTCGACCAAAAACTTTAGCACCTCACCTTAATAACATCATCCCTTTTGAACGTGCATGTTGTTTGGATTTATCGAAGTTGCTCTCTTTACGTCTCATTCGCCGATTTTCCGACGTGTAGTTGACAGAGTGAGGTACGTGCGCAAGGAGGAACCAGAATCATTCCCACGCCAGGAACAAGAACCGGAACTGCCAGGCAAGCATTCCCACCTTGATCATGTTGAATCCCATATCTTTGAAATCTAATTATGTTGTTTGCGAACCTTGCATGCTAAGTGAATATAAATGTTATTTTATGCTAGACTAGTTATACCCAGTAGATGCACCTGAGGTAGGTCTGGAAATCCGACTCTCGTACCCCTAGATATATTTAGTTGGTAGATATACGACCAACTGAGTAGTAAGGATATAGGCATTAGCTGTGCTTAGCCCTGCTATAGTTGAAAACCAAGTTTTAAGCGGTTACATGGAAATACAAACCCTCGGTTTGCAAATGCACACCGAGGAGCCCTTTTGAAATCAATGTTTGCCAAAAACCCCAAATGAAATGCTAAGTGAATATAAATGTTATTTTATGCTAGACTAGTTATACCCAGTAGATGCACCTGAGGTAGGTCTGGAAATCCGACTCTCGTACCCCTAGATATATTTAGTTGGTAGATATACGACCAACTGAATAGTAAGGATATAGGCATTAGCCGTGCTTAGCCCTGCTATAGTTGAAAACCAATTTTTAAACGGTTACATGGAAATACAAACCCTCAGTTTGCAAATGCACACCGAGGAGCCCTTTTGAAATCAATGTTTGCCAAAAACCCCAAATGAAATGCTAAGTGAATATAAACAATATTTTATGCTAGACTAGTTATACCCAGTAGATGCACCTGAGGTAGTTCTGGAAATCCGACTCTCATACCCCTAGATATATTTAGTTGGTAGATATACGACCAACTGAATAGTAAGGATATAGGCATTAGCCGTGCTTAGCCCTGCTATAGTTGAAAACCAAGTTTTAAGCGGTTACATGGAAATACAAACCCTCGGTTTGCAAATGCACACCGAGGAGCCCTTTTGAAATCAATGTTTGCCAAAAACCCCAAATGAAATGTAATGACCCATTCTTGTAAGCATGTATGTTAGAACTTCTAAAGCCTAAAGGAAATAGAGCCGAAGTTTTTGCATCTCATGTCATCTCGTAGGTCATATAAAAAGTTGCATGAGCTAAAAATCTTGCATACCTTGTACACATGACCTAATGCAAATGAGCTAATGGTAACTACCTGTTTTTCCAAACCTATACCTAAGTTCAGTACAGCCCTAAGGAAATCCCCTTCAAGTGATGAATCTGGAAGTAGCTTAGGTCACCAAAATTTTGGGATATTGCTTCATGGCCTTTATAAATTAAACGAGATATTTGTTGCTTGAGGAAAGATGCCCTTGTAGAACAGAGAAGAATTTCATAATTGAAATATAAATATCTTCCTAAACTCCTAATAAAATTTCTAAAGGTTTTAGAGAACCGTTTGAATACCTATACGTCCAAACTAAATTGAAGCCTATATGCAACTTGACCAAAAGAGGTGATACATCCCTTTTTAACCTAAATCACGAAACACACTAGTGGTAAAGTCTCTTTAGTCTTGCTGTTAAACACTTTGGAACCCTAAGTTTGAATCAATTTCAAACTAGACTTCATTTCAAGCTATTCTTATATATATATATATATATATATATATATATATATATATATATAAGCAATTAAGTGAACATAAGGGAGTGTTATAATTAGTATCCCTTCCTACTTATCCTTGAGAGTTCCTCTAATTCACGAAACCCAGTATTTGAATCCCTGCCAGAATTCAAATTCGAATCAAGAAAGGAAATACCAAACAAAGAAAAATAAAAAGGGATTTTCTTTCCTCTCAACCAGAGCAGGCCGAGTAAATCGGCCCACTCCCTCGCGCGTCTGGGCCGCAGCCCAACCTCCTTTCCCTCCCGTGGTCCGGCGCCCCGCGCTCTCCTCTGCTGCTCGCTGACGAGCTGGTCCCACGCGCAGACCTCCCTCGCCACGCGGCCTTCCTCCCTTGACGCGCGCACTACCGGCGTCGAGCTCTTCCGTACACCGGCGCGCTCCTCCCTCGGTTCCTCCTCCCATTCTCCTCGCATACCTCGCCAGTCTCGCCACCCGACTCCCTCGAGCTCCGCCGCCTCTCTTGTGCCTACTCCCGAGCCCACAGCGAGCGGAATCATCCGACGGCAGTGGCATTGGTTGCCGGTGAGCACGTCGCCGCCAGTGTCGTCTTCATCCCCGTGGCCAGCGAGCTCCTCTCGCCTCCTAACCTTGCCCTTTAGCTCCGCCCCGCTTCCTTATACTCACCATCGAAACTAATTGGATTTCCGTGCAGAGAAGCCGGTGATCCTACTCATCTCCTCCAGCGCCGATCGTCCCGCCGCCGCCATCGATTCGTCCCCTCCGGTGAGTTATGCCCCCAACCGAGCGTGCCATTCCGTTCCCTAGGGTCTCCTCTCTCTCTCTCTAACCCCTCGTCCATCCTTCGGGCGCAGCCGAGCAACTCCATCATCGACATCCGAGCGCCACCGTCCGCCTGTGCCGTCGCCGTACTTGCTCCGCCTTCTACCACCTCCGCCGAGCACCAATCGGGATCTCGGTGAGCTCCGCCACCTCCCCGTGCCCTATTTTCTCTGTTCCTCCTTTGCCTAGCTCGCGCGGGTGCTCGCCGTCGCTCCTCGCCGTGCGGCCGCGCTATGCGTGTTTTAAAACTGAGCCCAACAGCAAGAGGGAGGGGGAGGGAAGAAAGAGGATGCGGGACCCGCCAGCCATAGAGAGAAAAGAGGTGGGGTAAAGGAGAGAAATAGGGGGAGATGGGTCTGGGTTGCTGGACCCACGCATCTCGGTCTGAGGGTAGGAATAGCCTGAGTGAGAAAAATATGAGCTCATTTTCGAAATCGAGAAAAGGCAGGAAATGGGTAAAAGTGATAAATCTTCTAAAATTCATAACTTTTGAATGCTACCTCCAAATTGAGTGATTTTTGTTTTGCTAGTTTCATTAAAATGAGTAGAACATGATAGTGCAATAATTATTTATGTTACATTGCTATATCTATCTGGAAATGTCCAAAATGCCCTCTAACACCTAATGTCAAAGCTTAATTCTAGTGATTTCTTTTCCAACTTTAAATGGTCAACATTATATCAGATGATGGGTTGACTAACAAGTCATGTTCCAACCAAGTAATACCTCTGGTATATCCTCTCATATTATTTAAATGGTACATGACCCAATGAAACCCTAAATCTAATATACGCACACTCTCGGAAAATCATAACTTAAACCCTAGCACTCCGAATTCGACGAAACCAATTCCGTTAGATTCATATAGACATCCTCTACATATTAGGATGCATACCATGCATATTGGATCTTATTACTTACTAGTTTTAATTGGGATCCCTTTATTTGCTTCCTTTCGGTATTCCGGGAATTGATTTTGAGTAGAACCGAGCGGAGAGGAATATCCGGAGGGTGAGTACTATTGTGATCCAGATCAATCCCAACAAGGCAAGTTCACAAATACTCGTTAAGATTCCCTTATTTCATATCACGTCTTGCTATTGGCTGAGATGAAATACTATGTTGTATGTGATTTCTTGAACTGTGTTGTGATGGCGATATCACTAGCATGATTAGGGTTTGATTCTAAGATCAGCGTGGATCTTTTAATCGGATGTATAAATTATGGAACCTTAATGGTGAGATGTGACAGCCGGGGTTCTGTCACCTACTGATGGATCGAGGAAGAGGGTGATCTTAAGCACCATAGCTATTCCTTCGATGCCGGTGTCGTAGGGCTTAACCCTTCACCCACGTAGGGAGGCTTTGCGAGGCGACCGGATAGTAGGGGTCGGCCAACCTCGGACTAGCGGCTTCTCGGAAGTGCTCCCTTTGGTCAAACTTTGTGTTTGATCAGAACATTTGATATAGTTTTTGTGGGCTATCTTTAAATCATCAAGCTTGGTTGTCTTGTGATGATTTTGTGGAATTGTATGGTTGTTTCCCATGCTCTTTCAGATCTGAAATGGATGTGTCCATGTGATATGTGCAGGTAAAAGTGGTCATGTTGTTAGCATATTGATATGGGTAGTATCAAGTATGAACATGCCATGTTTACATTGATGATTATATGCAATATGAGTACTTTATCCTTATCAATAGCTTGCTGAAATTGGATTGGGATGAGTATATAAATGTGACTTGCAAGTACGAAAGTACTTACGGAATTCAATTCCGAACTTGTTGCAGGTGAACCCAGTGTTGGTGAGTACTATGACTCCGAGAACGTTGATACCGATGCTTAGATCTTAGGTTATCTTCTACGGTCGAATTTGTGGGTTTTCTTTGCTCTTGTGGAGGTGGTAGGGCTGCCATCTCAGGGTTTTATCTTTTGAATTGCTGCCGTTTTTGGAACTTAAAGACATGTAAATGACCGTTAGGTCATGTGTGTGTAAAAAGTGACCTTCCTCGAGTAAGAGGTAAACTACTTCTGCTGATAACTCCTTCCTGTAGAGTTTGAACTGCGATATAAAGTTGTTATCTGTGATCGATCCATATACAATGCGTGTATGTTTGAAGTATATGGAATCGGTCGTAAAGAAGTGTCGTCTACTCTATTTGCTCACTGTGCGAAGTACTTCTCGGTTGAGTGACCCGCTAGCTGAGATGCAGTGCTGGCTAGGCAGGGTGTGGGCTATCGTACCGGACTCTCGAGCGACCCACTAGTCTTCGGACTAGGTTAGGGTGAGGGTACGATGGCCGGGCTCCTCCGAATTTACCTCGCTTAGTGACTTAAGAGATACGCCAGTTCTTTACCGGGTTTGGGAATTGTATGTGGTTCTGGGAAGTTTTGTCGCTTCCGGCCGGCTTGACCCACGGTGATAGATACATACGACGTATTGTGCGTATGGTATGTGGGTCCGGTGTCGGGTCACCCAACGGTGATAGATACATATGACGTATTGCGCGTATGGTATGTTGGGTGGCTTCTCGGTCCTTGGCGATGATCCGTTCCTCTAATCATATGTGATTCCCGGGTCCGTGACATGAAATGATGGAGGAATTTTGATTCAGGCAAGAATGCTAAGGATGTTGGGAGGTGGTAGAGTAGCCGGTTGCTACGTGAGGTGATGAGTTGAAATTGGCTCGAATCGGTTAGGGACCGAACCTAAGTGCCGCTGAATCAGTTCCCCTACTGTACGTCCACATGTCCTTTATGGGAAGGACTTGACTCGGTACCTCGTCTAATGCTGAGCTCGGAACCGTGGGAAGTTAGGGTGATGTGCTAGGTGGATCTGGGATCCCTAGAGGATCTTCACGGGACTACGTGGGGGTAAAGCCCTCGATGAGTTCCACGCTGTGGAGGTAAAGCTCTCAGTGGGTCTCACGGGTACGTGAAATTATGTTTCGACACAAAGGTGGAGAGTCCCATTTTTGACATCCGGGATGCAAAAGTTGGGTTACCCTCCTAGCGGGTCCGGCTCTAGTGTGAACACGGGCGAAGGTCTCGTTGTAATAACCCTGCCGGCACTTCTTGTGAAGAGGGCTCACTTGGCCATGGCAACAAGGGTGACTTACATCTTGTGGGTAAAGCCGTACAACCTCTGCAGAGTGTTAAAAACTATTCGAATAGCCGCGTCCTCGGTCATGGACATGAACTGACAAGGCCACACACTGGTTAGACTAAGTTTTGTTTGTGAAGCTTGGGAAAGGGATTAAGGACGTGGGCATGATGTGTCCACAGGGTGCAGTTTAAGCTACAGTCTGGTAGCAAGGAATTGCAGGAGGAGGATGCTAGCCATACTATCCGGGATAGTACGGGCTAGGCATTGAGTTCAGCGGAGGCTAGCCGACCTATCCGGGATAGCATGGGCTGAGCTCCGCGTTGAGGAGGCCGGCTGTACTATCCGGGATAGTACGAGCTGGGCAAAGAGATGAGGAGGCTAGTCATACTTCCCGGGGTAGGATGGACTGAGTCCTCTCAAGTGATAAAAAGGAGGTAGCCGGGTCTACCTCAAGAGAAGTTTTTATTGCTTTGAATTGCTCTGATTTACAAAACTGCTTTGGAATCTACTATTCACGTATTTAAATTGAAAACTTACATTTTCGCACAACAAGCAACTTAGGTTAGAGCTATTCCTTGATCTATTCCCTGCATGAAATATTGCCGTATATTTCCTCCTATGGGAATAGCTTGCGAGTACATTCAATGTACTCACCTGGCTTGTTGATTTGGCCAGATGAAGGAGACATCAATTCCGAAGAAGCAATTACGATCGCGAAAGTTAGGGCGTAACCCCAGTCAGTTGCCTGTCGGGATTTGGCATATTGCTGGGCCACATCATCGCTTGTTTTTTTCGCTGCAAGTTTATAGCCGTTGGGCTACAGGTATCAGACATTCGACCTTGACGGTCTATTTACTTAAATTCGTGTGTATGTCAATGATATACAGGTTAACTTGTGTGTACCGGCTACTGATCCAGGGACCGGTACAGTAATCACAAGGGAGTATCCGGCTTAAAAATCGGATATGCCACAGGGGGCTGCTCTACTTCTACGGGCTAGAGCTCCACAACCTCAACCCCAACAGCATGCTCCACGTCACGTGCTTCATCACGCTGTGCGAGTGCTACCTTGGCATCCGACCGCACTTTGCCCTGTGGAAGCACCTGTTCATGGTGAAGCCGCAGCCGAGCAGAGACAACCCGGCCGTGGTGGAAGACGCCAGGTTCCAGCTAAGGTCCGGGGCGACGAAGAGCTACCCGGCCCCGCCGATGCAGTCCTTGAACAAGGGTTGGCATGCCAACTGGTTCTACTGCGCCAACCCTGACCCGTCGCTTCCGGCCTTCTCGGGCCATCCGCCGGAGGTCAAGCCGAGCTGGTCGGAACCACCGCTCGATAGGGAATAGGACAGCATTGCTGTCCTGATGGCGCAGCTCGCCGAGGTGATGCAGTCCGGAGTTACCAGAACGGTCGTTGTGGCGACCTTCGTCCGATGGCGGGTGCAGCCCGCGAAGCTACGGGCGCACCCCATGTTTGAGTACACCGGCGAGGACGAGTCTAGACTTCTCCGGGCGGCCGCCGCCCTTCAGCCGGGCGAACCCGCCGAGTCAGGTGAGTAACCAATACCTCAACCTTTCTCTCCTAGTCCTTCGCCGAGTCTCACTCAGGGTTTGTCTTTTTGTCTTTGCAGGTTTTGTTCGGCTTTTGTTCCAATGCTCCCCTCCTGGAGGACGAGATTTGGAACCAGCCACGGTACGCCGACGTTTCAAGCAGCGGGCCGCCACCGCAAGGGGCGGCCGGAGCGTCTTCTTCTGGCGCCGGGTCTTCAAAGGGCGCCGGGTCCTTAAAGGGCGCTGGGCCTTCTAAGGGGAAGGCACCGGCAACCGCGGCACCCCGCCCTCCCCCGCCAAGCGCGCCGGCCCCGGAGGAGGACGAGGATGCTCCACGTTAAGAGACGAAGGCTGCTGGCGGGTCCTACTCCGGGGGGACAGGGCGGCTCCACTGCCGGTCCTAGCCCGACGATGCCCGCTGCGGCAGGCACCACTTCGTCGGGGCAGGGTGGCTCTTCCACCCGCCACGGGCACTGCCCCGGTGGAGCAGGATGACTCCTCCACCGGCCCCGACCCGGTGGCGCCGGCTGCCGCCCCAAGTGAGACTCGGGCGGCCGGAGATGACGTTCCCCCCGGCCGGGGGGACAAGAGAAATGCCGACACCGCCTTCGGGGATCAAGGTGGATCAGGAGCATCGTCGGCCCCGACTACTGCCCCGACTGGGCGGTGAACCTCAGGGCTTAAGAAGCGCGTCCCCGTCCCTCGATCGGCTAAGTAAGTGTTTCGGCGACTGCTTGTTCGTTTGTGGTTTTCGAATATTGACGGGTCCGGGTTTCTTTTTGCAGGGCGCAGAGGACGGGAGACATTCCAAAGGCTGCATCGAGCGCCCCGGGGTCCAGCCGAAATGGGGATCCACCGGGGTCGGACGCCCGGCCCTCGTCGCCTCCACGTGTGGCCACGTCCTCGCCTCCCCGGCCGTCTCCTGAGCGGGTTAGTGCACAACCCGTCTCGTCTACCGTTCTTCGGGGGGAGGAGCCCTCTGCCGGAGCGTCGGCTCAGGGTGCGCCTGCGGACGCCGGCCCGAGTTCGGAAGCGGCGGGAGGAGCAGGTCCCGAGTCGGCTGGAACTGCCCGCAGGACCGTAGGGGTAATCTCAACTTGCCCTCGTCGGTCGAGGAGTTCAGCGCTACTCCGCCTCCCCGGCCATCCTCTGAGCTGGCGCTCTGGCCGCTCCGGGTCCGGCAATCAGACCCGGCACGGCCGATCATGACCATCCGGGAGATCGATGACGTCCGGGAGGAGGAGGAATGGAGCGACGTGACAGACGTCGCCACTCAACTCGGCGAGATGCTCCCGGCTTTGCTGAAGACGATGAAGGAGGGAGCCAACCTGCTGAACGGCAGGTTGCGTCCATTGATGCAGGTAAGTCACCTCTGCTTTCGAGGAGTGTGTTCGTAGGGAGTAGCCCCCGAGCCTCTGCCTGGTTAAGGTAGTCGGGCAGAGGACCCTTTGGTTTTTGTAGTTTTCACTCTGGGTGCACAAACAGTGCACCCAGAGGGTGTAGCCCCCGAGCCTGCGTTCGACTAGGATAGTCGGGCGGAGGGTTCTTTGCCTTGCTTGTAGGTTTGACTCTGGGTGCGCGAACAGTGCACCCAGAGGGTGTAGCCCCCGAGCCTCCGCTGGGTCCGTGGGACCGAGTGGAGGGTCTTGATAATCTTCCCGAGTGGCCTAACCATTGTGTCTTCTCTTTGTAGAAACTGAATTGACGGTCGCAAGACAAGACCGCCTTCCTCTAGGACCGGCTGCCAGTCCTCGACCGACTCGACCTGCGGAAGGCCGAGTGGGATAAACTGGCTGCGAGTCGGCAGGCGGCGGAGGACATGGCCGGCAAGCGCGGGGCTGAAATTACTGCTCTGCAGGCAGGCCTTTCCCAGGAGATCGCCCGGACCAAAGGTAAGGAACCCGATTTGCGCGTGTTGCCCTTTTTGCCTCTTGGCGTACTGATGGGCTATCTTCTGCAGCCGCCGAAGATGAAGTCGAGAAGCTTAGGGCGAGCTCGAGGGGGTGAAGGCCCGCGCCCAAGAGCTCGACGCCACCAAGGATCAAGCTGGAAAGCTCCAGGAGATGCTCTCGGCTGAGAAAGCCCGCGCGGCAAGTCTCGAGAGCAGGGCGAACATGCTGGATGGCAGTTTGCGGAATGCTCTGAGAACGGTCGAGTCGGCGACCAAGAGGGCCGTCGACTCGATGGCAGCTACCGAAGCGGCGGAGAAGAGAGCCGCGGACGCCGAAGCTGGTGAGCCTTTTGACTCGGGCTTGGGGCTTGTCTGGGCCCGTTGGCCGTTTTGCTCACTATTTTGCCTTGTCATTGCAGGGTTTAGCACGCGCCTCAGGAAGGCCCGTGAGTTGGCCGAGTCATTGCAGACAGCGGGACGGGCGGCGTGCAATGCCCTCTGGGAAGAGGAGCCGGCCCCGAACTCCATGGAGGCGGTCGCGGAGCGCCTTAGGCAAGCACCCGAACAGGTGAAGGCGATGGAGGTGGAAGCTGCGCGGACGGGGGCCACCATAGCCCTGGCGGTGGCGCGGTCCCACTATCCGCAGCTCAACATGCAGGCGATCGGAGAGGGGTACGCTGCTGACGTCCCGGATGAAGATATTCCGGAGATGATGAATATCGTTGAGACGACGGCGAACTCCCTCATGGATCGTGCGGGCCTGTAAAAATTAGTGGTAGTTGTGAATCGCTCGGGGATGCCGAGTTACTTTTGTAAGGACTCGGGAGTGCCGAGTGATCTTTGCATGGGCTCGGGGATGCCGAGTGACTTTTGTACTGACTACTGCAGTATGCAAGTAATGTTATTTTAGTCGTAAAATTTTTTTGCTCGTGTGTATGTTGGTCGTTCGTTTCTGCTCTTCGCCAACCCGTTGTAGCCTCCTTTGCGTAGGGATTAGCCGTGGGCGTGTGTCCCGTGTAGCATAAGGTTGCGGCGTAAACCGACGATTAGAGTCAAAGAGTTAACGTCGGATTGTATAAACAGTACTAAAATAATTTACGGGTACGAGGGAAACCGTGTAGGCGCCGAGTACCCGCTGCGAACGAGCGTAGCGGGTCAGTCGGGAAAGGGAACTTGTTGCAAGCGAAGCGAAAAAAGTGTCTTTATTCATGTTTCCGAGATATCAGAAAAAAGGGTTTAAGCATAAAAATGACGTAGCTGTTCGATGTTCCATGCGTTGGTGAAGACGTTGCTGTCACTGTCCTTCAACCGGTAAGCCCCCGGGCGCAACACCTCAGCGACTATGTACGGACCCTCCCATGGTGGTGAAAGTTTGTGCTGCTCTTTGCTGGATTGGACTCGACGTAGAACCAGGTCGCCAACGTTGAACGAGTGGCCACGTACGTGCCAGCTGTGGTAGCACCATAGGCTCTGTTGGTACTTAGCCGACCGGAGGAACGCAACTTCGCGTGCTTCTTCAAGTTGGTCAAGAGCGTCTTGCCTTGCTTCCTCTGACTCGGCCTCGTTGAAGGTGCGGACGCGTGGGGAGCCATATTCCAAGTCAGTCGGGAGGATGGCCTCGGCTCCGTAGACCATGAAGAAGGGTGTATAACCGGTTGATCAGTTGGGCGTAGTCCGTAGGCTCCAAAGCACTGACAGTAACTCGGCTGCCTATTTGCCTGCAAATTTGTTCAGTCGCTGGAAGATCTGAGGCTTGAGGCCTTGCATGATCAGACCATTGGACCGTTCGACTTGCCCATTGGTACGTGGGTGTGCCACGGCGGCAAAGTCAAGGCTGATGTTGTAGTCGTTGTAGAATTGGAGAAAAGCTCACCCAGTGAACTGGGTGCCGTTGTCTGTGATAATGCTGTTGGGCACGTCGAAACGGAAGACAATGTCCCGAAAAAATTCAATGGCCTTTTCTGCAGGTATCGTGGCCACCGGCTTGGCTTCAATCCATTTGGTGAACTTGTCGACTGCGACGAAAAGGTGTGTATAGCCCCCGGGGGCCTTCTTGAGGGGACCAACCATGTCCAGACCCCAGACCGCGAAGGGCCAGGTGATCGGGATAGTTTTGAGGGCCTGAGCCGGCAAGTGTATCTGCTGGGCGAAGTACTGGCATCCCTCACAGGTGCGGACGATGTGTTCGGCGTCTGATACGGCGGTTGGCCAGTAGAAACCTTATCGGAAGGCTTTCCCGACTAGTGACTTGGGCGCCGCATGGTGTCCGCATACGCCTGAGTGGATATCGTACAGCAGTTGCTTTCCTTGATCTTGGGATATGCACCGCTGAAGGACCCTGGAGGTGCTCTTTTTGTAAAGTTCGCCATCGATGATGACGAAGGCCTTGGCGCGTCGTGCGATGCGGCACACCTCGGTCTGGTTCGGCGGGAGGACATCCCGTAGGAGGTGATCGAGGAAAGGTGTTGTCCAGTCGGGAGCGACGATAAGGACCTCTAGCGAGGGCTGCTGAGTGGTATCGCGTTCCTAGACTTGCTGTTCTTGGTCTCGGGTGTTGTCTCCGCCTTGATGGAGGGGGTATGCAACTCCTGGAGGAAAACTCCAGCCGGGACGACGTCCCAACTGGACCCCAGCTTGGCGAGTGCATCCGCGGCTTCGTTGTCTCGGTGTAGGACATGGGTAATTTCAAGACCGTCGAACTTGGCTTTGAGCTTGCGCACTTCTTGGCAGTAGGCTTCCATGGAGGGGTCTCTGCATGACCAATCCTTCATGACCTGTCGGGCCAGGAGGCGACGAATCCCGAGTGAAGCGGCAAGTCGAAGACCATGAAGTAAAGCTTCATACTCGGCAACATTGTTAGATGCCGGGAAGTGGATCTATAATAGTACTTGAAGCTCTCGCCTTTGGGAGATATGAGCACGACGCCAGCCCCCGCGCTCTGAAGCATCAGAGAACCATCGAAGTAGAGTACCCAATGTTCGAGGTCGATGACGGAGGTTGGAGACTGGACTTCTGTCCACTCGGCCATGAAGTCGGCGAGAGTCTGGGACTTGATGACCGTGCGGGGGGGCGTAAATTATGCTGAAGGCCATTAGTTCCATCGCCCACTTGGCAATCCTACCCGTGGCGTCACGATTGTTGATGACGTCAGCGATCGAGAAGGAGCTGACCACCGTAATGGGGTGTTCTTGGAAGTAGTGGACTAGCTTCCGTGATGTTATGAAACCGCATAGATGATCTTCTGGATCTGAGGGTACCGCGCCTTGGACTCGGAGAGGACTTTACTGATGAAGTAGACCGGGCGCTGGACCTTCTGGATATGGCCGGGCTCGGAGCGTTGCACAACCAAGACGGTACTAACCACCTGAGTAGTTGCTATGACATAAAGAAGCAGCGGCTCGTTGGGCATTGGGCATGCCAGCACCGGGGGAGTGGTTAAAAACTTCTTCAAGCCGTCGAGGGCATCCTGGGCCTCGGATGTCCAAGTGAAGATTTTCGACTTCTTCATGAGCCTGTAGAGGGGCATGGCTTTCTCGCCGAGTCGGGAAATGAACCGACTGAGAGCTGCCATGCACCCGGTCAGCCGTTGAACATCTTTAAGGCTCTTTGGAGGACCCATCTTGATGATGGCGTCGATCTTCTCCGGGTTGACCTCGATTCCCCGTTTGGAAATGATGAAACCGAGTAGCTTGCCCGAAGGGACCCTGAACACACATTTTTTGGGGTTGAGCTTCATGCTGAATCTCCTAAGGTTGGAGAAGGTTTCTCCTAAGTCACTTAGGAGGTCTTCTCTTTTCTGGGACTTGATCACCACAGCGCCGACATAGGCTTGTACGTTTCGGCTGATTTGCGACTGAAGGCAGCGCTGCATGCACCGTTGGTATGTAGCGCCTGCGTTCTTGAGGCCGAAAGGCATGGAGACGTAACAAAAAGCACCGAACGGAGTGATGAAAGATGTCTTGATCTCGTCATCCTCCTTCATCTTGATCTGATGATAGCCCGAGTAAGCGTCGAGGAAACACAAAATTTCGCATCCGGCCGTGAAATCAATCACTTGGTCAATGCGAGGAAGAGTGAAAGGATCTTTGGGGCATGCCTTGTTAATGAAGCCAGCTGCTAGAACAAGACACATCCTCCACTTTCCATTCTTTTTGCGAACAAGAACTGGGTTCGCTAACCAGTCAGGATGATACACTTCTTTAATGAAGCCAGCTGCTAGAAGCTTGGCTATTTCTTCTCCTATTGCCTGACATCTATCCTCAGCGAAGCGGCGTAAGCGCTATTTGACCGGCTTAGCATCCGACCGAACATTCAGAGAGTGCTCGCCAGCCTCCCTTGGAACTCCGGGCATGTCAGAAGATGTCCACGCGAAGATATCCCGGTTGTCCTGGAAGAAGCTGACGAGCGCGCTTTCCTATTTGTCGCTGAGCGCAGTCCCGATCTGCGTCGTCTTGGATGAGTCTTCAGGGTCAATCTGGATCGACTTGGTGTCCCGCGCCGACTGGAAACATGTCGATGCTGAAGCTTTCTTGGCCGGGGGTGCTTCCTCAACCACAGCCGACTTGAGGTTGCTAAGCTCGGCCTCAGCGATCTGAGCCGCGGCGAGGTTGCAATTTTCCAGGTCGCACGTGTACGCATGCTGGAAACTGCTTTGTACCGTTATTACTCCGCGGGGGCCCAACATCTTGAGCTTCAGGTAGACATAGCTGGGGACAGCCATGAATTTGGCGTAGCAGGGATGCCCCAAGATGGCGTGATAAGATCCTGGGAAGTCGACAACCTCAAAGGTGAGGGTCTCAGTCCGGAAGTTGTCGGGAGTACCAAAAGTGACGGGCAGGCTGACCTGCCCGAGTGGACTCGCCATCTTGCCGGGTACCACCCCATGGAAGGGGGCACCAGTCGGCTTGATCTCGAAGCGAGAGATCTTCATGTCGTCAATAGTTTTGACGTAGAGAATGTTAAGACCACTCCCACCGTCCATGAGGACCTTGGTGAGGCGGACACCGCAAATAATCGGGTCCACCACCAAGGGGAACCTTCCCGGGTGGGGAATGTAGTCGGGGTGATCCGAGCGGCCGAAGGAAATTACGGACTCGCACCATCGCAGGTACTTGGGCACAGCCGGTTCCACTGTGTTGACCTTTCGATCTGTGATCTTCTGGCGATGCTTGGACTCATAGCCGTTGGGTCCGCCAAAGATCATCGGACAAGCGGTCTCTTTCGGGAATTCGTCACCTTCGTCTTGAGGGGGCTCTTTTTTTTCCGATTGGGGACGTAGGGCTTATTCAAATTCTTCAAGAGATTGCAGTCACGTGTCAGGTGATTGGACTTGGGTCCATAAAAATGACACGGCTGACTCATCATTTCCTCGAAGGTCGCGTTGGTGCGCTGAGGACGGCGCGGCAGGCGCGCTCGGCTGCAGCAACTAGATCTCCACCTTTGCGCTTCCGGTGCTTCTTTTTGGACGACTCGGGGTGAACATCCCGACTGGGGGACTCGGGCACCTTGCCCTTGCTCCTGACCTTGTCGTCTCTGGTAGCACTGCGGACGGCCTCTTCGCCAGTGGCGAAGTTATTGGCAATGTCGAAAAGCTCACGCGTAGACTGGGGGTTCTTGCACGCTATCATGTGGATGAGGTCAGTGCTTTGAACTCCCTTGGAGAAGGCGGTGATGATGTCACGCTCTCGGACTTCAAGCAGAGAATTCTTTTTCTTGGAGAAACGCAGGATGTACTCTCGGAGAGTCTCATCTGCCTCTTGGGTACAACTGTGGAGGTCCCACGCATTCCCGGGCCTGTTATAAGTGCCGTAGAAGTTGTTCACGAAGAGGGTCTCGAGGTCACTCCATGACTGGATGCAACCCAGAGGTAAGCTGGTGAGCCAGGCTCGTGCTGAGTCGGCTAAAAATAGTGGCAGATAATGGATCGCGACGTAGTCGTTGCCACCATTGGTTCTACATGCCGTGTGATAGTCAACCAGCCAAATGTCTGGCCGAGTTTCGCCCGTGTATTTGTCGATGCCGGTGACTCGGAATCGTGACGGGAAGATGACGCTGCGGATGCAGGTGCCGAATGCTTTCGGGCCCGCATACCCCATGCCGGAGGAGGTCGGCGAACGGCCATGGCTGGTGGCGCCGCTGTCGTCGTGGTGGTTGCCACGGTCGTCCCTCTCGGGACCTCGATGAGCGCTCCATCCGACATCTGCGGGGTTCCGTGCATCCTGATCCGATCCGAGTCGGCTATGGACCGGCCCGGCTCGGCGAGCGTTTTTGTTCGCGTCCTGACGGGCGCGGCTCCGTGCGGCTATGGTGCCGCGGGCATCACGATTGGGCCCTAGTCGCTTGTGAACCGCTCCGACCGGCTGACGACGGTCGGGACTTGCATGGTGACCACCCACGGTGGGCGGACTTCTCGGAGGGGTAGAGCGCCGACTCCTAGCACTTGCTGAAGAGCCCGCACGGTCCCCTGAGGCTTCGGCCTGCTGAAGGGCTGTTTCCTCTAGCAGGACGCGGAGTCGCCGAAGTTCATCGTGCCCCGGGGTGCCCTCGGGGATTTCAATGGCGCGTGCCGCCATCGTGGCCGCGACGATATTGTGACTAGGAAGCGGGAATATCGGGACCCCGTCCCTTTCACGCATGTGGAACTCGTTATGGACTTGGCATCCTCGAGCCCTCATGTCATTATTGCGCCGTTGTTCGTCGCGCTGGCAAGCGAGCCTGGTCTGTTGCTCGATCAACTCCTCCTCCTTGGCGAGGAGACGAAGTCGAGTGGCTTCAAGCTCAGCCGGCGTTTGTTCCACGATGGGGACTGGTCGGCCATCACCATCGTCCAGCAAATCGGGGTTGGCCATGAAGACCTCCCGGGAAGGGTGGTGACTGCCGGAGCTCTCGTACTCGTCCGAGTTATACTCGAGGATGGGGAGGAGAGAGTCGATGGCACCCACCAGCCGGGATCTCTGTTCGACGGGTATGAACCCGTACGTGAACAGCAGATCCGGTTTCGGTGTAACCTCATCCCTGAGGAGAGGGGTCGAAGGCGCGGATTTAGGGGTGAGTCCCCGCCGAGAAGCTGATGGAGCCTCTACTGACCGACACGATGCCGAGTAGCAGAGGTGAAGTTTACTGACCTTGTCGGCGATGAAGTTCAACTTTCTAAATTGGAAAAGCTATCCAGGGTTCGGAGTAGCGTCCATGAAAGCGAATCTCATGACACTTCCCGGGGTGAAAACATCGTTGTTGCTGATGCAACCCATCCAGATTCGTGTAGATGGATCTATGCGCACGCCCCTACCTGGCGCGCCAACTGTCGGAGTATTATTCCGGCAATACTGAATATGGGGCGGTGTGAGCACAGCAAATCCAGATGGGCGCACACGAGAGACAGGATTTAGACAGGTTCAGGCCCTCGCGGAGAGGTAACACCCTACGTCCTGTGTTTGGTGGCTAGTATAGCTTGAATCCCGAGTGCCGCAAGCCCTGGAGAATCGATCTCGAGGTGGCTTGAGCTATGAAACAATGGCGATTGTCTATGACTAAAAGCTTACCGATCGGAGGTCCCCTACCAGGCCTTATATAGGCGACCGAGATAGGGTTACAAGAGTCTGGATCGGTTAACAGATTGATTTCCTAACTAGTTACAACAGATTCCGGGTAAGCCGGGCAGGTGCTAGTCCATGTCTTGTACTCCAAGTTGATGAGGCGCCCCCGTGTAGAAGTCGGACTCCGAATAGTCGGCCCGGCCCGCCCTGTGGCCAGAGGGCCGGATTCGTCCTCCTTGATGATACCCGGGTGCCATGTCATCATCAGCAGCCATTCAAGATTATCCCAATAGCCCACATGTTTGACCAAGGTCAAGATTTCTTGACCATGAGAAAAATCCATTGAGTGATGGATAGGCAACAGCCAAGATATTGGCCAAGGTGATTTAGCTAGTAAGATAAGCTCAAGTAAGTTAGCAACACGTCAAAGGTGAGGCAGCAGGAGGTGGCAAGGGAAGTCCACCGAAGAGACCATAAGAGGCTCTGTAAAAATAGCCAGGAGCAGCAAGCACTAGTAAACTACTAGTGAACCACTTTTTTTTTCCAACAAGAATCGAACTGAGTGAGAAAGAACTGTGGCCATTGCCTAGAAGAGCAGGAACCGGCCTCAGAAGAGTAAACCCCAGGAGCCATAGCCAAGCTTTAGAGAAGCTGCAGAGGAGGAGAAGGAGCATAGGAAGAGGAGCAGACCAACATTGAGTAGAAAAGCAAGACCAGGAGCATAGGAGCTCGAATTGGTCTCATCCAAATCAAAATCAGGTTGGGCTCATTCCCTTAGTATCATACCTTAACATAGACATAATGGGAAAGAATCAAATGAGCATCTGTTCTGTCAGTTAAATGAACTGATATGGATTTATGCAAGAAGGAAGAAACAGACAACAACTGAAATCAAGTGCAATAATCTATTCTTATACCTTTCTCAAATTCTATTTTAGTTTAATCACCACAAGAGTAGGTAATTGAATAGACAAAATAGTAGCTTATCTGTTCTCTCTCAGATTAATAGCCTGATGCATATATAAAGGAAAACAGAGAGAAGCTAAGTTAAGTAGAGCATTGTTCTAATTAGGAAAATAACTAATGCACACATATATGAAGGAAACATAGGAAGTTAAGTCAAGGGTAGTATGTGTTCCATCAGTTTAAATGAACTGATGCACGTAAAGAATACTACTTAGCAGTCAAGTGTACCAGTTTTGAGCACAACCATGGTAGATTTTGAATCACACCAACTCGAATAAAGAAAAACTATTAGGCCACCTGACCATGTACAATTAGTAGAAATCATCAAACGTATTCAACCCTGTGTATATATGCATATGCATTTTAACATGTTAAAAGGGGACCCTCAGCACCTATTTGTCATCATAGGATTTTGGTAGAAGTTTTTAGTAGCGTCTGTTCTTATCATGGATACCATAGAGTTCTCCAACAAAAATCCTTAGATCAGAAGTGCATCATAGGGTTTTATTAGGCAGCAAAGGGTAGTAACCTGTTCTTATCAAATTCTTTAGCGCCTTTCTTAAGTTCTTTCTCAGAAAGAGATAGTCATCATGTATTAAGGCAACAAAAGGCAACATGGTAGTATCTGTTCTTATCCATCTGCTTTCAAAGTACCAACCATCATGGTAGCAAAGTAAAGAACCAAGAAAGGGGCATCTGTTCTTCAGCTTAAAATAAACCAACACATATAGATAGGAACAAGAACCGTGAGCATACCGGTAACCATTTCATCTTAGTATAGAAAAATAGCAGATGATCGATGATTAAATCAGAAGAAGGTAACCACAGTAGATTAAACATCAGTACCTTAGAATCATCAGCAAAAGACAAGTGCCCTATCTGTTCTTATCATCAACAGTTACTTAAAAACCAAACTTAATGACTATTCTTTCATTAAACAATCGACACCTATAGATATGCAGAAAATAAAAAGCTAGGGATCAGGTATTATCTGTTCTCAAATTCTTCTCAAAACATATCAAAGAAATTCCTAGACAACAGGTGTAGAATCTGTTCTGAAAATCAGGAAAGCATCTATTTTCACCCAAAGGATACCTTTCTCTAACCCTTTTTCCTCAGAAAAACAACTTATCGCAGAACTGAGCTATGAGCTAGGTAAAATCTGTTCCTTCTCAGAACAACAGCCTAGCACATGCATATGCAGATAAACTCAAGTGCAGCATCTATTCTTGCCAAAAACCAGATTGGGGCAGAAATGCATACAAAAGGGATGAGCATAAATTCAATAGGCAGCCATGCACTTCCGATTGCCAAAGCATTAAAGTAGAGCATATAGCAATAGAAATTGATCCTTAAAAATCAAGCATTAGCCGCAACCAGTGGACCTTAGATAATCGCCATCAACCTTAGAACCAAGCCTAGCATTCGGTTTAATTAGGGGAAATCTTAGTGCGAACCCTAGAGTGAATTGGGGAGGAATTAGAAATAAGGAATTGGGGGCAAAAGAAGCTTACCTGGGCGCGGCACCGCGGTTGTGGCGGCGGCCAACTCCGCCACCATCCGGCGGAGCAACACCGAGTGGAGCGTCCGAGTGGAGCAGTGGCCGAGTGGAGCGGTCGAGTGGAGCACCCGAGCGAGGCGACCAGGCGGGTGACGGCATGGCATCGGGAGGAGGCGATCCGGGCGGGACCAGTGAGGCTACGCCTGAGCCCCAGGCTCGCGACCCGAGTAACACCGAGAGAAGCGACCAAGGGGAGGCGGCGGTAGGCCTAAGCGGCGCATGTAAGGGAAGGGAGGAAATTCCGCACCGGCAAGGACGGCCAAGGGTTGAGGTGACGGAGGTGCCAGGCGGAGGAGGCCAAGGACCGGACCCGGATTGGAGGCGGCGCAGGTGGCCGTGACACAGAGGAGCTTGGGGAGAACCGTCGGGGGCGGCAAGGTGAAGGAGAAAGGGGAAGAATAGGTAGCATGCGGGTTAGAGAAGAAGGGAGATGCCAAATGGCCTATTGGGCCAAATTAAGGGTTAGCAGACCGGCCAAAGAAAAAAAAGAAAAGAAAGAGAAATAAGAAAAACAAATAAAATAAAATATAACTATGATTTTTATTATTGAATCTTAAGAGATGACCTTCTATTACTATTTCTTAAGGTCATTGAAGTAAATACTAGAATTAACTCTTGATTAAGTTGCTCAAACTAAATTATTCTTCTCTTTAAGAATAGAGGTAAGAAAAGAAAATAGAAGAAAGAAATAGTAAGCATATATATGTGTGCAGATTAAGGAATGATTTGAAAATTGAAACAAACTGTCTAACTTTAAAAGGGTTCTTCATAGGAGAAAATTTAAGGCTAGCTAAGCTATAAATTATTTTAAACTAAGTAACATGTACTATTCTTTAAAAAGGATTAAGCCTTGAGTTGAATTTTTTTCTTGAGGCCTTAATCACTTCTTTAAATTAGAGTTAATGGGTTAAATAGAAATGCTAAGGTAATCAAAAGTTGGTTAACATTGTCATATGAAAAGTTAGCATGAAATTGTAAATATCTAACACCCAAATTATTCTTAGGAAGCTCTAAATCTTTAAAGATATGCTATCAAGGGTAAATTTAAGGATTTTGATAAAAAGATTAATACCTACATCATCTCATGCATGCATTGTCATGTCATTGCATTCATACTTGCAATGTTCTAGATTAGTCCTTATCGGACTTTATTATTTTCTTTGCCAGAAGCCAGAGTTCCACAAGTAAACCCTTCGAACTCCATTTCCAATCCAATACCAGGCAAGTCCAGTTTCTTGTTCATATCCGTTGAGAATGTTTTCCAAAATTTCCTTCTTGCCTATAACATGCACAAAATGAAAACCTATTTTCTAAATTGAATCAACTTTGGAATTGTTTGATCACCGGTTTTTGGGCGTGATCATGGTAGGTGTTGAAATCCTGGAAAGGGTGCCGGAGGCACATTGGAAGGTGGGTTCCATTACATGGGAATGTTTCATATAAAGTTAATGCAACCAATGACCAAATGTGCTTAAGGGCCGTAGCGACCGCGCTTACCACATACCCTGTATGGGAGGGGCTGAGCTAAAGTAACTTTGCCCTAGGTCATACTGCCCCCGGAAAAGGAAGCCCTCAAAGTTGGATCTATAAGATCAGCTGTTGGGAAGGTGGTGTTAGCCGTTGGCTACCCACAAAGCGTTGAATCTATAGGATCAACGGCATGGCTGGTAGTCCTTGGCCTGATTGTGCGGGACTGCAACGTGGAGTACGACCGAGCGGGCGGTGAAACGGCTCTGTGATCATGGATACGTGATTTGGGGGTCGCTCCCTCGGATACATATTTATGATCGTTTGTGGGTACAGTTGCGCGCCTCTGCAGAGTGTAAAAAGTGTGGCTGAGTCACTCCATGTTCCTGGTTGGAACTGCGAACCCGGCAAGAAAGGGATTCATCGGGAATCCTAGCAACTTGTGAGACATGAAGTCATTAGTCTCTTAATTAAAACCTGACTCTCTTACCTTACAAAATTTGCATTGCTTTTAGAGAGCATTGCTATTCTCAGTAGATAGTGCATCAAACACCACTTTGCTATTCTTGGACTTGTTGAGTACCTTCTGTACTCATCCCTCTATTCTAATTCCTTTGATTAGGAGGTGAGCCGACAATAGATCAAAATGTAGTCGACCTTGGGGCTGAAGATAAAGTCTTCAAGGAGCCGACGGCAACGAAGGAGGATGAAGGCATCGACCACTACTTCGACCACCGTGGTGAAGACTCTGAAGCATAGAATACAAGTATAGGATGTGGGAGAGGAGAGTATAGTTATGTCTTTTGCTGTAACCAACTGGAACGGTTTTAAATTCCACGTATTTTTGGGAATTGTAACACCCTAATTTCTGAAATCCAAAATTTAGGGCTAACAAAAACTTTTTGCCGGTAATGCTGATGTAAAATACACCCAATTAAAACTTTTATTCCAAATCATGTCCCAGCTAAACCCTAAAGCAAAGCAACCAAAACCGTTCCCTCTGTTCCTGCTCCCTTGATTGCTGCTTTGTCGAAACCCTGTCTAGCGAGGGAGACAAACCCTGCGCTATCCTTGGCTTCCATGCGGGACCATTCGCCCTTGCGTCCCCGCCACGACACCTGAGGCATCTGCCATAGCCAGCTTGCCCTACCGTGACAGCCCATGGCAACCGTTGCCACTGCCACGCTCTTGCCACGGCAGCCGCCGTTACCCATTTCCTCTACCGCGGCAAGGCCTCTGCCACCGCCGTTACTATCCTTCTCTGCCGCGGCAAGCCGTTCCTGCCGCGACAAGTTTCTGCCGCACCACCGATCCCCTGCCACGGCACCTCGCAGTAGCTACCGTCACTGCCATGCCTCTGCCCCGGCAACACCTCCCCTGCCGCGGCAACGTCACGCCATTGTTCCTCCCGCCGCGACAACCGATTTCCACCGCGACAATTTCCCTACCACGGCAAGTCTTCCCTTACCACGGCAATACCGCGGCGACATTTTCTCCGCCGTGACAGCTCTTTCCCCCTCCACGAGCACCCTTCCGGCATTCCTCCCCTTCTATCTATTCGGTGCCACCTAAACCCACGTCTGCCGCAAAGTGCCCTCTTAGTACTTCTGCGAAATCGGAGCATATACCCATCCCGAATCTCTTCCGAACGACTTGAAATCTTACCACCCGCTTCGTCGTACACTATCGCGAGTATGTGCAAAAATATACTGCTTTTATGTATACGCACATACGCAAAACCCTAATTCCTTTCTCCCTGATTCGGCGAAAGAGGCAAAACCCTAACACACGCCGTATACGCCGCCGTATCGACGGTACCTCCCCACCAACACATCCTAAGCCAACACAAAGGTGTCATCTTGACTCTCAAGTCCCTATCCCATCTTGCCGCGCATCGAAAACTCCAACCCTAGCCCCAATCGTTACCTTCTAATTAAATACCGGTTCTTACAAAACCCTAATTCGTCGCACCAGCAAAATCCATCGAAGCGCTCGCGGCACCTTGACCCCCACATGTTCCCGAGTATCGTGTCGAGACCCTGAAGACCTGTCCATCCATTCTCCCCTCTTTGCCGCGCTCCGAAACCCTGGTTTCGACCCCGATTCCCCCTCCCTCTTTATTTAATTCTTTCGTTCCTAAAAACCCTAATCGCGAAATCTATCTCTCCTCGGTCTGCCCAAAAATCTCAAATACATTCCCGGCGAACCCTAACGATATCCTTAACCTAAATATGACATAAAATAACAGCATCCAGTACAAAAATAATTACAGAAATAATTATTAAATCTTAGGGCAATATTGGGCGTTGCACTGCAACCCCTGTATTTAATTCTCTGAAAATTCCGATAAAATCCCACAACACTCCCCACATTTCCAGGAGTCCGAATAGCTAAAAACATGGTCAAGTTCTATGTAAGAATCCAGCACAGCAAGCACCGAGCACCTTCCCCGTATTAACTCCGTGCATAAAATCACCGCACTGTTCCTTTGCCAAAGCTGCTAGCTCTCTCTGGGAAGTCACTTTCTCTCTGCCTCATCCCTCTAATCACCCTTAACTCACCCTGGCAGCTCACGTCCACTCACCACAGTTCAAAGCTAGGACTTGTCACACCCTGCCATGCATGGTCTGCCCTGCATGTTGCGTCAATTGCTGCCAAACTTTGCAGAGTCCTCCGTTGAGCCATCACAATCCCAGTTGACATGGTTGTGCACGTGGGAAAATTGTTTGGACACGCGTTGGCATGGGCATGCCGCTCTAGACGCGTCCAGCCCTGCCAGGGCGCGCCCACTCTTTCTTCTTCCTCCCTGCTGCCGACCAGGCTTGTCCAAGCAACAGAGGCACCCCCTGAGCCGTCCCTCCTCGCCCCTGTGCTCTGCTCTTGCCGTACACCAGCCCAGGCCACCATTATCATCCCTGGCCGAGCTATCCCATCGCGCGCCTATTGGAGCACCGGTGGCGGCCTCATCCAGAGCTCCGGCCCAGCTATAAGAGGAGCTCGAGCACCCCCTTCTCCCCAAGCTGCACCATTCATTCCCCCTGCCAAGTTGCTTCAGAACCTTTGCCAATCCCCTTCTTCTTTAGCCCCGGCAGCCCAAGCTCAGCTCCCCGCCGTCTCCTCTGTTCCATGCCATAGCCAAAACACCGGAGCTTTGTTAGCAACTGCCGCTGGACTGAGCACTGCCGCCACCTTCCTCAGCCGAGAGCACGCCAAGAGCTCACCGAAGCTAACTCGGCCGGAGCCCTAGCTTCCCGACAACCCCAACCGCCGCCTCCGCAACGGCCGCCCCCTGTCCGAGCGGCCGACAGCCCCTGTCGGGTTCACACGCCGCCCGCGCCTCAACTGCTTCCCTCCTCTCCTGCCATCTCCAGGGCCCTCCGGCCAACCGCCGCCCCTGCCGCGCCCGGGCCCGAGCTGCACCATCGCAGGGTAAGCCGCCGGCCGGACCCTCAGCTCCAGGCGCCGCCGTGCTTTCCTCTTGTTTTTCTTTTTTTTTCCCGTGAGCCTCTTCTCTCGCATAGTGCTCTTACCGACCACTGTAGGGCATAGTGAGTGGCCGGCCGGATGGCCTTTAATGCACTAGATTATTCCCTAATTGCACATTAGGGCTGCTGAGTAGGTTAATCAAGGCATAACTGCCGGTCGGAAACGCAGTCCACACTGAGTTAATTCTTGCTTAGTAGTAGCACTAATCCAGTGATTAAAAACCCTAGTGGTCGGCCGGGTAGTTAGGTTAATGCTTTGCTTTGATCGGTAATTATTAGTGCTGCCGAGTAGTTTAATCAAGCACAGAGCAGCCGGCCGGTTAGCTCCTTAATGCACCGCATTAACTCATAGTCATTAGCCCTAACCCAGCTGGATTAATGCCCTAAATGGCCGACTGTTCTTCCCCAAATTTTGGTTCTAGAATCCCAAAAAGTTATTCCCTGTACTTGATGCAAAAACATTTTCCAACTTTAAAATCTTTCGAATGAAAATAATAAAGAACTAGTCGTAGGGTTATAGCTTAATTCATCAAACCTCGTATACATGGTATACATGCATGCACCCTCTGAACCAACCCAAATGGAATTCCTTTTCTCCATCCAGCAGCTCTAGGGTAGTTTGGATAATGCACTGTATTAATTCGTAATCGTTAGCGCTGATCCGACCAGTCAAAACCCTAATGGCCGATTTCTTCTTCAACCTAATTCTGGAATCCCTATAAAAGGTTCTAAGCACTAGCTCAAGTTCTTCACCAAAATCCAAAACATTTTAATAGAATTGATAGGGATTAGAATTAAGGTTAGTTTATTAAGCAGCCAAAGCCCTAATGGCCGATGTCTTTGCACTTCAAACCTAATTCTGGGATCCTAGCATTATTCCCTATAGTTGATCCAAAATACATTTTCAAATTCCAAAACCTTTTGAATGAGAGCAGTAGGGTTTAGACCTAGGGTTATGTCTTTAAGTTCTAAATCATATGCAATGTATATATACACACCCATGAACAGCCCAAAATAAATTCCCATCCATCCAGTAGCCTTAGGGTATTTATGATTCTCCATGATTCGTTTAGGTGAAGGATTTTAAATTTAAAAGTTTTGCATGTGGAGTTTAGACCTAGAGTAGCTCTTTAAGCAGTTAATTTCACATATATAGTTGATACGCATGCATAAACCTTTGAACAGCTTAGGTTAAAAATCTTTATTCCCAACTTATAGAACTAAAGACATCAGTGATCCCTAAGCTCGTTCGAACCAAATTTATTAGTTCAAAACTTAACAAGAACAACTTTCCCATTTAAATACATCGTCATTTTATGTGACAATTTTGCATATACATGTCGCCAAAACCTTCCTCTGGCCTCAGAAACCTAAGTCATGAAACCTTAGGTTCGAATCTCGAACTTAACTCCGAGTATATGCATTCCATGCCCAATCGCCGTCCAAAACCCTAAATCGTAACTCGATCGTTCTAGGGCAAGCACCCTCTTTAGTTCACCGTGTATTCACCGTTTCCTTTGTCATGCTTATTGTCTGATTTTCTTGGAGTTTTTGGATTGCCTCTTATTCGATGCTTTCTTCCGACGCGTAGTTAGCAGAGTGAGGCACGTGCGTCAGGACGAACCGGGATCCTCCTGCGTCAGGAACCAGAGCAGGAACTGCCAGGCAAGCAATCTCCCGCTTTGACCATTCTGAATCCTATAATTGTGAAGTATATTTATTTCAATTTCGAAACATGCATGCTATATTTTAAACCATATTTTATGTAGAATTGGTTAATTCCGATAGATGCATTCAGACTAGGATCGAACGTCTGATTCCTTGTAACCCTAGGGATCCGTCGGTCGGCTTCCAACCGACGGCATACTAAGGTTATAGGCAGTAGCCAATGCTTAGCCCTGCTATAGTTAAAATTAAAATTTTATTTAAAACCGGGGATGGGAATATCAAATCCGCGGGTAGCATATGTTATCCGCGGTGATTTTAAATGAAATGTTGCCAAAACCCAAAATGGAGATGGAGATGGTTTGGATTCGGGTAGGAAGTAAGGTGGTTTGAAGGGAGACGAAGTAGCTCGAGGCTATTCGGTGATCGATGATGACTTGGAGTCCTACTCGAATCAGTTAAGGACCGAGCCACCGTGCCGCTAAACCAGTTTCCCACCGTACGTCCACATGTCCTTTATGGGAAGGACTTGACTCGGTAACCCGCCTAATACTAGGGTTCGGACCCGTGGGAAGTAAGAAGTATGTGCTAGGTAGGACGTAGGGCCCCTAGAGAATTCTCACGACGCTATTTGTGTCAAGATTCCTAGATGGTGAGGCCAAGGCGGGTGTGAGGATTCGACACAAAGATGAGAATAGTCTCACTTTGGGATTTGCGATGCAAAATGTGAAGATTGGGTAAAACATCTAGCGGGTCCGACTCTAGCATGAAAGCAGGCGACACGTCTCGTTGTACAAACCCTGGACACATGCGACGCGTAGCATGCCCAGGGGGAACTACATCGTGTGGGTAAAGCCGTACAACCTCTGCAGAGTGTTAAAAATCTATTCGAATAGCCGCGTCCTCGGTTATGGACATGAACTGGCACAGCCACACCCCGGCTAGACTAAGTTTTGTTTGCCAAAGTTGGGCAAAAGGGATTAAGGACGTGGGCATGATGTGTCCACAGATTGGGCAATTTAGGCCATGTGTCGGTGGTAAGAAAATTGCCGAAGTAAGCCGCCGCATTGCCGGAAGTGACCGGAATACGGTGTAGTGTTGGAAAACCTAGTTATCGGGTAGGTGAAGCTACCGTTTCATGGATGGAGCCATGGACGGCAAGTGGAGCTATCAGGTAATAGGTCGAGAGATGTTTAGCGGTGTTTACCGCATGAGATGAGATGTGATGAGATGTTTTCTTAAAGTGCTAGATTTCGAAATGCTTTTACAATCTAATTATGTGTATTTAAAATAAGAACTTACATTTCCGCACAAATTGCAACTTAGGTTAGAGCTATCCCTTGAAATATTCCTGCATGAATTATAGCCATATAATCCCCCAATGGGGATTGGTTGCGAGTACATTCAATGTACTCACCTGGCTTGTTGAATTGGCCAAAAGAGGAAGAAGACTTCAACTTCGAAGAGGGCGACAGCGACGCCGAGAGTTAGGACGTTTTCCCCCAGTCAGCTGCCTGTTGGGTCGGCAAGCCGATGGGCTATCCACTTCGTTATGTTTTTCGCTGCTGTTTTATTCGGCCAATAGGCCATGTATCGAACCTTGACCGTAAAGGTCTAACCGTGTAATAAGTATTCGGTATTGTATGTGAATGCTATCAAGTATTTGTGTGTACTGGCTACTGATCCAGGGACCAGTACGGTAATCACAAATGACGTGTCCGGCCTTAAAACCGGGGACGCCACAGGAATGTATTTGTATCTTGTTCTCTGAGTTTGTAAATTAAGTTTGTAATAAATGGACCACTGAAATGCTTTTGTCGTGCTACTCTATGTGAGATGCTGTAGACGAGAAGGCACTTCGTCTGCAACATGTCAAAGACTAGCATATTACTCGAAAGGGTAATATATGGATCGCCGCAAAAACGCCGTAAATCAAAGATATGCATCAAGATGTCAAAGCTCAAGAAGAAGATAAGATTAATCATGATGCAAGTACAAGGATAGGATGAATATGGTCAACACATGAGCACGAAGAATATACCACTTGAGATTGTGAAGCCAAGTGGTCATGGTAATGCATGAAGAGTATTAGAGGGATTCAAGAATAATCTTGATAAATCAAAAGACATGCATAAAGATGTTAAACAAAAGACATCGGTTGATCAAGATACAAGTTCAAGGAGTGGACTTAAGATGGTCAACACATGAGCAAAAAGAATGTCACTTGAGATAGTATGATCAAGTGCCTATGGTGAGATATTCGCATATTGCCTCTTATGAACTAACCAATGATATCTCTATGTGAAAGAGTATGTGTGCAGGTTAGGTGCTATTCATGAGCATGCAATGAAGAGTAAAGTTCATAGAGTCCATTGAAGGATGACATCAAGATGAGAAGAGCAAGCTCCAAGGTACACATCATGAGAAAATATGAGCTTGAAAGCTTGCGGTCCATCTAATAAAGATGGACAAGTGAAGATGAATGCAAGAGAAAGTCTCCCGCAAGAATCTTGGGGGAGCCACATGAAAGACTTCAAGAGACAAGCTTGATCAAGATACTTTTCGGCTTGAAGCAAGGATAGCGGTCGTCATCGAGCTCAAGAGGAAAGCGCAAGGCAAATGTATGTCTAGTTAGGGATTCCTATTTTACCGTCTCTAGGTGTTTGGAGAGAGACTGGATTATAAGTCAATAGCCGTACTATTAGGACTTAGGAGGGGCCATCGGATGATTAGCTTGTCCACATCGTGTGTCGAGTGCTCAAGTCTTTGCATTGGTTGCATATCATCGCATTGCTTTTTGTGTTGGGAGTGCTAGAGCTTCGGGTTCTAGCTTGTCCGGAGTTCCGAGCTGTGAGTGCTCGAAGGCTTCAAACCGTTTGTGGTTGTGTGAGTTTGCCCTGACTTTGTGTCTTGGCGTGTGGTTGTTTCTTGACCTAAGTGGTCGGAGTGTCCAACCTAGGTTCACGGACTCTGGAAGGTCGATTTCCAGAGTTTATGGACTAAGGTGAAAGTCCTTTTGTGTAAGGGGTTGCTCAGATTTGTGTTTCAAGGAAAAAATGCTTGAAATTGAGTGTTCTTTAGCCTGACCGGCCTAGTGACTGGTCCGATCAGCTTGGCATCTGACACGGTCGGACCCTCCGGGGCAGATCCCAACAGTCCGGGTGTGCAAAATCCAGACCCTCCAGGTGGAGATTCGGGCTTTCTAGTAGCAATCTGGACCCTTCGGGTCTAGGGTTCGGGAGTGGTTTTTTGACCGTTTTCTGACCGTTGGGAGGGGGCGGTTTAAGTCGACCTGAGGGCGGTTTAAACCAGCCAACCTGCCAGCATGCTCCAACAGCTAGTTTTCGTGGGTTTGGGTATTTATACCCCCTTTGGCCAGTTGGAGAAGGTGATTGCTGCATTCAAACTTCATTTGTGAGCATCTTTTGTAGCTTCCTCCCTCTCTAAAGCCTCTAGTGCATGTGTTACCATTTGTTAGGTGTGACGAAAGCCGTTGTGCATAAATTGCATAGTTGAGCACTTGGCATCAATCGTGTTCGAGCGAGAGTCCGAGAGTCTATTACTCTTGGAGGCCACCGACTCCTAAACGGCTTGGTAGTGGTGACTCAATGATCTCCTCAAAAGCTTGTGAGGAGGCCCGGGAGATTGTGAAGTAGTTGTGGAGCTCGCCATCTCCGGAGTGGAGGAAAGAGCTAACCATAGTGATCAGGGAGATTTCGAAGAGTCCTCGAGAGGAAAAAACTTGAGAGAGAGCCCACCTTTGATCAAGTGTGATCGGGTCCTCAAACGGAAACATAGGATATTGGTGGATATCCGAACTCCGAGTCATACATTGTTTGTCTCTTGTTTCCTTTAGTTATCACATTTCATAATTGCAATAGATTACTTATATATCTCTTATAGAAGTTAAATTGCTTGCTTGTCACTCTAGGATCACAAATCTTGATATATTCACATAGGTTGTTTATGCTCATATGAAAGACTAACATATTAGGATTTGAGCTTGTGAAAATCTGATTAGTATAATTTCGCATTAGGATTAAGCCAAATCCATAAGAGATTTTAAAGAGCCTATTCACCTCCCTCTAGGTGACATCTTAGTCATTAAGGTCCTTTTAGCAGGGGACTGCTCCGTATTGGCCAGCAGGCAAGGTGGCTAGAATTTGCTCTGGCCGGTGATGCATATCTGGGTGTTGGAGGGATCTTTGGTGGACTAGCCATAGCCGGCTGATGGTAGGCTCGTGCGACGGGGCTGCAGCCTCGAGCAGTGCGAGCGGAGCCTCCTGACGTGCACTAATTAGTATTAGTTTGTAGTGTGTTGCTCTATTTAAAGGTCAAGTTTGAGAGTTTCTGTCCATTTCTTGCCAGAGCATTTCTAAGCTGGTAATGCTTGTGTGTTATGAGTGCTATAGCAATAAAGAATTCTTCGTCCTCATCCGATGACGGAGAATCAAAGAGAGGATGCATGCCTGAGCTGCGATCACTCGCTGTGATGTGGTAGAGGTGGAGGAGAACTACCAGGAAGAGCGAATCATTTGGTATATATAAACTAGAAAAATAAAGCCGTTAGAAATATAAACGTTAGAAATATGGCCGTTTGAAGTATAAACGTTAGAAATATACGCATTAGAAATATATCCATTACAAATATACCTGTTATAAAGTTTACCCATTAGAAATATAACCTTTACAAATAATATGTTAGTTACAACATATTAATTTAATATAGGGGAGTGGAATATAGAGAGTGAGATTTGAGAAGTCGGTTGGAGTAGGAAGAGATTTGGGGAGGGAATCTTTTGGATGACTTCCCAAATGGAGATTTGGTCGGTCAAATTTAGTTAGTGGGCTGGAGATGCTCTTAGAACACAGGAATATGCACATGAAATTCACATGATAGAAATTCACTTTATTTTATTTTACTGTAATCTCACGGGATTCCAAACATTAATTCCTATCTCATTCTTTTGGCTCATTGAGTAAGACTAAGGCATCGTAGCGCTTGCCCTATGCCATGACCCTCACAGAGCAAAGACAGAATGGATAGACAGGGAAATTTTTTAGGAAATCAACAGCAAGGGAGGCATGGAGGGGCTTAACGAAGCACAAAAATTGAATCACTCGACAAGTGGACCATGTTTGTGGTGACAGTATATGTGGAGAAGCACCGGGTCATCGGCGACAGGAGCTCTCCATGGTATGAATAGCAACAGTAGACAGAGAAAGAGAGCAAAGGCAATTGCTTAGGACTCTATGGTGAAGAAGATAAGTTGGGGACCGGGAGGAGGGTACGTGGTGGAGAAATAACTGAAGTCATTTCCTTCAAAAAGAATAACAAAGACTTTTTTAGCCAATGATATAGTCTACCAGTTAGTGGTAAACCATTATTAATTGTTTCACTAATGGTTAGAGGGTTAAGTATATTATCAGTCATAGTTTACTGGGGCTAAGTTAGCACGAGAAAGTTTAGAGGAAAAAGTGCTTCAAGTTGATAGTTTAGGGAGGGAGGGGGAGTTGACTTTTTTGTTTGACCAAATAAGTAGGATTTTAGCAAATATACTATGATGTTAAAACAAATTAATTTGTTTATCCTATGCAAAACATGTGTTTTACTTTCCTGCATTTCAAGTGGGCTCTTGTAAAATTTACTACATTTTACATTGCACTGTTTCCATCTAGATTCTTTGCCTATTTCTATGTTTTGAATTCCTACATCTCTAATCCCTCCTCGTCCAAAGTTCCTAAGAATTAGAGGTGAAAACGGAGCGGATAGGGACGGAAACTAGCTCTACCATGTCCTTTTTCACATTTTTTACAGAGTCGGGAACGAATACGGAAATCCTGGATATGAATACTGAAGGTTCATCTAGCCCCTAAGTGTGGTTTTGGTAATTAATGACAATACATATGGACTAACAATTGTATTGAGAATTGTTTGTAGATTGTTCCATAGGTGATGTATGAATGATAAGAGCATAGATTCATTGAGGAATGCCATGAGATCAAAATAGATGCACCGTGATCAATGAACTTTAAGTGAGGCTCATGTGACGAAGAAGAAGCTAGAGAAAAGAGATCTCGAGGGATCGAGATTGGGGTTCAAGAAGTGAACCAAAGATGATCGAGGTAAAGGTCAAGTGCATGATCTAAGTGTGACCCTAAGTGGAACACTAAGTGATCGTGTATGGAGCTCATGAGTCGAGCCAAAAGAGGATCAAGATGAAGTCCATGAGTTGGACTCAAGATGGTTGGCATTAGAGCGTGAAGGCTAAGTCACTTGTGTGGTTCAAGTGATTAAAGTACGTAATTGTCAATTAATGTTTATGGACTAACCCATTTGCTTTGTGGTAGAGTGTGTTGGGGTTAGGGTCGATAGGCTCATGTGTTGAGCCAAGGTATTGAAGACTAAATACATGAGTTAGATTAGAGACATTAACAATCAAGCTTGAAGGTTTTGTCACTTGTGGTCGATAGACCAAGTGACTAAGGTATAAGATTGTCAACTAAGATTTATGGACTAACCCATGTGCTATGTGCTTGAAAGTGAGTTGGGTTAGGTTCCATATGATGGCAAGAGTTGAATTGAGATATTCAAATATTCCTAGTTGGAAGAGCAAGATCAAGTCGAGCTTAGTGGACGACTCACATACTTGATGCTTGTGGTTCATGCCTTGATGATGAACCGGTGAAGTTGAAGTGAAGAGAGAAGTCTCCTATGCTTGGTGGATAGGAAGCTATCATTTGGTCTTCATCAAGCTTCCAGAGATAGAGAGAGGATCGAAACGGGAAGTAAGGACGAAGTTCGTTATCAAGCCTTAGTGGAGTTGATGACAAGCTTAGAAGAGCAATAAGAAGCGTCGGGACTTGGATGATGCATTTGTCAAGTCCAACGGGATTGCTCAAGGCAAAGATATGTCTAGACTAGGTTTTTTAGTTTTGTCAGCTTCAAGGAGTTTGGTGGGAGACTGGGTTGTAGGTTCGATAGTCTTACTATCAAGAGGGGTTAGTGCTCAAACTTTGTGCTTAGTGCGTGTTAGGTTTGTGTTTAAAGACTGCTTTGAGAGCTCGGGGTGTCTAAAGGTGGTTTAGACTTAACCTTGTGTTGTGATCGGCCTTGTGGTAGATAGTGCTTTTGGCCAAGCCCTAGTTGTGTTTGGCATGTCCCATTTGGTACCTAGCTTTAATCTTGAGTCATTAAGCTTTCTACAATTGGTGGAAGTGTCTGAATCCGAGTTCGGAGTGCTCCGGGGTGGTTTTTGCAGTGCTGGAATTTTGCACATATCGAAAGTTTCGATTGGAAATAGGACGTTCTGATGTGGTCGGAAGTTCTGATTGAAGTTCTGATGTGAAAATCGGAAGTTCCGATGTGGTCGGAAGTTCCAATTTCTGCAATATATGAGCTCTCTGTTGGTCGAGAGAAGTACAGTTGGAAGTTCCGATATGAGGATCGGATGTTCCGATGTGTGCTTTTCACTAGGTTTGTGACCGTTGGGATTTGGAGATCATAACATCCAATCAGTGCAGAATCTGTCCAACGGCTAGTTTTTGGAGTTGGGGTATATACCCCTTGCCCTCTTTGTGAGTGGATGCTGCTAGTGTTGCTTTGTGCTACTGTTTTTGAAGTGTTGAAACTTGGTGTTCTACTCTTTGGTGCTCTCCTCTCCTCTCCCAAGTTCTAGTGTGAGATTCAAAGCTTTTGTGGCTTAGTGAAAATAGAGAGAGGTGTGAGAGGGGTGCGGTGCTTTGTTAGCCCGCACTTAGAGCATTGGTTGCGTGTGTTTGAGCACTTGGTGTCGATAGTATTCGAAGCATGAGTCCGGGAGCTTGTTGCTCTTGGAGACCATCGTCTCCTAGACGGCTCGGTGGTGATTGGCTCGGTGATCTCTTCAACTGAAGATTGTGAGGAGGCTCGGTAGTAGTAGCGGAACTCACCATCTTCGGAGTGGAGAAAGAGTTGGCCATAGTGGAAGCCGAGGAGTACATTGTGCAACCTCGGGAGGAATAGGGTTGAAAGAACCCAGCTCAAGTGTAACCGAACTTCTTCAACAGAGACGTAGGGTATCAGCGGATACCCGAATTTCGGTAACAAATCTTGTGTCTCTGTGTCTCCATTTACATAATTGCAATTCATATTTGTGCTATATTACTTACTTGCAATTCATTCTTGCTCTTAGTTATATACCTTGTGTAGAATTGAATTGCTTACTTATACTCACATTCGAGCAATTATTTCTTGTGCTTGCTTGTATATGTTGTTAGAATTGAATTGCATGCTAATCACCCTATGATTGAAAATATTACACATTTGATTAGGTGTTGGTGCACTTGTTGAGCCTAGCATATTTAGGATTTTCTCTTGTGCAAAATTCATTAGTTTATTTCCGCTCTAAATTTAGACCAACATTAAAGAAAGGTTCACCCTCCTCTAGGGGACATCTAGGTCATTTCAAATATAGATGCGAATAGTGTCGGATACGAAATGGAGTGAACATAGAGGGGACATGAATACGGTTTCAAATATTCGTCGGAATACAAAACCCTCTTTAAAATATATAAAAATACAACATAAACAATAAATAAGTTCATTCTTTCCTAAAATTTGTAACTTCTTAATTATGGAGGATACCAAGAAATTAAGAAATAAGCATCAACAATTCAAAAGAACATGTTTTGATTATTTGATATACAGGAGAAGAAGTTAGGAACAATGTATACAATCAGCTCCAAAACGTATTCCCGGATTAAAGCAGTTAAAAGTTAAGACATCAACAATAGGCCCATCAACAACTTGGTCCAATTGATCCAACCTGGCAAGATGTACTATAAATACGGAACAAATACAGATAATCTGTTTTAGTCATTTTAGATATCCAGTTCCTATCCGTTTTCGACGAAAACTACAGTTTCGCATTCGTATCCGTTTTTGCTCCGAAATTATCCGACAAATATCGTACCTGAGTAATCTGAATTCTTTTTTTTTAATGATCCGTTTTCACCCCTATATTAAGAATTATGTTATATTTGCAGGTTTGTTTTATTTGTTGGGGTTGTCTTTGCAAAGGCCAAAACCTCGTTTCCGCAAAGCCTTCCGTCTCACTCTCCCTCTCCTTCGCCCCCAAACCCTTCTTCCCCCTTCCTTTCCGGCGGCGGAGGCGCAGCATCCAAGATGATCATCCCGGTGCGCTGCTTCACCTGCGGCAAGGTAAACCCCCCATGACCCGACCTCCCACCCGCCTCACCCTTCCCGGCGTTTCTTCTAGGGCTTCGCCTCCAGTTAGTGCGGCTGCGGCGCCGCCGATTCGGCTTCGTTTATCTAGGATTCTCGATTGCCTTCGCCGATCTCCATCTAGTGCTCCGCTCGGAACCTCTCTATTGACGCACTATACGGTCTAGGGCACACCGCTTGTTAGGGTATCCGCTTGCAGGACTGCGTGGTGGTTGATTTTTTTCCTCATCTATGCTCGCAAAAGAAGTTTTTTTTTCGTGTTGTTTGTACTTAGGATTTAGTTCTTCAGTTAAGACTAGGGTTTACTTTGTAGTGTGGCGAAGCAATCGTTCTAGGGTGATGAGGTGAACTGAAAAGTTCGATTTTTTTTTGTTGGCTTTCGCAGGTGATCGGGAACAAGTGGGACCACTACCTCGATCTTCTCCAGGCCGACTACACGGAGGGGTAAATATATATGCCTTCTGCATCCTGGTTCTTAGCATCTTGCAGTTGTTCTACTTTGGATTGTGTTGTGGTGTTTGCGGGAGCCTGCATTTGCGGTGTTGGGTTCTTGTTAGTTCGTAGTTTTTTTTTCTGTTAGAAGGACTTAGTTCTGAGGCAGCAACACCTATCCACCGTATTTGAGGAAATTAGGCACACAAGATCAATTGTAGCATTGCACACATGGACAAGTGTAAAGAATGCTTGTGGACTGTAGGGATGTGACTTGTGAGAACGGTATGATGTACATCTTGTGACTTGCAAGTTACAACAATGAACACTGAATTACTTTTGATCCATGATAAATAGAAGGTGAGCTGAGCTATATTGATCTAGAACTAGTGGCTGCCTGGTGCAGCTTTTCATGATACGCTTGATCTTTGAGCCATTATTGGTCTAATGTTTTTTTCCCTTCTTAAAGAGTTTTTGTAAGCCTTCTACTTGTAGCATTTCACTGAACTGTCACTGACTGAGATGTACACGGTAGATAGAGTTATGCAAAACCAAACAACTGAATGTGGATGAGAGTTACTATTTCCGCACCACTATTATGGCCCTGTGCTTAAATTTTTATTGTATTTTCTTTATCGCCAAAATAACGAGTTACTTCGAAAATGCTACAGTCTTAGCAATAATTTTCTCATCAGATTAGCCATATGTACTCTCTGGCATCATTGTGAATTTTACTGTATTTCCAGTAAATGGACACTATAGAAGAACAAAAAACATGTTCATGATATAAATTACATATTGGAGTTCACCCTTGAGTGTGACTGAGATACTGGAATTCAGAAATATTGGAGTCCACCCTTGAGTGTGACTGAGATACTGGAATTCCGAAATACCGGAGTCCTGGCCATGTGGTACTGCACCTGGACATCTCTATCCATGTTTTCCCTTGTGCCAATGACCTAGAACTGACTATAGAGGCTTTGACCTATGCATTCCAGTTATCATTTTTCATTTATTTACACAGTTCTCAGAATCATAGAAGTGCCTCTATATCCTACCTACTTCTACTTCTCTATAGAGTAGTACTGTTAAAAGGAACATCTGCCTGTATGGCTTTTTGTGTACCATATATATGTATCTTGATAATTGTTTGTGCTGCATATAACGTTTAGAACTTTTTATGTTAGAATCTAATTTTATATATCCTATGTCTGATTTTTTTCGTTTGGTTGTCAGCGATGCTCTGGACGCTTTGGGCTTGGTCCGTTACTGCTGCCGGCGTATGCTCATGACCCATGTTGACCTCATTGAGAAGTTGCTCAACTACAACAGTAAGTTGATGCTGTTATGTAACTTTGTAAGTTACAATTTGCTTTCCTTGCTATTTCTTTTGGAAGTGACTGTTGTTCATTTTCAGCACTGGAGAAGACCGAGTCAAGTTAGATGAACCCTGCATGCTCCAGTACCCTTGTTCCTTAGTACTTTTGGACATGGGTGATATGATGTTTCTTATGTCAGTGCTCAGGAAGGACAAGCCGTTAGTTCCTAATGTGAAGTTGGTTTGTTCATGAATGTGCAAGGACTTTTAGTGTGACGATCTTTTAGTCAGAACTATTAACCAACATATGTATGCATTTTTTTCCAGTTTAAGTTCTAAGCTTTACACTTATTATTTCTGTGTTTTCTGTTGGATTTCGTGGGCTGTGGATACCCATGTGCATCTTACTATTCAACTAGTACTAAATAGAAATGTATTGAATTTCCACCTTCACCTGCGTTCCTCATGTTGATTTTCTGCTCCAGCGATTATATTGCTGTAACTAAATCAAGATTTATAACTTTGCTTTTATCTAAGCACATATGCACATGCAAGCAATGTCCGGCAAGGGCTTCTTTATGACTGCTTTTATCTTGGATTGTAATTCATTCCTTGATTTTGTGAGAATGTTGACCTGGGAGGTATCATTGTGCAAGGGTGGCATTCCCATTCATGTTGACTTGGGTGCAATGATCACGGTCCATCGATGCATGCATAATTGCACATGCTTCTCTTAGCAAATGCTATATGTTTGAAGGTCATGCGTGTATGCGCATGATGCCGCATGTGATGAAACATTCATCACATGTTCGTCGTAGGTCTAATCACACAATCTACCTTTCCTTTTCGTTGACTTGTGACTTTTCTGGAACTGACCTGATCAGATTCTTCATTGTTGTCCTGCGCTTGAATCAATGATAAACTAGAGATGAAGATTCTGAATTTTTTGTCGTGGAAGGACGCTGCGTCCTATTTGGTATAACATTACCTAAAATTGCATGAGATTTTGCTAAGATATGCTCTCTTTTTTCCGAGAAACCGGATATACTTTTTTCTGTAAACGTACAAACAGGGTAATTAACATATACATCCATTTTAAGTTTCATTTTTCATTTTTTGGGTTTGAGCCTACAAACATTCTTTATAATAGGACTCATATTCCCCACCCTTAGTGTTGTTTTATGAGGGGTATTTCTCAGAAATTTTGTGATTTAGTGTCTTAGTGGTTTCAGAAATCATAGAAAAGATTACCATATGCCCACATGTTATCTATATACCTTCCAGATTATGCAACTTTATCTTACAAGTAGATTTACACGAACAAGGAATGCAACTAATGTTTGAATCAACATCTGGTGTGAAAATAACGCTTTAATGGAATCAACACTGGTGAGGAAAACAACACTTTACCGTTACATCCTTCTCTGCTTTGATCCTCTGATAGAGAAGTAGAGACCACCACAAATGGTGTCAGAAATCCATGAGGACTCCCTAAGATGCATGAAATATCAAAACCGAAGGGAATTGCAGATTTACATGTGCAAACTCCCACCTAACTACAAAATCTAACTTAATAATATACACACAGATGAACGATTCAAAAGAGTGAATGATATCTACACAAAAATCCTGGGATTTCGCCATGGAGGGAGTCCCCTTCTTCAGTCGAAGCTCGACGACCGGCTCCACCTCCCCTTCATGTACTCCTCCAGGGACAGGCCTGCGGCGATGAAGTCGACGCTGCCGACCGACGCCGCGTCGTCGTCGTCGACGATGACGTCGAGCAGCGCGAGGTTGATGTACGACTGGATGTCGTTCTTCTTCTTCTCCGGGGACGCCACCGTGCCGTAATCTTCTTCCCATTCGTCGTCGCCGCCGTCGCCCGACACGCCGAGCTGCGACCTCGCCCACCTGACGGCGTCGCCTTCGCCGTCGAGCAGCTTCAGAACCTGAAGAAGGTCAGACGGTAGTACGTCAGCAGCTGAGTCGAATTGAAGAACAAGCTGACTCAGCAAAATGGACAAAGCAGAGATGAGATCTTCTCACATTTGCGATGCTCGGCCGGCGTTGCGGCGCTCGCCTGATGCAGAGCGCGGCGGCGAGGGCCATCCTCTCGACCTCGCCGGCGTCGGCGCCGGAGCCGTCCGCCGGCAGGCTCGGGTCGACGAGCTCCATGAGCTTCCCTCCTTGCACGACGGAGTTCGCCTGAGCTCAGAGACCAATCACAGATTAAAGAACCACTCGTGACCATTGTTTCAGTTCTTTGTAGATAAGCTGGTGTCGGATACCGACCCACATCACGAGGCTCTCCTGGCCCTTGGGACCGCCGGAGCTCACCGGCTTCCTCCCGGAGATGAGCTCGAGGAGGACGACGCCGAAGGCATACACGTCGATCTTGTCGCTCACCTTGCCGTGCATGAAGTACTCCGGAGCCAAGTACCCGAACGTGCCGGCGACGTCGTCGCCGGCGATCTGCGACGCCGCGTCCGCCACCCACATCGCGAGGCCGAAGTCACAGAGCTAAGCACAGAGAAGAGGGGATCAGTTCGTCAGTTCATGCCGCCATGTTTTGCAAATCTTCACATCACAATACCGCACAAGACTGAAGAAAAAGGTCTCACTCACCTTTGGCTCGCAATCTTCAGAGATGAGGATGTTGGAGGACTTGACGTCTCTATGGATCACCGGACGACGCTCATTGCCGCCGCCGTTGCCGTGGAGAAAATCGAGGGCCCGCGCGACGCCGACGGCCACCTTGAACCTCTCCGGCCAACCAAACCTTGACTCCCTGCCTTCTTTCTCACCTGCACAAGCAGCAAGATCAATCAAATTCACAATTTCATAAGCCTCCAAGGCAATGGAAAATAATTGATAAACCTGCCTCTTTTTTTCCATTCTAAAGCTAGCGCGCGCACACACACACACACCTTGCAGTATCTCTTCCAGGCTGCCCCTGCGCATGTAGTCGTACACCAGCATGAGCTTGCCGTGGTCGACGCAGAATCCGACGAGGGACATGGCGTTCTCGTGGTCGATGGAGCTGGTGATGTCGATCTCCGCGATGAACTCATCCACCACCTTCTCTGAAGATTTCAGGACCTTCACTGCCAGCTCCTTGCCGTCTTCGGAACGGCCGCTGTAAACCCTGCTCGCGCCGCCTTTCCCGACCACGCGCTCTGCGCATGCAACACGATGGATTCAGTGGATCATCATGATAATCATTATTCAGATCGTTGCATTTTGAAAAGATCGGCTGCGAGGAACATTCAGAACTGAAGATGAAATGCATTGCTTACATACCTGGAGAGAAGTCAGAGGTGATCCTTGCAAGATCACTGTAGCTGAACATGGTGTACATCGATGAGTACTTCTCTCTGAGTGAGACCAGCTCCTCCGGAACTTGCCTCTCCGATTCGTCGATCACCGGAGACGGCGTTGTCGAATTGCTTCTAGATGCGGCGACCGCCCGGTGATCGGAGATCTTGCCTGAATTGAGCGGTGACAGCGGCGAACACCGGCTCGGAAGCCGCATTGCCCACTCAACCACGGATATCTCCGAACACTCTGGTGAGGCAGCCTTGATGTCCTTCCTCAGGAGTGGCCACCCGGCGGCCACCTCTGGCACTTCCCGCCTGTGACACTTCACCGGAGTCGGTGCTACCGTCACCTTCGGCGAGACAGGGGCGCTCATCGACATAGACATGTTCCGCCGCAAGGACCGGCCGTGGCCTATCACCGAGTCATCCTGGGATTTCTTCTCCCCGATCATCGCCGCGGCGTCGAGTATCTTCCGGTAGATCCTCCGCGGCGTCTCCACCACTGCGGAATAATTGCTTCGAGGCGACACTGCAGAGTAATTTGAGTACTTTTAGCCAATTGGAACACCCAAAAAGAGGTTTTGATGACTAAATTTAAATTCAGACGGAATTGGATGGGCAGCATACTTGTGCCGCAGTGGTTGATCTCCTGATCTTGCATTGCATTCCCATGGTACACGACCGTGCCGTTGCTGACCGCAAGAACGGAGCAGCTGCTCGGGACTCGCTTCGCGCAGTACTTTGCGGCAGTGGTGGAGGATGATCTGGCCGTAGGATGAAACCAAACAATGTGACCATTTCGAGAAAAAAGAATCGATCAAAATTCTGCAATGTAAAGTCAAGAAATGGTGATTCAGGGTGTACCCGAGATGGCCGGAGTTCTTGGTGACTCCGAGGATGAGGTGCGCGGCGCCGTAGGAGGTCGCCTCGTTCGCCAGAGTCCTCTTGATGGATGATCCATGGCAGACCCTGAGTTCCAGGTTGATCTAATGAACGAGAGAAAGCAGTGAGGGAGCAATTCTCGGACCAGAGAAAAAGAGAGGATTTTTTGGGGTGGGAATGTTAACCTGCTTGAGATTGCAGAAGCTGTCGTAGGCGCCGAGCACCGAGGCGAGCGACTCGGCGGCTCCGGTCCTCTCCTCCGTTTCAGACACGTCATCGGCGGCGGCGGCGGCTCCGGCGGCCGCGACGTGGAGCGCGACGACGCGGTCGCCGGCGGCGGCAACCTCGGCGAGCGCCCAGGCGAGCAGCTCCCTCCCGGCCGCGTCCCTCCGGACCGCGACCACCACCGTCCTCCTCCCGCCGCCCCAGCCGCCGCGCGCTGGCACCCCTACCGGTGTCATCCTGAGCTTCATGCTGCTGTCGGCGGCGGGTCAAGAAACCACGCGAGACAGCGAGACAGACCCACAGCTCTGTTGCCGAATCGCCTCTGTTCAGCTGCTGAATCCCGGGCCGTCTGGTCTGCTGAAGGTTTTCGGATGGACCGGAAGACGGAGACGGAGGAAGAAGGAAGGTGGCGGTTGCGTTATATGCGTCGTTGCCGTTGCGGTCGTGGTTGCGGTTGCCGTGGCATCCAAGCTGGTTGCGCCGGGGGGGCAAATTTATTTATTTATTTTAAAGCGGACGCTGCGCTGCTTAACCTGGAAGAAGATAGTGGTAGCGGTGGCGGCGGCGTGGCGTGCGGTCGCATCCGCCCGTGTCCCGCCGTGCCCGCGGGGCTCGGGGTTTACCTGATGTAGGCGTGTTGTTCACTGCAGCGCGATGCGGTGTGCGCGGCGGCGCGGGCATTCTCTTCTACTTTTACAGACCCACGGTGTTGACTAACGTAGAAAACGTACCTTTCCTGTTAAACAAGTCCTGAGCTTAAGGTAGACAAAGCTTGAGACTAAGTCCCGGAGGACTAATGGTCTCAAGATTGCAAGCTCATGGACCGTGTTAGAGTTGTCTCACGTGACATCACGAGCTGTGTTGTTAAAAGTTTTCGCGTTTCTTTCCTTCTAGATCATTCACCAGATGAGGATGGTGAGAGCATTCCATTTCTCCTCATCAGCTGCAGAGTGGAAAGAAAGCATGGAGGACGCCCACCATGAGCTGAGACCTAGGTGGAGGAGGGAGGAGCAAGACCTAGAGGCAGATGCAGAGCATTCATTAGAGCTTTAGCCCATTACACAAGGGTTAAAGAGCAGAGCGCGAACAGATGCAAAGAATATCCAGGCTGACAGCGACAGAGAGGGCAGAGCGGATTATGCAGCCAACCTCTTTTGGCCAAGTTATCAGCAATTAAGGGTGTGTTTGGTAGCTATCTTACCCTGGCATGGCTATTCTCTCCTGAGACATGCTGAGTCTAGACATGCTGAGTGCATACAACTGCAGTGTGTTTGATAGCCTGTATGTGCTGAGACATGCTGAGCTAAGATCTTGTTTGGTGCGCTGTATCTGTTGAGATATGCTGTGCCGAGGGGGCTTGGTGGGTTGCGCAGAGATTTTTTCGGGACGAAGGCAGCTAGGATGAGGTGGGAACCTCACCTCATGGGTTCCCATCTGGGCATGGCTAAGGGGGGTTTGTGGGTTGAGGTAGACATGGCTGGGGAGGCACATACACCCTACCAAACAGTGAAAAGTGGGTTGAGGAGGGAATATCTGAGAGCATGCTGGCTACCAAACACACCCTAAACATCTCCTCATAGAATTGGCACTTCTGACGCACCCGGGTCCGCCAGATTAGTGAATTGTGGTTCGTTCTCATCATGCCTTGAAACTGAATGATGTAAGCATTGTGCGCATAGTACGTAGGTACCATTGACAGCCCATCTCTGATTCGATCCAACCGATCCACATGAAGCTGCACGTGCTGAATTCTGACCCGCTGACGGATATACTCTCGCAAAGTCTGCGTGCGAAGATTTGCTTTGATGCACGCGATCCAGAGGTTGTTCTGTATGGCTATGTGGAGATTAATGCACCTCCTTATGCCGTGCTTGAGGTTGAGGGGAATACCATCCAATTACTGAAATGCGAGATGGAAATCCTTTCGCCATTCCCTATTTGGACCTCGGTTGAAGCCTGGAATAGAGCTTGAGCCTGCGGGTCTGTAGGGAGCTGGAGGCCCTGCCAGGCTTTGTCGGGGGCAACCCATGCTGCCAAAGCCATCTAACCCGAAGAGCACGACTGTGCAGTCTGATATTTCTGATCCCGAGGCTGCCAAATTCTGGCCGACATATGTTCTTCCATCGGACCAAGCATTTGCCACCCGAGACTTTTGTTAGGTCTCTCGACTCGATTACGCAAATAACAGGTTTGCACAGCAATTCGTTATAGCAAGAAAGGGGATTCAGGAGATAGAACTGAGATGGAAGAAGACAATAGCCGTTTATGCGTGATCCTCCCCGATGTCCTCCTCCAACTACACGGTACTTCTAATAGGAGAAGTCGGGTTGTCGCCACCAGCTGCTGCGCGGCGCCGTGGCTGGACCTAGTCGGCAGCAGGGTAACGGTTGCTGGGCTTGCGAGACCGGCCGGGCCGGCCTTCCTTTGGTTGGGCCTCATCTCCTTCTATCAGCAACGCCGGGTTGGCACTCTTGTTAGCAGTGGTGCTAACATTGCAGAAAAACCGGCTTGACCCCAAGCCGGTGAATGAGGGAAACGACGGAGCAGATCGGCACGGTCTTCCCACGTCGCGGCAGCCGACTCCTGATTGGACCAGTGTACCAGAACTTGCTCCACCATTTTGTTGGCCTTGGGAATCCAGCGCGACTCCAAGATAGCACGGGGAACCTGAACCAGATCAGTGTCAACAGGAAGATGAGGGTGGACCTTCACGTCCCGAGGCACAGCGCCCTTGAGTTGGGACACATGAAAAAGGGGATGAATGGTTGATCCTGGAGGCAACAGCAGTTTGTAAGACACGGCCCCCACCCGAGCAACGATTGGAAATGGACCAAAGAACTTGAAGGAAAGCTTATGGCAAGCGCGGCAAGCAATAGAGGACTGCACATATGGCTGGAGCTTCAGATAAACCGAATCGCCCACTTGGAACTCACGATGAGTGCGAGACTTATCAGCCTGCTGCTTCATTTTCTGCCGAGCTCGATTCAGGTGGAGCTTCAGTAGCTCAGTCATGGTAGCACGCTCTTGCAACCACTGTTGAACATCCGGAGTAGAACAAGTATCAATGCCAGATAAGCCAAAGTGAGTAGGGGAGTGCCCATACAGAACCTCAAAAGGAGATTTGCCCAGAGTGGAATGGTAACTTGAATTGTACCAAAACTCCGCCAAAGAAAGCCATTTCGACCACTACTTGGACAAAACAGTGGAGATAGGTTTCAAGGCATTGATTAACGCGCTCGGATTGTCCATCGGATTGTGGGTGATAAGCAGTGGAGAGGTTCAGCTGGGTGCCGACAAGTTTGAAGACCTGCTACCAAAACTGACTGGTGAAGATCTTATCTTGATCAGAGACAATGTACTTAGGCAATCCATGAAGGCGATAAACCTCGTCCACAAAACATTGAGCGATCTGCTGGGCAGTAAACGGATGGGCAAGAGCAAGGAAATGAGCATAGTGAGTAAATTTATCCATGACCACCAATATATAGTTGACAGGAGACGAAGAGGGAAGACCTTCGATAAAATCCATTGTAATGGTTTCCCAAGCTTGCTGTGGAACAGGTAACGGATCCAAGAGGCCGGGATACTTGGAGCGGTCGGGCTTGGCCTGTTGACAAATGGCACAACTAGCCACAAACGTCTTCACCATTTGCTTCATGTGAGTCCAAGCAAACAATTGGCGCACACGACAATATGTCACCGGAAAACCCGAGTGGCCTCCCACGGCGCTGTCATGTAAAGCAGCCACCACTTTCTGCTGTAAGTGCACATCATTGCCAATCCAAATACGCCCTTGGTATTTCAGCAACCCTTGGTGCAAAGAAAAAGGGCCATCCGTGGAAACAACAGCTAATTTAGTCAGCAATGCCTGGGCGTGCGGATCTCCGTCATAGCTAGAAGCTACCTCAAAAAGCCAAGAGGGAATACATTCAGAGATGGCCAGACAAGTCTTGTCAGGATGATCACGACGAGACAGAGCATCATCTGCACGGTTCTCAGTCCCGCGTTTGTAACAGATTTTATACCGCAACCCAAGAAGCTTGGTGAACGCCTTCTACTGCCAGGGTGTAGACAAATGTTGGTCTTCGAAATGAATCAAACTCTTTTGATCAGTGCGGATGACAAACTCCCCCAGCTGCAGGTACGATCGCCAATCTTCTACAGCTAACAAAATCGCCAAGCATTCCTTCTCGTAAATGGAAAACCCTTGATTACGAGGACCTAAAGCTTTACTAATGGACGCAATGGGATGCCCCTCTTGCTGCAAAACAGCTCCTACCCACGTGGTACACGCATCTGTTTCAATTACGAAGGGTTTAGAAAAATCCAGCAAGGCCAAAACTGGAGCAGTAATCAATGCTTGTTTCAATTGTTGGAAAGAGGACTCGCACTCTGAAGTCCACACAAACGGGGTATGTTTCTTCAGAAGGTGAGTAAGCGGACAGCTAATGAGGCCAAACTGACTAATAAACTTGCGGTAATAGCCGGCTAATCCCAGGAATCGGCGCAACTGCTTGACATTGGTAGGCGTAGGCCAGGAATGCACGGTGTCAATCTTAGCTTCTTCGGTGGACACACCCTTGCCACTGATAACATGACCGAGGTATAGCAATTCAAGCTGAGCAAAGGAGCACTTGGACAACTTCACTTGCCACTGATCCCTCTGCAACAACAACAGTACCTCCCGAAGATGCCCAAGGTGTGCAGAGAAAGAGGCGCTATAGATCAAAATGTCATCGAAGAAAACTAACACAAATTTGCGAAGCACCGGGGCCAAAGTGTCATTCATAGCTTTCTAAAAAGTTGCCGGAGCACCTGCAAGGCCAAACGACATGATGCGGTATTCGTAATGACCGGAATGCATCTGGAAAGCCGTTTTGGGAGCCTCTCCATCCGCCAATCTGATTTGATGATACCCGGCATGAAGATCCAACTTGGAAAAACAGGAAGCGCCAAAGAGCTCATCCAAAAGTTCATCAACGACCGGCAAGGGATACTTAGTCTTGCACGTCAAAGCATTTAACTGCCGATAATCGATGCAAAGGCGCCAAGATCCTTCTTCTTAACCAAAATAGCCGGCGATGAGAAAGGACTGCGACTATGTTGAATAACGCCACTGCTCAGTAATTCAAAGACTTGCCGTTCAATCTCTGTCTTGAGGGCTGGGGCAACTCTGTAAGGTCGCAAAGAAAAAGGTTTAGCTCCCAGAAGTAATGGAATGCCATGATCACAAGCACGTGGGGGTGGCAGGCCCTTAGGCTCAGCGAAGACAGACGCGAACTCGTTGAGCAGGGACTGAGGTACACACGGGGTGGTTCGTCAGCAATTAGAGACAACTGCACACAATGAATAGAGCTGTGCCGCTTGCCAATGCCATCAAGTTGGGTGGCTGTGATGGAGGAACAGGAAGTGTCAACCGGAAGAATACCTTGAAGCAACACAGGGTTCCCCTGGACAACAAATTGCAATGTCTTCTGAACCCAGTCAATCTACATCGGGCTATGGCATTCAAGCCAATCCATTCCCAAAATAATATCGTAGCTAGATAAAGGGAGAATGCGCAGGGTGGAAACAAAACGCTGACCTTGCAGCCACCAAGGGCAATCCACGATCTGCTGACAGCACCATAATTCGCCTCCATCAGCTACTCGGACACGAACAGCGCGCGGTAAGGTTTGCTTGCCCAGCAGTTCCGCAGCGACAGATGTACTGATGAAAGAAGAAGAACTACCAGAATCAACCAGCAATAGGACCTCCATGCCTTGTACCCAGCCTTGCAATTGGATAGTTCTGGGAGATGACGTGCCCTCAAGAGCTGGTCTGGAGATGGCCATTAAATCTTCAGGTTCCTGATCACTTTCAAACCCGAGTTACCCTAGCTACTTTTCCGGCTATATAAACCCTTCAAGGCCACCAGGTTGACATACCTCTCTTACTATACACACCTTGCCCCAAAATAGAGTGCCCCCTTTCTAGCCAATTCTTGACGTGCCCTTTTCTCTCCCAGTTGCACCATGCCTCGTGGTACCCTCTATGACGAAACCACCGCCGCAAACCTCACCGGGTTCACAGATATTATGTGGACCATAGCTCAACGCGCCCTTGGAGCAACACAACGCCCGGAGTATGACGTCTACCAGAAGGAGACCGCTGACATCACCAATGCCCTTGGACCGACGTCCATGTCTACCAAGCCGGTGCCAACAATGTTGCCACCTACCACTTCGCCGGAAGGACCATGCCGTCTCCCAGCATGGCTATCCAGCTGTCCGCCTGGGAAGCCATCTCCCGTCTTCGCCACATGGTTTCCAGCATGAACCAACAAGCTTTCCTTTTCTATCCCAGTCGAACTCTTGGAGAAGATGCAGTGTTTGCCAGCACACAACAGGAACAGGACGTAGCGGTAGTTCCCCCCCCTAACTACCTCCTTGCCCAGAGTGACATGTTCATCCAGCTCGCAGATTCTTTGATCCTAACCTGGAGGGCCATCTTGTTGATGCACTCCCAGATCGTAGCCAATAACTCTTCGACCACCTCTGCTCGTACCCCTGTACCAGAGGACCCATCCGTCCTTGGAATTCCCACAAACCTCGGCGGCAGTCACCGCACTTCTCTGCCGGTCGAATACCTTGATCTATTCGCTGCTTACACCACATCCACTCATGTGGAGCATCGCCGCAGAAATGCTCCCATTGCCCCTCAGAACACCCCCGTTCCTTCCGAGAACGGAGACATCCGTGACGGAATCCTTTCAGCTCAACTCGCCCACCTGGATATAAACCAAGTGGACTAGATACGTGAAGCGTGGAGTAGCCATGTTTCTATAACTAGTATTTTATGTGCTTTGTTATAATGTTGCTTATATCTAGACTTAGCCCTGTGCCTCAGGCACGATGTATATGTATGCTAAGTGTCTCTAGACACCTATATATGTGTGTATTATATTGGTTCTTCTCGCAGTTTTATTTGCGTCTTGGTGGACTATTCCCCAACCACAACGGCACTGCCATGCATTGATAACTGTTCTTGTGCGATACCAATACCCCGTGCTATTCCCCTCTTATCTAGTTGCCACTTCCCCTTTTCCCTGACGTGATGACTAACATCTAGAAACAAAAGTTACAGGATGGACAAGTCAGGTAATCAAAGAGAAGAAATCCCCTCAGTACAGAGTTTGGATCCACCCCATTCCTCTTACGAGCCATCCCAGTCAACACCTGAAGCAACTTTGCCACCAGCTATGGCTTCATCTTACCAGCAAAAGCCGGCAGGAAAAGATAAACCACACGAAGGTGCTAATAAGAAGGCCAGGGAAAGATGTTTTCATTGCGATCAACCTGGCCATTATGCCTACCAGTGCCTCTTCAAGAAACCAGTTAATCAACGAGCTTGCACACGGTGTGGTGAAAAGGGGCACTTCAAGGAGCAATGTCTCGACATCTGCCCCAACTGCGACACCACCCATCTGGGTAGAGAATGTCCGATGAGCTGAGTCACCTGTTACCTCTGTGAGGCACGCACCCATGTTCCAGCACAATGTCCTGTGGAACCCGTGATAACAACCACACTTCGAGACCTTGTAAACTCAGCCCTGAATAAACCCCATGACCTAATCGACACCCGGGAACGTAGGAATGACAAGCAACTCCGTCCAGAGAACTCTCACAAGCGACCTCGCCCTGAGAGAAGACAATCCTCCCAATTCACCCACTACCCGTACAAACGGAGTGCACTATCAGCATCTCAACTCAATAACTGGAACAATCAGGGTTTTCGGAAGAACAAGATCCACCCTAATTTTTCCTCCGCCCCTAGTGGAGACCTCAGGAATAGTACCTGCTACATTTGCGGAGAACTTGGACACTTTGCCCGTCAATGCCCTAGGAAGTCTTGGAACTCCACTCTCAAGGCGCCCCTGCTGCGAGCCAACACCAAAGGCACTCCGCCCCAACCTGAAGCTACGGACAAGAAGTACCCAGAACTCCAGCGAGGGGCACATGAACCCCATCGACGCTAAGGAAGAGCACAAAGCCCGGACACAGCAATGGACACATCCCCGATATTTACCGCAGAACATTGTATTTCGAAACATCGTGACGTCCTAAGAGAGTTGTCAAAAAAGGAGCTGGAATGGGGTATAAAACCCTAATATTAAGGCAACAGCTTTTTCTTTAAGGGGGGTAGTCTAGAGAGTTCGGATGAAGGACCTACGCTGGATTTGTAAAAAACTCTCTGTAGCAGAAGACCATGCTGACCTTCACCGTTCTTTCTACTAATCTGTCTGAATCTCGGGGACGAGATTCCCTTTAAGGGGGGTAGGTTTGTCACATCCCGATTTTCCAAAACCCGAAAATTAGGGCTTTCAAAAACTTTTTGTTAATAACGCTAATTGAAGTACACCCGATTAAAACTTTACATCAAATCATTCCAACCCTAAAACAAATCAGGTCTAAACCATCCACCCTTGTTCCCCTCCCTTAAATTCCTAGTCGGAATGACCTAGACCGCATCTACGGCTAATTACCATACGATACCCTTGTTAAATTTAAACATATACATGCCCTAAACTTGCTCCGAACGACATGATCTTTTGCCACCTACCTCGCCAAGCCATATCGTGAATATATGCACATATATACTGCTTTTATATAAGCACATACACATTAAAACCCTAACGCAAGAATACCTTAATGCATCATATACGCTAATGTGCATCAGCGGCACCCTGCCAACAGCTGGACCCAAAACAAGATGAATGGACTCCCGCAAGTTTCCATATTCCTCCACCCCTTGCCGCGCTCTGAAACCCTAATTCCGAGCTCCCGATTCCTTTTATTCCTTTTTAAATCTAATTCCTTCTTAAACCCTAACTCATCGTTCTCCTCCTTCATCTCTTGTCTCACCTTTTCTTCCTCGGTCAAATACCTACAACCGAGCTGTCCATATACATATGTCACATCTTGTGGACCCCTGAGCTAGTAGACAGCTCTTGTGCTCTTTCTTTCCCTTGCGTGACCTGCTACTACCAATGAGCAGTACATCATCAGCACATGCATGCTGACCATGCGCGTGCATCAACAGCACTTGCCAGCTCTCTCGCCTCTCTTCAATGCTAGTGCTGTTCCCTCACTACTCAACCATGACACCCCCTCTCCTTACAATAGTTTTCAGCGTCTCGTCATGTCATTTTGCAACATAGATACCAGCACCTTCATTAATCTCTTCCCATGTGAAGTCCTTTTATATCCCTGCCTTTCTCGGTTGTTTTATTCCCATCCCTGCTACAGTAACAGCCAGCACCAGTCACATCACCCAACACTACCACCAGCATCTGCGAAATCAGTGCCTACCTTTTTCTGTGTTCCTTGCCATCTCCTACGTATGCTCTCCACGTATGCGTTCGGTGCCCAACCTTTGCTGCATCCCACAGCATTGGAGGTCTACCTATCTACTCATCATAACCCCTTCCATGTCTATTATATTGCTGCTTCACTTCTTGCATTAAAACACTGCCACCAGCACATGCGCTGTGCATGTTGACCGTGCATAGAGGCCACCGAGAGGTCACCTCCCCGCGCTAGCTAAGAGCCAAGCTCCCTGCATCAACAGTGCTTGCTGGCACCTACTCTCTCCCTCTTTAATTTCCCATACCTGAGCTACCGAGCGCCATTCCTCCCCTTGTATTTCTTCCCCTAACTACTCCATCTCTCCCCTGAGCTCCTCTCTTCCCATTCTATTCTTCATTGGTCTGCAGCCGCCCCTCCACTGCCACCCGAGTAGCCCGCCTTTGCCCGTTCTTCCCCTTCCCGAGCAATGGCCAGGCTGCCAAAAATTCCTCATCCTTGAGCCGAAGCTCCTATCCAGCTGAGCATCCCCTCCCCATTTCTTCTTCCCCTGGAAAGCAACCGAGCTCCATCCTTTCTCCTCCCCGTCCCTTTTTCTCAAGCTGAGCAGCTCCATCTCCATCCCCTTAGCAGCCACCCAAGTGCATCACGCAATCAAGCTGCAACCGAGCTGCCCAATCTCTCTAACCAGCTACTTCCCCTACCTCCCCCCAACTCCCTCTCCAGCTGCCGCTCGCCGCCGGACAAGTCCGCCTCCATTACCGCCCCAGCTCCCCTCCAAACCAAGCCCGCCCTACACGAGTTCCCCACCGCCCTCCTTCAGATCTCCCCTGGCTCGGCGCCGCTTCGGGCCACCACACTGCCGGTTCGCTCGGCCTCGCCCCCGACACCGGTGTGGGCTTCACTGCCGCCAGCCGAGGCAAGCGCCTCGTTGCCGCACCGGTCCACCACCGGCGAGATTCCGCCACCCCGGCCTCGCCACGAGCTCTTCAAGCGCCGCAGCTGAGGAGACTCACGGCACTCCCTGCCACCGCCATCGAGAGCAGCCGCCGCAATCCACCAGCCGCCGTTGACGCCGCGGAGCCCGAGCGCGCCGCTCCCAGTGCTTCTTCCGCCGCCGCCGTTGCCTCCACTGTCGATTACCTCCTAAGCACCCGAGCCGCCTGCTCCACCTTCCAGCTCGCCGCAGACCGTCGCCTGCGCCACAGGCAAGACCCCCGTTTCTCCCTATCTCTGCCCAAACGTGGCCATCGCCTCTAATCTCCTTCACCGGCTCCGGCGAAGGCCCCCACCGCAGTGCACACTCCTCCTCAAGCGCTCCTCCCTCTAATCTGCTCAAACCGTGTCCCTGCTTCCTTTGCATCCTTACGGGTCTCCAAGCTGCTGCTCACTCCAGCTGGGATCTGCTCCGTCGCCCTGCTAGGAACTCAAGCCGCCCGGCCATCGATGGCGCACAGGTGAGGCGAGTACCGGCCACCTATCTGTCTGACCCCTCCTACAGATTATTTTCCCCGAGCCCCAGCAAATCATCAACCGAGCCCTTCCTCTCTTCCGTGCCCTCCGTTTTGGCTTGAAGCCGACCGCTCCCTTGCTCAGCAACCCGAGCATCACAGAGCTACATCCCTCAACTAATTCGCACCAATTGACCCCATCCCCTTCGGGTCCTAAAGCCACCCTTAATTTCTTCTCTTCTCCCTCACGCCTGAGAGCCCCAACTCGGAGGACTCCCGACATCGGCGGCTTCGCGCGCTCTGTTCCGACCAACGGGAGCTAACCGCCAGGTTCAATTCCACTTAACTAAGCCAAGCCGGGTACGAGGAGTGCTGCTGACGCGTGGGCCACGGGTGGATTTGTGACTCACTAGCGGTAAGTAACAGCACCCGACCAGGTAGCCGTTTTCCCGCTTAATAGTGCATTAACTCTGTCCAAAACCGAGACCCGCGTCCGACCAAGTAAATGTGCACTGTTTTTGTCCCGTCTCCGTTAACTGGAAGGCGCATTGAAGCTGTCAGAAGTGCAATTATCACAGTTTTCTTTTTCCAGAACTAGACAGCCACCGGTTCGGCTGGTTCAGATCCTTCCCGGCCGGTATTTGCGAATCACTCTCCCGTTTCGAAACCCTGGGAATAAAATCTAACGTTTGTCTTCACAGACTTTTAAAATTTGAAATGGTCTTAGAACTCTAGTAGTAGAGGATAGCTTCAGGTATTTCCTTTCTTCTTTTTAAAATAGTATATACGATGTGGGAGTCATTTTTAGGGCAACCAAAATCCTTACGCATCATTCAGAGTATATAGAACTACCTGAAGCTCTGGATAATCTGTTAGAGCAAGCGTTTTGGAGACGCAACCTTAGTTACTTGGTCTTCCTCCGATCAGAAACACCATCATTTTATGTGACGTATGTACATACCACTCATCTAAGGTATTCCTATTTCTGAAAACTTAAACTCCGAGACTTAGAACCCTAGCGCTACCCAGCCCTTACATACACTTTCCCCAGCCTCCGTCCAACACTTTTTCTTCAAAACCCTAAAACCCTTGTGCTGCTATAAGCGTAACCGCCTACTCACCAAAAACCCTAAACCCTAGCTCGGCAAGATCTTCCCCAGAAATCCTAACGACAGGTGTATGCCAAAAATCTTTAGAAAACCCTGACAACCCTAACACGACAGAAACTCAAGGTAGGTATTTTTAACGATATAACCTAAAGCACCCGATTCAAATATTCTAAAGCTCCATAAAATCACAATAGCTAATCCACCGCGTTGTGACTGCATGAATTGATTATCCGGGTTCGGCATTTGATGCTCTCGGTTCTTCTTTGCCTTGTTGATTTATTCGCCATTCCTTCAACGTGTAGATACCGACGTTAGGAAATATCGCGTGAAGGAATTTGGACAATTGTCGGATCAGGTTCAAGATCGAGCCCCGGACAACTTGCCAGGCAAGCTCTTCTTCTTTGATCATGTTGAATCCCATGATTGCGAACTATTTATTTTGGTTTGCAAAACATGCATGCTATATGATAGAAAACGATATTTTATGTAGCAATAGTTACATCCGATATGGTAGAAACCCTAGACCGATCCCGTTCCTTGTCGCCCTAAGGACTACATATATTCCGAGGAAAATATCGGAAACCCAGATGTAGTATATACATATATATTGCTTAGCCCCGCAGTAGGAAATCTAGGTTTTGCAAAAATAAACGAATCCCGAAAATCTCGTATGAGATAAACTTGGGATGGATCGCTGTGACCGATGGAGGAGAAGTCATGGTATAATCCACGGGTTGGATGTTCGAAGGGTAGTTTTTGTAGAACAAAAACAAAATGGAGATGATTTGGATCTGGGTTAGAAATGAAGGACGTGAGCAGGAAGGGATAAAAGCGAGCTAAGACCCAGTGGGGCACTCGCGGTCCGTGCGACGGGCAAGGTGTGGAGTCTTTCTCGGATCACTTAAGGACCGAACCTACCGTGCCGCTAAACCAGGTTCACCCCTACGTCCACATGTCCTTTATGGAAACCTCTGCAGAGTGTTAAAATCTATTCGAATAGCCGCGTCCTCGGTCATGGACACAATCTGGTATGGCCACACAACCGGTTAGACTATATGATGAAAAGTGGGTCATGGGTTTAAGGACGCATCACCTGATAGGCATGTAGAGTGAGTTGGGAGATCCTCGTGTAATGCGATTACACGGGAGGTGTGGTAATGAGTGGGACGCTGGTCTACCGGAGTGTAGGAACAGCTATCTGAGGAGAAATGAGGTATTGTCGGACGTCGTTCTACCTGAGGGTAGGAACGGCTATCTAATGCAGATAAATGGCCGCTCCCGTGGTGGACGGCCGAATTGCAGGTATGTTATTATGACTGATTGGTATGACTCGGCAGGGCCAAGGTTGTGTTCGAAAATAAGCTTTTATCATCTGCTTAATTATTTCCAAATGAAAACTTACATTTCCGCACAATCATCAAACATAGGTTAGAGCCTCTCTATTGATTTCCCCTGTGCATGCATATATCTGTGATATTCACCCTAAGGGGAGCTTGCGAGTACATTCAATGTACTCACCTGGCTTGTTGATTTGGCCAGATACGGAGAAGGAATGTTCAGAAAATATCGACGACGAATACGAAGGCTAGGGCGTCACCCCAGTCAGTTGCCTGTGTGGTTCGGCATATTGATGGGCAAGTTATCACGTGTTTATACTCCGCTGCCATTTCAATCCGGCCAATTGGCCCGGTATGTATAATTAAAGATCTTGTCGATCATTTATGTATTAAACACGGTATTGTATGACTTTGTATCAAGTATACTGTGTGTACCGGCTACTGATCCAGGGACCGGTACAGTGAACACAGGAGCTTATCCGGCCTTAAAACCGGGTACGCCACACACGGGCGCGGCGGTACGCGCGCAAGGCGGCGACCTTATCTGTGCCAGCAGCACGAGCTGCGTCTGTTCCACGGCGGTCCTCAGCTATGACGACCTGAGCTTGACGTTGCGGAGGTAACGGCAGGGGCAGAGGAGCGCCTGGCCGCGGTTGTTTTGGAAGGTCGAAACGGCGCGGCTTCTCAGGAGGTGCGCAGTCCAGCACCTCTTCCTGAAGCAGAGCGAGCGAGCACGCGGTGTTCAAATCAACTGGTCGATGTACCATGACAACGACGCGGATGTCCTTGCGGAGGCCCTCCATGAACCTCGTCAGAAAATAATGTGGGTGAATAGCGTCAGAGTACGAAGTTAAATGATTCACCAATTCCTGAAACTTCTCGATATATTCAGACACAGTGCCGATTTGATTCAAATGGTAAAACTGACGAATCAGCTGTTGATGCTGATCGCGCCCAAATCGGGAACAAATTAAGTCACAAAAACCCTTCCAATCTAATTTAGCGATTTTCTTTTTGACCGACTGATACCACACCCCAATAGGACTAGCAAAATTCAGTGTAGCCAATCGGATCCAGTATGGTTCCTGAATTCATACATCTCAAAGTATTCTTCGCACTGCGATTGCCACAACCGCGGATTGTCCCCATCAAATTGAGGAAATGCCAGGGCTGGTAAGGCAGTACCCGACGCCCCAGAATTGTTTGTAAACCGCGAGTACTGACCAATATCAGGGAACAAAGGAAAGTTGGAATCGAGCTGCGTACCGTTGGCCAGAGGAGGCGTCGGAATCATAGGTAGACCCGACGCCTGCCCCCGAAGCATGTGTGGAACACGGTGGCCAAATTGCCCTGGAAGCGCTCCCAGCTGCGTCGCACCGAGAGGAATGGTCGATGCTGTGTGGTTCAGCACGGGGGTGCCGCCCGGTGCGGACGACGGCACGCCGACCGGATCTGCAACTTCAGTGGCCACCTTCCACTTGAATTGCGCCTGGAGGTCGGAGACGGCCGTCTGTAAGTCGGTGACACGCATCTCGATCTCTGGCCGCCACTGATCGAAGGATTTCTCCGTCTGCTCGATCCGCTTACTCATAGGCTTCAGCAAAGCGGTCGCGTCGGTAAGGGCGAGGAGAGAAGCACGGATCGAAGCAAGATCGTCTGCCATAGCCTCCGCCTTCCGATGTCGGGTCTGGATGAGAGATTGCGGTGGTGGTGCCAGATCGATCTGTGGTGGATGGCTCTGATACCAGATTGTTAGGTCTCTCAACTCGATTATGCAAATAACAAGTTTGCACAGCAACTCGTTACAGCAAGAAAGGGGATTCAGGAGATAGAACTGAGATGGAAGAAGACAACAACCGTTTATGCGTGATCCTCCTCGATGTCCTCCTCCAACTACACGGTACTACTAATAGGAGAAGTCGGGTTGTCGCCGCCAGCTGCTGCGCGGCGCCGTGGCTGGACCCAGTCGGCTGCAGGGTAACGGTTGCTGGGCTTGCGAGACCGGCCGGGCCGGCCTTCCTTTGGTTGGGCCTCATCTCCTTCTGTCAGCAATGCCGGGTTGGCACTCTTGTTAGCAGTGGTGCTAACAACTTTCTCTTTTTGTAATGGTCCACTTTTGTAACCTCTTTTATATGAGCACCTTGAAGGTCATTATGTAAACTAAAGCACTTTATTCCATGTATTTTCTGCATTTAGTGTAACTCAAATAACTCTTAACTTAAAAATATGCAAAATTAGCCAAATATACTTTGCTGGCATTAATCCATCTTAATTATTTGGAGGACAAAAGTTAAGACAATCACCTGTCTTAGCTCGGTGGGCTTCTTCTGTCCCTGGTGCAAGTCAGGCAACCAAAAGGACTAGCTAGTGCAACATGTTCGATTGTATGCAACAAATCACTCAAGTGTATGTCCCGGGTACCATTGCAACAAATAAAAAATACTATTGCAGCAAATAAACACATAAAAGTATCTTCTTATTTTTTGTAATCAGATCGACCAAAAAGTAACTCGCCTTTCCGACCAATTGCCCAGGGATCCTGGTCCTGGCCACCTCCTCCGGCTCGTCACTGGGCGAAATAGCCGACTAGAGTCCCTCGAGACCGTCGGCCTCGCCGAGCTCCACCATGAGATCGGGACGGCATGCCTGTTTGCAAGAGTGAAATTACATTGCAACACACATCAAAGCTTATACAACAAAAGCAAGTGGATGCAACAACAATCAACTCCTGTCACAACAAAAAAGTACTAGATTTTCTCCACTCACCTTCTTCCTCCCCTTGCTTATTTAGGGCATCAAATAAAAGACATTTGAATGGATGACCAACCTGGTATATACTTTATATATTACTCCTCTTGCTTATTTAGGGCATCAAACCAAGGACATTTGAACGGATGATCAACCTGGTTTATACTTTATATATTATTCCATATATTTTACTATATTTATCACCAGCTCATAATACGCACAGACCAAGATAGCACTAAATTTAAGAAGAAAATTAGTAAAAATAATCATGCATATCCCTAATAAATAAATTTAACCATTTCTAAAGTATTTAAATAGAAGTATAAGTGGAAGCAGTGTAGTAACTGCACTATTAATATTTTTAGTGGATAAATATATTGCAATGGATTATCTCTAGACAAATGACAAATACAATGAAATCAAGGGAGTAGTTTATACTCCTCCGTTTCAAAATAGAAGTCATTTTAGCCTTGGGCACACAAATTAAGAGTGATGTTAAAATGGCAACTGTTGGCGATCAATAAACTGCCGATTTTAAGTAAATACAGTGAAATTAAGGGAGAAGTTTATACTCCTCCGTTTTAAAATAGAAGTCATTTTAGCCTTGGGCACACAAATTAAGAGTGATGGTGAAATGACAACCGTCGACGATCGGTAAACCGCTAATTTTACGTAATACGAGGAAGCTGACCATGAATCAGACCCTGGCGATAAGGTTTTATACAGGTTCGGCCCTCTCTCAGATAACAACCCTACATCATGTTGGATTATATTGATCTCGAGATAGAGTACAAAAAAGGGGGTGTCTAATCCTAGATGAGATCTACAATTAGTCGGAGGTGGTTGTCGAGGCTGATCTTTCCTTCTATTTGCTCGGAAGCCTATTAATCTTAAAAGGTTTATTCTGGGTGATTTAGCTTGCTCTCTCCGAAGGCCATCGAGATTCCTTTTATAGAGGGTACACCATATCGTGAGGGATACGGATTCATCTCCGAGTAGGATTCCACTTTTCTTAAACATCGGGATTGACTGTATAGTTTAAGAAGTCCTGGATACCCATATGTGGTTTCCTTATCGACCTAGAGTTCTTCTCTAGAGTACATTCTTTCCCAGATAAGTAGGATACTCTTTAGTCGTGGTGTATTTATATACGGATACTGTCATCGTATACAGTAGTTGTACACTACTCATCACGAACAATATTATCCTTTAATCATTACTTTGTCCACCTCTTTTTTCTCCCAAATATATACTCACCATATTAGAGCATGCAACATTTGTCTAAATTGAAAAGTTCTTAGTCTCAATGCAACAGTTCAACTAGTACTCCTACTACTCCCATGCATGAATTACTTCCGAGAGATGTATTTGGAGAGAAGAGGAAAATTTCAAATTGGAGCCAAAATACAGATTTGAAAGTGGAACAAAAAATCAAAGTTGGAGCCAAAATACTTCCATGGTGTATAAATACTCCTACATGAGTGCAAAGGCTTCGTACTCCAAACTAATGCATTCAAGAGCTTTTAGGCTTGACCTTATTGGAGGAAGTTGAAGATGTCTAGGGAGAAGGGGAGGTTGTCGCCGGCGACAGAGAGGGCAGTGGCGAAGAAGTCGACGTTGTTGGCAATGACAGAGGAGGGCGTGGCGAAGTAGGTGCTGCTGTTCCTAATCCGGGTACATGCGATTGTGTCACCTGCGTGTATGAGCTAGAAAAATTATTGATCAGTAATCTTACTGTATGTATTCATTCCTCGATGTAGGTAATGAGCTTGAAGTTTTGGATTTCCTATCTGACTTGAACCTTGAGCTGGTGCTTGAAGAAGAAGGCTACGGCGGCAATGGCAAAGAAGATGAGGTCATAGCGGACGACAGAGAAGGCCATGGCGGCAGCGGCGAAGAAGACGCAGTCATGGCAGCTATCAGAGAAGGCCACGACAGCGGCAGTGAAGAAGAAGCGGTCATGGCAACCATCGAAGGAGACCACAGCGGTGGTAGTGAAGAAGACGAGGTCATCATCGATGACTGGGAAGGCCGAGACGGTGGAGAAGAAAATGGTGCTACTGCTTCTAACAATCTAGGTATGTGCCATCAACATGCATGAGCTGTAGTAGTAGTACAGTTGCCATTGTTGTTCAGGAGCTTAAACGTGCATGCATGAGTTGCTTGAAGAAGCCTTATTGATTTATGTGCACATGTGATCATTTCTATTGGTTGTTATGCAGACGCAGCTGTTGTGCAACAAAACAGAAGGCTATGGCTAAGAAATGACGAGAGACGAGCGATTTATGCCGTTTTTCTTGCAAGGAGTTCAAACAGAAAATTACGGCGCAACACGACTCGTGAGGTTGCTTCGTTATTTTCCGTACATAGGAAGATGGTAGAAAGAATTTGGAAGCGCACAAAGGATGCACAAGGAACATAAGTAGATGTGTCTCGCAGAATGACAAATTATTGTGTGGTCGTAAGAGAACTTTAAGTTGATCTTTCTCAAGCTGCTGAGATCCCCTCTAAGTAAAACAACAAATCTCACTAGTTGAGGCTATGCATGTCAGTATCTCAAAGTTGCACAGAATATTCAAGGAAGGCAAGCTTTGGTGCCATTCAAGTTCCTTGAAGCCAGTTCTAAGGGAAGAGAACAGGCAAACTCGCCTGCAATTTAGTGTATCTATGCTAGACCGGAACACTTTACCTCATGAATCAAAATGTGTTGATATGCACAATATTGTACATATAGAAGAAAAATGGTTCCACGTGACAAAAAAGTCAAAACTTTTTTATTTGCTTTTAGATGAATGCGCACTTACCAAAATAATAGTTTTGTTGGAAAATTGATGTTCCTAGTGGCCTTGGCTCAGCCAAGGTTTGATAACGAAGGAAATGAAATCTTTTCCCGTAAAATAGGTATCTTTCTATTTGTCACAAAGGTACTGTTGGAGATAATATTTTCTTTTAGATGATTTTTGTTACATTATTCAGTTTGACATGGCATTTCTTTATGGGAGCAGGTGGCAGCCCAGAGGAGAAGTAGAAACCGGGTTGCTGGTATGTTGGAGACGAAGTCAGGTACGCTGAACAAAGAAGTCATGAGAGCATATTTCACTGAGAAAGTTATATCGGTAATTCAGTCTAATTGGCCTAGAGATGATGTTGGAAAGATTATTTATATCCAGCAAGACAATGCAAAAACACATGTCGATCTAACAGATATGGCGTCTCACGCAGCAGCTTTGCAAAGTGATTTTGATATTCAATTGACGTGTCAGCCACTAAATTCGCCAGACTTGAATATTCTGGACCTAAGATTTTTCAGTTCAATTCAGTCACTACAACATCAGAAGGCACCAAGAAGCATAGATGAGCTAATTTCATAGAGGAGGAGTTCAATTCATATGATGCACGGAATGTGAACAAAGTTTTTCTTACTCTTCAGTCATGTATGGTTGAGATCATGAAGTGTCGAGGGGCCAATACCTACAAAATTTCACATTTTAACAAAGATGGCCACGAGAGACAAGGCCATCTCCATTCGCAACTTTTGCGTGATGCTGAGTTGTACCAAAGTGTCCAGTATTTAGCGTCAGATGCTATGGCAGCGTAAACAGTCCGTTAGTACTAAGAACAGTGTCAAAATTGCAGGATACATTACTGTTTTCTACCTCTATCATTGCCTTTAGCCTTTACATTCACTAGCTAAATGTGAGCATCAGAACAGAATGAATCCCATAAACTTTAAATCTATGTCAAATTTAATCCCATGAACAAATTTATACAACTTGCAATCTACTCAAACGACATCAAATTGCAGTTTACAGTCTAAATGAGACCAAACCATATTCTCATTGGAGAAGGATACACTGCAACAGACATATCAGAACATTAATCTCAAAATAAGATAGGAAGGTAAATTTTCAAAAAGGTTGTTCGGATCTCTTCAAACTCATCCGCGATGTCCTCCTCGATGGTATCTGCGCGGTTGTAGCTCCCTCTTCCTTGCTGGTGTCGGCGTCTGCAGCGGCCGAGAGTCTTCGACCACCATTTTCATGAGATCGTCGTCACTCTTGTCCTCGTTGTCGTCCGCGACGGCTGCAACTTCAAAGAAGTCTTCAACCACGATGTTCATTACCTCACCGCCGCCGTTGTCCTCGGAGTCCTGAACCACCATCTTCAAGAACTAAGCACCGTCGTCGCTCTTGTCCTCGAAGTCTTTGACAACCATGCTCATGAGCTCGCCATCGCCGCTGTCGCTCTCGTCCTCAGAGTCTTTTACCACCATGTTCATGAGCTCGCCATCGCCGTCATGCTCGGAGTCTTCAACCACCATGTTCACCAACTCGTCTTCACTCTCGTCATGAGTTCCTCATCCCAGTCGCTCTCGTCCAACGATTTTTCCACCACCTCGTCCTCCTCTTTCTTGTCTACTCCTACTTTCTTCATCGTTGTGTATGGAGCTTGCAGCCACGGACAAGTGCAAGTGGTTAATAAATAGCCATGGGAAGTGCAAGCGACTAACCAATAGCCCGACACACCCTCCGATTCCAACGAAAACCCAAAATGGAGTTATTTAAAGCATACATGCAGCAGCATTTCTCTAGCTAATTACTCACACATGCAGCTATACGTCCTTAGTTGATTAATCACGTATGCAAACCGACACATGTAGTAGCTCTTTTCTTAATATTATTGATGAAAGGTAGAATAAGGAGTTCACGACTAAAAGCGCATCGAAAGTATAATTTGTTATATATTTTTTAACAAATTAAAAGGCTAAAATAATATTTATTTTAAACGGAGGGTCCATATGCCGGAAGTTGAGACGTAGAGGGAGAGACATCGAGAGGGATAGAGAGATAGCTAACAGGACGGAGGAGCGGGGTAGCCCAAAGTTGTAACGGAATACCAGGCAGAACAGGGCCGTCGGATGGGAGGTTGATGAACGGCAGCGCGAGTGTCCATAAAAAAAGCGAGAGAGAGAGATAAGGTTTGGGCCAGCCCACCAGCTACAACCTCTCCCTCCCTCCTGCGCGCACACCTCGTCCGCCTCCTCCCTGCCCTACCTCGCCGCCTCCGGCGCCACCACCTCCTTCCACGCCGCGGCCCCATGCTCCTTCCGATGCGTCACCTTCCCGCCGCTCCTTCCCGCCCAGCCGTCCACCCATCACCCACCACCCCTTCCCCGCCCTCCCTTCCGCTCCAGCCACAACACGGTCGAGTGGCGATGGCGAGGGCGACGCCAACCACGCCTGTGGTGTGCTGCTCTTCGCTGCCTGCAGCGAAACAGGGGGGCGGTTTCGAACCTCGATCTAGATCGATCGACCGGGATCGTGGTTCGACGGTGGCCCGAGCGAATTTTATGGATCCAGGATTCATGGCATCGAAAAATGGGTACGTGCTCGTGGGCGGTTCTAATTCTGTAGCTTGTACTGCCCTTTAGACATTCCATGATGGAATATGTGGTCTGTATGAGGCATTGTCCAAGCTTGCAGTTTGTTTCCTAACATCCAAAAATTGTTTTCACTTCCTGTCTTCAACTCATTTATCAGAGACTCGCAGAAGAACAGGTAAATTTTAGTTTCCATTGGTCACCTGAAGAACAAAGATGTGCTAGGAATGTTTAGAACAACATGAGATGTTAGTATACGCAGGATTTGCCCAGGAAACTAATGTAATTTTACTATCTCTGTGTTCGTGCAGTACCAGAGGCAGAGGTAAACACCTAGCGTCACCTAGTGCTAGTTTACATTCGCAGACCTCTTCTCAATTATTAAACCATGTGCCGTCACCAAGATTTCGCCATCGGAGGGGTTCACGGTTTATCGTTCGAGCTGAATCTGTGAGCTATTTCTTTTTTACCTTTCTGCTTTGCTTATGTAGTTGCTTAACATTACCTGCTCTACTGACGGATTTTAAAATCTTAATTGACAGGATTTCTATTCCGTACTTGGCGTGTCAAGAAATGCTAGTAAATCTGAAATCAAGAGTGGTAAGTGTCCTTTACTTAGCAGCTCATGCTGCGAATTTATTGACTTGATTGCTATTTAATTTTTATTTGTTATATAATTTATTACCAATTTTTGGTTCAGTCCAGTTTAAACCTTGTGTAGTTATCCTGTAATTCACCATACAAATACTTGTGATTCTCAGACAATCAGACTTGTTGAAACTCAATTCCCAACTTCCAATTTTGATACTGTTTTTAGTCATACAATCTACGTGTAAATAAAATCAGTACTGCATTAAGATATGTTATCACTGGTAAACTAATACCCCACACCATTAGCATGTAAGTGAACCATTATTCTTTGGTGCAAAGTATGGCAAAGTGACCTCTAGTAGGGTCATTTTGTTTGGGATGTAAAGTGTACTGCATCGACATTTAACTTCAAGAAGCTAAATGGTTACTATTTCATCTAATTTGAAGACTATACTAACGATCCCTTTACTTCATTTGGAGCTATGAGTCTACGATGTTCTTAATGTCATTTTCAGTAACTCATTAGCTGATACTCTAAGTCCTCTAGTATTTCCTTGTAATGAAAATTTGGGGTTGGCATTAGGTAACTTTTATGCTTAGAATGCTGATCGTCACCATCAGTACTCAGTACTGGAGAAACATATATAATATTGTATTATTGTTTTCTGTGTTAGTTCTAACAACGTTTCCTGTTCCAGCCTATCGGAAGCTTGCTAGGAACTTTCATCCTGATGTGAACAAGTAAGTTGACTAATCATGATATGAGAACCGATTTTCAGCTACTCATTAGCTTGTTGCTTTTCAGCTCCTTATAACCCATTTTAATCTTCTTATTTTCTTATGGTTCTCTTACTGCTTGACCATGTACTCTTGTAATTCTTTGTAGATATCTCTTGATTTTTATTTGTTTGTGCATTAGCCTTATTTCCATCTAGCTAATCAAAGAACACAAGAGTTATTCTTATGTATCTTTTTTTATTGTTTTGTTTTAGAGAGACTGGCGCTGAACAAAAGTTCAAGGATATTAGCAATGCTTATGAGGTTAGGCCAATTGGTCATACCGAAACCCTAAAGTTCCATCTATTCTATATTTTGTTGTAGGATTCTTCCAGCTGACATAAAGATGATGGCTGTTGTAGGTTTTGTCTGATGATGAGAAGCGAGCAATCTATGATAAATATGGAGAAGCTGGTCTGAAGGGTTCTGGCATGGGAACAGGAGTAAGTGTTAATATATAGTTGTCCAATTCACAAGTTTGATCAACAGTACCTTTTTGTAGTTTTGAACTTCTGATCATATAAACATTTTGTCCCTGCAGGATTACTCAAACCCATTTGATCTCTTTGAGTCACTATTCGAAGGGTTTGGTGGAATGGGTGGAATGGGCGGTGGCCGTGCTGCTCGGAACAGGCCAATGCAGGGTGATGATGAGAGCTACAATCTGGTACTCAATTTCAAGGAAGCGGTGTTTGGTGTAGAGAAAGAAATTGAGATAACCAGACTGGAAGGCTGTAATACTTGCGATGGAAGTGGTGCCAAGCCTGGCACAAAGCCAACTACGTGTAAAAGTTGTGGAGGTCAGGGCCAGGTGGTCACCTCCACAAGAACACCGCTTGGAATATTCCAGCAGGTGTCCACCTGCAATACTTGTGGTGGCACTGGTGAATTCTCCACCCCATGCAGCACCTGTGGGGGTGATGGCCGAGTGCGGAAGACAAAGAGGATCAGTCTGAAGGTCCCTGCAGGAGTGGATTCTGGAAGCAGGTTGAGGGTCCGGTCTGAGGGGAATGCTGGTCGGAGAGGAGGCCCGCCTGGAGACCTTTACGTCTTCATTGATGTTCTCTCTGATTCTGTTCTTAAGCGAGATGGGACAAACATTCTCTACACATGCAAGGTTTCTTACATTGATGCAATTCTTGGGACAACCGTCAAGGTCCCCACTGTTGATGGGGTAGTTGACCTGAAGATCCCCTCAGGAACCCAGCCAGGCACAACTCTGGTAATGTCCAAGAAAGGTGTTCCGCTTCTTGGGAAGTCAAATGCTCGTGGAGACCAGCTGGTGCGTGTCCAGGTTGAGATTCCAAAGCGTCTAAGCAGCGACGAGAGGAGGCTGATCGAAGAGCTTGCAAACCTCAACAAGGCTGAACCAGCAAACAGCAGGAGATGATAATTGCATCAGGCTTGGTTGGTTCCGCGCTTGTGCGATAGTCAATTTTGATGCAAATTGCAGCGACAAAGTGAGCATTGAAGTTGTAATTGTATGGACTCTTGTGCTCATTCTGCATGCAGTTCCCTGAAGGGAAACATGAGAGGGGCCATGTCTGTATCTTCATTTTAAGCTATAGAAGGTAGGTCACCGCAAATCACCAAATGGATGGTGAGCTTTTGCCAATAGCCTGTCATATGCTTTAGGTGAGCTTATTAGCCTATTTTTGATGATATGTTTCTTGTATTTTTGAAAGCCTTAGGAGAGTTATTTACTGGGCAAAGGTTTTTAATATTTATTGCTGAAGTGCTGCACCATTCTGAGTATTCTGTAAGCTCTATAACGTGAAAATATGGCACTTTGGTGTTTTTATGAAGCATTGGGAATTTGTTGAGGAGTCCTTTACCTATGTTACCATCTACCAGCCCCGTTATTGAAATATACTGAAACTATTGGGAATTTGAAGCTGATTCTTCAATGTGTCTGCCCCTGATGCAGGCATTATTATATGATCATCGTCTGTAAATGGTGCTTACAACATCAACAGTGTATATATGCTCCTATTCTCCTATCTGCTTTCAGCCAAACAATTCAGTGCTCTCATTTCTCAGAGGGCAGACAACTGGTATCATCTCAGAAGACATACACTAAGGCTGGACTTAGTGTCATGCCTTTCTGGGACGTCCAAAAGCTTCATCATTGTCAAAATTTCTGCATTTTTGTCTCGCTCCTGCTACCACCTGTACTGACCTGTTGTATTTGTGTACATGGTGCAATTAACATTGGAAAAGAAGGGTCTTTTTGATCGAAGCGAAGGAAAAGACTTGGTAGTTGGTACATGGTAAGCAACTTAAAACGTCACTGTAGAAGACTAGCTCACTAGCAGAAGATAGCGCAAAACGGCCGGAATCTTTTAGAGCGCTTTTTTAGAAACTTCTCTCATCTTATACACTCTCCGCACCTCTCGTTATCCCTCTCCATTCCCCCTTTCCGGCCGCCCCAGGTACACAAGCAAAAAACAACTACTCCAATACTCTTGTCCGAAGGAATTAACTTGTACTAAGGAATTAACTTGTTGTTTAGCAGCATGTAATTCTTCGGCGGTGCTCTGGGGAGACAAGATAGATGCACCAGAGTCATTCATATAAGAACCATCTCAGTGCAACCACCATTTTGCAGATGGTCCGATTGTTGTGTTCATCAAGCAAGAATACTTCAATATAAATATTATTTGTCCTATGTGGCAAGGCAATATTTGCAAAGAGGAAATCCGATGCACGAGAATTGGAGAGATGGCAGACATCTTTAGTACTTATCCATATATCATGTTATCAAGGCACAAAAAATAATAGTACAATCACAGAAATGGTTGCTTTCTCTCTATTTAATGAAATGATGTTGTCTTTAGACCTCCTAATTTTAGTATGTGAGCATTCTTTTAGTCTTTCCTTCACGAAGAAACGGTCATGTTCTCTTTTTTTGTTCTCTCCTTCAAAAATCATGTGTAGCATGATAAAGAGATTGTTGACATCACACTATTATATATCTCTAGCATAGAATGGAATGACAACCTCGGGTGCTCTTTAAATAGCAGGATTTTATATACGCAAAATGGAAAAAAGAATACAGTAATATGATAAGAATGTATGTGCAAAACATACAGTCGAATACAAAAAAAATATGAGACGTGTGTTTGAAACGTATGAAGCTTGGTTGTAACAGAATCTTGCAAATAGGAAACATACACCCATACACACAACAATATGATACGATTGCAAACGCAAAACATATAACTGGAAACCGTATTGAAACTATGAGACGGTGTGTTTGCAGTATGAGAAGAGCACATGAATCTTGCCAAGAAGATACTAAAACGAAACATTCTTAATCAAGTATGCGCAGATTACACTTACAAGCTGTATAGCTTGATTTGCCTTCAATTCCACCAAACAAGACAAAAGAGAGGCACGAGTAAAGATTTTTTTTAATGAAATTGGGTGCACATGACAATATTTCATAGAAATGGTACCACTTTACGGCCATTTTTATTCGTGGGATTCTAAAAGTATAGAAACATGAATAAAAAAAGAAATTAAAAATATGAATGCATGTGCCAAATAGAGGATTTGAAAACACATGAATTAGCACATTTGTGATTAGTAGGATTCTGAAAAAAGTTTGAGGTAGATGTTTAGAATACCTTGGAATTCCTTTGATTTCATATAAATGACATAGTAAACTAAGGAATCCGATTGGCTTGTTCCTTTAGAATCAGAAGTGGCTATAACGCAAAATCCTACAGGAATGTGATTAATTCAGCATTCTTTTAAACCAAAGAGGTCCATGTAAAGAATTCTTTTTAATAACAATCAAAATATCCTTTGAATCAAATAGGGCCCCAAATTTGATCACCTTGTGAAAATTAGAGGAAAATTAAGTCATTTCGAAAACATGGAGACTAAGAAAAATGCAAAAAAGCCCCACAATGGCACTTGATAGATGTATCATTGAAACGAGTAGAAAATCCTCGACTACATCTAAATTAGTGGCAAATCTATAAGCTAACTTTTTATGAGTCGTGTATCCTTCGCTTTTGCCAAAAGCCAAAATTCAACGGACCAGTTTGTAGAATCTTCCAACTACATGCCCCTCGGTGCGAAATTCCTTCAAGATCTTCACGAATCTCAAAGCCCCTCGCTATAAACCCCGTCCCTCTCTCTAGGGTTTTCTCCTACCCGCCACCGTCACTCCCCCATCCCTCCCACTCCTCTACCTCGCCGGCGGCGGAAATGGCGGCGGTCGAGACGCAGACGCAGGAGGTCAAGCTCTTCAACCGCTGGTCCTTCGAGGACGTCCAGGTCTCTCTTCTCTTCCACTCCAACCAATCCCCATCTTGTCCGTTTAGCTTGCTTGTTTCTTGAATGCGACTCTGAGCCGTCTCTCCGTACGCATGGTGCTTTTAGCGGTTATAGTTCCTGGTCTCCGCCTTAGCGGCGAGTTGATTCGCTAGATCTGATGGTTAGGCTGGTAATTGATACGATTCTATAGTCCCAACATCTATGCGTGCTTCAGGACTGGATGGATCTGTGTATTGTTTCCGATTATTTTTGGTTTGTGTTGAGATTTTCTTGGGCAGGCTGTAATGCTGTATGGAGGAGTACTTTAGGGTTTTGTTGGTCGGTTGTTTTGCGCGACAGGATTGTAAAACTGTGGTTCTTGAAAACTGTAGTTGAAAAGGTAAATCGAACGCTTGAGAGTTCTTAACCAACCACCATTGCTCAAATTGTTACTTGTATGTTTGAAGAGCGTAGTTATTGAAATTTGATATGTTCTATTTATTTTGATTAGTTTTATTTGAGATTATTCTAGTTCGTAGTTTAAATTACTAGTGCTTGCGAAAAATTTCAGATATTCATTGAATGTTCAATTCTCATTAATACAAGAAACGCTAAATTTTATTTGTATGTTGCTATTTATATTTCAAAGTTTTGTACCACAGTCGTTCTTACCATGGACTTAGGTTACAGTATTGTAAGTATTGTCTCATGGATTTCTAAAATTTCTTTGTGCAGGTCAATGACATTTCCCTCAATGATTACCTTGCTGTCAATCCTACGAAGCATGCCACATATCTTCCCCACACTGCGGGAAGGTATTCTGCCAAGAGGTTCCGCAAGGCTCAATGCCCAATCATTGAGAGGCTGACAAACTCTTTGATGATGCACGGGCGCAACAATGGCAAGAAGCTCATGGCAGTTCGCATTGTGCAACACACTATGGAGATTATTCATCTTTTGACTGATGCGAACCCTATCCAAATTATCGTTGATGCCATCATAAACAGGTTGGTCCAGAACTACTGATCTTTTTTACTATGCCATCTATTTCTGATTCTTGAGATTAAGGTGAACAAAATCAACTCTCTGGATATTGTTCTGAGGAATAAGCATTTCATATGTTTATGCGTATCAGCTCCTATATGTAAATTTTCTTTTGGTGTTAGCTTGTTGAAACCTTCGAAGATTGACTGAGCAGAATTCAATGTTACAAATGATATATTTTGTTTGTTAACAGCAGATGAGCAATCTGTAGGTCATGATTATTTTAACTCCATGTTGGATGTTACAAATGATATATTTGTTTGTTAATCATGCATGTCTGGAACTGCTTACTGGATTATTGCTTGAATTGCTTCTCTAATTGCACTTCACTCGAATTTGCATCCAGTGGACCAAGAGAAGATGCAACTCGTATTGGATCTGCTGGTGTTGTTAGAAGGCAGGCTGTTGATATTTCTCCTCTGAGGCGTGTGAACCAGGCAATCTACCTTCTTACCACTGGTGCTAGGGAGAGTGCTTTTAGGAACATCAAAACCATTGCAGAATGCCTTGCAGATGAGCTTATCAATGCAGCTAAAGGCTCTTCCAACAGGTATTATATTTTTTATGCTTGTTGGCGTTCTTTCTTTTCCGAGAAAAAACAATACGGCAAATAATCAATGCAGTTAAAGGTTCTTCTGACATTACTCTGTGCACGCGCGCCTGAGTGCGTGTGGGATGTGTATCGTGTGAGTGTGGCATGTGCAGCTAAAGGCTTGAATGCTGTATTTCAGTTTGTTAGAATTAGACATCATGTAAGGTTTAAAAGGTTTTGTGGTGCATGCTAAGATGTCTTTTTAACAATTCAACTGGGTGATTTGGCCCATTAAGTTGACCTTGATTTTGTACTAGCAATTGTACAGCTGATTTGGCATTGCTACATGTACTCCTAATATACTTAGTTATAGGGAATCCTTACCATTGCTGCATGTTATGTGAGAAGTGGATAACTCACTCGTTACCAGCTCAACGGTAGCTGACCCAGTAACAGTACTATTCCACGATGTTACATTATATGTTTCACTATATTGTCTTGACTTAGCTTAGCTTTTTGACTAGTATGAATGAATTATTCACAGGGTAGATGGACACAAACCTGCTTGCTTTTTATCCGTGGAAGATGATATCTTTTTTTATAAATAATTGAAAATTTCACAGTATAAATAGGAGCTTCTCAATTGTCACAAAAAGCGGTCTGATCTCATTTGTCTCCACTTGCTTGTCGTTACATATAACTGAGCTTCTTTGCATCATTTGCAAACCCAATAATTTTCCACTTGTCTTCTCGTGTGCAGCTACGCAATCAAGAAGAAAGATGAGATTGAACGTGTGGCGAAGGCCAACCGTTAAGCATGCATATGCAAAGAAACAAGGGAGAAGTTCTATGATAAAACATTGCTACTTATAACAGTCTAGTTTATTTGAGAAATTTAGCCCAGCTTGAAGTTTTCGGCATTTGTTTCTGAGGATATATTTATGTTACTGTCATGGTTTACTGAACTAAGAAAAAAATTGTTGCTCCTGGAGCTGACATTTTACGAAGGGTTTGATCCTTTGAAGATTGGCTGTGTTATCTGAGGCAAATGTGCATTTAACGTCGATATGTATTATGAAGCTCTAGTTGTAGAATGCTGGCTGGGAAGGCTTGGTTTCTGTTGTGTTCCACATGTTATATTGTGCATTTGCCAATGAAGTATGTTACGGTGTTGTAGTAGTATATTCGTTGGCCAAATGTGGTTTCTAGATATTAAGATGCTCCCCGGTTCAGTAGAGGTGCTTGTCTTCCTTTCCTATATTTTATCTGCCAAGGCAGCAGACAGCGAACCGTTCACAATTTGCACTGACAACATGATCTTCCTTCGCAACTGTATGATGGGTTTCTATATAAGCCTTTAATAGATTTTTTCAAAAGAAGCGCCATGGAGTATTAGACTAAACTACGGCGAGCACCGAGTGCTGATGGGTTGGTGAAACCGTGGTGTCGACCACCTGCTCGGACCCAGGTTAGCTCATTCTGTCTCCACTAAAACACACTAGAAAGCCTCGCACGGCGTCACGACGCGCGCCTGTACAGCATCTCGTTTTTCTTCTAATCGTCATCTTTTTATTTTCTTTTCGTTGCATGCTGTGTTCGCGTTTGTAAGTGCGAGAGGATGTTTGACACAATAGTTAATTTTATATTATACATCGGGACTACAGATGTTCTACGTGCAGGTGGGTACATGCGTTTTTAAGACGCTTTTCTTTCTACAGGGTAAACGGTGGCTAGATAGAGTACTATGTTATTTTACATATTATCTAGTCTACATTACGTGATTATGCATATTGGTAGAGGACTGAGAGGGGACTAAGCAAGCCGTGATCATGCTTTGTAGTGTAGTCTTGTTCAGATTGTTTGTCGTTGGGCCTTTCGTGGCAGTCTCGTCTCTTTCATGACTTGTTGGATGAGCTGGTCCATTGCAAGGCCCGGCTGTTGGATGCCTGTCTCCGGTGGTATGGGCCGATGTAGGCTGTGGGTGCTGGATCTGGGTGTGTTGTTCCAAGGCGACAGCGGCAAGATGTCACATGATTGATTGCATGTGTTTGTGAGATCATTGGATAGTCTTGTCCTTTGCCTTTCTTGAGAGCAGGCTTGTCTTTGTGCTAGCTTGAATTGCCATTCTTGTGTCCCTAGTGTTGGGTGGAGTGGAGACTTTGTTTGACAGTGGAGACTGCTGGATAGTTATAGTCATCGATGACAATATTGTATCTGTTATAGAGGTACTAGTGTTGACTGATGCTACGCTCTCTTCGGCCGCAGGTTGGCTGAGCTTTGGTTCTTCGTAGAAGGTGCGACGCCGTGGCCTCGTTTCCATGTCTTCGCGTGGAAGATCTATCTTCATATCTTGATCCAAGCTTTGAGAGTGTTTTGTGGCTCCTTGCAACCAGCTTGTGGATGCTGAGGGTGGCGGTCATCGCCACGGCTTGGAGTAGTAGGTGTCGAGGTATCTGTACTATAGCTGGAGTCTGCATGTGATAGTGATAGGGAAACATAGTTTATCTTTTAGCAAATCAAACATTTAATTTTAGATGCTGCTGAAAGAGTCTCCCTTAGGGGATTCAGGATAAGTTTAGGGCTACTCCTGTAAAGGAATTGTATTCTAGAACTGAAATTTGGATCATCTTGATTTAAACTGGGCACACTATAAGAGAAATACACATCATCCGATAATTTAAAGCATGTTTAGAACTGTAGGTATTAATAACAGACCCTTAATCTTGAGATTGCACTAACTACTCATTTTAGAGGAAATGCAAACTCATAATGTAGTAAGCACAAGTGGTCATAGTGAAATGTTGTACATTTGAAAAAAAACCGTCAGGCAACAATTAAGAGCTTCGAGCCAAAGAATAAACATGTATGTGCAAGGATGCATAGCAGAGTTACATAATCTATAATTACATAAAGCGAAGAGATTTTGCAAACCCAACGATGTAAAGTTTTGGTATATCAAGAGCACAAACAACAGCATAAGTTGCCCGAAAATAATAAAATTCCAATGGTAAAAACTATTTGATGCCCTTTAACACCATCTTGTGATGCATTGCATTCAATTAGTTGAATCAATGTCGACCAAGCAAAAAGTTAAAGTACAAATGACCAATGAGGATAGCATGGAGGACCAAGGAAGCATACATTTTCACGAAACGGATATATTAAACAATCACACAGTACTAGTGACATTGCTTCTACAGTGTAATTATTTTAATTCTCACCCATATATGATAAAATGTTACGGCAAAATCTACAATAATGCATATGAGAGAAGTACATAGTGTAACTTTTGGCCGCGTGAACATGAACCCTTGTGCCACACAAATCATGTAAAACTTCTTGACTGGATATCTTTTTCTAATTCTTACGATGGAACATAGATGCAAATAGATTAATGCCAAATAAATTTACCTATCTATTATAGGTATTCATTAAGAAAAACCACCTCGTCATACCTCTTGCAACATTTGTTCAACGAGACACTACATCGGACGTATGGATGGCATCCTAGTACTAAGTCAGCAGAGAATTGCTAAAGATGATAAATGATCGTCAACGATAAGTTAGAAATTATATTATGAAATATACCATGAGAAAAATCTCCACTTATACATGCTTATGCCATTATATATCTTCTCTTGAAGCAAGCAATACGCATACATACACATTACCTGGCCATAACAGCAATAAGTTTGTCCTCACAGTTCTGACAGTAACATATATTGACACTCAGGGACATGTATTCACTCTGCAGATCTGCTTGCTGTGTGGATGAAGAAAAGCAATCAAAAGGCGTCCTAATGGTCAGCCAAGCCAAATACACAAGAAACCGTAGGTTCATGCTCATGTGAATAGCAACAAGAGTCCAAGAGTGTGCACATTTGACAGCGCTGGATCTGAATGTAGTGCGAACTAATTAACACACCCTTTTCTGCATGTATTCGATCTCCTCGAACAGCAACTCATGCTAATTAAATAAAACACAAACAAGGGAAGAGACTATCTGGACAAGGTTTGTTACATATACTCATACGGCCATAGCTCATAGGGAGGCTATGTAATACTCCCTCCATCTAGAATTATAAGGCACACGTATTTCTCAAGATTTATCTTTCACCATGAATTTTTTCAATAATAAGTGGATTATATGATACAAAATTGATATCATTGGATTCATATTAAAAAGAACTTTCTAATGATATCAATGTGGTATCAAATAATCCACATATAGTTGGACTAATAGTTGGTTAAATTTAAATCTTCGGTAACGCATGCGCCTTATAATTCTGGACGGAGGGAGTATTTAGTTAATCGATCAAATGCTCACCTTCTTTAGATTGAATCCAGCTGATGCCCATCTCAAGGCGGCTGTCAAGGCACTTGAGCTCCTTGGTAGGGACGCGGATTTTCTACCGTGCACGCTATATGTAGTAGCAGAATCCACCGTTGGTTCTGATTTAGGGATCTGTGCACGTTTAATGAGGAGAATTTGTGTATTCCTCAGATATGTAGTATACACGGTACTTATACAGCCTATTTCCTCATGTGGTCCCCACGCACGTCAGTTCATTTATTCCCAATCTCTCTCTCTCGTACAGTCCGTCTTCCTCGTTGCTCTTCCTCTGCGATGTCGCCATGGATATAATTCTAAGCTTTTGATCCGAGTACAGAGATCAACGTTTGATCCCAGTACACAGATCGATATTAATTAGTTCTATATGTGATTAAAGTTGCGATTTATTTTGGTTTTCGTTTCGTTGTTGTCCACTGACAGGAAATCTCGAGTAGATGCCGATGGATTCAAATCATTCGCCTCGATCTTTCATGGATTTTTTGTCCAGTGTTGCAGATCCAGCAACCAGCAAAGCAGCCGAGTATGTTTTGACGCTTATTGAAGATTTAGGATAGATCAGATCTGACAGATTGATTTGTCTATTTGTAATGTCGCAGAGTTTTCTGGCACAGTTTCAGTTCTGAAAGATCCCTGAGATGTGAAACAGATATTCAATATGAAGATCATGAATGTCATAATGCTTCTCCTGCGACGTAAGTAATATATATATGATTATATTGGTAGTAACCCTTACAGATATTAAATATTGTTGTCATCTTAAATTTTTTATCATCTAGATCCGCACCGAACAACATTCTCGCGCATTATGAAGTTACTGAAGATTCACTGGAAATTTCTAAAAGGCACGATAATGTTTTAGAAGACAGTCAATCTATTTTTACGAATTCTAGTGAAGACATAGCTGTCTCGTCATCAAAAGAATTCACTGAAGTAATGAGTCTTGCAGACAATATTGAAATCTCTCAGTAAGTTCATAGTCACTTCCTAAACTAGCCAATTATGATGTTAACAATTACTGTGGACAAACCAAGAAGTAATCTATGATATTTATGGGTACTTATATTTGTGCATAACTATAGGAACAACTTACCTGGTGTCATGGAACAAGCAATGAGAGATTACTGCTCAGATAGATCAATTGAAATGTTCAAACCCAATGTAGGCATGACTTTTGATTCGACGAACGAAGCCTATCAATTTTATAACACATACTCTTGGGTTCTTGGATTTAGTGTTAGATATGGAGACAGCTACACGACCAGAAAAGGACATCGTTCTATGCAGGAATTCAAATGTCAACGTGAGGTATGTTTTAGAAATAATATATACTTTGCAATAGATGTGGTTGTACTGAACATAGAAATATTTACTAAGAAGATATAACTTTTATAGGGATTTACTAAGAATGCAAAAATGTCTACAACTAGATGTGGATGCAAAGCCAGGCTTAGAATTCTATTGACTCCGAATTCGAAATGGTACGTCAAAACTTTTGTTGAGCAGCATAACCATGAAATGGTAGAAAGCTGTGGTGAGAAAAAACATTTAGCATCACATCAGCATATTGATCATGAAACAAAAGAGTTAGTGCGGCACCTTAGAGAGAATAATGTAAGTCTTAGTCGTGTGAACTGTATAATGGAAAGTTTTTTTGGTTCAATGCAAAATGTACCTTTCACAAAGAAGACTCTTCGAACTGTATGTTCTCAAATTGCAAATGAAGCATTACAAGATGATATCAGAAAGACCATGGAGAGTTTTAGAGACATGATATCCAAGGACGAAAAATTTATTTTCACAGCTCAAGTTGATGATGAAAATCATCTGAAATCTCTAATGTGGACGAGTGGCCGTAGCAGATCTCTTTATCGATACTTTGGTGATGTTATAACGTTTGACACTACTTATGAGACAAATATCTACAAGATGCCATTTGGATTGTTTGTTGGTGTTAATAATCATTTTCAAAGTGTTATTTTTGCTGGAGTACTGCTTACAAATGAAACATCAGATTGTTTCAAATGGGCTTTTCAAGAATTTGTTTCAATGATGGGAGGAAAAGCGCCCCTTACCATGCTAACAGGTACTCAATTATATAATAAAATTATAGATATCGTAAATTTTTTGAACAAATTTGAAAACCATTTTCTTATTATTGATTGTGCAGATCAGTGTAAAGCAATGTGTATTGCAATTCGTGAAGTTCTTCCTGAAACAAAACATAGATGGTGTAAATGGCATGTTCTTCGCCGAGCTCAGGAAGTGTTAGGACATGTCTATAAACAACATAGGACATTTAGTGATGACTTCAACAAGTGTGTTAATCATATGCTAACTGTTGCTGAGTTTAAATCTGCATGGGAAATACTCTTAAACAAGTATGATCTGGTCAGAAATCCATTCATGACCAGAGCTTACGAGTGTAGGGAAAAATGGGCTAAACCATATTTTAAGGACATATTCTGTGCTCGCATGACTAGCACACAACGTAGTGAAAGTGCTAATAATGTTATAAAGGTTTATGTGCCATGCAACTCATCACTGAACATGTTTGTAAAACAATACACCAAACTTATTGATGACAGGGAAAAAAGCTGATGATGAAGCTGAGAAGAACACAAAACAGGTCATAAGTTCAGGAAAATATACACAGTCTCACTCTTAATATACACTTATTGATAGTTCTATTGATATGTTTATATGTTTATATCTTAGCAGAAGACTATCAAATTATCTGTTGGTTATCCTCTAGAGAAGCATGCTTCACAGATTTATACAAGAAAGGTCTATAAGCTTTTTAGGGATGAACTTCTAAAATCAACATCGTATATCATTGTTCACAATGACTCGAAGACTAAATATGAAGTAAAGCATGTAGATTGTTCAACTCGTGAAGCTTGGAGCCGTGTTAGTTATATTATTGAAATTAATGAGCAGTCGGGCTTTTAGAAGTGCGAATGTGGATTATATGAACCTTTCGGAATAATTTGCAGGCATGTTATAAGGGTAAGTTTTATAAATGTCTCCTTCTCATTTGTATAACAGAATGATATTATTTGTTAGTAAACTCTCATGTATGATGGAATTAAAACAGGTCATGATCCATCAAGGTATATGCTCAATTCCAGATTGTCACATCATGAAGCGGTGGACAAAATATGCACGTTCTTCCTCATCGAATAATTCTGAAGGTAGTAATTCCCAGCAGCTGCCTACAATATCGAGATCATTCAGACACAAGATGATGTACATGTCTGTTTTACAGCTGGTGAATCTTGGAGAGATAGATGAAGAAACATTTGATATTGCAATGAGAAATATTGAAAAGTCAAAAAAGGAAATTTCTGCATATAGGTCTAATATCCGGACAACTTGCCAGGTTGGATATGGTGTTGGATTTTCAGAGGTTGAGGAAACTAGCATGAGTTCATCTAGTGCAGCAGATTGTTGCGATTCAACGACAGTAAGTTTAGAAATATTTGATAGCACGGAAAAAATTGCACTTCCGGTTTCATCTATTAAACCACCAGTGATTAAGGAAAAAAATGGACGTCAAACAAACAAAAGACACATCTCTAGGTTGGAGGCCAATATCAAAAGAGTAAAAAAGTCTAATCATGTTGCAGACAAGATGAATATTCCTGGAGGTAGAACTGGAGTGCACCAAACAAGGTTTTGTAGTGTATGTAGATCTTCAGAGCATGATATAAGAAAGTGTCCAGAAAAGAATGGTGGTATTAGAGAATTATGAAGGAACCTTGCAAAAATGTGATGTGAAAAAGTTTCATCTGAATGGTTTTGAAGTAGATGGTATAAAAGTAATTATGGTACTGTATTGTAATGTTCATGCAGGATTTGTAACACTGCAACTCCTTAGAGATTATGCAGTGAACTTAAATTAGTAATATATAAAATTGTTTAATTCTGTTATGAAACAAGATTCAAATCTATTTTTTAGCTTTCTATATCTGCTATTTAGGTGCTATGGAATCTGTAAGCACTACAAGGCAACTCTGGTGTACTACGACCTGTGTTTACAAAGCAAATGTGTGTTTTAGGGAGGGTCATATAATGACTTATGATCTTTTGTATATGTCAGTTCGTGTAGTTTGGATTGATAAAAATTATGTTTAATGCAGCACTTACCATATTATTACAGTTATGAAAGTTATGTAAGGTTGATTGAGTGTACTGAAAAATTTATAGATTGAATGAAACAGTATTTACAGGAGTAGTTAAGTTAATTGATGTGGATTTGAGTACATTACGTACTATATATGTTATACAGTCAATAAAATCTATAAGTATTGATCAATTGGACATAATAAAACTTGTATAATATGTGTAGTATATATCGAATAAGTGAATGTTTAAGTTTAAATTGGATGAAACATGTATGAAACATTTTAATAAATGCAATGAAACACATTCTAGTCATTTATAAAAGTGATTTCAAATTGTACTTGAATACATCGATATCTTAAAAAGTACTTATGATGTATAAACGATGAAATAGTGTTGCAGCACTAGACAAAATTGTATGAAACACGTGGATATCATATATGAAACATACGATCAACTTGAGTTAGACGCATAAAGTCATCTTTGACGAAAACATGGTGAAAGTTGGACACATGTTTCGTTACACCTGCGAAGCATTGATGAAACACGTACCAAACATTTATGAAACTGAACGAAACATATACGAAACATATATGAAACCGAAACGAAACATTTACAAAAGATATTATGAATATATGACATAACTGAAAATATTTTAGCTTGAATGAAACGGTCTTTACAAGAGTAGTTCAGTTAATTGATGTGGATTTGAGTACATTACGTACTATACATGTTATACAGTTAATAAAATCTATAAGTATTGACCTTTTGGAGATAATAAAACTTGTATAATATGTATAGTATATATCAAATAGGTGAATGTTTAAGTTTAAATTGGATGAAACATGTATGAAACATTTTAATAAATGCAATGAAACACATTCCAGACATTTATAAAAGTGATTTCAAAGTGTAGCTGAATACATCGATATCTTAAAAAGTACTTATGATGTATAAACGATGAAATAGTGTTGCAGCAGTAGACAAAATTGTACGAAACACGTGGATATCATTTATGAAACATACGATCAACTTGAGTTAGATGCATAAATTCATCTTTGACGAAAACATGGTGAAAGTTGGACACATGTTTGGTTACACCTGCGAAGCATTGATGAAACACGTACCAAACATTTACGAAACATGGCGACACATATACGAATCATATATGAAACCGGTACGAAACATTTACGAAACATATCATGAATATATGAGATAACTGAAAAATTTAAAGCTTGAATGAAACAGTCTTTAGAAGCGTAGTTAAGTTAATTGATGTGGATTTGAATACATTACGTATTATACATGTTATACAGTCAATAAAATCTATAAGTATTGATCATTTGGGGATAATAAAAATTTTATAATATGTATAGTATATATCGAATAAGTGAATGTTTAAGTTTAAATGGAATGAAACATCTATGAAACATTTTAAATAAATGCAGTGAAACACATTCCAAACATTTATAAAAGTGATTTCAAAGTGTAGTTGAATACATCGATATCTTAAAAAGTACATATGATGTATAAACGATCAAATAGTGTTGCAGCAGTACACAAAATTGTACAAAACACGTGGATATCATTTATGAAACATACGATCAACTTGAGTTAGAGGTATAAAGTCATCTTTGACGAAACCCCAAACTATATTACAAAGGTCTTTGATTGACATTAGTTGAAACACACACAGTACTTTGAAGGTCTTTCAATTACAAAGGTAAAAATATATTACGCAACAATACATACTACTATTTGACAATGTCTTTAATATTGTTCATATCCCCAAAATATAGTAATAAATTTTTATACATCAAAATCCCAAACTGTGATTTTTTTCAGATGACTAATCATCAATTGAGTGAATATAAGCAGATGGTATGTTCCCAAAGTTGCCCTCGATAGATAACATCTCATACAACTGAACTGCCTTGAATTTGTTTATCGTTTCCTGCGACAATGAAGGAAAAAATTCCTTAATTTATTAAGAATACATTTCAGTATTTTGTATTTAAAACAATTGATGGTTCCAATGATATATCATTACCTTGCTGTGATTCATCACATATTTGGTACCATCAAAATCACGGATGGCTATGAGTGTTAAGATTCCAGATTCGAAGCTACAATATTGAATTAAAATCGAATTAGAACAGTCAATTTAACATAATGTATTATAAGAATATAAGTACAACTTACTTTGTTCCATCCTGAATAATTGGTTTCACATAATTTTTTGACCAATCATTCCATTCTATTTCCCAGCCATCAAATAGATTATTTATACAGTTTGAGAGAGCATGTTGTATCTTTGCAGCATTGTGTCCATGAAGTTCTTCCATTACTTCTGATTTTGAAGTGTCAAATGTTGGGTCTATAATGTGAACACAGTGTAACTTCATATCCCACATATAACAGCACCATGTTTCATTAACAAGAGCAGGAATTATTATCTGCAAGTAAATGAGAATATTTTTTTCGTAGCAAATTAATAATTTTATCAAGAAATGTGGAGGCTATTTATAAAACTAGAAAGTGTATTACCATTCTGCATTGTGATATATCATATTCAATTGATCCGATTGTGAACTGATCACGGATTGATGTACTAGACAGAGCATCCTCATTGGCTAATGCCATCATCTGAAATTTTGTTGTACATTGATGTATGAAACACGATAAATAATTTAGTAAAAAATGTGACATTAATTAAAGAGTTAAATTGAGAATACCACTAAATCTGATTCCAATGTGTGTCTCCAACTGAGAGGTTTATTAGGTCCATACATCCAACGATCCATTTGATTGAACCGCCTAATGCAAAGGTCAAAGGCTTCATAGCTGAGTGTTTGATTTCTTGTAAATATGTTCTTCAATTCAAGCCCTGTTATTTCAATATATCTAGGCTGCGAGTGCATGATCCAATGGCTATTCAAAATAGTACATATAATTACTTGTCATATATAACAGTTACATTAAAAAATTTTACAATTAACAATATGAATAATTAGTAAATGAATACCTTTGTAAAATAGAAGATTCGTTATACACAAGCCAATCTAAGAAACCTTGAGTGACCTCCTCAGACTTTTGCTTTTTCTCAACACCATATATCCAAGGGTTTCTGGCCATACGTCCAAGATTAACAGTACGTTTTATTATATTGCATTCAGAGAACTCAGCTTCTAGTGACCTTGCATTAAGATTCAAAGCTTCTTCTCCTTCTAGAATCCTATATATTACTGCACTTTCAGAAACAAGACTTGCTGTAATTGCTGGGGACCGAGCTATAAGAGGAATTAGATCATCCGGTGTTTTCAAAGATTGTTGTTCTGAATGACTTGAAGATAAAGCTACTGGAGTCTCAGGCATGATAGTCTTGTTTTTTCCTTGTGATATATCTGTTTTCTCTATGTTGTATATATCAGCAATTCCTTTTTCTATAATATATATACAGACATTAGAAGTATTAGAAATAAAATAATGTTGTAGTAAGAAAATGTATATGAACTTCAATGTGCTCACCAGTACTACTGAGCAATGGTTGATTGTTTTGAAAGTTTCTTGGTGCGTCCTTTACAGTAGTCGAAGTAGTATTGATGACATTCATTGGTTCTAAATATAAAAATGGTAAGCTTGCAATTTCACTTTAAAAAAAGAAATATATAATTTGATTACCATTGTGCCAATGTTGAACAACACGTCCAACAGCAGGTGGCTTTCTCTTAGATGTACCTATTACATATGGAAGTAAGTGAATATAAATATCTTATTATGAATCAAATATGTTCAAATTATAAACTTACAATCACTTGTACTATCAGAAGCAGTGTATTCATTGCCTGATCGCTTCCTACTAATCAAATCTTCTACACAAGTGGAATGATGATTGACAGAGGTATTTGCATGGTCATGAAGTCTTTGTGCTAGTAAAAGATTGTCTTGCAAAATTAATGACTTCAAAACATCCAAATTATATAGTATGTTTTTTTCTGCAGCATTTAGATCACTCGGAATATATTTATTTGGAATACAAGCTTGTTTTTGTTCTGTCAAAGAAGAAAGCAACTTCCCTTGTAGAGTTGCGGTCATAGTCATAGATATATGATGAATCATTCTTGCATTATGCCATTTGAGGTCATCAATCTGCCTCATTGTAAGCTACATATATGAAAAAAATTCAAATAAGCGATATATTTACATTCTGTTCAATTTCACCTCTTGTATATCAATCAAGAACCAATATATTTACCTTCTGTTCAATTTCACCTCTTGTATATGCATTCAAGTAAGACGTGATTGCAGGTTTAGGATTACATAGCCTTCCTGTAGGTAAAATTCCAGGAGCTGAATTCCACACTCTAGCCTAAGATATATGTTACAATGTTAACACAATAAATAACCATTTATATAATGCACAGAAAGTTTTACATTTACCTCATTGCAACCATAACTTGTTGTTTCACTTGCTGATGAAGAACTTGTACTAGCTTCATCTGCATTTATCATTATCTTCATACTTTCTTAATCAAATGCTGCTATTCTTGGTAGTTTTGTTTGTGGTCGATTAAGAATTCCAAGATTAATACTATCAAGATAAAACACCTGAAAAGTTCATGACATTAATTTGCAGTTGTACTACAATGAAACACTGTCAATTTGAACAATGTAACGCTATTACCTGCGTGACTAGAGTACACGAAGAGACATTTGTTACAATCTTATTCGCTTTTAAGTCATTCTGCACTTTCCGAGCTGATTCCATGACTTCATCAATGACAAAAGAACAGAAATTGTAATTCGAAATCTCATTTGTGTTGAGCAGTGACCCCCAGAAATCTTGTATTCCATGGTTATATCTTGTTTTCGAAATAAGGAAGTGACCTATGATGAAATAGACAAATGACACTTTGAACTGATCAGACTGGATAGAATTCATTCCATTGGGATAATCCATTGTGGCAACTTGTTCAGCTGCTTTCAAACTATTTATCTCTTCAGGATCAAACATGATAGAACCAATTGCATGTCTTATGAAGTCCATCTTTTCCTCCGGACTATTTGTATCTAATCCAAATAATTTCTTCGGACCACAAGGTATGCCCAACACGCGATGAACATCATAGTCATTGATTTTCAATGTAACATTGTTATTAACATTAATACATCTTTTGTCAGGATCTATGCGACTAAGTAACCAAACTGTGAACTTCCTTGAAATCTTGTTTATTTGTGGTACTTCTAGTATGCCAGCAAAGCCAATGTCAGCTACTAGTTTCTTCTTAAGACTGTCAAATTTTGATATAATTGTAGCCACACGTTTTGCAGAACATCGCGAACTTGCAGCATCACAAGCAGAAAAATCTGCCTTCTTCCCATCACTTGAAGTTTGACCAACCTTTTTAGGAGTTGTTATATATTTTCTTTCCATATTTAAATCTGTTTACGTAAGTAGTAGTGTAAGTAATAGATAATTTTTGTTACAAAGAAGTTACTAAAGCTGTACAATTAAGATTGTTAGAAAAAAACTCATGACAGGGCACTATATTTTTACAACATTAAGAAAATTATAAATAATATTTCCTGTAGTACTAAATGTGCGGGAAACATTAATGGAACATTATTGAAACATTAATGAAACAACGTAAAAATATGTGCGAAGTTTAGTAATATACTGAAGTGAACATTGTGTTATAACTTCGTACTATTTATGAAACTTATCATAAACATGTATGAAAGAGAGATGTAAGGACATTAAGCTGAAACTATGTCGGATTTTTGTACCATTAGGAAACTTAACATAAACATGTATGAAAGAGAAATGTAAGGACATTATGCTGAAACTATGTCGGATTTTTGTACCATTTAGGAAACTTAACATAAACATGTATGAAAGAGAGATGTAAGGACATTATGCTGAAACTATGTCGGATTTTTTTACCATTTATGAAACTTATCATAAACATCTATGAAAGAGAGATGTAAGGACATTATTCTGAAACTATGTCGGATTTTCGTACCATTTATGAAACTTATCATAAACATGTATGAACGAGAGATGTAAGCACATTATTCTGAAACTATGTCGGATTTTCGTACCATTTATGAAACTTATCATAAACATGTATGCAAGAGAGATGTAAAGACATTATGCTGAAACTTGTTATGAACAAGTTACTAAAGCTGTACAATTAAGATTGTTGACCAAAAAATTTAATGAAACGACACTATATTTACAGAACATTAAGGAAATTATAGATAATATTTTATGTAGTACTAAATGTGCGGCAAACATTAACAGAAGATTTCATGTAGTACTAAATGTGGAAAGTTTAGTAATAAACTGAAGTGAAACAGTACTGACATTGCATTTGAATATGTGTGAAACTTTAAGACACTTGCATTTAATGGTGAGTTGAATCTCTTGAAGTTAAGTACGAAATCATTATGATCAAACTACTACAAGCTTACAAGTGTTCGGAAGAAAACGAAATATTTAACATCATTAACGAATGTGCATACAAAAACTACAAGCTTAGAAGTGCGTAGATATTTGTATATGTAAACACAGAGTCAGAAGCGCGAAATATATGTCATCAATGAATTCGATACTTTGTGATCTCAGAAACTGAGAAAACAAATGAGAGAAAAAACGAATGATAGGTGTGGAGATAAGATTTATGAAAATGTGATTTCTGTTAAATCAGGAGTTGTGAAGAACTCATCTTTCTTCCTAATCCGCTATATGTTGAAGCATGAGTTACTCCTTGGTTTTTCACCAACAACGGTGATGAAGTGAGATATGGAAATACAAACTGAATGAAGAATATAAGCAGGGATGAGAAGATGAAGAGTCTGCGTACTATTATTCCTGTACTAAGGAGCTGGTGAGAGAAGACGAAGGAACGAAAATCAAGAAAGGGAGGAATGGGTCAAGTGTAATGATTCGGTATAAACAGTGCATATGTGTAATGCCTTAATGAGAAGCGACAATGAATTGACATGTCAGTGACGCTGTGCTGCATAATTCTGTAAGCTTTATAAAAAATTCAGCCTCACACAACGAATGCTACTAGGTAAGGAAAGTGCAAAAGCAAAATTTATTAATCACAGGCTGTACTACGTAGGTCGGTTTTGTGATCAAAAATGTTGTACAACAGTACGAACTGAAATTAGTACACATGCAGTATGAAGGTGAATCGGATTTATAAATTAATTTTAACAAGTTGCCACACATTGTTTTAGTAGGACAAAAATATACGAGACATTTAATTATTTTTGATTAAATTCTTTTTTTATACCATCAGTTGTCCAGAAACATAGTAAATTTTTTCCCCTAAACAACTTGTTATATAATTTATATCTTCTATTAATATAGCAAGACTAAGTACACGTATGTGTACAATCTTCAAATAAAGGAATGCTTGTTTTAAAATAATATAATTGATTTGGAGGGAAAATGGGTGATGTTCACAGTCTTAATACGTGTAACCAAATTTTCAAAACTTGTGAAACTGTACTTTTGGACGGAAAACAGGTATGACCTATACGCTGAAACCTTCTCTATATGACTCATTAAGGCAGACAACCATTCATTCTACAAAGCTAAGTAGTCTTGCTCCTAATAAACAAGCATGCAGGCATGTCCTCAGAGCATCCTCTAGATTCAGGTGGATCTAACAATACTACAGAAACTGTTCCAGGAGTGAAACCAAACGGAAACGTTCTTCAACGTGTAAGTATGCTTTTATCTATCTTTCAGTTGGATATATTTATTTCTACTTCTTATAGAAGTATGTTAAATTCTCAGGAAATTAGTATACTATCTGATGGTCCGGCAGAAGGTTGCATAAGTTCAACCGTTGAATCATTGGAGGATGACGCTGATTCCGGTTCTGTTTCATCACCTAAAACTCTGGAGGATTTGCTTGTTCCTTGCAATGATGAAGTACTGAATAATTTTTTATATTTGCTTCATTGTACTTCTTCTTTTACTTTTTTGGAGTACAAAGGTTGTTCTAATGAAAGTATTCCATTCTGTTTATTTTGCCTATTTTAGACTATCACCGGCAATGAACTAGATGAGAATTTCATAGCTGTGGTTGGTGACAGTGATGAAGTAGTACGTGTGGAACATCATGGAAATTTGGAGGAGGCTGATACTGCATCTCAGTCATCAAATATAAGAGATGGTGATGGAGAGGAAGTTGTTACTAACTTACGGCTCCGACGAGTTGATGCTGTTGGACATTCTCTGAAAAGGAGGAAAATTGGGCAGTGATGTTAGTTCATGAGGAAGAAAAATCTTTTGTAATAATATATTGTACTAGGTTCTTAAAACTGGTAGACCAAGAATATCAGAATTCCAGTACCTTAAGTACTGATATTATGTAGTAGATCAGAATGTTTTCTGGTGTACGTACTGTTATGAACAATGAATTATATGTTTGAACGTGTCTGATTTTTTTTAAATATTCCATATGAAATACGAAGTAAATTTATACTACATTCTCGGTACATGATTTGTATGCTGCTTTTATTTTTCCATCATTCTTCCTTCCAAATTCTTTATGGTGATTAGAAAAGCATTTTTGTAAGTCAAAAGTATTGTACTAATACGAGCTGCCTATTACTATAGCTTAAAGTGACGCTTCATATTCTCTATTTATATTTTTCTCCAAAATTATTTTTTCCTACAGCTCTATAGTCACTGTGAATATATATTTATGTGCTAGTGAATTAGTACTACTTGTCTCGTTTGCATGCTGTGAATAGATATTTATGTGCTGTGAAAAGCGGACCTGCTGTCATTCACATGGGTGCAAGCATGCTGTGCATTGAATAATAAACTGTTTACTTTGTGAATTTCAAGACTTGGGTGCAGAGAGAGACACTTTTATATTCAGTGCGTATCTTCCTCCTCCTCAGTAGCATTGTTGTTTCATATTCATACCAAGAAGGATGAACAGCACTGAGCTTGGCATGGATGAAGGCCAAGATGATTTGGTGAATCCCAAGGTCTGTTATGTCTTTCCAACATCTTGTTTTCGGCTTTTCTCTTTTTCTGAACCTGATTTAAGTTTTCATCTTTGTTGAAGGTTGGGGAGATGGGGAAAATGTTGGTCCTATTATTTTGCCTGGTTTTGTGGATAACTCATGTGTTAAGGTAAAACAAATAGATTCTGTTGGTTTATTAGCAAAGTTGTTCTCTCAATTCAAGGGACAAAAAGTTCAGTTGGTAAAGTCAATTGGATTCGATGGTTTGCTTTCACTTCCACTATTAAGTAGCATAGATGAGAAGTTCTACGTCTGGCTATTAAGCAAGATAGATGCTACATCAAGTTGTTTTCGTCTAGATGATCAGAGTGAACTACCAATCAGAGATGAAGATATAAATCTTGTATTTGGAATACCATGTACTGGTGCAGACGTTATTTCATCTGACATAGAATGTATCAGCAAAGTGAAAGTACCCATGATTGCTGTTAATCAAGTTAGGAATATGATATTCTGTGGAAATGAAAAAGCAAGTTTCACTCTTGAATATATTGAACATATCCTCGGTAAAGAATATAATTCAGCTATGACAAAGTCAGAAATAGATGCATTCAAAATAGCGGTGGTAATATATGCAATGTCACATGTATTAGCAATTAATGGATTAAGGAATAAGATACCAGTAGAGATTTTTGAAAGTCTAATGCATCCAGACAATATGAAATCAGTTAACTGGGCCGGTTATGTGCGTCGAAACATATTAGAGGAAGCTATGAAAGTTTAAAAGCAAATCAGATATGGCTTTTCAACCATAACAGCAGGTGGATGTCCTTTATATCTTCAGGTTGGTTTTTTAATAACAAAGTTAAGTTTGTTACATTACTACATATGAATGCAAATGTGTTGTAAACTACATCATTATTGGTTTATATGGAATACAGGTTCATTATCTTGACAATGTACAAGTTGATGGTGATATCAACATTTGTGAAAATATTTTCCCAAGGATTTATATATTCAAGGAAGATGTTCTCGCAAAAGCTATTATGTTGGACTCAGTTATTTGTAATAATGGTAAATGTCGAATTTTGGAAGATCTAAGGTGATCATTCCACATAAAATAAAATCAATCTTTCCTGTTTTTGAAAGATTAAATGTTTAGATGATTCAGAATTTGCTGACAATTTGCAGCTGAAAAGAGGTCATGACGTGTGTTATAGTCGTCTCTCACCAGAAGAGACTATGGAATTATGTATTGTTACTAAGAAAAGGAAGATGAATTGTGAGTCAAAAAATATTGACAAAAGTAAAGGTAATGAATTAAAGTTGTAGAATTACTCAAAATGTTTTTGTCTTAAACAAATGTACATTCATTATATGGAATACGTAGGAAATCAAAACCTCATAGGTGAAACATTGAAGATTATGCTCAACGCTCGTAATAGACAAAGTGTACGAAGAAAAAAATATAATTCCAATTTTTTTATAACTGTATATGGTAATGTGTTCTTTCTTATTATTCATTAAAAGTAAATAATGTACATATTGAATTTTATTAGGTCATCGTGACAATAGGAATGAAGGCAGAAGAGTAAAATCACAAATAATGGTATGTCTTCTACAATACTAAATTTTGTAATATACCTTCTATGTTGTATATGTATTTTTTTGCATCTTGCAGATTCAATGAGCCAATCTCACGAATACAGTATTATCGAATATGATCAAGTAAAATCTCCATTTAAAATGGATTTTATTCATGAGGATGCACCATATTCAAAATGGATGGCTCTATACAATCTAGTTAAGAAAGGAGTTCTAGCTGAGCTTGATTGGTACAATTTTTATATCACTATTATATTGCAAATAATTTAGCACTTATGTTTACTTTAAAATTAATAAGTGTTCATATATATACTTTGAAACTCAAGGAACTGGTTTGAGCATTCTCAACCATGGAAAGTAGTATTAGGTGGTTCACAGCTGCGAGCAGAAACCTTACGTGGAGGTTATTTTAGTACTCAACTTTGTGATGTTATTTTTTGGCTCTATATATCACGTGATGACAGCATGTACAAGGGTTTTGATGAAAAGATGGAGGCACTTTTTGTCTCCAACTTGGGCTGTAAGTAACTTCATTAACATTTAAAACAACCTATCATGTAAATCTTTTAACTAATTATGTAAACAGCATTGTGTACTGAGAGGATCACAGCTAATTGGTATGGATGGATCAAGGAAATTTTTCATTGATGAATACTATCAGTATTCTCTAAAGTATTGTCGCATGGTAATATGTACAAAACTTAATTAATGAGTACTTGGAGTGTCTCAGTTCATTGCAGTTTGACATTTTCAAAATTTTCAATTAGATCATACTTCCTGTGAATCGAGATGGAAAGTGGAGTTGTTACTTTTGGGATTTCATGTATAAGAACATCATTGTACTTGATCCAATGTTAATGTCAAGTAGCAGTGCAAAATTAAACTGAAACATGACGAACTGGTTAATGATCTACATGAAGCTCTTTTTGCTTGCAAGAATGAAATATATCCTGAGTGGGAGATTGATTCTGAAAGCTGGAATAGGATATTTCGAAACGATATTAGTGGACGTTGCAAATGGTAAGTGCAATGACGTGTATTTTTTGTTCAAATAAATGACTTTCAGAAGTTATATTTATCGGTCCTGCAGGGAAAATTCAGGTTTATATGCTATGCACTAT